>JAZGLO010005637.1:0-612500 GCA_036873155.1 Biomphalaria sudanica | reverse complement strand
GACATAACTAGATACATAACTAAATACAGAACTAACTAAAGACATAACTAGATACATAACTAAATACATAACTAACTAAAGACATAACTAATTACACAACTAAATACAGAACTAACTAAAGACATAACTAGATACATAACTAAATACATAACTAACTAAAGACATAACTAGATACATAACTAAATACATAACTAACTAAAGACATAACTAGATACATAACTAAATACAGAACTAACTAAAGACATAACTAGATACATAACTAAATACATAACTAACTAAAGACATAACTAATTACACAACTAAATACAGAACTAACTAAAGACATAACTAGATACATAACTAAATACATAACTAACTAAAGACATAACTAATTACACAACTAAATACATAATTAACTAAAGACATAACTAGATACATAACTAAATACATAACTAACTAAAGACATAACTAATTACACAACTAAATACATAACTAACTAAAGACATAACTAGATACATAACTAAATACATAACTAACTAAAGACATAACTAATTACACAACTAAATACATAACTAACTAAAGACATAACTAGATACATAACTAAATACATAACTAACTAAAGACATAACTAATTACACAACTAAATACATAACTAACTAAAGACATAACTAATTACACAACTAAATACATAACTAACTAAAGACATAACTAGATACATAACTAAATACATAACTAACTAAAGACATGACTAGATACATAACTAAATACATAACTAACTAAAGACATAACTAATTACACAACTATATACAGAACTAACTAAAGACATAACTAGATACATAACTAAATACATAACTAACTAAAGACATAACTAATTACACAACTAAATACAGAACTAACTAAAGACATAACTAGATACATAACTAAATACATAACTAACTAAAGACATAACTAATTACACAACTATATACATAATTAACTAAAGACATAACTAGATACATAACTAAATATATAACTAACTAAAGACATAACTAATTACACAACTAAATACATAACTAACTAAAGACATGACTAGATACATAACTAAATACATAACTTACTAAAGACATAACTAATTACACAACTAAATACATAACTAACTAAAGACATAACTAATTACACAACTAAATACATAACTAACTAAAGACATAACTAATTACACAACTAAATACATAACTAACTAAAGACATAACTAGATACATAACTAAATACATAACTAACTAAAGACATAACTAGATACATAACTAAATACACAAGTAACTAAATAATAACTAAATACATAACTAAAATGAAATAAAACGGTTATAGAGAGAGAGAGAGAGAGAGAGAGAGAGAGAGAGAGAGAGAGAGAGAGAGAGAGAGTGCGTGAGAAAGAGTACTTGAGCCACAGTGGATTTGTTTTTAAATAAGAGGAGGTAATCTCTCAAAGTACCGAGTCTCTAAGATTGCATTTGTTATGGCCCTTGAAAACATTTTCTAACTACTGTGACTTCCTTGGTTTCAAACTTTGAAGTCACTGTGACATTTTGTTTTCCTCCTATAGTCCTGCTCTATAAAATGAATGTTACTTTGAAACTTTCCTTTTTATCCTCACAACTGTAAAATACTGATCAAACTTTTCTATTTTTTTTTTTTTTTACAAAGCTTATTGATTGAAATAGGAAGAGACATATTAGGTTTTATTTTTAGATTCATTGGTCAAAGTCAACTTCAGAACATAATTTTTGAAAACGCTTCAGTTTTTGTTATTTGATTCAAATAGTAAGAGACATATTAGGTTTTATTTTTAGATTCATTGGTCAAAGTCAACTTCAGAACATGATGTTTTAAAACGCTTCAGTTTTTGTTATTTGATTCAAATAGTAAGAGACATATTAGGTTTTGTTTTTAGCTTCATTGGTCCCAATAAAAAGTCAACTCCAGAACGTGATGATTTAAAACTCAAGTTTTTTTGTACAGTTTGATATTGATAGCGATGATGTTATGACAGTTTAGTATGTGAAGGGAACTCTTGTTGCACGCTGAAGTTCAAAAAAAAAAAAGTGATCTATATTAATACAAGTTGAAGAGGAATGTCTCATAGTGTCTCATAGTGTCTTATAGTGGCTCATAGGGCATATAGTGTCTCCTAGTGTCTCATAGTGGCTCATAGTGGCTCATAGTGTCTCATAGTGCTCATAGTGTCTTATAGTGGCTCAAAGTGTCTTATAGTGGCTCATAGTGGCTCATAGTGGCTCATAGTGTCTTATAGTGGCTCATAGTGACTCATAGTGGCTCATAGTGACTCATAGTGGCTCATAGTGTCTTATAGTGGCTCATAGTGTCTTATAGTGTCTCATAGTGTCTCATAGTGTCTTATAGTGGCTCATAGTGGCTCAAAGTGTCTTCTAGTGGCTCATAGTGGCTCATAGTGTCTCATAGTGTCTCATAGTGTCTCATAGTGTCTCATAGTGTCTTATAGTGGCTCATAGTGTCTCATAGTGTCTTATAGTGTCTCATAGTGTCTTACAGTGGCTCATAGTGGCTCATAGTGTCTCATAGTGTCTTATAGTGTCTCATAGTGTCTCATAGTGGCTCATAGTGTCTCATAGTGCTCATAGTGTCTTATAGTGGCTCAAAGTGTCTCATAGTGTCTCATAGTGTCTTATAGTGGCTCATAGGGCATATAGTGTCTCCTAGTGTCTTATAGTGTCTCATAGTGTCTCATAGTGGCTCATAGTGTCTCATAGTGCTCATAGTGTCTTATAGTGGCTCAAAGTGTCTTATAGTGGCTCATAGTGGCTCATAGTGGCTCATAGTGGCTCATAGTGGCTCATAGTGTCTTATAGTGGCTCATAGTGACTCATAGTGGCTCATAGTGACTCATAGTGGCTCATAGTGTCTTATAGTGGCTCATAGTGTCTTATAGTGTCTCATAGTGTCTCATAGTGTCTTATAGTGGCTCATAGTGGCTCAAAGTGTCTTCTAGTGGCTCATAGTGGCTCATAGTGTCTCATAGTGTCTCATAGTGTCTCATAGTGTCTCATAGTGTCTTATAGTGGCTCATAGTGTCTCATAGTGTCTTATAGTGTCTCATAGTGTCTTACAGTGGCTCATAGTGGCTCATAGTGTCTCATAGTGTCTTATAGTGTCTCATAGTGTCTCATAGTGTCTCATAGTGGCTCATAGTGTCTTATAGTGGCTCATAGTGTCTTATAGTGGCTCATAGTGGCTCATAGTGTCTGATAGTGTCTCATAGTGTCTCATAGTGTCTCATAGTGGCTCATAGTGGCTCATAGTGTCTCATAGTGTCTCCTAGTGACTACTGGGGCGGGTCGCTGTACATCTTTCTTCTTTCCTTTGAAAACCCATTTCAAAATGTCTATCTACATTGACTCCATAGTATTCTATAATTGAGTGGTCTAATATAATAATAATATAATACAAATAACAACGGACAACTAGTATTAAAATATCCCAAATATATGAGAAATACTCACTATCTAACTAAGCTTTTACTAAATACTAGATTCATTTTCGGGATAAATAAGGGGCACACGCTCAGTCACAATCTCCGAGTTAGACTTATAGTTGAGACAAACAGAAATCTTGTTATAACATCAAGACTAGGACTGTGTTTAGACAATTTGTGTCAGTCAAATAAAAATCATCTAAAACTAGTTGATAGGATACTAGGATCAGACCATTTGTTGTACACAACTAACTAATAAGATACTACTCATTGTACACACATATAAATGTGCTTTTAAACACGAACATGTTTATATATTTAGATTTATTTATTAATATTAATTAACAATATAATAACTATTGCACAAAACGTAATGTATATATTTTTCTTGACCTTGTTGAAACGAATTTATTAGTTAGCAATTAGTTCCATCAAAGTTAATAATTTCAGCGTTGTTCCGTGTGTTATTGACTTTTACAATGCGTTGTCCAGACTGCTCTCTGTGTCTGTTGTTCCCAGCGTTCTCGTGTTTTCTAGAGTATTATGTCCCCTTGGTCAAAGACAAAAAATTGTCACTAAAACGACACTTGATTTAGAAAATGACACATAGAATAGTTTTGGATAAACTGCGTTAAGAAAATATATTGCTACTTTATTTTGAATCTCCAAAAAAAAAATATTGGTCTCGTGAACACCTGTCGGAACATCCTGCTCCTTTCCAATAGTTTCTCCTTCATTGACACAGAGACATGCGACTTGGTCCGTCAGATACAAACCTTTGTACTTTAGATTTAAAAAAAAAGAATGTCTTCATCCTGTTTTGTTATTTGTTTCTTTTGTTGTCGAAGCCACCAAGCTCTTCCTTGAGATAGGTCCACGCCTCTGGGGTTATTTCATGACCTTTGAACTTCTGATGGTCTAGGGCTTGCAAATAAGTTCTTTCTTCACTCAAAAGAATTCAACACAATCTGTCTGTCCGTCTGTCTATTCGTCCGTCCCGTTTAGATCACAAAAACTAGAAAAGCAATTGAAAATCCGATATCATGACTTTTTCCATCTTGCAAGGGGGATCGTGTACAAGTTCAAATCTCGAATACAGCAAAGAAGTGAAACAAAATTCTTTACTAAAGGCAGAACGGATAGGACATATCCCAAAATTCATTACATAGTAGTTCGTGCAGTGGCGTGTCTTCCAAGAAAAGAGGGAAAAAAACGTCCCTAATCGTTTTACTGTTTCATTTTAGCGGCCAACGTAAGATGTAAAGTTGCTATTAGTATTGTGTCGTCTGTCTGTCGGTTTGTCACGTTTAAAATAAAAATAAACTAGAAAAGCTATTGAAAAGCTGATTTCTGTTGAAAAAACATAAATAATTATTGTCAAGAAAGCTTATTTTCGATAATAGGCTGTTCCGTTTGTGCTCAATTAAAAATAACTCCAAATGATTCTTTAAATTTAATAGTTTAGAGTTAGACAATTAAAACAAAACCTTGAATTCCTTGTCCATTGGCAGATCCGGCGGGGGCCGCCTCTCAGTTTGTGCGAAAACAAAAACTCTCTGTTATGTTGTTTTTAAATATCCCTCAAAACTTTAACAAAAATATTCTGTGTTTGTCAAGGAAAGATTCTCTCAACTGTTTGGTTTTAATGAGCAAACGCCAACAAAAGTTGAACCACAACAACGAAACAATCATAGATTTTAAAAAAAGTAATTGTACAAACAAAAAAAAAATCATTAAAAAACACTTTTAAAAAAAAGCTTATAATAACTTTTATTGTATTAGTTAGTTTGGATCTATCATATAATTGAATTTGTAATAGATCTAGACCAGCAACAATAAATCTGAGATCATCAATAGTTTGTGTTTTTGTGTAGCGCTATTTCATACTTTTAACTTTCTCAATACGCTAGGATCCTATCACTTGTCTCAATACACTATGATCCTATCACTTGTCTCAATACACTATGATCCTATCACTTGTCTCAATACGCTATGATCCTATCACTTGTCTCAATACGCTATGATCCTATCACTTGTCTCAATACGCTATGACCCTATCACTTGTCTCAATACGCTATGATCCTATCACTTGTCTCAATACGCTATGATCCTATCACTTGTCTCAATACGCTATGATCCTATCACTTGTCTCAATACGCTATGATCCTATCACTTGTCTCAATACGCTATGATCCTATCACTTGTCTCAATACGCCATGATCCTATCACTTGTCTCATTACGCTATGATCCTATCACTTGTCTCAATACGCTAGGATCCTATCACTTGTCTCAATACGCTAGGATCCTATCACTTGTCTCACTACGCTATGATCCTATCACTTGTCTCAATACGCTATGATCCTATCACTTCTCTGGATTGGGGGAAAGAATGGGAGAGGCGGGAGAGAAAGGGGTATCTGGGGGGAATTCTTTTACTGTATTCGCTTGTTAAAAGCATTTATTTTAAAAAAAAAAGGGGGGGAGGGGGACGACCTGATATGAAACTAATGTCTCAAGCCTTCTCTTCTGCTAGTAAGGTGCCTATGAAAAAAAAAGGGCTTTTGTATAGTTATCTATATATTGTTTGTTACAAATTTACTTTAAGGCGGAGACATATTAGGGGGCCTAATTCCGCTTATACAACGACTTCAGTCGAGTACAATTTCTTTCCCTTGTTCGAGATTCTTAGTAATTCTAAATAATCAATAACCAATAGTTAATTTACAAATTGGTTAATTTTAAAAAATTGATTCTTGTGTTGTCAGGTAAAAGAAATAATAGTGCACAATTTCAGCTTGATCCTAGATTGAGTGTCGGAGAAATAGCGTGTACAAACGTTTTACCAGACAGACAGAGATATTGAGATACGTTTTGTAATAAAAAGCTAAACGATGTGTGACATTTGTTTTTGTCCTATCGAAACAGTTTTCAGGCACTCCCAGCAAGGAGCTCGCTTGATTTCCCCATTTTCTCTGCACTCCTGAAGATCTTACCACACGAAGACCCACTGTCATGTTAGCTAAAGTATATATATATATTATGTATATTCTTCTATCTCAACAGAAAACCTTTGTTAGTAGTTTTTGTTTGATTGTTACATTGATGCTTTCCTCATCCAGAATGTCCTGTTGACTTGACATCTAAGTTTTTTTTTTCATTGATGTTTTCTTCATCCAGAATGTCCTGTTGACTTGACATCTAAGTTTTTTTTTAAAATAAAAACTAAAACCTGTTCTTCCAAGTTCTGGATTCTATCAAGAGTTGTCGTTATTATCTGTGTGCATATCCTTGCAGTATTGTATAGGGACTAAAGTATTTGTCAGAGCCGCACCCGTTTCATGCCCTGCTAGGTTACCCTTCAGTCTGACGATGCTTTTTATTGAGAAGTTTATCAGTAGCACACGCACGCAAGCAAATACACATGAATACATCACAACCTATTGCACGGGGGGCTAAACATGGTGTTGACTGTCAATTAATAAACAAACAAAAAAAATTAGACAAGATGGAATCAGGTTCAAAGTTCTTACATATAAACAGAAGTTTATTTAAGTTGTGAGACTAGACTAGCTAGACTATAGCATATTGGCCTCTTTAAATCTTTGTTTCTTTTGTTGTTCTTTTATACAGAATTCGGTATAACAGTATGTCTATTACATAACCATGTTGAAATGTCATTCTTTCTTTAATACTTGTAAAGGAACCTCGTCTAGCATTGAAATGAAACAATAAAAAGCTACTCCCCACCATACTAAATTTGCGCCTCCCCGGGGCGTACTGCTCCTAGTGTACTATTTTTGTCTACTATGCCAGTGACTAGGTCGACACTTGACAACATATTTGGCGTGGGAATATTCACAGTATGGGGGGAACTACAATGCTCTACGCCGTATCCTCTCTCGTTTTCTCTCTCTCACCTTCTTGTGTCCGCTCTCTCTCTCTCTCTCCTTCTACCTGTCCATTATTTTCATTCAATGGCTGGATAATTCATGGGGAGGATTTGTATTGCTCTCTTCAACCACCCACTACTAATGTGTCCTCCTCAAGTCTAGATCTATGTGTGTATGTGTTTCTTCTTTCTAAAGTGTTCATATGGAAGTGCTCATCAAAGTGCCACTTTTAATTATGTGTGAGATTCATTGGCTTCGGATTGACTGATAGCATCGCTCAATGTTGACCTCATTATTTCCAGAAATGGATTACTCTAACAGTTCACGCCGCAATCCTTGATTGGAAACAAATTAATTAGGAGAGAGACAAGTAGTTACACAGCAGAATGACGGAGAACTCGGAGAAACAAGGTCAATTCTTAAAATACTTTTCTGTATATAAGAGTTAGATGTCTCTTTCTGGTCGCTATCTAAATGTATATAGGGGTGCACTCTACTAAACTTAACATTGAAGGAATACTGGTGCGAATAATGTCGACATCAATTTCTCTTGTGTGACTACAGATGTTGTAAGAGCAGGGGACGAGGGGTATGGGGCATGAACTAGTGAGAGGGAAACTGTTTTTTGTTCTACGACAAACCTTATTTAAAAAAATGTAACCTTATTTGAATAGTCTAACCTTATTTGAATAGTATAACCTTATTTGAATAGTATAACCTTATTTAAATAGTCTAACCTTATTTGAATAGTATAACCTTATTTGAATAGTATAACCTTATTTGAATAGTATAACCTTATTTGAATAGTCTAACCTTATTTGAATAGTATAACCTTATTTGAATAGTATAACCTTATTTGAATAGTATAACCTATTTGAATAGTATAACCTTATTTGAATAGTATAACCTTATTTGAATAGTATAACCTTATTTGAATAGTCTAACCTTATTTGAATAGTATAACCTTATTTGAATAATATAACATTATTTGAATAGTATAACCTTATTTGAATAGTCTAACCTTATTTGAATAGTATAACCTTATTTGAATAGTCTAACCTTATTTGAATAGTATAACCTTATTTGAATAGTATAACCTTATTTGAATAGTCTAACCTTATTTGAATAGTATAACCTTATTTGAATAGTATAACCTATTTGAATAGTATAACCTTATTTTAATAGTATAACCTTATTTGAATCTTGTAACCTTATTTGAATAGTATAACCTTATTTGAATCGTATAACCTTATTTGAATAATATAACCTTATTTGAATAATATAACCTTATTTGAATAGTATAACCTTATTTGAATAGTATAACCTTATTTGAATAGTATAACCTATTTGAATAGTATAACCTTATTTGAATAGTATAACCTTATTTGAATCGTATAACCTTATTGAATAATATAACCTTATTTGAATAGTATAACCTTATTTGAATAGTCTAATCTACGTTGATGTGTGTCCAATACGAGAAAATAAAAGTCTCCCTAACTGCAATACATTGCTATAGTTTCCGTATATGTTTTGAATAGGACTCGAGCTTTGTTTCGTTAAAATATCAAGAACAACATAGGTTACACATAGACTTGAACCTATCATCCTTACAAATGAAATAAAGACTCGGTGACCGGTCATTTCATCGCAAGACTCAATGCATACACAAACACACAAACGAAGCGTGTATGTGTGTGTATGAGGGACGAATAGACATTTATCTTCGATCAGTTGTTCATTCTTAAATGGCTATCCGGAGGCTTAACTTGATAATGCTTCAAGTTTTTGTGTGTCTTATAAAAAGTATGTAAACATACAAGAATATTTAAGAAAAGTTAAACTTTGAACACTCACAGTCTAGATTTAAGCCACAGTCAGTCTACATGCAAGCAATGTCTACCAGATGACAGACAATATCTACCTACAGACAATCTCATCTAATGACAGAGACAAATAATATACATACAGACAATATGACAGACAATATCTACCTACAGACAATCTCATCTAATGACAGAGACAAATAATATACATACATTTCAGGATGTATTAGACGAAATAAAGTTTACTCTTACATCGACGGATACACTCAATCCTGTTCTTACTAATCAGTCTAGCAATTTGAACAATTATACTTTCGCGATCTTCATGAATCAATTGTCCTTGTTCAAAGGTATTGACCTCTATTTCAACCAAACCGCCTCTTGACATCGGGATTTATGAACTGGACATTCCATAAAATTAGTCCTTGACCAGTCAGAATCTTTCCACTAGTCCAGTTCTACAGTGCAGTTGTAGGCCTACTCTCTGGTCCAATGGTACTCTCTCGTCCAGGGGTACTCTCTGGTCCAATGGTACTCTCCGGTCCAGTGGTACTTTCTCGTCCAATGGTACTCTCTGGTCCAATGGTACTCTCAGGTCCAATGGTATTCTCAGGTCCAATGGTACTCTCTCGTCCAGTGGTACACTCTCGTCCAATGGTATTCTCAGGTCCAATGGTACTCTCTCGTCCAGTGGTACACTCTCGTCCAATGGTACTCCTCGTCCAGTGGTACTCTCTGGTCCAATGGAACTCTCTGGTCCAGTTGTACTCTTTCGTCCAGTGGTACTCTCTCGTCCAATGGTACTCTTTGATCCATTGGTACTCTCTGGCCCATTGGTACTCTCTGGTCCAATGGTACTCCCTGGTCCAGCGGTACTCTCTCGTCCAGTGGTACTCTCTGGTCCAGTGGTACTCTCTGGTCCAGTGGTATTCTCTCGTCCAGTGGTACTCTCTGGTCCAGTGGTATTCTCTCGTCTAATGGTACTCTCTGGTCCAGTAATATTCTCTGGTCCAATTGTATTATCTGGTCCAGTGGTACTCTCTGGTCCAATGGTACTCTCTCGTCCAGTGGTACTCTCTGGTCCAGTGGTACTCTCTCGTCCAGTGGTATTCTCTCGTCTAATGGTACTCTCTGGTCCAGTGGTATTCTCTGGTCCAATGGTATTATCTGGTCCAGTGGTACTCTCTGATCCTATGGTACTCTCTCGTCCAGTGGTACTCGCTCGTCCAATGGTACTATCTGGTCCAGTGGTCTCTCTGGTCCAGTGGTACTCTCTGGTCCAGTGGTACTATCTCGTCCAGTGGTACTCTCTGGTCCAGTGGTACTCTCTCGTGTAATGGTACTCTCTGGTCCAATGGTATTATCTGGTCAAATGATACTCTCTGGCCCATTGGTACTCTCTGGTCCAGTGATACTCTCTGGTCCAGTGGTATTCTCTGGTCCAATGATACTCTCTTTTCCCATTGGTACTCTTTGATCCAGTGGTACTCTCTGGTCCAGTCCTGCTCATTTGTTCACTATTTGAAAACTCTTGGGTTGATTAAGAGAAAGGGAAAGAGTAAAAAGAAGATATAAAAAGGAGAGATAACTCTTGGCTGAGAGAGAGAATGTTTTGTAAGAGTTGGAAAGAAAGAATGTGTGTGTGAGCGAGAAAGTAAGAAAATAAAGTAAGAGGGAAAAAGAAAGAAAGTGACAAAGTGTGTGTGTGAATAAGGAAGAAAGAGAAAAGTGAATGTTGAAGCAAAAAAAGAAAGAAAGAAAGAAAGAGGGAGGGAGAGAGAGAGAGAGAGAGAGAGAGAGAGACAGATAGAGACAGTGTATAATAACGAATGGTGTTACTGATAGTGTAATTGAAAGGTCATTTCATTAACAAACTGACACTGAGACTGAAGCAAGGACATAATCAAACAAAATGACACTGAGACTGAAGCAAGGACATAATTAAACATACTGACACTGAGACTGAAGCAAGGACATAATTAAACATACTGACACTGAGACTGAAGCAAGGACATAATTAAACAAACTGACACTGAGATTGAAGCAAGGACATAATCAAACAAAATGACACTGAGACTGAAGCAAGGACATAATTAAACATACTGACACTGAGACTGAAGCAAGGACATAATTAAACATACTGACACTGAGACTGAAGCAAGGACATAATTAAACATACTGACACTGAGACTGAAGCAAGGACATAATTAAACAAAATGACAATCTGTTGATGGCTTCAAGTTTCCTTTAGCCATCTCATGAAGTTCTTTGTTGAAACCAGTAAGCCTCTATTCTTGTATATCTGTTGTATTTGTTCATTTGGCTCTATTGAATCAGAAACAGGTTTTCACAAATACATCGATCTTGGACTCATTGAAGTGAAATAAAATCTTGTCAGTATTACGTGATAATATTGTTTTGTTGAATTGATATAACAATGCATTTTTACAAATCTTTTATCAACTCATTCTGTCTGTCTGTATGTGATGTCTGTGTCTGTCTGGCCAAAAGTTTGTACACGTTATTTCTCCAACTGATCCAGCTCGAATTTCGCACAATTATTTCTTTTACCTGACAACACAAGAATCGATTAAAAACACCCCAATTAGTTAATTAATTATTAGTAATAAATTACTTTGTTAAGTATATCAAACAAGGGAAAGAAATAATACTTGACTGAAGTGGTGGTATAAGCTGAATTAGTCCCCTTTATATTAGGCTGCCGTCTTAGGCTTAGTGAACAAAAACATGAAATAATAGATAACTATACAATCTACAATGTTCATAGACTCTTCGCTAGCAGAGTGGTCACCGCGTTGGCTTGAGAAGGCTTTAACCAACAAGTTTGAATTCAGGTAGTTCCATTTTATTTAATTTTAAAATGTTTTTCATTTTTAGATTTCAAAATTGAAAGATGACGCTCTCGTGGGCGTGGCCCGGAAGTTCTTTGTTTTCACTTTGATCCAGCAGAGTTAGTCTATATGTATGCAGAGTTAGTCTATATGTATGCAGAGTTAGTCTATATGTATGCAGAGTTAGTCTATATGTATGCAGAGTTAGTCTATATGTATGCAGAGTTAGTCTATATGTATGCAGAGTTAGTCTATATGTATGCAGAGTTAGTCTATATGTATGCAGAGTTAGTCTATATGTATGCAGAGTTAGTCTATATGTATGCAGAGTTAGTCTATATGTATGCAGAGTTAGTCTATATGTATGCAGAGTTAGTCTATATGTATGCAGAGTTAGTCTATATGTATGCAGAGTTAGTCTATATGTATGCAGAGTTAGTCTATATGTATGCAGAGTTAGTCTATATGTATGCAGAGTTAGTCTATATGTATGCAGAGTTAGTCTATATGTATGCAGAGTTAGTCTATATGTATGCAGAGTTAGTCTATATGTATGCAGAGTTAGTCTATATGTATGCAGAGTTAGTCTATATGTATGCAGAAGTAGTCTATATGTATGCAGAGTTAGTCTATATGTATGCAGAGTTAGTCTATATGTATGCAGAAGTAGTCTATATGTATGCAGAGTTAGTCTATATGTATGCAGAGTTAGTCTATATGTATGCAGAAGTAGTCTATATGTATGCAGAGTTAGTCTATATGTATGCAGAAGTAGTCTATATGTATGCTTCTTGTATTCTCTAGATCGTCTTGACAGTTTCATCCTTGGAGTATTAGGTTAGTGTGAATAAACGATTAGGAAACATATTTTTTTAAAAACAACACTTTATAATCAGAGAACAAAATAGAATAGAATACAATATGATACAATACTACAGAACAATACATGACAATATTTATTGCACAATACAGAACAATACATGACAATATTTATTGCACAATACAGAACAATACATAACAATATTTTTTGCACCATACAGAACAATACATGACAATATTTATTGCACAATACAGAACAATACATAACAATATTTATTGCACAATACAGAACAATACATAACAATATTTATTTGCACCATACAGAACAATACATGACAATATGTATTTGTACAATACAGAACAATACATGACAATATTTATTTGCACAATACAGAACAATACATGACAATATTTATTTGCACAATACAGAACAATACATGACAATATTTATTTGCACAATACAGAACAATACATGACAATATCTATTGCACAATACAGAACAATACATGACAATATCTATTGCACAATACAGAACAATACATGACAATATATATTGCACAATACAGAACAATACATGACAATATCTATTGCACAATACAGAACAATACATGACAATATTTTTTGCACCATACAGAACAATACATGACAATATCTATTGCACAATACAGAACAATACATGACAATATCTATTGCACAATACAGAACAATACATGACAATATCTATTGCACAATACAGAACAATACATGACAATATCTATTGCACAATACATGACAATATCTATTGCACAATACAGAACAATACATGACAATATTTTTTGCACCATACAGAACAATACATGACAATATCTATTGCACAATACAGAACAATACATGACAATATCTATTGCACAATACAGAACAATACATGACAATATCTATTGCACAATACAGAACAATACATGACAATATCTATTGCACAATACAGAACAATACATGACAATATTTTTTGCACCATACAGAACAATACATGACAATATCTATTGCACAATACAGAACAATACATGACAATATCTATTGCACAATACAGAACAATACATGACAATATTTATTGCACACGTAGAGGGACTGTTTGTCGTGTAAGAATGTTACAAAAAAACGAAAATGTCAATGCAATGACCATACTTAATCCATTGGTTTATTTAATGATGTCGACACGCGCACAAACATGATACAAAGGTGAGCTTATAACGTGGGGGGGGGGGGGAGGAGCAGCGTCAACTTGACCTAGTTATACTAACCAGGCTGATAGAAACTAGTTACCTTATTTAGGGATCAGATAACATGGTCACAGGTTGGGTTCATTTTTTTTAGACTTTACTAAATGTGCACTAGTTTTGTTATATGCTCTTCTCTCTTTCCTCTCTCTCTCTCTCTTTCTCTCTCTCTCTTTCTCTCTCTCCCTTTTTCTCTCTCTCTTTCTCTCTCTCTTTCCTCTCTCTCTCTCTCTCTCTCTTTCTCTCTCTCTCTTTCTCACTCTCTTTCTCTCTCTCTTTCTCTCTCTCTTTCCTCTCTCTCTCTCTCTTTCTCTCTCTCTCTTTCTCACTCTCTTTCTCTCTCTCTTTCTCTCTGTGTACGTGTGTGTAATGCTATGTTCTCTTTTTTTATGTATCTGCGCGCTAAGATTGAGAAGTGTTCTAATGGTGGAGTTATTCCGAGTTGGTAATTGTTTGACACTATGTCAACTGTCACATCTATTTCTCTGTGTCTGATTGGACAGACTCCTTGTGTGCAAAAACAGCAAACAACAATACACATTTTTTGTTTTGTGGACATGAATGTTTCGGGAACTTGTTCCTTTTGTCTCTTATGTGTCTAGGACAGCTGGGTTTAATGTCGCGCTTAGTCACTGACATATATTGATAGAACATATGGATGCACGTTTACTGAACCTGTATCAAGTCAATACGCACCCGATTATCAGCCAAAGACTAAAACTAATCAGAAAATAAATGCAATATATATAACCATCGAATGTTTACCCCTAAATCTTCTAAACTAATCATTAAAACTAAAACTAACTCCATACTTACAATAAAACAGAAAAAAAAACAACAATAGTGTAACAAAGATTCATCGTAACACAGTAACAATTAATAGCAGAGAAGAAAACGTAAAGGAAGACCACATTGGAAACAAGACATGCTAGGACAACCTTCTTTACAATAAGATGACCACATTGGAAACAAGACATGCTAGGACAACCTTCTTTACAATAAGATGACCACATTGGAAACAAGACATGCTAGGACAACCTTCTTTACAATAAGAATACCACATTGGTAACAAGACATGCTAGGACAACCTTCTTTACAATAAGATGACCACATTGGAAACAAGACATGCTAGGACAATCTTCTTTACAATAAGATGACCACATTGGTAACAAGACATGCTAGGACAACCTTCTTTTCAATAAGATGACCACATTGGTAACAAGACATGCTAGGACAACCTTCTTTACAATAAGATGACCACATTGGTAACAAGACATGCTAGGACAACCTTCTTTACAATAAGATGACCACATTGGTAACAAGACATACTAAGACAACCTTCTTTACAATAAGATGACCACATTGGAAACAAGACATGCTAGGACAACCTTCTTTACAATAAGATGACCACATTGGTAACAAGACATGCTAGGACAACCTTCTCTACAATAAGATGGCCACATTGAAAAAAAGACATGCTAGGACAATCTTCTTTACAATAAGATGACCACATTGATAACAAGACATGCTAGGACAACCTTCTTTACAATAAGATGACCACATTGGTAACAAGACAAGCTAGGACAACCTTCTTTACAATAAATGACCACAATGGTAACAAGACATGCTAGGACAACCTTCTTTACAATAAGATGACCATATTGGAAACAAGACATGCTAGGACAATCTTCTTTACACTAAATGACCTTATTGGTAACAAGACATGCTAGGACATTCTTCTTTACAATAAGATAACCACTTTCTAAACAAGACTTGCTAGGACAACTTTCTTTACAATAAGATGACCACATTGGTAACAAGACATGCTAGGACATTCTTCTTTACAATAAGATAACCACTTTCTAAACAAGACTTGCTAGGACAATCTTCTTTAAAATAAGATGACCACATTGGTAACAAGACATTCTAGGACAACCTTCTTTACAAAAAGATGACAACAATGGTAACTAGGACATGCTAGGACAACCTTCTTTACAATAAGATTACCACATTGGAAACAAGAAATGCTAGGACAACCTTCTTTACAATAAGATGACCACATTGGTAACAAGACATGTTAGGACAACTTTCTTTATAAAAAGATGACCACATTGGTAACAAGACATGCTAGGACAACCTTCTTTACAATAAGATGACCATATTGGAAACAAGACATGCTAGGACAATCTTCTTTACACTAAATGACCTTATTGGTAACAAGACATGCTAGGACAACCTTCTTTACAATAAGATAACCACTTTCTAAACAAGACATGCTAGGACAACCTTCTTTACAATAAGATGAACACATGGTAACAAGACATGCTAGGACAACCTTCTTTACAATAAGATGACCACATTGAAAAAAAGACATGCTAGGACAACCTTCTTTACAATAAGATGATCACATTATTAACAAGACATGCTAGGACAACCTTCTTTACAAAAAGATGACTACAATCTTTACAAGACATGCTAGGACAACTTTCTTTACAAAAAGGTGACCACAATGGTAACAAGACATGGTAGGACAACCTTCTTTACAAAAAGATGACCACAATGGTAACAAGAATTGTTAGGATGATTGATTATGTCTTAACCGTGTTCCTATGTCAATCTATTTCTGCATTTTAACCAATTACTTAAATCCTGCAAAGTCATTGGTTTTCCTTGCTGGCTCAGTCAACCCATTCCATTTTCTAATAGTACTAGGGGAAAAGGAGCATTTGAGTTGGAGTTAGTTTGATTTTTTGATAGTCTTGGAGTAGGAGTTAGTTTAATTTGTTGATAATTGTCTTGGAGTTGGAGTTAGTTTGATTTGTTGATAGTCTTGGAGTAGGAGTTAGTTTAATTTGTTGATAGTCTTGGAGTTGGAGTTAGTTTGATTTGTTGATAGTCTTGGAGTTGGAGTTAGTTTGATTTGTTGATAGTCTTGGAGTTAGTTTGATTTGTTGATAGTCTTGGAGTTGGAGTTAGTTTGATTTGTTGATAGTCTTGGAGTTGGAGTTAGTTTGATTTGTTGATAGTCTTGGAGTTGGAGTTGGTTTAATTTGTTGATAGTCTTGGAGTTAGTTTGATTTGTTGATAGTCTTGGAGTTGGAGTTAGTTTGATTTGTTGATAGTCTTGGAGTTGGAGTTGGTTTAATTTGTTGATAGTCTTGGAGTTAGTTTGATTTGTTGATAGTCTTGGAGTTGGAGTTAGTTTGATTTGTTGATAGTCTTGGAGTTGGAGTTAGTTTGATTTGTTGATAGTCTTGGAGTTGGAGTTAGTTTGATTTGTTGATAGTCCTGGAGTTGGAGTTAGTTTTCTTCCAAACTATACAGCCACTGAGTGGCGATGCTTTTTTTAAAACTGCCAATGCTGCCGTGAAAGAAGCATCACAATGGACCTCATTCACCAATCGTAAACAAACAACATTTAGCCACGAGATAATATTGATAAAACAATGAAAAAAACGTATCAGGTGACAGCCTTCATGGATTAATATTTTGTATAGAAGAGATAGAGAATCACGTGGCTAAATGTTGTTTGTTTACGATTGGTGAATTAGGTCTATTCTAAAATGTAACTTCCGCCTCTGAGAAGACAGACCATGGTTGGTTAGTCCCATGGTTAGATCATGTTAGATCATTCTGGGTATGCAAACATAGCTCTCATATTTCATTTCTCTGGTTACTTCTTGTAAAAGATCCAAGTTATATGACCTACATTTAAATCTACAGTCGTGGGAAAATCCATTTCTTGTCTGAAATTTCAAGCGAAACGAAGACAATCTTATTACAAAACATGCCTAGCAGAGTCAACACACGTTACCATTTAAATCTGGGCTTCAATGTTTGCACCAGTTTTTCATGATGTGGTGAACATTTTTTCAAAGGAACTCTTGGCTGTGTTGTTGGTATATTTTTGGAAAATAAAAAAATGGATTAGTCTTGGTCTGTTGTGTTTTGCGCACCCCATGTCTAAATGTAGGTAATCTTTGCTGCTGTATTCCCTACTTGTATAAACCCCACTGAGTTTTTTATCTACTGCATGGGTAAATTTGTATGTACCTGCATGTACTTTTATTGTCCAGTGACGTAGCAATCATGGTGCGAAGGGGTTAAAGTTGCAGGCCCGTGACCGATAGAGGCTCATGACCAATAGGGGCCCATACATCAAACAAAAGGTGTTGACTGTAAAAATGTAAATGTAACAAATACTTTTATAATTTTACTTATTGATTTTTATATTTCTGACAGGAATGTTGCTCAAATCCACAACAACGAAATAAAATGATGCAACTACCTTTCATTTGGCGGTCATTGCTAAGATTATCATTTAGGCTTAATTATCCAACAGACTCTAGTAGAGTTGTGTTTGCCGAGTGCCTACAGGCATCACAGAAACCTTCTCTCAGATACCCCTCTTCCCCACTGGTCCACAAAAGAGACGGGATTATTGTGCACTGAGTATTCTGTAAGCATGTAAGATATGTAAGATGTGTAAGATGTGTAAGATGTGTAAGATGATCTATATCAAAGCAATCCCCTCCCTATGATGCTGTCTTCAACATAAGTGGACAGAACAATGGTCTTCAGGCATTACTGCCACCAAATAGACGGAACATGTTTACTGTTCTAACTTTAAAATGCCGTCGGTAAATTAAAAAACCATTCAGGATAGAAGACTTAAAATGTAAATCAGCATTTATACATAAAACACTGAATCATAATCTTCAAATACAAAAATAAGACCAAATAAAATACTTAGAAAGACACAAAGATAAAGGCAAATTCCTTGTCCCATATGCTAGGACAAATTTATACAAATGCTCCTTCATCCCTAGTGCTATTAGAGCATGGAATGGGTTGCCTGGGCCAGCCAGGAAGACCAATGACGTGTCAGAATTTAAGTCATTGATTGACATGCATGACTAGATTGACCTAGGGCGTAATCAGCTTCTTTTTTAAAGTAACGTCTGTATTTTATAACAAAAAATAAGGTATACAACAACTATTATATTTCTAGGAAAATCGTTAGAGCCGTTTTCAAGAGCTGTGTCCAGGTTCCACAAAGTTACACGTTGAAAAGAAGTATTGTCAAAACGACTCATGAATTACGTGAATACAGACCTGACCGTGTCAGCAACTGTTTCACAGTCGTACGTTTTCACCACCGCAAAAACTTTCAACACCAGTAAGCGGAGATAGAGAGAGAGAGAGAGAGAGACAAAGAGAGAGAGAGAGAGAAAAAGAGAGAGAGAGAGACAAAAAGAAAGAGAGAGACAAAGAGAGAGAGAGAGAGAGACAAAGAGAGAGAGACAAAGAGAGAGAGAGACAAAGAGAGAGAGAGGTGGGGTGTAGATGAAGTAAATAATGCAATCTCCAAAAAAAAAACAAGTTTTAATCTTCATTAGAATTCCTCTATTCACCTTGCAAATTCTTCATCGGACCAAACAACAAATTCTGGGTGCACACAGTGCTCGAAAACGGTTTTAACTACGATTTTCCCGGAACAAAAATTCGCAGGACAAGACTCAGACATGATAGAAATAAAAGTGTAAAAGAAATATTTAAATTTAGCAGCTCATGATTTTCTGTTTGCTTTTTATTTCTTTTAGGGTGAGGTCAACGATAAATAATTAAAAGTTAGTACATTTCTTAAAATAGCTATTGTTTTAATTAGTTGCGTCATTGTAGAACTTCTTGCAGGTAATTTTCAACATTATGCTATTAGGTCAAATGTGGTTCAGGTGACATATACTATGAGATACTTGAGATACTAACAGTAATGGTAGTTACGAAAGTGTAGCCATACCCAAAACCTTAGTAAAGATATTCTCCAATACTAATTCTAAAAATAGTTGACACCCTTATACGCAACGAGTTATTTCCTATTTCCTAAACATTGGAATGTGGAACAGCTGTTTTATTTCTTTGTCACCTTTATTTCCAAACAAAATATTGTAATATTTGTCACCCCATTGTACCGTGTGTGTATTTGAAATGAGACAACTGAACCCAAAGTTGTCAAACACGTTTATGCATTAAGTACTTCTTGAGTTACTTCATCTTGAATATTAATCCCCCTCCCCCCATTTTTTTTTAGTTGTTGTCCCATATTCCCATTTTTGTTCCTGTTTCAAATCAAAACTTATCCCTAAAAGATTCGTTTCCCCCTTTTGCTGTGCTTCATTTTTCTTTCTTCTTACCTCCCTTTAGTTGAGTTGTAGTGGGATTTCATGACTGAAGGTGGCCAACCTATTTCATATTTACTTGTATGCGTATGCATATTGTCTGTATAAGTGTGCTGTAGTTTGTGTGTGTATGGATCTGCATATGGCGTCTATGTGTGTACTGTAGTGTGTCTGTGTGTGCATGTATTGTGTGTGTGTGTGTGTGTTGTAGCGTGTATGTGTAAGCATGCAGTTTCTGTGTGTTTTTCTGTAGTTGTCAACTATGCTAGTGAAGCATAGGAAATATTTCTGTATGTGAGATACAAAAGATAAAAGTTTTGCAATCATTGAGTAATGAGACTCCTTCAGCAATCCTCAACATTCAACTCGCTCAACAAATTCCAACACGTAACAATGTTACGTTAACACTTGTTCTGATAACAATTAATAAGTGACCTCTCAGACTTTATCCTACAAAATGTGTTGACACAATAGAAAAGGACATTCAAAGGTTTCTTTTCACGGAAGTAAATCGAAGATTATTTCAATCATATGTGTACTCTATCATGGAACTAATACACCAAAGTCACTCAATCTACGATCCATTCTGTTTTTCGTACAAAGCTGATTCCCTAGTACCAGTCTATTTCTCTTACCAAGCTGGTTCCCTAGTACCCGTCTATTTCTTTTAACAAAACAAATTCCCTAGTACCCGTCTATTTCTCTTACCAAGCTGGTTCCCTAGTACCCGTCTATTTCTCTTACCAAGCTGGTTCCCTAGTACCAGTCTATTTCTCTTACCAAGCTGGTTCCCTAGTACCAGTCTATTTCTCTTACCAAGCTGGTTCCCTAGTACCAGTCTCTTTCTCTTACCAAGCTGGTTTCCTAGTACCAGTCTATTTCTTTTACCAAGCTAATTCCCTAGTACCCGACTATTTCTCTTACCAAGCTGGTTCCCTAGTACCCGTCTATTTCTCTTACCAAGCTGGTTCCCTAGTACCAGTCTATTTCTCTTACCAAGCTGGTTCCCTAGTACCAGTCTCTTTCTCTTACCAAGCTGGTTCCCTAGTGCCAGTCTATTTCTCTTACCAAGCTGGTTCCCTAGTGCCAGTCTATTTCCCTTACCAAGCAGGTACTCTAGCACCAGGCTAGTTCTCTAATAAGTAATGAATGTTCCTAAAGGCACCCAAAAATAAAGTTGTAGATTGGCAATTCGTCTAAAATTGATGAAAAATGTTCAACGTTCCACTAAATGTAGAGAAAAAAATTGTTTTAGTTTTTCTAAGTATTAGATACTTGTTACCTTACATGAATACCTGGAGCAGCCCAACACCCTTACACGCTGAATAAAACAAGAATGTTGTATACATGTCGATATCAAAACGAGAGTGATTCAAATGAATAGAAATACATTCAAAACTAAACATATGCAGGGAGGCAGTACATTTCTTCAATCACGAGAGTGATTCAAATGAATTGAAATACATTCAAAACAAAACATGTGCAGGGAGGCAGTAAAATGTCTGTTAATATTTGATAGTGATTTCAATAGTTCTGCTTAACGAACTTGTGGCTTTTCTTCAAAGGGGGATAATACTCATATGATAACAGACGTTGAGAGAAAAAAAACCTAATGGCCATCATTAAACTGTTTTGGATCAACGGATGGGACATGACATTCACACATCATTCTACTGAATTGTCTAGTTACTGTTCAATAGTATACCATCATCTCCTCCATCGTCATTTATTGTACCGGTAACTGAAATCTTAGTACTGAAAGACTTTCACACACATTCAGTCTCTAACACACACGCGCATGCACACACACACACACGCGCGATTCTCTCTGCAATGTAAACGGACAGACAAAAAAAAAAAGGTCTTAAATTAAAATTTGTTCAGATTTAAAGTAAAAATAGAATACAATTCTATAGAATTCATGATTTTTTACCGGCTCCCGAAAGGGGAAAAGACGCTCTTAGTTTTGTGTGAAATGTCTGTCCGTCTGTTCGTCCGTCCCGATTAGATCTCGTAAACTAGAAAAGATAGTGAAGATCCGACATCATAATATTTTAGTCCATTCAAAGTTCTGATGCAACGGCTACTTTTTTCTTTTCTAAAAGCGAAAAATCAAAATTTTTAAATCACTTATGCAAATATTTTTTTTTTAATAAAAACACTCCACTTTTACAACTATTCACTATTAATAGTAACAAACACTGGAGGCTCTTTTCGTAGGGGAGATAACCGTTCGCCATATTTTAACACATTTATGCAAACGTTTTTTTTTTGTTTTTTTTTTTACATTTCTATTTGCTAAGCTAAGTAAGTTCTGTCATATTAATTACTACATTCACACGCAAAAAAATGATTATTTTTTCTAAAGAGAAAAAATCTATTTAGTATGAGTATACGTTGGATATAATGTAAAACAACAATTAATAAGTAATTTTTCATATTATCGCGAGAACTGCAGCACATGAAAACAGCTATATAACACTCAAGTAAAAAAAAATTATAAATTTCTTTTTTTTTTTACGAAATGTTTTTTTTTTTTTAAGAATCAGAGATTGACCATTTACAAAGCAATTAGATATTCATTATAAGACATCAGTTAGGCCAGGTTCACATATAATTTCGCATTCACTTTCACCTATCCTTTGGTCTGCTGGACCGCAGGGGCACCACACAGGATCTGTCAACCTTCTTTCTCCGTTCCTCTCTGTCATTTGTCTTTGATCGAATTTATTCTGATGTTCTTTTTACCTGCCTGGGTGGACCACTTCGAGGGCGGATTTTGAGCTTGTGTTTCCACACAAACTTTCTTTTTTATTCTAAATTTCAGTCACATAAAAGTCGACAGACTGACTGACTGACTGACTGATAATCTACATATCGACACTATGATTCGAGATATGATTCCACCTTCCATATCTCTCTTAGTGTTTTTTTGTTCCGAAAACAATTATCATCTAAATTTTTTCTACATTCTACATTTGGGGATCAGGCAATAAACTTTTCTATCTCTAGGGATTCCAATATATTTCTTTTAGCTGTATGTTTGTATGGCTGGATTCCAATATATTTCTTTTAGCTGTATGTTTGTATGGCTGGATTCCAATATATTTCTTTTAGCTATATTTTTGTATGGCTGGATTCCAATATATTTCTTTTAGCTATATGTTTGTATGGCTGGATTCCAATATATTTCTTTTAGCTATATGTTTGTATGGCTGGATTCCAATATATTTCTTTTAGCTGTATGTTTGTATTGCTGGATTCCAATATATTTCTTTTAGCTATATGTTTGTATGGCTGGATTTCAATATATTTCTTTTAGCTGTATGTTTGTATGGCTGGATTCCAATATATTTCTTTTAGCTGTATGTTTGTATGGCTGGATTCCAATATATTTCTTTTAGCTGTATGTTTGTATGGCTGGATTCCAATATATTTCTTTTAGCTGTATGTTTGTATGGCTGGATTCCAATATATTTCTTTTAGCTGTATGTTTGCATTGCTGGATTCCAATATATTTCTTTTAGCTGTATGTTTGTATTGCTGGATTCCAATATATTTCTTTTAGCTGTATGTTTGTATTGCTGGATTCCAATATATTTCTTTTAGCTGTATGTTTGTATGGCTGGAATCCAATATATTTCTTTTAGCTGTATGTTTGTATTGCTGGATTCCAATATATTTCTTTTAGCTGTATGTTTGTATGGCTGGATTCCAATATATTTCTTTTAGCTGTATGTTTGTATGGCTGGATTCCAATATATTTCTTTTAGCTGTATGTTTGTATGGCTGGATTCCAATATATTTCTTTTAGCTGTATGTTTGTATGGCTGGATTCCAATATATTTCTTTTAGCTGTATGTTTGTATGGCTGGATTCCAATATATTTCTTTTAGCTGTATGTTTGTATGGCTGGATTCCAATATATTTCTTTTAGCTGTATGTTTGTATGGCTGGATTCCAATATATTTCTTTTAGCTGTATGTTTGTATGGCTGGATTCCAATATATTTCTTTTAGCTGTATGTTTGTATAGCTGGATTCCAATATATTTCTTTTAGCTGTATGTTTGTATGGCTGGATTCCAATATATTTCTTTTAGCTGTATTTTGTATGGCTGGATTCCAATATATTTCTTTTAGCTGTATGTTTGTATGGCTGGATTCCAATATATTTCTTTTAGCTGTATGTTTGTATGGCTGGATTCTATTATATTTCTTTTAGCTGTATGTTTGTATGGCTGGATTCCAATATATTTCTTTTAGCTGTATGTTTGTATGGCTGGATTCCAATATATTTCTTTTAGCTGTATGTTTGTATAGCTGGATTCCAATATATTTTTTTTAGCTGTATGTTTGTATGGCTGGATTCCAATATATTTCTTTTGGCTGTATGTTTGTATGGCTGGATTCCAATATATTTCTTTTAGCTGTATGTTTGTATGGCTGGATTTAAAAATATATTTCTTTTAGCTGTATGTTTGTACGGCTGGATTCCAATATATTTCTTTTAGCTATATTTTTGTATGGCTGGATTCCAATATATTTCTTTTAGCTATATGTTTGTATGGCTGGATTCCAATATATTTCTTTTAGCTATATGTTTGTATGGCTGGATTCCAATATATTTCTTTTAGCTGTATGTTTGTATTGCTGGATTCCAATATATTTCTTTTAGCTATATGTTTGTATGGCTGGATTTCAATATATTTCTTTTAGCTGTATGTTTGTATGGCTGGATTCCAATATATTTCTTTTAGCTGTATGTTTGTATGGCTGGATTCCAATATATTTCTTTTAGCTGTATGTTTGTATGGCTGGATTCCAATATATTTCTTTTAGCTGTATGTTTGTATGGCTGGATTCCAATATATTTCTTTTAGCTGTATGTTTGTATTGCTGGATTCCAATATATTTCTTTTAGCTGTATGTTTGTATTGCTGGATTCCAATATATTTCTTTTAGCTATATGTTTGTATGGCTGGAATCCAATATATTTCTTTTAGCTGTATGTTTGTATTGCTGGATTCCAATATATTTCTTTTAGCTGTATGTTTGTATGGCTGGATTCCAATATATTTCTTTTAGCT
This sequence comes from Biomphalaria sudanica, assembly GCA_036873155.1. Classification (NCBI taxonomy): domain Eukaryota; kingdom Metazoa; phylum Mollusca; class Gastropoda; family Planorbidae; genus Biomphalaria; species Biomphalaria sudanica. Next base: position 587,126 of record JAZGLO010005637.1, on the reverse strand, counting down.
GTATGTTTGTATGGCTGGATTCCAATATATTTCTTTTAGCTGTATGTTTGTATGGCTGGATTCCAATATATTTCTTTTAGCTGTATGTTTGTATTGTTTTTAAAGGGAAACAAAATGAAATGTAGTCACCAGAAAAGAGACCGATGAGGAATGCTCCTATGATGTGGCAGGTCAGCAGCAATACCACACTTTGGTGACATCTTTTGCTTCTTCAGTATAGGATTATTCATTCCATGTTGTGTGAGGACTAGACAGTTATGTCAAGACACTATCAAATCATTATAATTATTAACTTCTTTCTTTTGGGCTCAACAACTTTCAAAATTATGAATGTTATTATTTAACTGTTTTTAAGATAGTGAAAGATTTAGTGAAACAACAAAATTTCTGGTGTACTCCCGAACTAGAAAACAAGAGAATCTGAAGCCCAAATGTAAGCGTTGAATGAGTCCACCTGAATCCTTCGTTTCTAATATTGTGATCACAAGTTTCAAATTTTGTTTCTTTCAGAACCATCATGGCCACCTATTGAGCAAAGAGAGAGAACTCTGTATGAGATCTTGTTTTATAGCCAGGGTCCAGTGGATGGATATCTCTTAGGTTAGTATCAAGAAACAATCTTTAGAATACAAGGAAAAGCTAAACTGAACAACCGCGTCATTGATACAGAAGCAGCTATTTTTAGTCAGTAGTAACTTCTTTTAAAAAGTATTGTTACTAGTTGTTTTTACTTGAATAGCTACTTTTTTTTTTACCAGCTCAACATTGATAATAAAAAAACAAAGCAAGAAATCTATTTTGTTTATTGCCTTTAGTTACAAGTTATGTAAGAACCAGGACTGGTGATAGGAGTCGCCTAGACATAATAACAAAATAGCTATTTTGTTTTCAAAACTTAGTCAAAGTTAAAAATTCCTAAGAAAAAAAATATTTTTAATTTTTTAAAGTGCGGGCCACATTGCCACAGGCTCTTATACTTGCTGTAAATGCGAGCATAATATACATATACATATATAAACGCACACACATACACGTATACATATAGGCCTATACGTTGAATACATATTTAAACGCACACACATACACGTATACATATAGAGACCTATACGTTGAATACATATTTAAACGCACACACATACACACGTATACATATAGAGACCTATACGTTGAATACATATTTAAACGCACACACATACAAACGTATACATATAGAGACCTATACGTTGAATACATATTTAAACGCACACACATACACACGTATACATATAGAGACCTATACGTTGAATACATATTTAAACGCACACACATACACACGTATACATATAGAGACCTATACGTCGAATACATATTTAAACGCACACACATACACACGTATACATATAGAGACCTATACGTTGAATACATATTTAAACACACACACATACACACGTATACATATTGAGACCTATACGTTGAATACATATTTAAACGCACACACATACACGTATACATATAGAGACCTATACGTTGACTATTATTTCTGTATTTTCATGTGTACTTCTACTTGATAAACTTTAACAGGAGACAGTATCAGGGATTTGTTCCTCAAGTCAGGACTACCTCTAACTGTATTAAGTCAGATCTGGTAAGTCCACTAGATTTGGGGTACCTCTAACTGTCTTGAGTTAGATCTGGTAAATCCACTAGGGTAGCCCATCTGAGGTAAAATTTTAAAAAAAAATTCGTCACCGCGATTCCAACTCGAAACCAGCAATTCATGAGTCGCTTGACTCGATGATAATGATAAAATTATCTTCCCCTGGCTAGAAAAACAAATTTCACTTCAACTAATTCACTACTGAAACAAAACAAAACAAAAACCTTGGTATCTGTAACGAAGAACTAAGCTCCAATCAGTGTCATTACTAAGGATGGAATATACAGTTGCACTTCAACTGACATGGAATACCTATGTTGATGAAACTATCAAAAACTCAAACAAAGCATTATGGTTTATTAAAAGAAATTTCTATAAATCAAATAAGAACATAAAACTAAAATGTTATTTAACCTTGGTTAGGCCAGTAATAGAATATGCATCCTGTGTTTGGGACCCCTCAGCTCAAGAAAATATTAAGACAGAAAATAGAGCAGTGAGATTCATAACTAACGAATATTCACATTTGACTAGAGTAACACCTTTAGTAAAATCACTAAATTTAGAAAGCCTTCAGGATAGAAGACTTAAAAGTAAAGTAGCAATTATACATAAAACACTGAACCATAATCTTCAAATACAAAAACAAAATTTAATAAAATACTCTGAAAGACACAAAGAAAAAGGCACATTCCTCGTCCCATATGCTAGGACAAATTTGTACAAATGCTCCTTCTTCCCTAGTGCTATTAGAGCATGGAATGGGTTGCCTGAGCTAGCCAGGAAAACCAGTGCAGTGACTTGGCAGAATTTAAGTCATTGGTTAACATGCATGACTAGATGCATGACGCCTAGGACGTAATCATCTTCTTTTTTGAAGTAACGTCTGTATTATATAAGATAAGATAAGGATGAGACGGGGCCGACAATGTATTCAATGTATACTTGTATACTGTAATCTATTATCTATCACATATTGTATACTATATTCAAGTATTGAGCATGTAGTGAATATAATATATAAGTAGCTACCATGTACGATATATCATCTCTTGATATACCATCTCTTGATATACCATCTCTTGATATACCATCTCTTGATTGCTAAAGTAAATGTTTCTCCGGTGGTGTCGCAAGGTACAGGTGGACCCACCTCCCGAAATTCAAATGTAACTTAAACCAGTTTGACTTATACGTATCGATACCCCCCCCCCCCCATTCCATTGCTGGTTCTACCTTTACAAGTATTGGGGCCATAACACATAACTCAGTAACGACTTCTTCACAGTAATACATGAAATACATTTGATGCATTAAACAATTCCTAGAGTCAACCGTGTTGTTGTTTGTCTTGATAGAGGCGCTCGAGAGCTCCTAATGGCCATGGACCAGGGCGCAATGAGCCCCCTTGCGCTATGATTGCTATGCATATTTCACTGAGAAATGTAGGAGGGAAAATGCATAGCTCCCTTTACACCGGCGCCCTTTTGATTGGTTTGTGTGTTTAGGTGTTCACGTGTTTTCCCAATGATTTGCCTCTGTTGATGCCCCTCTGGTTCTGTCTCGAGTCTCCGCCTGACATAAGCTCGCCCTCTCTTTCAAGTCTCGAGACTACGCCCCATCAAGGAATCTTTGACCAGGACTGACCACTGTGATCTCGTTTTAGGCAGCAACAAAAGGTTTTCACATGAAGAAAACATTTTCCATTTTGTTATGCTCAAGAGTTGAGGGCGTTCTAGTCCCTACCTCCACCGTCCGTTAAAGTTTTAGTTAACATTTGAATCCTTAAGCAGACAGATTTGTCTGTGATTTGAAATGTGTGTGAGTCTGTTTGAGAGAGGAAGAGAGGGAGTATATGTGCGTGTGTGTGTGTGTGTGAGAGAGAGAGAGAGAGAGAGAGGGAGAAAGAAAAGAGAGACATGGAGTTTAAAGAAAATAATGGGGAACACAAAGAGGCCCCAAAGTGAACACCCCCCAGGTGTGTATTCAAATAGTCAACAAAATAAGAGAGAAATATTAAATAAAAATAGAGGGATGGAAAGAGAGAGAGAGAGAAAGAGTTAAAGATAAAGAGAGAGAGATCAAGAGAAAGAGGAAAAAATAGAGGAATGGAAAGAGAGAGAGAGAAAGAGTGAAAGATAAAGAAAGATAAAGAAAGATAAAGAAAGATAAAGAAAGATAAAGAAAGATAAAGAAAGAGTGAAAGATAAAGAGAGGGAGAGATCAAGACAAAGGGGATTTAAAAAAACAAACAATTGTCTTTCAAATAATAGTGACCCACGAATACAAAAAAAACGGTATTAGTTTGTGTGTGGGCTGTGCGTCCGTCCGTCCGTCTTTCTACTGGTCAGCACGTCTGTCACGTTCAGATCTATAAAAAATGCTTTTGAAAATCTAAATGTGGAGTACTTCTTAAAAACATATAAGAACTATTTTTGGTCTTCTGAAAGCAAAACCTTTTGTTGTTTTTTTAAAAATAAAATATGCAAATCATCTTCCGTGTAAATATAACCACTTTTAAACACTTGCATCTATGTAGTATGTACTAATATGAAAACTGATGACAGTGACAGTACTATATGAAAGGGAAACTGCTTTACTTATTCACCGAGTCTCTAAATCTTCAAAGAAAATGTTTGATACATTCAGACACGTGACAAGCAAGGCCTCGTGCATTGGATGCGAGTAATCACAGGCAACCCCCTGCTTTCAGTATGTCAGAACTGAAGGAAGATAGAAGAGGGGTTAGTTATAGTTGTACTGCTGCATACTTTCTGATATCCACACAGGAAGACGTGTTGTTAACACTGTCTGCTCACTGCCTGATATTAACGATGGCTACTATAAGATGCCACTAGTTACTCCTATGACTCATGGCTTTGGGCTTTTCTCAAGGGCGGGTCTAGAATTTTAAAGACTCGACATTCACCAGTGTATGTCAGAACCGAAGACTCGACATTCACCAGTGTATGTCAGAACCGACAATCTTCACAGATCTTTTGGCTTCATTGATCTTAATAGCCTTCATTTCCACAAAATGAGACAAAAGAAAAATGTGACTCTGTAACAATATTTAAATTTTGTTTGTTTGTGTTTAAAATGCATTCTCGATGAAATCCTTGTAAAATTCTGGCAACTTTTAGTTTCCAACAAGAACATGAAACACGAGGATCTCTCCTGCACAAGTTTCTGTATTGACCTCCATTCATCGGTCTATATTTGTCAGCATGCTCGCAGCAGTGTGCCGTGGTCACGTGGCTCACTTTATTTGACCCAAGGTTCGAGTGTTTGTTACCACTTCACACCCCCTGTGTCCGGTTTTGCCAAACAATGGGCGGGATAGCACGGTGGCACTATATTTAGCCCCGTCTATTTCCGCCTCTCATTTTTGCTTAATTGGAGATTCCCGAAATAGTGGCTCTCCCCCCCCCCCCCTTTTTTTTTCTTCTCTCTTATATCAGGCAGTCATTGGCTCTATCAGCTATTTGATTAATGCTGGCGGTGTTCTGTATTTGGAAGAGATTAGTAGAAATAGCTAATTAACATCTTCTTGTGTCTGCGCTTGTTTGTTGACCTAATCATGACCTTCGTTGTAGCATTACACGCTTTTATTGAAATGCCTTTTTTGGGGGGGGGGGGGAGGCGGGAGTCAGTTAGTCGGTTGGACGGTCGGATCAAATATTGAAGTTGATTTTGAGCCCATTTTTACGATTTTGCCACTTTTCTGTGTGTCCTGGAGTTACTTGAATAAATGTGGGTTTATTTGGTATGGCGTAGTTACAAAGTAAAAGAATTGCTGTAGGTAGTGGACGAAAGAGATATAGAAGTAGATCTAAGTTAATAAGTTTGCTCACAAAAGAGTTCTGTCTCAGCAAGCTAGTTAACTTCAAAGAGATATAGAAGTAGATCTAAGTTAATAAGTTTGCTCACAAAAGAGTTCTGTCTCAGCAAGTTAGTTAACTTCAAAGAGATATAAAAGTAGATCTAAGTTAATAAGTTTGCTCACAAAAGAGATCTGTCTCAGCAAGTCAGTTAACTTCAAAGACTTCAATGTTCAGAGAACTCATGCCTGCTGGTGAGATATGTGGCTGAGTGACATAAATCGATTGGCTACCTAAAGGGGCTTCACTTCTAATCCCGAAGTAGACTAAGAATTTCAATTCTAGATGAGTTTTCCCAGATCCCTCCTCACCAACATGTTAATAAATAGCTTCGGAGGAGAGCCTGGAACACGTAACAAGGCAATAAGAAGTTCTTCAAATACAAAAGTTGAACACACAAAAAAAAGACTTTCTAACAACGGGATTGAACTTGTAGAATGGACGAATGTGCTCGAATAATGACCTGACAGAAGTTACAATAGTACAATGATAAGCCCCAGAATATGGCTGAGAAGAGTACTGCATAGCTTCATTGAAACCAACTTTAAATATTTTTTCTTTTAATCTCAGAATTCGATCGCCATATTCAGTCCTTGCACTAAACCTCAGTATATAAATGGCAATGTCTTCGAGTCTAAAGATTAATAAGATTAATAATTAATTTTTTTAAAAATGGCTTTCCTTTGGGTTTCAAGTGTGTGTCCCGCAGCCCCTGCGAGAGCTTTCCAACTGTCTCTTTCAGATGTAATTTGCAGCCAGCTTCTTTTCTCTAGGCAAATGTGGGCGAAATGGCGCCTGAGTTGTTCTTTATAGCGCTTACTTTTAATAGACAAAGTCAATTATACAAATACTACCTCAATATACAGCCTCAGTCGACAACCTCAATATACAGCCTCAGTCGACAACCTCAATTTACAGCCTCAGTCCACTGTCTCTCTCTCTCTCTCTGTATATATATATATATATATATATATATATATATATATATATATATATATATATATATATATATATATATATATCATGGGCGTAGCCATGATTTTTTTTCAGGGGGGGGGGGGTTGGCATTTGACTCTTCACTGCATATTAATGGAGTCCCGCCACTGGTAGAAATGTGTAACCTCTCTTGAATACGCTCTTGGAATTTGGTATCTGTAGTTTGATTTTGAGATTATATCGAAAAAGGAAGTTTTATCGTCAAAATCATCTGTTGTGGGGTTTTAAACTAAAATATATCTGGGGGTTTTATCGTTAATTTTGGAGAGGGGTTTAAAATCAAAATCTTCCTTAGATGTGCTCTTGGAATTTGAGGATTATCGTTTGCATTTTCTTTTGTTTTATAGAAGAGGGGGATTTAAATGCAAACCCCCCTGGTAGGGGCTTTTAAACTCAAAACCCCTCATAGGGGGTTTTAAACTTATAACCCTCTGGTAGGGTTTTCAAACTCAAAACCCTCTGGTAGGGTTTTCAAACTCAAAACCCACTGTTAGGGGATTTTAAACTCAAAACCCCTGGTAGGGGGCTCAACTTAAAACCCACTGGTAGGGGTTTTCAAACTGAAAACCTTATGGTAGGGGTTTTTAAACTCAAAATCCCTGGTAGGGGGTTTTAAACTCAAAACCCCATTGGCTGTGCTAGGGCAAGTGATGGTTTAGTATTAAAATTTCACTTAAAATAAACAAAATTAAAGCAAAATATCAGTCACTAAACTTCGATACCCTCCCCGAGGGAGGATTTCATTTCAAGGGGGGGGGAGGATTTCATTTAGGGGGGGTTGAACCCGGAACCTCCCCCCCTGGCTACGCCATATTTCACATATATGTCACCCAGTGAGTTTTTATTGAGCCCAGATTCAAATAGGTGCCGGTACTCAGTGATTAGGTGCTGGTACTTAGTAGTTGATTGCCTAACTTGTAACTACTAAAAATTAATAATTTACGTTAAAATACAAGAAAAGTAATCATTTGTTTGCAAAAAGGTGCCGGTAAGCCGTACCAATGCGTACCGTCACAAAGAAGCCCTGTATATATATATATATATATACACACACACACACACTCAGCCTTAGTACACAACGTCAGTACACAGTCTCAGTATACCAAATTAATACATGACAACCCCAGTACTTATGTACAGTGAACAATATACAGTACACGACTACATCAACTTCAGGACATAATTATATTTCATTCTAAAAAAAACGTGCACAAATATTGTAAAAAACCTAGCTGTAAAAAAAACCTAGCTGTAAAAAAACCTAGCTGTAAAACAAATGTAGTGGTGGAATTTTCCATCTTTTAAAATTATTGTAAATTATAAATGAAGGCGTTCCATGTTTGTAGCATATGGTCGAATAGATTGTATCAGTTTGTACGCAAGGTCTAATCAATACTGACCACAAACAGACGGGCTGCGAGGCGTAATTAACAATAGGAGGGGAAAAAAAAAGGGGGGGGGTCGATTTTATATTTAATGATGGCAGCGTGGAAAGTTTCTGAAATAAAAAACTATTTAGAAGACACAAATAATTCCATATTAAAAGGTGGGAGAAATAATGACTCTCTCTCCCCCACTTCTCCCAAACCTTGAGACACACTTCATCCAATTCAGGGCCACTGAACATTTGAAGTCAGTCAGAGATTGGGAACATTATTGAGGTCTCAACAAGAACGGGAAATGTAAAGTTTCAAGTTTCAAACGTTTTAACAAACAGACTGACACGAGTTGATATAAACTTTGTAATCAAATTGCCATGTTCAGAAATCTATTCTAGCTATTTTACTGATGTTACAACAGTACCCAAGAATAGTTCAAAAGTTTTCCTCATATTTCATACACACACATACATATGTGTATGTCACCCAGTGAGTTTTTATTGAGCCCATGGTTATTTATAATATCAGATTCTAATTAGTGCTTTGCTTCATTTAAATAATAATATAAAAATAATAATAAATACACACACGCACACAGCCAAGGAAATAGAAAACAATTGATGAACTTCCCTAGTTTAATTATGACAATTAAAACATTCAATTGAAGCGGATCACGTGTCTGCCATGTTCATATCTCTAATACTTTAGACAACATCGTGCTCCAAATAAAGTGTAAGGTTTATTGCCCTTTTGTTTTTGATATGACAATAGTGTGAACATTTTTTTTAAAACAGGCTTTAAAAATCTTGGAAATACTCTACTGAACAGAGGTAGCTCGATGGGATCTGGGATCGAAAGAATCGAACAGTTTTGTGTTCTTTAACGTAGATTGTTTTGGTGTAAATATAGTTCTTTGTACAGATTCAGGTGTTTGTAGATGCAACAGCTACTTAAGGGTTTGAGAAATGGTTCTTCTTTGTTTTTAAAACATCTGCCAATAAACTTTATGCACAAACGTTGAAACATGTTTTAAAGCAAGATAACCCAGCGGTGCTAACTCCATCAAGGGAAACCACTTTTGTTGTACTGGTGTCTCAAGAGCGTTCTACACGTTGATACAGCGGTTCTCGGACTGGGGAATTAACGAACTCATTCTTCTTCCATGATTGTCTTGTTTTCTAAAGGGCCAGGGAACCACTGCGCTGTCATGACACGATGTCGAAAGTCCTTCCACAAGGTCAGACAAGGCTCATTGTCCAAGTCAAACAATTGTTAAGACAGACCAGAACCCAAGCTCGGTCATGTGGTCAAGTCAGTGACTGTTTGCCAAATGTTTGGTTTGACTTAATGGAAAACAAATTGCTGGAAACTTCAAACAAATAATATAAAGCTTATAACATTATATGCTATTTAATATTCTTCATATATATAGTTCATATATAGTTCATTGTTTTAAGCTACTTTTTTTTTAAAAGAAGTTAATTGGAGTGACACAGCAATGAAGATTAATTGTTCAAATAAATGTCTTTAAAAGAGAATTAAGTCAATGGGTTATGTCTGAAAGAGTCATTTAACAATAAGCATATGTAAAGAGATGTATAGGCTTTCAATGTCAGTAGTAATATTGAATACACAAATGTAGGAACAAAGGTAATTCTCTCGTTAGTCAATTGTGGCCATCTTAATTTCTTCTGTTTTCACTTCTGGTTTAAAACATCGCATTTACAGTTTTAAAGTACAGAGTAAATGAAATGAATCTAAGTTTTAAGTACGAGGATATATCACATCGCAGCCTTCACACATATAACTTTAAATTCATTACAAGTGAATTATAGAATTACAACTCACTTGTAGAGAATTGTAAGTTATTTCACATCCCGAGAAATTAATATTTCGCTTCTTTGATATAGTTTTCAAAGTTTAAGCCGACACTAGTTATTTTGCTTTGTGAGTGTGTTAATGGTCTATTTTTAGATTTACGAGCTAATCTCTCCCCACAGGAACCTGGCTGACGTCAGCAATGACAATGTCCTTAACGTCCACGAGTTTGTTCTGGTCATGCATCTTATCACGGGCGTCATCAAAGGGCTGCCTGTGCCAAAGACGCTGCCCAGAAACTTGACTCCCTCGAAAACTGCCGCTGTGATTCCTCCAGACATGAGCCCACAAGAAAAGTACGCCTATTCTCTTGTCTTTCAGTCATTTGATGCCAAAAACAAAGGATCCATTGATGGTAGGTTTTAGTACTTTAAGTTACCTCTGTCTATAAGCTTGGTCAGACTTAAAATCACTTTTTAAAATCGACTTTTTAAATTAAAATATGGCTTCGCTCAAATTGTATATAAAAATTTCCTCAGCGTTCTAGACCAATAATCTTCAGGTTAATCCGATGATTTTACTTATCAAATCACATTATGTAAGAATCTATCTTCTGTTTATTGTCTTTTGTCAGACTCACTCATAATTTACATGCGAAAAGTCTCAGACAGACAGCATGCTAGACTACATTCAAGAAGAACATTAATGATTTGATTGCCAGGGTAACAAAAGAGTGTTTGTGTCAGTTTTGTCTTTGCCATCGGTGTCTTGTCTCTCTTTTGTGATGGTAAAATCACAAAATCCTGACACAAAGGGTGATTCTTTATTTCGAGGATCTTGTTAGCTTTTTTATAGATGTTTGTCTCAAACAACTGCCCAAAATGGGGTTTGTTTTTTGTCAATGATTTTACCAGCAGCATTTAGGATTATATAAAGTTTATTTTTATTTTTAATGCTCAGATTGCCATACCAGGCAGTGATATTGAAACTTAAAATATTGCAGATGTGAGCGTGATAAAACATAGCCAAGGCCTTTTCGCTAATGCACAAATTATAAGACAGATTTCCATACGGACAATAAAGATTATTATTATTATTATTATTTGTTTATATTTGTGGAAGTTTTAAGTCTTCTGCTTGATGGTCCACGTTTCTTTATGCCTGAGCTCATTTTGTTTCTTGGTTTTCATTCGGCATTCTGCTTAGCGAGGGATACAATCAAATACATTCATTTTACGATCATTAATTTATATAGATCTGAATAGCATTCTATTATGAAACCATTGTAATAAGATGATCTAATGATAGACTATAAATAGATTCCAGATTCCTTTTGTTCATGTAGTTCGCAAACTTGGAGATTTCTTTGATTGAACACTATCTTTAAACCCAGACATACGTTAGCTCTGCGCAGATTAGGCCAGATCAGACCCAGCTCTCTGTAGCATTCATGCTCTCCCGCCTTGACTACTACAACATTGTTTTATCTAAATACAAAATCGCCAAACTGCAAAGAATTCAGAACAATGCTGCACGAATAGTCCTACGGGAAATAAGACGAGATTCTGCTACTGCTCTCCATTGGTTTCATGTGAAAGCGAGACTCGACTACAAGGTGGCCACACTTTGTTATCAGTGCATCTACAATAAAGAAATGCCGTTGTACCTTAGTGAACTGATCACTCTATATGTCCATCACAGAGCCCTTTGTTCAATGGACTCAACGCTTCTAGTAGTGCCACGTTTCTACCTTAAAAGCTACGGTCTGCGGGCTTTTCCAGTACACGGACCAAAGGTCTGGAACTCACTTCCCCTTGATCTCAGACAGACAGCATGCTAGACTACATTCAAGAAGAACATTAAGACCTTCCTGTTCAAAATTGTTTTTAGATTAGTTTGTCGTTTTAGCTCTCGTGTTTATGTTTGTAATGTTCAGCCTACATTTTGTTTGTTAACAGCGCTTTATAAATACAATTTTTATTATAGTAGATGAAGGTTTCAGAACAAGACAAAAGTAAACCAAAGCTCTAATTGATTACGTACTGGTCTTTAACAATATTCTGACCTCTGTAAGTTCAGGAGTTCAATGTCCAGTTAGAATCAAGTTATTGGCTTGGCTTTTGGCATGTTTTTGACATTTACATGAATGCTCAACTGTAGCCCTTCTACTCTCGACATGTTCTCTAAAAACTATGCTCCTGGTTTACATACGAAACAAATATCTACTTTGACATAGTCTATCAATATTTATTTTGGTCAGACTTTTACAAAATCTTGTTTTATTCTCTGCTCCCAATGTATCCATCACGTACTTTGCTCCCACCTCCAGCCAGGTGTTCAGAAATGTTCCGTGTGTAGATGTCATGATGTGTAGCTATTAAAACTACTTTGTCTCGACACTGTTTGTGTGTGAAAGAGATGTCATGATGTGTAGCTATTAAAACTACTTTGTCTCGACACTGTTTGTGTGTGAAAGAGATGTCATGATGTGTAGCTATTAAAACTACTTTGTCTCGACACTGTTTGTGTGTGAAAGAGATGTCATGATGTGTAGCTATTAAAACTACTTTGTCTCGACACTGTTTGTGTGTGAAAGAGATGTCATGATGTGTAGCTATTAAAACTACTTTGTCTCGACACTGTTTGTGTGTGAAAGAGATGTCATGATGTGTAGCTATTAAAACTACTTTGTCTCGACACTGTTTGTGTGTGAAAGAGATGTCATGATGTGTAGCTATTAAAACTACTTTGTCTCGACACTGTTTGTGTGTGAAAGAGATGTCATGATGTGTAGCTATTAAAACTACTTTGTCTCGACACTGTTTGTGTGTGAAAGAAATGTCATGATGTGTAGCTATTAAAACTACTTTGTCTCGACACTGTTTGTGTGTGAAAGAGATGTCATGATGTGTAGCTATTAAAACTACTTTGTCTCGACACTGTAAAAACTTGGAATTTTCCTTTGAATTTTATTGGCTTTGTGTAATAAGATTAGGATAAAAAAAAAAGACTGAAGACTGCATTCGAACACCCAAGGACGACGGGTTTGTGCACCTTTCCTTAGCCTACCCCCTTCCCACCGATATTAGTTGTAACAGAAAATCAAGATAATTGTATTTGTGTGTGTTATTTTATCTTGCTAAACTATGTCTATAAAACTGTATCATCATCACCTGTCGTCGTAGGGGGCGCTGTGACAGTTCACGTAACCACTTCCCTCCATTTTCCCCCGTGTCTGCAGCTGTTCTCAAAAAGTCAATGTGAATACTTCGCTAGTTGATTATATTTGAGGAAAAAAAATGATTTCAATAACTGATAGAAAAGCCACAAAAAAATATTTTATCGATAGAAATGAGATGTGACAACACGAGCTAACTCAACCAAATGGGCCTCATTCACCGATCGTAAACAAACAACATTTAGTCACGTGATCTTATTGATAAAACAACGAAAAAAACTGTCACGTGACAACCATCATGAATTAAACATGAGATCGTAAATTATATAGAAGAGATAGAGCACCACGTGCTAAATGTTGTTTGTTTACGATTGGTGAATGAGGTCCATTACATGAGCTTGGGTTTGTAGGACTTTGACATGATCTTATTATGACATGATCCTGTTTTGATATGATCTTATTTTAGAATGATCATATTTTGACAAGATCTTATTTTGGCATGAACTTATTTTCACATGATCTTATTTTGGCACGATCCTATTTTGACATGGTCTTATTTTTTTTATATGATCTTATTTTCACATGATCTTTTTTTGGCACGATCCTATTTTGACATGATTTTATTTTTTGATATGATCTTATTTTCACATGATCTTATTTTGGCATGATCCTATTTTGGAATGATCCTATTTTGATATGATCTTATTTTGACATTATATATTTTGACATTTTCTATTTTGGCTACAGTTTATTTAATAAAAAAAACCTAGATTAAAGCTCAGGGTTTTCATACATTTTAAGTAGTACAATTTATAAAGAAAATTATAACAAAGATTTACATTTTGTGTGGGAATAGTTGTGTTTTTTCCCTGGCGTCAACCATTATGACAACTGTAGAACTAACGAGTAGGGACACAAATAGCGGAAGGGCATACCCGTCATGCTCCAGTGTCTTGCACATGCTCAAGTGTCTCGGCCCCTTTTTTCAACACAGTTAGCATAGCAGAATACTGGCCAAGACTGCCTTTTAAAGCCATCGTAAAAATTCCTTCATGCCATTACACAGTTTAGCCATCTTGATGTAGCCCTATATCACAATGCAGGAAGGTAGATCTATAAGGTTACGCAATAAACCCGTTGACAGGAGCAATATCTTTTTGAATTTATGGAGCCCATCACGGACATTACTTCTTCAAAACTTTGGTCCCAATGTGTTTACACAGCATTTAAGAATGTCTGCCTATCAAATGTATGTGTCTGTATACTGTTTGAAAAAATAAATAAATTCGATTCATTAGATAATTCAGTAAGTGAAGAATAAAAAAAGATTATCCATATCATGTCAGCTCATGCCACGCTGTGCTGGAGGGGAGTTCATGGCTTGGGACAAAACAAAACAAAACATCCAGTCATTAATTCCCTGAAATTATATTAAGTAAACTAAACTAGACATTTTAAAGCTGGTCTACTCAAATAATTTGTAACGCACTACTGGAAGCTAGAATATAGAATTGGTCATGTCACAAGAGGTGCAGAAAGGTGTAGCTAGTAGGCTTCACATTCACCTTCACCTATCCTTTAGTCTGTTGGACCGTTGGGGCACCGCACACAATTTGTAAACCGTCTTTCTCCATTCCTCTTTGTCTTTTGCCCCGGACAGAACCTCCTTCAATGACAGGCCCGTCCATTCTATTATGTTGTCTTCCCATTGCTTTCTCTGTTTGCCTCTTCTTCTTTTTCTTCATACAGTTCTCTGCAAACGTAGGTAGTTTGACCAGCTAAAACACATCTCTCAATTTGTTAATCCACATTTCTTTTTCTTGGCCATTCCTTCGTTCTGAGTACTACTTAAGGACTGAATGTAAATCTAGTAACAAGACTTTCATAAATGTGACCTTACTAACTTCACAATCAAATGATTTTAAAATCTCGACTTTTTTTTCTTTACAGTTACCTTTGATATTGTGTCTGATGTAGAGATATGACCAGGCCAGATGCTGGATGAGAATCTGTTGAAGTTTTTTTCATTCTGTGTTCTTCTCAATCCATTTCAATGTCTTTTTTTTAAAGCTATAGCGAGTGGCGAACAACTGTGCTCAGTGTCTGGCTGTAGGGCCTTCTACTGGCTCAGTGTCTGGCTGTAGGGCCTACTACTGGCTCAGTGTCTGGATGTAGGGCCTACTACTGGCTCAATGTCTGGCTGTAGGGCTTACTACTGGGTCAGTGTCTAGCTGTAGTGCCTACTACTGACTCTGTGTCTGGCTGTAGGGCCTACTACTGGATCAGTGTCTGGCTGTAGGGCCTACTACTGGCTCAGTGTCTGGCTGTAGTGCCTACTACTGGCTCAATGTCAGGCTGTAGGGCCTACTACTTTCTCAGTGTCTGGCTGTAGGGCCTACTACTGGCTCAGTGTCTGGATGTAGGGCCTACTACTGGCTCAGTGTCTGACTGTAGGGCCTACTCTTGGCTCAGTGTCTGGCTGTAGTGCCTACTACTGGCTCAGTGTCTGGCTGTAGTGCCTACTACTGTCAGAAAGTTGGAATCATTACAATCTAATTTAAAAATTCAGTAGTCAGCTGTTTTGTTTTTAACTCTGAAATATTCTCCTAATCCTTACACTTTCTCTTACTTATGCTCTTACACTTTCTCCTTAAAATTTTTCTAAACATTCTCTTGTTAGATTACCATCTACTTTCACTAGTGTCCTTAGTCTTGTTAGATAACCATCTACTTTCACTAGTGTCCTTAGTCTTGTTAGATTACCAACTACTTTCACTAGTGTCCTTAGTCTTGTTAGATAACCATCTACTTTCACTAGTGTCTTTAGTCTTGTTAGATTACCATCTACTTTCACTAGTGTCCTTAGTCTTGTTAGATTACCATCTACTTTCACTAGTGTCCTTAGTCTTGTTAGATTACCATCTACTTTCACTAGTGTCCTTAGTCTTATTAGATTACCATCTACTTTCACTAGTGTCCTTAGTCTTGTTAGATTACCATCTACTTTCACTAGTGTCCTTAGTCTTGTTAGATTACCATCTACTTTCACTAGTGTCCTTAGTCTTGTTAGATTACCATCTACTTTCACTAGTGTCCTTAGTCTTGTTAGATTACCATCTACTTTCACTAGTGTCCTTAGTCTTGTTAGATAACCATCTACTTTCACTAGTGTCCTTTGTCTTGTTAGATAACCACCTACTTTCACTTGTGTCCTTAGTCTTGTTAGATTACCACCTACTTTCGCTAGTGTCCTTAGTCTTGTTAGATTACCATCTACTTTCACTAGTGTCCTTAGTCTTGTTAGATTACCATCTAATTTCACTAGTGTCCTTAGTCTTGTTAGATTACCATCTACTTTCACTAGTGTCCTTAGTCTTGTTAGATTACCATCTAATTTCACTAGTGTCCTTAGTCTTGTTAGATTACCATCTACTTTCACTAGTGTCCTTAGTCTTGTTAGATTACCATCTACTTTCACTAGTGTCCTTAGTCTTATTAGAGTACCATCTACTTTCACTAGTGTCCTTAGTCTTGTTAGATTACCATCTACTTTCACTAGTGTCCTTAGTCTTGTTAGATTACCATCTACTTTCACTAGTGTCCTTAGTCTTGTTAGATTACCATCTACTTTCACTAGTGTCCTTAGTCTTGTTAGATTACCATCTACTTTCACTAGTGTCCTTAGTCTTGTTAGATTACCATCTACTTTTACTAGTGTCCTTAGTCTTGTTAGATTACCATCTACTTTCACTAGTGTCCTTAGTCTTGTTAGATTACCATCTACTTTCACTAGTGTTCTTAGTCTTGTTAGATTACCATCTACTTTCGCTAGTGTCCTTAGTCTTGTTAGATTACCATCTACTTTCACTAGTGTTCTTAGTCTTGTTAGATTACCACCTACTTTCGCTAGTGTCCTTAGTCTTGTTAGATTACCACCTACTTTCACTAGTGTCCTTAGTCTTGTTAGATTACCATCTACTTTCACTAGTGTCCTTAGTCTTGTTAGATTACCATCTACTTTCACTAGTGTCCTTAGTCTTGTTAGATTACCATCTACTTTCACTAGTGTCCTTAGTCTTGTTAGATTACCATCTACTTTCACTAGTGTTCTTAGTCTTGTTAGATTACCATCTACTTTCACTAGTGTCCTTAGTCTTGTTAGATTACCATCTACTTTCACTAGTGTCCTTAGTCTTGTTAGATTACCATCTACTTTCACTAGTGTTCTTAGTCTTGTTAGATTACCACCTACTTTCGCTAGTGTCCTTAGTCTTGTTAGATTACCACCTACTTTCGCTAGTGTCCTTAGTCTTGTTAGATTACCATCTACTTTCACTAGTGTCCTTAGTCTTGTTAGATTACCACCTACTTTCACTTGTGTCCTTAGTCTTGTTAGATTACCACCTACTTTCGCTAGTGTCCTTAGTCTTGTTAGATTACCATCTACTTTCACTAGTGTCCTTAGTCTTGTTAGATTACCACCTACTTTCGCTAGTGTCTCCAGTCCATTGACTAATACATTTATGGTGTCTTCTTATCTAATCGTGATTTTGGTTCCCCCCACCTCTCTCTACTAACCTCATCATAAAGTCAGAGACTACAGCCGGGACTGTTTTAAAGTGCCTGGTACAAGTGTTTCAGACCATCTAGTCTTCGAGCACCAGAAATAGCTTTTTAAAAAGCTGGTAAAAAATTGATTTATTACCTGAACGTCATCGAATCTTTTCTTTCTTTCATAAAGGCGGCAAAGATATATTGGGGAAGGGGGCGTGTCTTAATAGTGTCATCTAGTCCCAGTGACCCACGTGTTAACCTAGTTATGTCAACAAAAAACTGGATCAAAGACAGGAACATTTTCGTTTACGGAACAATTTTTTAAATAATTTTTTTACGAACGTGTATTTGTGTATTCGTAGGAAATATTCTCAATTTTTGAAGCTCCAAGTAAAACTTGTAATAACAATATCATTGAATGAGTGTGGAGCTGTAAACTTTGAGAAGCTGAAGTTGTTTCAAATCATGCTAACACCTACAACTGAATGAACTTTAGGAAGAACTTCAAACACCGCAGCCAGTGAGAACTAGGAGAGGCCAACTCGAGAAATGCTAAAAATGATCACAGGATATCTTTTGGAAACTAATTCAAGTTTTGATACTTAACTTGTCTCCAACAAATGTTAGGTACCCATTAGAGTTGGGTGAACTCAGAGGCGTCTTCAGAATCCATGCCTTTACCACACCACTCAACCTCCGCTTAATGTCTTGTAGTCTGTATTTAAATAACAATGTCTTCTAGTCTGTACACAACCTGTATTTAAATAACAATGTCTTCTAGTCTTTACACAACCTGTATTTAATAACAATGTCTTCTAGTCTGTACACAACCTGTATTTAATTAACAATGTCTTCTAGTCTTTACACAACCTGTATTTAATAACAATGTATTCTAGTCTGTACACAACCTGTATTTGATAACAATGTCTTCTAGTCTTTACACAACCTGTATTTAAATAACAATGTCTTCTAGTCTGTACACAACCTGTATTTAATTAACAATGTCTTCTAGTCTGTACACAACCTGTATTTAATTAACAATGTCTTCTAGTCTTTACACAACCTGTATTTAATAACAATGTCTTCTAGTCTGTACACAACCTGTATTTAATTAACAATGTCTTCTAGTCTTTACACAACCTGTATTTAATAACAATGTCTTCTAGTCTGTACACAACCTGTATTTAATTAACAATGTCTTCTAGTCTTTACACAACCTGTATTTAATAACAATGTCTTCTAGTCTGTACACAACCTGTATTTAATTAACAATGTCTTCTAGTCTTTACACAACCTGTATTTAATAACAATGTATTCTAGTCTGTACACAACCTGTATTTGATAACAATGTCTTCTAGTCTTTACACAACCTGTATTTAATAACAATGTATTCTAGTATGTACACAACCTGTATTTGATAACAATGTCTTCTAGTCTGTACACAACCTGTATTTAAATAACAATGTCTTCTAGTCTGTACACAACCTGTATTTAAATAACAATGTCTTCTAGTCTTTACACAACCTGTATTTAAATAACAATGTCTACTAGTCTTTACACAACCTGTATTTAATAACAATGTATTCTAGTCAGTACACAACCTGTATTTAAATAACAATGTCTTCTAGTCTGTACACAACCTGTATTTAAATAACAATGTCTTCTAGTCTGTACACTACCTGTATTTAAATAACAATGTCTTCTAGTCTTTACAAAACCTTTATTTAAATAACAATGTCTTCTAGTCTTTACACAACCTGTATTTAATTAACAATGTCTTCTAGTCTTTACACAACCTGTATTTAATAACAATGTCTTCTAGTCTGTACACAACCTGTATTTAATAACAATGTATTCTAGTCTGTACACAACCTGTATTTAAATAACAATGTCTTCTAGTCTGTACACAACCTGTATTTAAATAACAATGTCTTCTAGTCTTTACACAACCTGTATTTAAATAACAATGTCTTCTAGTCTTTACACAACCTGTATTTAAATAACAATGTCTTGTAGTCTTTACACAACCTGTATTTAATTAACAATGTCTTCTAGTCTTTACACAACCTGCATTTAATAACAATGTATTCTAGTCTGTACACAACCTGTATTTGATAACAATGTCTTCTAGTCTTTACACAACCTGTATTTAAATAACAATGTCTTCTAGTCTTTACATAACCTTTATTTAAATAACAATGTCTTCTAGTCTTTACACAACCTGTATTTAAATAACAATGTCTTCTAGTCTGTACACAACCTGTATTTAATTAACAATGTCTTCTAGTCTTTACACAACCTGTATTTAATAACAATGTCTCCTAGTCTGTACACAACCTGTATTTAATAACAATGTCTTCTAGTCTGTACACAACCAGCATTAAATAACAATGTCTTCTAGTCTGTACACAACCTGTATTTAATGATCCACCTTTTCCAGCGTTACCGGTGCTTGTTTTCCTACGGCCATCACTGATGACAACATCAGCCTTAGAGGCAAGCCGAAGTTTGTTGCGTGGTCAGCTAGTCATTGATTTTTTGTTGTGATTGGATGATAGGTGAGACAGAAAACTAATTGTAAGATTGATTGCTGGCGGTGTCAGGTCTCCTGAGTTTTACGAGAGCGTCTGTTATGTGGCTGTGTTGTACGTCACTCTGTCACGTGACTGTGAGATTGGTCAGTGGCGTACAACTTATGTTTGGTTAGAAGATGCAGAGAGAGAGAGAGAGAGAATAATGAGACTATAGAATAAGAGAGTTAGACAACGACAAAAGCTATCCCCCCTCTCTCTCTTTGTTTCTCTTATTATTGAACTTGATTGGACACACTCTGCTCCCTACCAAATGGCGTGTTAGTTCAAGTTGTCAACTTATCTTTTGACCTCTATTTTGTTCCCAAAGAAAATTGGTCAGATTGTACGTTTTGTGACTAATCAACAATCTCAGCATAAGAAGAATAAATCTGTTGTTTTTTTTCTATACAGTTGTACAATAAAATGAAATGTATAATGGAAGGCAGGAGTTCTCTTTTTCTCTTGTTCAATGTTAGAGGCAAGACAACTTCCATGTTGACTGTCATAGGACATTTTCTGTCTTGAAATACAAAATCTCTGAAGTCAATCAAAAGAATCTTGCTGTAACAAGAAGTACATGTTTACCGGTATAGGATTAGGTTTGAGAAGTAAAAGTACATGTTTACCGGTATAGGATTAGGTTTGAGAAGTACATGTTTGCCGGTATAGGATTAGGTTTGAGAAGTACATGTTTACCGGTATAGGATTAGGTTTGAGAAGTACATGTTTACCGGTATAAGATTAGGTTTGAGAAGTACATGTTTACCGGTATAGGATTAGGTTTGAGAAGTACATGTTTACCGGTATAGGATTAGGTTTGAGAAGTAAAAGTACATGTTTACCGGTATAGGATTAGGTTTGAGAAGTAAAAGTACATGTTTACCGGTTTAGGATTAGGTTTGAGAAGTAAAAGTACATGTTTACCGGTTTAGGATTAGGTTTGAGAAGTACATGTTTATCGGCATAGGATTAGGTTTGAGAAGTAAAAGTACATGTTTACTGGTATAGGATTAGGAAGTACATGTTTACCAGTATAGGATTAGGTTTGAGAAGTACATGTTTACCGGCATAGGATTAGGTTTGAGAAGTACATGTTTACCGGCATAGGATTAGGTTTGAGAAGTAAAAGTACATGTTTACCGGTATAGGATTAGGAAGTACATGTTTACCGGTATAGGATTAGGTTTGAGAAGTAAAAGTACATGTTTACCGGTATAGAATTAGATTTGAGAAGTACATGTTTACCGGTATAGGATTAGGTTTGAGAAGTACATGTTTACCGGTATAGGATTAGGTTTGAGAAGTACATGTTTACCGGTATAGGATTAGGTTTGAGAAGTACATGTTTACCGGTTACAACTCTAACAACTTGTCAGAGTGATTGTTATTTCGCTGAAAAGCCCACAAAGGTGATACAGTTTCTCAAAAGCTTACACAATTTCACCGCAAAGTTTCGAATCTCTGTGTAAAATGTTTTATTTTTATTTTTATTAAAAAGTTTTCACTCAATCTGTCTGTCTTTCTGTTTGTCTGGTAAAATGTTTGTACATATTTCTTCTCCTACATCCATTCTCAGATGAAGTTGTAACTTTGCACAATTATTAATTGGGATATACAAGACAAGAATCTGTCAAACAAATTTACCAATAAGTTAATTAATTAACTACACATTATTTCTCCCACAGTTTTCCTGGGATCAAGTTGAAGCTTTAAATAATTATTTATTGTACCTAACAAAATACAAATACATAAAAAAAATGAGCAGTCAATTAATTATTGGTAATTAATTATTTTGCTTTTATATCTAATAAGGGAAATAAATGCTACATTATTGAGAGATATAGTTGTAAGTGCGTTGTTCTCTCCCTTAGATAAGCTTTGTTTTTTTTAGCAAAGATTTCTTATATTTTGCTTTCTTTCCCCCCTAGTTTTAACTTTATTAAATAAAAGTTACAATTTGTCCCATTGTTTTATTGTATTTATTTTTGACACTTCATCTCTGAGAAAGTCTGGTGTCCTGTACTGTCAGTCTGTTACATGCAAGCCATACCACGCTCATGTTACCCCTCGACACCATCTAGCAACTAGACCTGGTCAGTGGTAGTTCTAATGGCGGGTTAGGTCGTATATCATTGGAGCTTGTTTAGTCTTTTGTCAGCTCCACTACCGGAAGTGACGCCCGTATCATGCAGTTGCGTGCACTTTGTTTGTAAGGAAGGTTCTTGGTTACAACTAGAGACAGAAATGTTTCAAACTGACACATACTTGGAACACAAGCTCAGTGACTGTTGCGAGACGGAGTTGATGATGGAGGAGGAGGGCGCTTACCTTAACAGAATAATCGCAAACACTGCCAGCATATTTTTTTGTGTGTGTTACATTTAAAGGGGAATAAATATATATTTACAATGTCGTTTCTAGGAATGTAGTTATGCCCCTTACCTTAAAGACTCATGAATATGTGAGTCAGTACATCCTATTAAAAATGTTTATACAATAAAACAAAAAACACCCAGTGGAACGAATGTAATTCTGAATATATACTTGTCGAAAATGACTGACTACCTTTTGTTCATGGTCACATTGTAAGGGCTCTAGGCCCTCTGGGTGTAAAAAGAATGTTCAATCCTCAGATTAGTTCATTCATTGGATACTTCAAGAGAGTCGAATAGCTTCAAAATATCAATAAGCACAGAATAACAAAATAATGTACAGTTCAGACCACTCTGTAGCGTTGATAGCCGATCACGTGGCTGATCGATCTGTATTCGAAGTTGTAGACCAGCACATTTCATTTAGTAATTGTGTCTTAATAAGAGACCTATGTGTCTACTCAAGATACTAGATGTGTCTACTCAAGTTGCTAAATGTATATACACACGTTGCTAAATGTGTCTTCACAAGATGTGATGTTTCATAATAAAACCATACAATCTATGTTTGTATGATGTCAGTGTATTATGCCCTGCAATGTATTTATGTTTGTAACACTAGCAGTATAAAATGTTTACTTTACGTAGTTTTCTTATTCTGAAAGTCATAGTGCTGAATCTTCTATTAAAGACTTTGATCAGATCACATTAGGCCTTGTTTCGTAAACTAACACTTTAAGATTTCTAGTCATTTAGTTTTAAATTCAGAAATTGTTTCGTTTAAAATGACCTTTTTTTCCTCTGTCAGTTTCCATAGCGACAGAGATTTTTCGTGCCAGTCAGCTGAGTGATGACGTATTGGTTCAAATCTGGGATCTTGCGGACTTTGGTCGCGACGGGAAGTTGAGTCTTGAAGAATTTTCCATAGCATGCCATCTGTTGAGACACGTCAAAGAAGGTAAGACACATTCCAGAAGATAAGACAGTTGAAGAAGTAAAGGCATAATAAAGAAGGTAATCCATCTGGAAAAGAGTACATGTAAAAAAAAGGGGTAGTCAAAAATGTCAACCAGAATGTATGAGAATAGTTTGTTACATGAACACACATACATCCGTCGTACAATTCACCTTCACTTGTCCCTTAGTCTTCTGGACCGTCGGGACATCACACATGATCTGTTGACTATCGCCCTCCATTCCTCTCTGTGTTATGCCAGAATTAGAGCCGCTTTTAATGACAGGCCTGTCCATTCTTTGGTATCGTCTTTCCCTCGTTTCTTTAGTCTGCCTCTCCTTCATTTCCCTGGTACAGTTCCCTGCATAAAGGTCTATGCTATCCCTGTGTACCTTGTGATATGGCCGTACAGTTGTATATGACAATGGTTAAGTATCAACTATGAAGCCTTATCGTCAGTGTCATCCGGTTTTGGGATGTAAAATGTAAGTAACAAAATAGGATAAAAACATTCTGCATATGTTTATCAGGTAGTTGGTCAATAACTTTGAATATTTCTCTAGGTGGTCAGCTCACTGGACCTGTGGATATATTTCGTTACGCTCCTGGAAGTCTTGCCCAACAGTCTCTGAGGGCAAGAAAAAAAAGGTAATGCAGAATTCTGGTGTAAATATTGACAATCGCTATCATTGTAATAACATATGCAAATTATAAGTTCATAATTTCATATTGCGAAACAAAAGCTACTTTTTGTGTACAATGCCTCTATTCAAGTCACTACTTCATGGGGAAACTGGAACGTGGATGCGGAGCTCAAAAACGGCTCTAACGATTTTCCTAAAAATTTGACAGTTGATGTATATCGCTGAGAATTACTAGTTCATTGATCACACTGGGAATTATCTAGTTTGACCGTTATAAAGTTTTAAAGTAAAAAAAAGAAGAAAATCAGAACGTCATCTGGATGTAGATTTTGACAAAACTATCGCGATCTTGACATACTATTGCGTTCGAGAATTTCTGAATATAAGGCATTATTGATTCAAGAATTTAATAAATTAATATTCAGGAAAATTTTGCGCCTCGTCTTCTAAGTCGATCTAAGGCTATCATTGGAAGATTACAAAGTTTAGTAGATCTATACATGGAACTATGATCTATACATTTGTTTAACCAGGATTCTCTCTCAGGGGAAAGGGGGAGGATCGGAGCGAGGTAAAAATGTTCTATTATTCATTAGTTATGAAGAGAAAACACTCGCTCTATAAGTTATATCAAGGAGGTGTTGTCTTTATAAACAAAGTATTTAAAATGATTTTTCTTATCATATCTTGACACTTTTTAAACTAAAATGTTTGCGTCGAATATTCCACTGTCACATTTCAAGAGCTTCTTTGGTGGCAGAAAAAAACAACAACAAACAAACACAAAAACAACATTGATGAGATTCATTGTTGGGTCCCTTGTTAGACCACAACCCTCGCCAACATATCATGCGAACCAAAGTGGAGATCTAGTACAAAATTAACCTGTTTCATTAATTACTCTGTAGCCAAGCAGTAATCGACGCCACACGTTTTAAGCTGTTGCATATAGGATAAACAGATCAATATCGATATTTTCTTTGTATTGGCATTCAATGGAATCGATAACAGAAATCAGTTCCGCTAATAGTCCTAAAACAAAACGCCATGGGGGAGATGCTCTTTTAACAGTTTCTGGATAACTTTCCAAAGATACATTTTACGCGAGCAAATTATGGTATGAGTACCCGTGAGTTATGTATTCGAATATGGAGAATATGTTTTTTTATGCTCTTACTGTGTGTAAGGGTCTATGTGTGGAATTCTTCTTCCTACATACATAAGATGTTCATTAGAATAACAAATATAAAGGATGCATTTCTTGTAGTGGGAATAGGTGCACATGTGTCTAATCAATGTTTGGTAAGTTAGGATGTAAATTGTTTGTTTTTTCTTCCGTAGTTAAAGCTTTATTTGTCTAAATTATGGATTTGTTTAAAATTATGGATTTGTCTAAATTATGGGTTATGTATCCACTGCACCGTCTTATCTTATCTTATTAGTTAAAAGACAAGACTTCAAAAGAGAAGATACTTACGTTCTAAGTGTGTATCCATCTAGTTATACATTTTAATCAGAGACTCTACTAGGTCATTGGTTTTCCTGGCTGATTCAGGCCACCCATTCAATGCTCTAATGATAAAAGGGAAGCACTTGTACGACTTTGTCCTAGCCTATGGAGTCAATATGGACAAAAGAAGTCCAGCACTGCAGTCAATCAAAATCTAGAACGTGGATATTAAATTAATAACAGAGCAGTACAGGGCGTAGAAACTTAAAGACTTAGTCAAGTTAAATTACAGACAAAATATCTGTTTCAAAAATAAGATTCATATTGATTTAGCAATGTAATAGTCAAATTACAGCTCAATAAGGCAGCATGAATTAGGTGTTTAAATGTGAAGTACACAACAGCATGAATTAGATGTTTAAATGTGAAGTACACAACAGCATGAATTAGATGTTTAAATGTGAAGTACACAACAGCATGAATTAGATGTTTAAATATGAAGTACACAACAGCATGAATTAGATGTTTAAATGTGAAGTACACAACAGCATGAATTAGATGTTTAAATGTGAAGTACACAACAGCATGAATTAGGTGTTTAAATATGAAGTACACAACAGCATGAATTAGGTGTTTAAATGTGAAGTACACAGCAGCATGAATTAGGTGTTTAAATGTGAAGTACACAGCAGCATGAATTAGGTGTTTAAATGTGAAGTACACAGCAGCATGAATTAAGTGTTTAAATGTGAAGTACACAGCAGCATAAATTAGGTGTTTAAATGTGAAGTACTCAACAGCATGAATTAGGTGTTTAAATGTGAAGTACACAGCAGCATAAATTAGGTGTTTAAATGTGAAGTACACAGCAGCATGAATTA
Source organism: Biomphalaria sudanica (assembly GCA_036873155.1). Classification (NCBI taxonomy): domain Eukaryota; kingdom Metazoa; phylum Mollusca; class Gastropoda; family Planorbidae; genus Biomphalaria; species Biomphalaria sudanica. The sequence goes on along the minus strand of JAZGLO010005637.1, from coordinate 560,809 downwards.
GGTGTTTAAACGTGAAGTACACAGCAGCATGAATTAGGTGTTTAAATGTGAAGTACACAGCAGCATGAATTAAGTGTTTAAATGTGAAGTACACAGCAGCATAAATTAGGTGTTTAAATGTGAAGTACTCAATAGCATGAATTAGGTGTTAAAATATGAAGTACACAGCAGCATGAATTAGGTGTTTAAACGTGAAGTACACAGCAGCATAAATTAGTTGTTTAAATGTGAAGTACACAGCAGCATGAATTAGGTGTTTAAACGTGAAGTACACAGCAGCATAAATTAGGTGTTTAAATGTGAAGTACACAGCAGCATGAATTAGGTGTTTAAACGTGAAGTACACAGCAGCATAAATTAGGTGTTTAAATGTGAAGTACACAGCAGCATGAATTAGGTGTTTAAATGTGAAGTACACAGCAGCATGAATTAGGTGTTTAAACGTGAAGTACACAGCAGCATGAATTAGGTGTTTAAACGTGAAGTACACAGCAGCATGAAATGGGTGTTTAAATGTGAAATACACAGCAGCGAGAATTAGGTGTTTAAATGTGAAATACACAGCAGCGAGAATTAGGTGTTTAAATGTGAAATACACAGCAGCGAGAATTAGGTGTTTAAATGTGAAGTACTCTGCGCATCATCATTAGACATCGTTAAATGAAAACAACTTTAAGATCCAGTCCACCATTAAAGTATAGGCGTAAGAGATGAAGCTATGTAACGTCCACCATTAAAGTATAGGCGTAAGAGATAAAGCTCTGTAACTGTTTCACTAACAGTTGATAATGTAAACAATACATAGTGATAACACAAAAAACACGCGACACACTTGTACACACGTAAGTCTCCAGCACATTCCTTACATCCACACACCAGTCATAGAACACTAAATCACAACACATTGAGTAGTACAAGGAATTCTTTATTTAATAGTCGTACAGATTATATTTGTAAAAAATCAATGCTCTCATGCTAAATGGTTTCTTAACTGTATTATTTGAGTTTTGTTTCATGAACTGTTCCAGGATAGTAGTACTAATTATTAAGACTCCCGCAGTCTTAATTCCCTGTATGTCAGATCTATTTAGCCAGACATTGAAAATATTTCGCTTTGTTCATTCAGAGTAAAACATTCACATTCCTGTGTGACAAAGGCGTGATGGAGAAATCTTTGAACAAATGAAGACATATTTCCCGACAGAAGGTGTTCCTGATTGAAGGGGGGGGGGACAAGGAGGGGGAAAACAAACTTTGCTAACAAAAGACAGAAAGTTTTAGGTTTGTACATAGTGGCAATGTCTTGGGGAAATAACAACAAGAATAACATTAATAACTCTTTTTCAAAAAAGACAATACCTCACTTAGACAAAGTATAGAGCGATTGTTTTTCTTTTATAAATTAATGAATTTAAAATGGAACAATGGTACATTTTTTAAACCGCCACCTCCCCCCCCCCCCAAGTGAGAAAGAATCCTGGTTAAGCGAATGTATAGATCTAGTACACTTTATAATGTTCCAATCCTAAGCATTTAGATCTAGACTTAGACTTTTCATGAACATTAATTTATTAAACTCTTCAGTCAGAAAAGCCTTGCATTCGGAGATTTCCGAAAGCGATTGTTATTCCACGAACGCGTTAGTCCTTTTCAATGGACCAAGATCTATGTCTAGATCTCTAGCCAAATGTTAATTTTCTTTCATTTTTATTTGAAAAAAAGATAATGGTAAACCTAGAGTTTTCCCCATGTAGCCTCTCAGCGATATACATCCACTGTTACATTTCTAGAAATGTAATAAGAACCGTTTTGAGATCAGTGTCCAGGTTCCGCCCTCTAAGAAGTTCTGACTTGAATAGAAGTTTTGTAAAACTAAGTTTGTAAGAAGAAAAAAAGTTGTGAAAATGTTTTGTAATGGAGGACATCATGTGCTAGAATGTTTTGTAATGGAGGACATCATGTGCTAGAATGTTTTGTAATGGAGGACATCATGTGCTAGAATGTTTTGTAATGGAGGACATCATGTGCTAGAATGTTTTGTAATGGAGGACATCATGTGCTAGAATGTTTTGTAATGGAGGACATCATGTGCTAGAATTCAAAATAAACAAAAAACAATTTACAGAAATTAGAGAATTATTTTCTTTTTAAACATTTTAATAAAATCGTTTGTGTGTGTGTGTACGTGTGTGTGTGTTTACGTGTGTGTGTGGGGGGGGGGTTTGAAGTCACTGTTTTATGACATTTATTTTGGGTTTTGTACGGCACAACAGCAAGTCCAGTTTATCGTAGTGCCTGTGAGGGAACTTAAACAATTGACTTATCTACTTGCCATGAATGATTGCTTTCATCCCATCCACAGAGTGGCAGAGTACGAGGACCACAAGCAAAAGTTAATGTTAATGAAAGTAAGTCATCTTTAGCAAGTCAAATACCTTAGTTTATATGTCAGCTAGTTTGTAAGTCACCTTTAGCAAGTCAAGTTCCCTAGTTTATTTGTCAGCTAGTTTGTAAATTACAAACAGCTTGTAAGTCATCTTGAGTTTTTTTTTAATCACCTTTAGGTCATCACTTCACCTTTATTGACCTAACTCAATTTGCTTGTAATTACCTCCAGCTTCTAAGTCAACGTGTTAGTAATTATACATTTATTTCTCTATTAATTTGTCTGTATGGGCTATGGTCATGTCCATTGTCGATGTGCTGATCCAAGATTCAAAACCACTCCACAGAATTTTGATTTAAAAAATCTTGCTTGTGAATACTTGAGAATACTACTTGTGAATTCTTGTGAATACTTGTGAATACTTGTGAATACTTGTGAATACTTGTGAATACTTGTGAATACTTGTATCTTGCCAGTAGTAGAGCTGCTTCAACGTCTGTGTCTCCAATGAAAAGTTTTAAGCTGAAAATACAAAGGCGTAACTTTTGGTCCAACAGGAATCATTTCTTTGATCATTAAACGAGATAAAGTTTTGAAAGGAGTTCTCCGCTGGGTTCTCAAACTGTCAATAGTTGAAGTCCACATTTCTTTGATCATTAAACGAGATAAAGTTTTGAAAGGAGTTCTCCGCTGGGTTCTCAAACTGTCAATAGTTGAAGTCCACATTTCTTTGATCATTAAACGAGATAAAGTTTTGAAAGGAGTTGTCCGCTGGGTTCTCAAACTGTCAATAGTTGAAGACCACATTTGTTTGATTACGAAGCATGTTGCATGGACCAATGTTGATTTTGTTTTACAGGAGAAAAGAAAATGTCAGGTGGATAGAGAGACTCGACGTTTAAATCTTGCCAAGTCAAAAGTTCAAGTTTTTCAAGAGCTGGTAAATTTTATTTCAGTTAATTGGTAACTATTTTGTCACGTAAACTTAATAGGTTCAAATTATGGGTCTACCTTTGCTTTTGTTTGAATAATATTAAGTAACAATTTATTACAATTAGATGTTAATTAAATAATTGAGTGATTTAACATAGCGAACCAGTGGACAGAGCTGATCTCAGAACTGAACGAAATGAAGTCTTTCTAGTATGAATAGTGTGAATGTTTGCTTTACTATAGAATACAAATATTTTAAAGATATAAATAACTAGTTTGTGTTTCTGATACAATCATTGTTGCAACAGAGTAGCACGTCTACATATGGGCAGAAACAATGAGCCTTACTATTGCTCCACTTCAACAGCTAAACTTTGTTCATTTACTGGCTAGTAGGATAGATCCTATATGGTCTTCATGCTTCTACTTAGATGTTGTTTTTTCAAAACTACAATTGAAGCATAAAGTTTGTTTCTAAAACGCTTTTTTTTTTTAAATACCTTTTACATTCGGTAATTTGGAAGAATACTCCGAAAGTAGTAAATTGTCTCCCTTTCATTATTGTATTTGGAAATACAAATATTTTGATGTATCGATTAAATAACCTAATTAGTTCGGCGTGCTTGAGTTATCCTCCATGACAAACATAAAAGTAAATACTGGCAATGTACAAAAGGTAATTTATTTTCTTTACAACTTTCTCTCAATGTTAATCCATACAACATTTTAAAATCTATAAATTGCTTGTTACAAATCCGTCCATTACTTTACAGTATGATTTACTAGTATCACTGAATACAGAAATTAAGACAGTAGAGGAAATCCAACAAACAATAGCCAAAGAAAGTGATAACATTCAGAAACAAGAGGAAATAGTAGACAGGTAACACAGTAGAATATATTCTTTTTTTTTTATAGAAGTCTATAGTAGACAGGTAACACAGTAGAATATATTCTACTTTTTTATAGAAGTCTATAGTAGAATTCTCCTTTCACACTCCCAAACTCCTGTTGAATAGACTCACTCAAATGGTTGTGTGGCATCCTTTTAAACAGTTTCTGTAGGTTGGTACCAAGCCACATGTCAAACCAGTTTATTGTCGATGTTCCAATGTGTTCTTATTTTTACTTATGCCAACGTTTTAATCTATTGATTGTCTCACTGAATCCTACTTGTCATCTATTGGTGTTTCTAGAGATCTAAATTCTAGTCTATTGTGTTATTTCATTATGCCCTTATTCTAATCCATTGGTGTTTGTTTCTAAATGTTCAAACTCGAATCTATTGATGTTGTTTCTTTATGTGCTGTAGAGTGAAGAAAGACCACGAAAAGGTCAGGCAGGAAACTGTCAAGATCATTCTTGGGGAGCAGAAGTTTAACAATGACATCTCCATCATAAAGCGAGACACTGACGAGTTGAACAAGGTGAGTACTTGAGACACTGTCGCGTTGAACAAGGTGAGTACTTAAGACACTCCAGTACAATCTCAGTGTATTCCTGTTCTCTCAGAAAGTGGGTGATAAACATTGGGCTGCTGAACGTCCATTGACAGTTGAAATGTTTGGTGCCATCCCTCCACTAATTGTTTGTTCGTGGTAGATTGTCCTGTAGTCGATCTCTAACATTCCTTGATGCTATTGGGAATCTTGGAGTCACTCTGTGGTTTCGTCTCTGGCGACCAATAGAGTTGTCCTCCCAGTAGTCATACGAATTCCTTACAATTATAGTTCTTCGAAGGCAATATTTACATTGTAGGTAGAGCACACGAAAGGGTAACAGCATGTTGACGAACATTTGTATCATAACGATATGTAGTTGCAAGATTTTAATCAAGATAAGAAACCATCGCCACATAGCATTATATACCGCACCCTTAATTGGGTTAAATAACATTTCAAAAATAAATTTTGTAGCAAAATGCGCATTTTAAACATTACATTTTCAAATAGGCCGCTACTCCAGTTCTTTCTTTACAAATAGGGCATACTTTTAGATCTAAGCTTGAAGAAGGTAAGGGCCTCAACTAAATATCCTGCCCAGGACCTTTACTTAAAAAATCCGGTACTTATTATACATATCATAAATAAGTCCTCTCTATTTTCTCTGGAAATTTCGAGCTATTTTGTCGGCGCTATTTTGTCGACGTTATTTAGTCGGCGCTATTTTGTCGACGTTATTTAGTCGGCGCTATTTTGTCGACGTTATTTAGTCGGCGCTATTTTGTTTGCTAACTTTGTCGGCCATTAAAAATCGATCAACGATTGTAAATGAAAGAACAAAGACGATTCGACTGTGACTTTAGTCCCACACTTAGACGCCTGCGACCATGGGCAGAATGAGTCAAGATTCAAGACTAATGGATCTAGTTAGTCACACGCCTGCGTCCAGTGGCAGAATGAGTCAAGATTCAAGACTAATGGATCTAGTTAGTCACACGCCTGCGTCCAATGGCAGAATGAGTCAAGATTCAAAATGGATCTAGTTAGTCACACGCCTGCGTCCAATGGCAGAATGAGTCAAGATTCAAGACTAATGGATCTAGTTAGTCACACGCCTGCGTCCAATGGCAGAATGAGTCAAGATTTTAAGGCTAATGGATCTAGTTCAGGATGAAGTGGATGCCTAGTGAAACATGTCACGCAACGCTCACAACTTCTGATGACCCTGCTGTCCATCATGACTTGCCAGTTGGGGACATAAACCACGTGCTTATCACACACACACGCACACACACACAAATAAACCCACACACCCAATATAAACAGGAAAAATGCTCCAGTTGAAGATATTTGTTGCATGTTGATGTTCTTTTTCTAACTTTCACCTTAGTCTTCTAGACGGTCCAATGTTAGACACGAAGAATTCTATATTAAAGATCTAATCATGTTTAGAGGCATGTCCATGACGTGTCACTATGTTAAAGATACCCTAACTATAGCATACATACTATTTTTTTTGTTTAGATTTACTAGTTAAAATTTTCTGAAATAACTTTCTCTGACAGAGACTTTTGGCTGTACGGACACCAGCTACCAAAGATCCAGATCCGTTCCATCAGTTGTACGAACAAAGAAAAGGTAATGTTGTTTGAAACTATAGTTTTAGCTTTTTTGAACTCACTGGCCACGCCTGATGTTTAGATATTGATTGACACAATAGCTCCCCCCTTTTTACTACCTCTTTCTCCACCTATGAACTAAGGGATGTCTTTCAAATCCCGAAATGTATAATCTCAGTTTGCAATATTTAATTCCACAGTAATAAATTGTATTTTTTATGCAACAAAATGTTCTTAGAAATTCACATATAAACTATCTGAAACTACTTTAATTTTAATAAAATCTTATGAAAGCTATATATTTCTGATTGTTATTTTTTAAATCTAAATCTTTTCACTATCAGAGAAACGACAAGGTTCGACAATCAAAGATTTAGATAAGATTGAGATCCAGGTCCCTTTCGGATTCTCTCCCTTTGACATTGACACCCTATTACATTCGAAAGCTATGTCTTGGGCTACGGGAGATAACTCCGCTGTGCAGTCGCCAGAGAATGTTAAAAACTTGTTATCGAACTTGCATGAGTTTGGTGAACAGTTCCTGGCGACTTGGAGTCAAGAGTTAGTTGTCAACACAGACAAAACACAGAGTGACGAGGATCAAATCTTTCAAGAAATATATGGTACTATTTTTTTATAGGTTTAATTACACATACACACTTAGAAATAATTAATATACACCTAGAAACTTCAAGCTATAATTTTATAACATTCGGAACCTGTAAGAAATAAAGACATAATATTCAAAAGCTTCAATAGATAATTTCATTACATTCAGATACTGAAACTGTAAGAACTAATGTCAGAGCATCCAGACTATTATAACATAATAAATGAATGAATCAAATCCTAGAGACCAGGCTGCATATTGGATTATCGCAATAGCTTCTTAGACAACAAAACAAATCCATTAACATTTGTAATGTGTATATTGGCCTATGGCATACATGAGTGTTTGTGGAGACTTACATTGACAGGAACACGGGGATACCTAGACTCGGGGATACCTAGACTCGGGGATACCTAGACTCGGGGATACCTAGACTCGGGGATACCTAGACTCGGGGATACCTAGACTCGGGGATACCTAGACTCGGGGATACCTAGACTCGGGGATACCTAGACTCGGGGATACCTAGACTCGGGGATACCTAGACACGGGGATACCTAGACTCGGGGATACCTAGACTCGGGGATACCTAGACTCGGGGATACCTAGACACGGGGATACCTAGACTCGGGGATACCTAGACTCGGGGATACCTAGACTCGGGGATACCTACACTCGGGGATACCTAGACTCGGGGATACCTAGACTCGGGGATACCTAGACTCGGGGATACCTAGACTCGGGGATACCTAGACTCGGGGATACCTAGACTCGGGGATACCTAGACTCGGGGATACCTAGACTCGGGGATACCTAGACTCGGGGATACCTAGACTCGGGGATACCTAGACTCGGGGATACCTAGACACGGGGATACCTAGACTCGGGGATACCTAGACTCGGGGATACCTAGACTCGGGGATACCTAGACTCGGGGATACCTAGACTCGGGGATACCTAGACTCGGGGATACCTAGACTCGGGGATACCTAGACTCGGGGATACCTAGACTCGGGGATACCTACACTCGGGGATACCTAGACTCGGGGATACCTACACTCGGGGATACCTACACTCGGGGATACCTAGACTCGGGGATACCTAGACTCGGGGATACCTAGACTCGGGGATACCTAGACTCGGGGATACCTAGACTCGGGGATACCTAGTCTCTCGTCACCTTAAACATCCAATCCAAGGAATGAATCTTTGGGAAAACATTGATCTAATCAGGGTTGTGTAATTATAAATGGCATCAGTGATTGGAAACATAGATCTAGTACTTTTGAACATGTCTGCTTTATTCTAGACCAGAAGTTCTTAGTCGTTGATTATTTTTACCTAGCAATACAATTCATTTTTTCAAACACAATTCTGTGTAATTAGGACAATGAAGAATTGCAATAAATCGCATTCATAACAAAACATCATAAAATTTTCAAGACTTCGACACTGGTCGAACCCTAACTGGTCCAACCCTAACTGGTCCAATCCTAACTGCTCCAACCCTAACTGGTCCAACCCTAGCTGCTCCAACCCTAACTGGTCCAACCCTAGCTGCTCCAACTCTTACCAAACTGTCAGATATTTAGAATAGCCCATTTTACTACGCCTTACACAGTCATGACTGCATCAACAACACAACATGACCAACACAACACAACATGACTATCACAACATGACCATCACAACATGACTAACACAACAAGACTAACATAACATGACCATCACAACATGACTAACAAAACATGACCATCACAAGATGACCAACACATTTTATAGCAGAGTGTACCAGCTGAGATAAAGTCGTGCTAGTAGTCAAGTCACATACTGGATAAGAGCTTTCAGATCGGATCTGAGGTCTGACTAGAAGAAGAAAATGTGATGCTTCAAAAATATTCGTTTTAGTTTGACTTGATTTTCTATTGAAAGCTTTTCTCCACCACATATTTTTGTATGTGTCATGTGAGCTGTAATATGTGCGTGTGACTTGTTTACAAGTATCTGTATATTCAATGAATTTAGAACTGGTTAATAGCTTTTTGTTTAATTCTGGTGCAAATGAGAAATTCTCTTGTGGGGTCCATAATATTACCTAACTTGAAACAAATTATTTCATTGATCTTCTGACTGCTGTGTTATTAAGTTTTATTCCTGTGTTGGGCATTTGAACAATTTGTTCATGTAGCTGACTATGAAGTTGTTCATTCAATAATACAAGTAATGTTCAATGTTCTATAACTTGATAGGACTAGTTGGACTGCTCCGAATCTTGGACATTATCAGAAATTTATAACAAAAAAAAGGCACATTTTTTTAAAACCAGTATAGCACTTTAAAAAAAAACACTATCTGCTAGTCTGTTGCAACGATAGGGCACCACACATGATCTGTCGACCGACTTTCTCCATTCCTCTTTGTCTTTTGAATAGAATCTCTTTCAACGAAAGTCCCGTCCAGTCTGTTAATGTTTTCCCTCACTTTCTCTCTGCCTCTTCTACTTTTTCCTGATACTGGTCCCAGCAGGAAGGATTCTAAAAGAATCTTTAGTTTAGAGCTTAAATTTATTGTGTAGTAATTTATCAACAAAGTTTGTTCCTTGCTGGATGTGAGATGCATGCCTTTTCTGTTTTTGTCTAAGAGAAAGTAAACTTAACACTGGTCACTTCGTTTTATGTAACTCAATGAAACGACAGGAAAAGAGAAAGTAAACTTTTCACTGGTCACTTGGTTTTATGTAACTCAATGAAACGACAGGAAAAGAGAAAGAATTAATCAAAACTATTTTCACTGTACAATCCACCTGATACTATTCTGACATTGGCAACATTCCTTTAAATCTGGTTCACAGTAACTTTATCCCGCCCCGGGCTGTATCCTTGTTAGAGACTCCACACGGGTTTTGAAGTATCTTTTTTATCCCCCTCAGTTTAGATCTGTATCTATGTAAACACACATACATAGAATAAAACATTCTATCACACTTAGATGTTTCCATAAAACACACACACTCGTGAATATGTATCTTTCAGCTCTGAAACATTAACATTCGTATTTCCAGATTGTACTGATGTCAACTGGCCAGACTGGGACTGGTCAACTAATGGTCTTCTGGGGCTAACCAACGATCAAGTGTCTCAGTTGAAGCTAAAGCTTACAGATCTCAGAGAGACCATCCAGAAGTTAAATTCCGAAGCAGGGAGACTCGTTTTTGTGAGTAATTTTTACAAACTTATTTCAACTCTGTCTGTCTGGTAAAAAGTTTCAACATGTTTTTTCTCCCATTTCCCATTCTTGGATCAAGTTCAAACTTGGCCGCACAATTATTCATTGAATCTGACAAGACAAGAATCAATAAAATAAAAATTAATTGTTGATGATTAATTATTTTGTTTGATTTCGAAATAGGAGAATAAATGCTACTTAATGAGAGATGTGGATATGTATGGGTGTTATATGTGTGTGATTTATACTATGTAGAAATGTAGATTACTCGATTCGTGATGATGATGTAGATCTAGTCTAAATAATTATCATTAACTCACAGTCTAGATTGCGGTCCGAACACACATATATCTACATATTAATGAAATAACTTGATAAGACTTTATAAACTTGAGAAATTTTATTTAATACACAACAATAGGGCACAGTCCTAATGTCACAGTTCTAGAACAAAACTACCATCTTGCTTGCTAAAAGAGTGAGTTCGTTAACAATTGTCATCTTCCCATAATTCCCTATTTCCGTCCAAAATGAAGTTCTATTTATAGTCACGTCTCTCAAATGAAATTCCCGATCGCCTAACCCTTATTCTAAACCTATTTAGTCCCCTTATTACATTTTGAGACGTTTTTTCTCATACTTCGCATTCTCGGATCAAGTTAAAATTTGGCATAATTATCATTGGACGATAACAATATACGAATTAATCAAAACATTAACCATTTAGTACTAACTAATTAATTTTGTTTTCTATAGCAAAAAGGGAGCTAAAGCCTGTAATTTTTCAGATAAATGGTACTAATCGGCAGTTATTTTCCCTTAGATAAGCTTCGGTTTTAAAAAGTTGGTTATAAGTATTGGTACTTCTCAATAAAGCTTATTAATTTGTTCAGATAAATGGTACTAATCAGTGGTTATTTCCCCTTAGATAAGCTTTGGTGTTAAAAAGTTGGTTATTACTTTCAGTCCTTAGGTACTTCTCAATAAAGCTTATCAATTAGGTTGCAGGACTATAGAAAACGAACATTTCAATACATCTGATGGAACAATCCGTTTCTTTCCTAATTACTTTTGACCTATTTTCTTGATTTATTTTCTTCTTCAGACAGTGCACATAATGTAATGATGATGGCAGAGGATATTTTGCATTATGCATTTTTTTTTAAAAGTGTAATGATGATTTTGAGACTATCTTGTAAAAGTTATCCGTGGAAACGATTAGCGATATGTCGTGGGGTTAGCGATGTGTCGTGGGGTTGGCGATGTGTCGTGGGGATAAAACGTTTTCAGACGTCCCAATAGAAATGTTATTATCTGAAGACTCTTGAGGGATGGCAGGAAATGGCTGGGTTCGAACTCGGGACCTTAGCTGCGCCAGTCCGAAACACCCTTGGCCAAGCGGTTAATGCATTTAGCCGGGTTTTTCATTCAGTTAAAACATTCGCCCAACACTCTACGACATCCAAGAATTTCCATTTCCTATCGTAAAAGAATGCCGACTTAAAAGTGCCTAACAAATCTCCATGAACATATATCTCGTGTGACCTCCCTTATTTGGCTTGTACCCCAGTTAACTACACGAGTAGGAAGAGATGGAACAATGGAAGGTCTGGGAAGGGGGGGGAGACTGATGGTTAAATTTTTGGCCAGAGATCAAACTACACTCCAGGAATATAACAAAAAAAAGGGGGGGGGGCAGATCTCAATTTGCTTGCTGTCTGTTTCTGTGGAACCCTTTGAAGAGAGGGAGGGAGGGGAAAAGGGGGGTGGGTGGGGGAAACTGACTGTGTGCTGCAGACGATATATTCAGATAACAATACAGGCTGCAAGAGAGACATTCTTAACCATTGTGTGACTAGAAAACAGTAAGTAGCGACCAATAGATTAGTTAGATCTAGTTGCTAAGTAGTGAAACTATGTCTATATAAACTCTACTCTACTTGGACTAGTTTAATGAATAATATCATATGTTACAAAGCCAATGTCTTCGAGTCGTAAGATTAAGGAAGAATACTGTTGTTGTTGTTTTTTTAATCATGGTTATGCATGTCCTGCATATTTTATGAAATCATATTGATAGAGAAACTGCCGTTGTTTGTCAGAGTCTATTTGAAGAGCAGACCCAGCCCTCACTTTGGTGTTAGAATCTAGTTATTCCTTTCGTCTTAACACCTAGATCTAGGTCGATCGAGTTAAATTCATTTCATAATTACATTGTCGTTGTTTGCCTCATTTGGTTAAAAACAAACAAAAACAAAAAAACTATTTTAAAATAATGTTCATTTGAGTTTGTCTTATACTTTTAATGAATTATATATTTTTTAAAATTCATATTAAATTATTTACCAAGAAATCTTCTCTTGTTTGTTGTGTAGGAACATGCACCATGCTTCAGATGGACTCACAAATCTATAGTTCTCTATAGATCTAGTAAAATTGCTTAATTGTTACTAATTGTTCTGTCCCTTTAAAATGTACTGTAAGCTTTTAACCGTTCTAAAATTGGATGCGCTAGTTAAAAAAACAACCAACAAATGACCTCTTTAATGTTGTTGTTACCGGTCGTTGTCTTGTAGCACAACACTTCTGGTAAACAATTAAAGCGTTCCACTCCATAACACATTTATTTGGTGAATAGTTCTATTCACCTATTTCTACCAGGACCACCTTGGTGTTTAAATGTCAGATATAAGCTCCATGAGATTCTAGTATTAAAACAAACAAACCCAAAGTGCTTATTTAAAATGACCGAACTGTTGTTGTTTGAACCTATTCTGATCAACTAAGTACTGGCCTACTTATGCTATCTTATCTTATACATTGCAGACGTTTCTTCAAAAAAGAAGATAATTACGTCTTAAGGATTTGATGTCAGTTTAGTCATGCATGTTAATCCGGCATGTCGATGGTCCACCTGGCCGATTCAGGCAACCCATTCCATTCTCTAATGGTACTTGGGAAAAAGGAGCACTTGTAAAAATGTGTCCTATGTTGATGAACTTGATGTAGTTGGTTGAACAATCTTATAGGTCTAATTGAGTGTAGATGTTAAACGCGAGTTCTTTCAAAACAACATCCAACAGAACAAAGTCAACTCTATAGGCCTCTATAAGCCTGTAGTGCATAAATCCAGCTATGAACTTGAACAACAATTTAGTACAGAATATGGGCACACAGTCTACGTCGTCGTCGTTCGTTAATTCTTGTCTATTTCCATTCCATGATCCACTCAGAAAATACCCGATGTAACCTCAACTTTTACGCGTTTTGCTATAGTGTCATTACACCGAGCATATGGAATAGGAAATGAGCATCTATCTTTAAGTCTTTCTGAGTGTTTCATTAGGTTTTGTTTTTCTATTTGTAAATTAAGGTTTAGTGTTTTATGTAGTATAGCTAGGCTACTTGACTTTTTATTCTTCTGTCCAGGAGTGTCTCTAAGTTTAGTGATTTTACTAATGGTGACTCTAATTAAATTGGAATAGTCGTTTGCAATAACTCTCACTGCTCAATTTTGCGTTAGCTCTAGTTTCTTTATGTTTTCTTGAGTTAATGGAGTGGATGCATATTATAATATTGGCCTAACTGGAGTTAATTAGCATTATAGTTTTATGATCCTTTTGGATCTTTTTAGTCTGTGTAACTGGTTTACCAGGAAAAAAATAAGTTTTTAATTGTTTTAGTTTTTTGTTACTTTTAATAATTGGCATTTTTCTTGATGTAAAGATATACTCTTCAGGTGGACTTTTCAAAAAAAAAAAAAAAAAAAAAAAAATAGCCATAAATTTGATGATTATCAGTATAACAAAAAAAAAAATAGACAAGATACTAGGTTCAAATTATCAAAAATAATAACAGCTTTTCAAAATTATCTTAAAAGATTATATAGCGATGGTAAACTAATGATATGTCCACTCGGTAGGGCGTCGATCTGTATCAAATGAAACAAGTAAAACAACAGCACGTGAATTATGAACATTTAAATGTCTGAAGGGAAAGAAGAGAACCAAATGTATGATCCGTTCATAATAATAATAATACTCTTTTATTGTCCGTACAATTTGTGCATTACACCAAACAAAAAACATTATAATTTAGAACTATAACAAACCAAATTGTACATTCCCACCAGACTCACTCATAATTTACATGCGAAAAGTTTATATCAGATTGTTTCTACTTAATGATTTGATTGCCAGGGGAACAAAAGAGTGTTTGTGTCTGTTTTGTCTTTGCTATCGGTGTCTTGTATCTCTTTTGTGATGGTAAAATCATAAAATCATGACACAAAGGGTGATTTTTTATTTCTAGGATCTTGTTAGCTTTTTTATAGATGTTTGTCTCAAACAGCTGCCCAAATGGGGTTTGTTTTTTGCCAATGATTTTACCAGCAGCATTTAGGATTCTATAAAGTTTATTTTTATTTTTAATGCTCAGGTTGCCATACCAGGCAGTGATATTGAAACTTAAAATATTGCAGATGTGAGCGTGATAAAACATAGCCAAGGTCTTTTCGCTAACATTAAACGAGGACAGTTTTCTTAGTAATCGTAATCTTTGCTGCCCTTTTTTGCTGATATAATCAGTATTTGCAGTAAAATTTAGTTTATTGTCTAGGATAGTAAGATGGTATTTAAAAGTTTGCATTATTTCAATAGTCTCTCCAGCTACAGAAACAATATCATTTTCCTTCTTTTCCCTACGAAAATCGATTATCATTTCTTTGTTGTTTTTTTTACATTTAATAGTAAAAAATTATCTTTACAGTATTTTTCAATGTGTTCTATTTCTTTGAAATACTCATTTACGTCTGAGCTCTCTTTGTTTTCCAGTCTGTCTATTTCTTCCTATTTAATGCCTCCCGAATGGAATGAAGCCGCTATTCGTTTTGTCAGGGTTTGTCTGGCGTTCGTCCATCAAGCTTCGAGCTCTCAAACTAGAAGAAGCTTTTAAAGATCCTAGTTCATATTTTGCAGCGTTCAGCGTTCTGTTGCTATGAACAGTATGGTGCTATGAACATTCTGGTTCCATGAACATTATGGTGCTATGAACTTTCTGGTGCTATGAACGTTCAGGTGCTATGGTTAGTTTTTATCTTTTAAAAGTGAATTGTTTTGTTTTAAATTAAGAAGTTAAGCTTTTTTTTTTCATAAAAATACAGTACTTTAAAAACTATTTACAATTACTATTTGAAAAATCAAAGACACAGTATTTGTAGATCATGAAACTCGAGTTCAATGTGTGTTCAACTACTGTGACTTCTAAATGGAGGTGCGGTCGTGCAACGAACATCAAAGCAGAACCGTGACATTCACTTTCGTCACTGTGTTACGCACAAGAAACGCATTCCGTATATGTCTTCATCTTAACACATGTGTTTAGACTTACCGCGGGGAACTTTCTGTGTTCTCAACACACTGTCCTTGTTTATTAGAATTGTCACTTTCTCCCTCAATGCCACTGTCACTGTCAGTAAATTCACGCGTGGTCTGTGATTGGTGGACTTAGCACGACGACCTGTAATGAGTAGCCGACTGCGTGTGTCTCCGTGAACCAAAGCTCGGGCCGTTACAAGGGAAATAATTTAGTGGAACAGTGGCTTGGATTTCTGGACTAGATGGTCAAATCTATCCGTGGAGGTAGATTTATTCATCACTAACAGAACCCTTTCTTCTGAGCAGCAATTGGTTTGGACACTGCATCTAGATCTTCATTTCTACTCCTTAACCGAGAACGTATATTGTAGTTCATATTGGGATATCATTGAAGTGGACTGCAGTTTTGATAAGGAGTCTTAACATGGATCTAGTAAGTAAATATATATATATAGCACCTCCATTTCCCCAATATTATTATTGCTGCAGTTCGACTGTCTAGCTGTTTGTGAAGCTCGAATGAAAAACTGACACCTCCATCGCCCTCTTCGTAAAAGCAATAAGTAAAAGCATAACGCGTTTAAAAAAAAAACAACGAAGATTGATTGTTCATATTGGTGCTAGTTCTAGTACTCCCCTTTCTGATCCGTAGCTGTCTGGGAGATTGCCAGTGGCACTGAACTTTTCTAGTCTTTTATAAAGACTATATATGCACTTATGTATACACCGTTTTTAAAACAAGATTAAAAGTATGCTCGTACTAATCGAAACCACTCGGTATAAACCGTTACGCAACGGCAATGTAACATCTCTAAATGTGGGCAGTTTAAACCAATAGCACGTTGCCACGTCGTACAGACCTGTGAAATGAACAGCATTCTTCTTTTCAGGACACCTCACTTCCATCATTGTTAGCAAGCACTTGTACACATTCGCCGTCGGGAAATGGCTTCATGTCTCTACCTACAATGTTAGTAACTCTGTAGCTAGTCTTACAGCCGACTCGTTTCTTTTTGATAAATATTCTCATCAATCTTGCTTTGGTCTTTACATATTGGTCGGTAGTTGGGAACATCGCTTTGAAAGTTAGCGACAAAATAAATGAACAATACGTGCAAGACTCAACCTTCTCTTTTTAGAAATAATGTGAATTGGAACCAAATAAAACAAATATTTTTTATTAAAAGAAATTTTTTTTTAATATTGTGCACAATTAAGCCTGTCCAACTTGCTCAGTTAGCTTGCTTCAAATGTCTTGAAAGTGTTTTCCCGAATATAACATTGGCCTCATTAAATATTCTTTACGCAGTGAATTCACACATTTGCTATCGGGAATTTACTTTGTCTCCCTTTAACGAAACTCGACCCTAGCTTCGCCAGAGAATGAATACTCGTTCTTTTCTAACATAATAATAATATACAATTAAGGTTGTAGCCACTTTCAAAATTAAAAACAAATGTGTTTGGTAGGTAACAATGTAAATTTTATCTGTTCATCAGTCTGTCAGTGAACATTGTGTCACTGCTGGACATGGCTACGATTTATTCCACCTATTAAGGACATCAACCACACCATTAACTAGGCTTAGACATGTCTGTCCAAGCTGACAATATCTGATGGTCATCAATCTTAAACTGACCTTGATCCAGTAACGATGTTAAAATATCCAGCACTGACGAAAGATGCAGCCAGGTCAGAACGGTCTTCTCCCAAATCTGTCCCATAGAATTGTCTAGCTCCAGTTCAAGTTAAAGAATTCAACAATAAATTGTATTGATGTGTTTATGTACTCTACGTGTGTGATATCAAGCTGGGAGTCTTGCACTTTGTAATGTGGCTGTGACAGGATCCCTTCATATTGACAATGAAGGTTGCATTTTTAGAATCCCCTCTTGGCAGTTTCGCTTGGACGCTTCCCCAGGCGATTTCTCCTTCATTCTGAGCTGAACAAATATGTTTAAGAAATCGAGATGCCCCTGTTCACACATCTAAGTCAACACTACGTTCATGTGTGAGCAGTTAAGTGGCGATTTCTATATAGTTAGTTATACACGTAAATATATTAATCTAGAATTAGATCTAGTCTAGGTCCATATTTTGAATTTAATAAACCATTTGATTTAATTGTCATTGTAAATTAGCTTTCACTTTAGACTTAGACTTAACTTAGGCATTGTAAACCTTAAACTAGATTTAGACTAGACCTTTAAAAACTAAAATCAACAACAGTCATCATAAAATTGCTCTGGCTATTTATCCTAATAATTACTAAATACACACTAGCTGAACATAGAACTAGATCTACCTCAGTCAACACTAAACTTAAAAAGGAAACAACAGTCATAATCAATCATCACACTCTAGATCAATGCAACTTCAAAAATAACCTAACATACACATCCATAACATTAAAGAAGATCACCCATCACAAATGGAAGTTCTCTATCAGACACAGCAGAAATAAATACCTATCACTGTTAATGTTAATAGCAGGAGATGTAGAGTCAAATCCAGGGCCTAGATCTAAGGATAGATGCAATATCTGCAAAAAAGTATGCACCATGAAACAGAAAGCCATTCAATGTGACACCTGCGATGAATGGTACCATGCATCCTGTCTCCATCTGAATACACCTGTGTATTATGCCTTAGGCAACAAAGACGCATCATGGCACTGTGTACCGTGTGGGTTACCTCAGTTTACATCAGGACTTTTTGATTTCTTTGATGCAGACACTTCTAACCCATACAATATCCTAAACACCATCCCAAACCAAACTCACCAACCACTAACCAGATCCACTCCTGTTAAACCTAAATCTACTAAAATTAATACAACAGCCTCACTAAACAAACCTACTAAAGAAGTAATACCAAAATACCTTAAAACCTTAGTAATAAATTTTCAAAGCATTAGGAACAAAACAGCAGACTTAGAAATTTTATTAGAATGTGAGAAACCAGACATAATTGCAGGAACAGAAACTTGGCTACATCCTGAAATTTATAATGCAGAAATTTTCAATAGTAATTATGAAATTTTTAGAAAAGATAGGGCTGATAATAATGGAGGAGTTCTTCTAGCAATAAAAAAACACTCTTATAGCAGAAGAAATTACCTTACCTAACTCAAAAAATATAGAATCAACATTTTGTAAAATTAATACAACCTCAACATCCCTAATAATAGGTAGCATTTACAGACCACCTAATTCTAGTTTAGAATACATGCTGGAACTATGTAATCAGATTACTGCACTTAAAGAGACAAATAAAAATGCAGTTTTTTGGATTATGGGTAATTTCAACCTACCTGATATAAATTGGAAAACACTAACCATAGATAAACACCAAAACCTTAAGGACATAAATGAGCTTTTCATAGAAACTTTACACAACCTAAGTTTAGATCAAATCATTAAAAAGCCAACTAGATTAAACAACACATTAGATCTCTTCTTAACCAACAGACCTGGATTAGTAGTTGATTATGATATTATCCCTGGTCTATCAGACCATGAGATCATAAAAATACACAGTCAGATAAAAGCAGTAGCCAATTCAAAACCCAAAATCTTACACTGCAATAAATGTAACCTAACACAACTACACCAAGCTGCATTAAACTTTCAACAAACATTCTTATTAGAAAAAGACATTAACCAACCAGTCGATGACCTCTGGAATTTCATTAAAAACCATCTTAAAAGCATTATAGAAAATCATATACCAACTAAATACACATCAAACAAAATAAATAAATGCTGGTTTAATAATAGACTAAAGAAGCTTTGTAAACAGAAGGAAAACCTATATAGAAAATTTAAAGAAACTAAGGCAGAAAGAGTTTACAAAAAGTATATAAAAATTAAACACTTAACCCAAAAAGTAAGCAGACAGCTGCAGAGTGAATACATAAACAATGTAATATCTAAAGATAACAACAAAAACCTATGGTCATACATTAAGTCTAAGAAAATGGAAACAACAGGCATAGCGCCATTAAAAGATGAACATAATACATAATGATAATGAAACTAAAGCAAACATCCTAAACAAATACTTTGCATCAGCATTCTCAGCCCCAGGAGACAAAGACATATTTCTTAATTTGAACCAAGTAGACAACATAGAAGATATAGTAGTACAAGAAAATGGAATTCAAAAACAATTAGCCAACACCAAACCAAATAAAGCGTCTTGACCTGATGGTATTCCAGCTAGATTACTCAAAGAACTAAGCAATAAGCTAGCCCCAGTGTTCAAAATACTCTTTCAGGCTTCACTTAACCAGGGCAGAGTACCAAAGGACTGTAAAGAAGCTAATGTCACCCCCCTATTTAAAAAAAGAGAAAAATCTGACCCAGGAAACTACAGACAGGTATCACTTACCAGCATCACATGTAAAGTTCTAGAACACATAATATGTAGAAACATCATAAACCACTTAGACAAACAAAATGTCCTCACACCATACCAACATGGCTTTAGGAAATATAGATCATGTGAAACACAACTAATAGAACTAATTGATGATTTTTTAAAGGTTTAGATAATAGTGAACAAATAGATGCTATCTTACTGGATTTTTCTAAGGCTTTTGACAAAGTTCACCACCATAGTTTGCTTAAAAAATTAAAATATTTTGGCATTAATGGTCCACTGCATCAGTGGATTAAAGATTTTCTGATAGGGAGAGAACAAACTGTAATAATAAATGGCTCTAAATCAACACCGATAACAGTAAACTCAGGTGTACCTCAAGGAACAGTCTTGGGTCCACTACTATTTTTAATTTACATAAATGATTTACCAAATTGCATTACTTCAGGAACAAAAGTCAGATTAGTTGCAGACGATTGCATAATATATAGAACAATAAAAACAATACAAGACACAGATATTTTACAAAGAGAATTAGATGAATTACAGAAATGGGAATCAATTTTGGAGCATGTCTTTCCACCCAGAAAAATGTCAGTTGTTAAGAGTAACAAAAAAACTAAAACAAATTAATTCCACTTATCTTATTCATGGCAAACCAGTAACACAGACTAAAAACGCAAAATACCTAGGTGTCATAATAAATGAAAAACTGTCATGGAATCCACATATTGATGAAACTATAAAAAAATCAAACCAAGCATTAGGGTTTATTAAAAGAAATTTCTATAAATCAAATAAGAACATAAAACTAAAATGTTATTTAACCTTGGTTAGGCCAATAATAGTATATGCATCCTCCGTTTGGGACTCCTCAACTCAAGAAAACATTAAGAAACTGGAACAGACACAAAATAGAGCAGTGAGATTCATAACAAATGAATATTCACCTTTGACTAGAGTAACACCTTTAGTAAAATCACTAAATTTAGAAAGCCTTCAGGACAGAAGACTCAAAAGTAAAGTAGCAATTATACATAAAACACTGAACCATAATCTTCAAATACAAAAACAAAATTTAATAAAATACTCTGAAAGACACAAAAATAAAGGCACATTCCTCGTCCCATATGCTAGGACAAATGTGTACAAATACTCCTTCTTCCCTAGTGCTATTAGAGCATGGAATGGGTTGCCTGAGCTAGCCAGGAAAACCAGTGACTTGGCAGAGTTTAAGTCATTGGTTAATATGCATGACTAAATGCATGACGCGTAGGACGTAATCATCTTCTTTTTTGAAGTAACGTCTGTATTATATAAGATAAGATAAGAGTGTGTTCTGTACAACATTCACATTTCATTGTCTCAAACCAGAGAATGCTGACCATGTCTTTCAAAGCTGCATACTATATGAAGAGGCCCGATCAAGACTCTGGCCCCAAACCCTCCCATAGAACAAAAACTATACGGAGAACTACCTGATCTGAACCCTCCATGTTAAAATGAGAACGAAGAAGAAGAATTGTCTCATACATTTTAATGATAAATTATTCATTAGCATTTCTGACGACACAAACATGCCACATAAACACGTTTACACAGCATGTACACACGACACACGAATAGCTCAGTGTCAAAACTGACATTGTAGGTAGATATTACACAACTGGCCAGATATTCCTGTGACAAAACATAGGTACATACTGAGCCAGTGACTTACAAACAAATGACATAGAAACATACAGAGTTTTTCCTTGAAATATAAACTCAGAACAATTGGTCGACAATGCGCGATTAAAACCTTTAGTTTTGGACGTTACCGATGTGTCCAATTAGCTCTGCAGTCTCATCTTCAAACTTCCGTGATATTCTAAACTGTAACTTATTCAGTTCTAAGTTATGCAAAGCTTATATCAACTCTGTCTACAGTTCGTGTAGTAAAGGTTTGTACACGTTATTTCTCCCACACCCATTCTTGGATCAAGTTGAAACTTTGCACAATTATTCATTGGCATCGACAAAACAAGAATCCATAAAACAATAACCAATTAGTTAATTAATAATTGTTTATTCATATTTTTGTTTGGCATCGAACAAGGGTGAGAAATTGTACTTGACTGATGTGGCGGTATAAGTTGAATAAGTCCCCTTTAAACGTAATCATCTTCTTTTTTGAAGTAACGTCTGTATTATATAAGATACTTTGCCACTTAAAACCTAACAATAGACAAGTATAAAGTCTTCTGTTCTCATAAATACCCCGCTGCAGCCGTCAGTGTATGGTGGGGGGGGGGGGGGGGCTTGTGTCCTCGAGTTCCAATTGAAGTTCTACAACTTTTTTCCAAGTCATTAAATCCACTAATTACATCTAGTGGGGCTACAAAGTAAGACCTGAAGTAGAAAGGTTCATTCGACGAGGACAACGTGAGAAGTGTTTTTATTTTCTTTCTTGTTTGCTGACTCACTTCCCAGCTATTTTCACAATAAATGTTCGATTCTTTGCAATGTTTACCACTGTATAATAGACAATGATATAATGTGCACACAATTTATCTTATACATTTTATATTACACAGTAGCTAAGTAGAAAGGTTCATTAAACGAGGAAAACGAGAAGTGTTTTTTTTTTATTCCTTGTTTGCTGACTCACTTCCCTGTTATTTTCATAATAAATGTTCGATTCTAAGTAATGTCAAGGACGCTATTTAATAGATCACTGTTGACCACTGTATAATAAACAATGCTGTGCACACACTTTATCTTATACATTTATATTGCACAGTAGCTAATCAGCACTTTCTATAGTCTATACACCGGATACACCAAATAGATAGCTTTTTATTGTTATTCGTCATATGATGTGTGCCTGGTCGTGTGGTATGAATGTTGACTCTCGATGGTCCCGGGTTCGATCTCTGCTCCCTGCCCTCCCCTACCGTCCTGTCTGAAGTTTTGGCTTGGATACAAATAATCTTCAATCCTGGAAAAGCATTGGAAACATATAAAACAATGCAAAACAGATCGTCCTATTGCAAACTGAAGTCTGTCATAAACTGAAGCATGAAAACATTGAATAATGTAGAGAATATTTACAGCTAAATAAACTCTAGCTTGTTCCTGTATGTGTGTGTGTGTGTGTGTCATAAAAAAAAACTAGGTATCTCCCAGTGTCAGTTAAGTAAAGTATCCGATGTTGTTAACAAGACACACTTTGTTAACCTGGGGCGGGGGGGGGGGGAAGTTCAAATACAAGTCGTGCTAGTTCGATGTTTTAGAAGTCTGAAACATTTCATCAACTTTTCTTTGCGGGCAACATATTTTATACCTCAATGTTCTCAAAATTCAGGCAAATTAAAAAAAAAATACAGTTATTTATTGATCATCACCTTAAAGTTAATTGGCTTAAAATCTCAAATATGTTACTAAATCATTTGTTAGCATGTATGCCAGTAGCATCCTTTGTTAGCATGTATGACTTTAAGTTTTATTATTCCATTGAAAATATAAATTGGAAAATATTGCATCCTTCACATGTTAATATTGACTCGGGAATAGATCCAAAAGTAGGGACTAAACATTGTTTTTCTACTTGTCTTAAATGTATCTTTATTTATTTCGGTTACATAAAGCAAAGTATTAGGATTTTGCTTCTCTTCTTGATTTAAAAGCACTAAAAACAAGTTGATAATAGTTTCCCTTTGATATTCGCTAAAAACCAGTTGACATCCACACATCAAAGGATATCAAATAACATTTAGAACTTCTACGTGTTTGGTATTACAAGTTTCTCATCGAGCATTTTGTTTGTGAATACTACAAACACATACATAGAGACATCCACCCAATAAAAGTACATTTCATCTCATTCATCTCTGCCTGTGGTCCTTTTTGGGACATCGGCCGCCGGCCAGCTTCTTCCAGGCGTCTCGGTTCTGGGCGAGTCTCTCCAACTGTCCCCACCTCATGTCCATCTGCTTGGCATCAGCTTCACCAGAGCCCGCATTGGTATAGCTCGAGCAGCTTTCCATCAGCTGAAGAACACCTGGGGAATAAAATAAAATGTACAGAACAATAATATTTCAATGTGCGGAATTTAATATTCATTTTGTTATAGATTCAAAACTAAACTGTAGAATGACAGAAATCTTCTTCTTGTAGATCATATTTCAAAATGAAATAGTTCTTGGTCCGCCACTTGTTGGTTCTGCTTCGAATAAGCCCGCGAACAAGCAATACTTCCCAGCTCTCCTGTAGACATTTTCAAGTCATTGAGGTCACATGATCACGAGTGGACTGTTAAAGTAGTTTTACAAAGTATAAGCTCTTCTCTTGCCTCCCCTTGTTTTGCTCTGCTTGGTTGATGGGGTGTGGCTTGGGTTTCACAATTCTCTCCCTTTTGAAAGGAGGAGGTCACTAAAAAAGTAAGATCTATTATGTTTGTGTTGCACTGGGTAACTCTTTTGTGTCTATATTTTATGTCTACGTCTAATTTGTCTTTTGATTTTTACACACAACTGTTTGTATAAGTGTTAATAAAATATACATAATAATCACTGTTCTTCAAACTATTCCAGCTATAGCCTCCCCTGTTTATAATGTTGATAGCTAATTAGTTATACAATTGGTGCATTTAAAAACAAACAAAAAATATGTTTTAGAAGATACAAAAAAAAAGCTTTGACGGTTGAACCTTAATTTTGTAAGTTGTAAAATATCAGGAAATCGGATTTTCAATATATTTTCTATGTTTTGAGATCTAAACGTGACAGACGGACGGACAATTAAAAAAAAAACAACTAATAGCGTCTTTTCTCCTTTCCGGAAGCCGCTAAAACCAGCAATATATATGTTTAGTTTCAAATCATATGTTTTGTTTCGTAAATTTTAGAAATAACTTTTTAAATTCAAGACCCAAAACGTAGAGCTATCTAAAATTCTAAAATGATAATTCACTATTAAGTCCAAGCACTGATCTATATTAAGGTCAGTGGGCCCATGCTACACATTTTTAAACCTCCATTCACCCCTACCCTATATAATTAAGTGAAGCCCTATGTATATAACTAATTCTTCCTTACCCAGCAATGCAAAGGCAATATAACCCAGAATTCATTTAACTGTAGGCTAATTCAACCCATAAAACAAACCTAAAGTCCTACATTCCCCCCCCCCTTTAAAAAAAACAAAAACAACCTCAAAGTCAATGTTAATGCCCTTCACGCTTTTAATATCACATTATAAAATATGTTCACGCCAGATATGAAGATCTATGTTATTTATTTCCATGTATTGAACTTTCTATTTGTTACTACCAGTATTAAGTCTATTTATAGCCTACCATCCATCAATAGATGGCTAATACAATAAATGGAAGAAGACGTTTGAAAAGCTTGTCACTAGATCTACAACCACACAACTGCGTCTTTCAAGTTTCTCTTTGATCAAACTCCATCAACCGCTTCCTCTCTATCTCTCTAGCTCTCACTGTCTCTCTCCTCTCTCTCTAACTGCTTGCCTGTTATCTTATGTTTATATTTCAAAAACTAAAAGCGCTATTAGACAACTTATTTTACCTCCACCTTTATCTTGTTCCATCTAGACAGCTACTTTTAGTCTTTGGAAATCTAACCATTTTGCTTGTAAAATCAAATATGCACAGACATAAAACCTATTTTTAAAACAAGAAAAAGCCGTTACTTGTTTATCTATGCTTCATTAATCTGTAATCAACCATATCGTTTTGATGTAAGTCCAATTCCATTATTGGTTAAATCGTGCATTCAAAATGTGTATCACTTATTACTAAGTATTAATGTGCACTATCTTGAAGTCTCTAGAAACTTTTTTCTATTTTATCTTCCTCCGGTCTCTCCTTCCATGCTCTCTCTCCATGTCCCTCTCAAGTCTATCTCCTCAAACTCCCTCCCGTATCTTCCTCCGGTCTCTCCTTCCATTCTCTCACTCTCTTTATGTCCCTCTCAAGTCTCTCTCCTCCACCTCCCTCCCGTAACTTCCTCCGGTCTCTCCTTCCATTCTCTCACTCTCTTTATGTCCCTCTCAAGTCACTCTCCTCCCCCTTCCCTCCCATATCTCCCTCAAGTTGACACATTGAAACATTTTCCTGCTCATCTTGTTTTTTCTTTAGTTGAGAAAAAGAAACTACAAAGAAACAAACCAAACAGTCTATATGCAGTCTTATTGCAGTCATTGCAGTCTTATTGCAGTCTTATTTCTTATTGCAGTCTTATTGCAGTCTTATTGCAGTCTTATTGCAGTCTTTATGCAGTCTTTATGCAGTCTTATTGCAGTCTTATTGCAGTCTTATTGCAGTCTTATTGCAGTCTTATTGCAGTCTTATTGCAGTCTTATTGCAGTCTTATTGCAGTCTTTATGCAGTCTTATTGCAGTCTTTATGTAGTCTTATTGCAGTCTTATTGCAGTCTTATTGCAGTCTTATTGCAGTCTTATTGCAGTCTTATTGCAGTCTTATTGCAGTCTTATTGCAGTCTTATTGCAGTCTTATTGCAGTCTTATTGCAGTCTTATTGCAGTCTTATTGCAGTCGTATTGCAGTCGTATTGCAGTCTTATTGCAGTCTTATTGCAGTCTTATTGCAGTCTTATTGCAGTCGTATTGCAGTCGTATTGCAGTCGTATTGCAGTCGTATATGCAGTCTTATTGCAGTCTTTATGCAGTCTAATTGCAGTCTTATTGCAGTCTTATTGCAGTCTTATTGCAGTCTTATTGCAGTCTTATTGCAGTCTTATTGCAGTCTTATTGCAGTCTTTATGCAGTCTTATTGCAGTCTTATTGCAGTCGTATTGCAGTCTTTATGCAGTCTTTATGCAGTCTTTATGCAGTCTTTATGCAGTCTTTATGCAGTCTTTATGCAGTCTTTATGCAGTCTTATTGCAGTCTTATTGCAGTCTTATTGCAGTCTTATTGCAGTCTTATTGCAGTCTTATTGCAGTCTTATTGCAGTCTTATTGCAGTCTTATTGCAGTCTTATTGCAGTCTTATTGCAGTCTTATTGCAGTCTTATTGCAGTCTTTATGCAGTCTTTATGCAGTCTTTATGCAGTCTTTATGCCGTCTTTATGCAGTCTTTATGCAGTCTTATTGCAGTCTTTATGCTTTTGTGTTAGATCAGTGACAACGTTGTAGAGCATTGGTTCTCAAAGTGTAGTCCGCGGAACCCCAGGGTCCGTGAGTCGAACGTAAGGAGTCCGCAAAAATATGGAAATTGTATATAATTAAAATAACTTCTACGCTAAAAGCCAGTTTATCCAATGGGATCATTTTAATAACTCGCCCCTCACTGCTGTTTGTCTATTACGAATTATTTTTTTGACGACCTAAACCAACTATTTGAAAACAATCTTCACTTGGATATTCCCGATTGGGTGTTGAACTGTGCTGTGGATGGACAAAGATTTCAAACAGATGAATCCACACCATTGCAAGAGTCGCTTATTGAAATATTCATAAATGACGAACTTAAAACCAATGTTCGAACATAGCCCCACTATAAGTTAGACACAGAGTAGACACTTTTATCTATCCCCACTACTGGTTAGACACAGAGTAGACACTTTTATCTATCCCCACTACTGGTTAGACACAGAGATTACACTTTTATCTATCCCCACTACTGGTTAGACACAGAGATTACACTTTTATCTATCCCCACTACTGGTTAGACACAGAGATTACACTTTTATCTATCCCCACTACTGGTTAGACACAGAGATTACACTTTTATCTATCCCCACTACTGGTTAGACACAGAGATTACACTTTTATGTATCCCCACTACTGGTTAGACACAGAGATTACACTTTTATCTATCCCCACTACTGGTTAGACACAGAGATTACACTTTTATCTATCCCCACTACTGGTTAGACACAGAGATTACACTTTTATCTATCCCCACTACTGGTTAGACACAGAGATTACACTTTTATCTATCCCCACTACTGGTTAGACACAGAGATTACACTTTTATCTATCCCCACTACTGGTTAGACACAGAGATTACACTTTTATCTATCCCCACTACTGGTTAGACACAGAGATTACACTTTTATGTATCCCCACTACTGGTTAGACACAGAGATTACACTTTTATCTATCCCCACTACTGGTTAGACACAGAGATTACACTATTATCTATCCCCACTACTGGTTAGACACAGAGATTACACTTTTATCTATCCCCACTACTGGTTAGACACAGAGATTACACTTTTATCTATCCCCACTACTGGTTAGACACAGAGATTACACTTTTATCTATCCCCACTACTGGTTAGACACAGATTACACTTTTATCTATCCCCACTACTGGTTCGACACAGAAATTACACTTTTATCTATCCCCAATACTGGTTAGACACATAGATTACACTTTTATCTATCCCCACTACTGGTTAGACACATAGATTACACTTTTATCTATCCCCACTACTGGTTAGACACATAGATTACACTTTTATCTATCCCCACTACTGGTTAGACACAGAGATTACACTTTTATCTATCCCCACTACTGGTTAGACACAGAGATTACACTTTTATCTATCCCCACTACTGGTTAGACACATAGATGACACTTTTATCTCCTGAATTGTGGCTAGTGTACACAAATAGTTGACTGCTTTTCAGTCTTTCAATTTGGTAGAATGTGGATTCAGCTGGTTACAAACCTCATCACAAATAAAACAAACCGACTAGAAATGGTTGCTGGTGGAGATTTTGTTGACAACATTTGTAGCTGATATACCCAGCATTTGTGTAGCTTTTTCACTAAGGGCTACCTGGGCAAGTTTCGACTATGTAAAGGGATCCAGGGTAAAAAAATAGTTTGAGAATCTCTGTTGTAGAATACAAAATCGTTCAATTAAAAAGGGAGATAATCCAGTTAAAAACTTTTAAAAAATCTCCTTTAGTCTCTACAATCTTCAAGTTTCTATCTCCCTTTGTAGTTTAAATTTTATTCCTCTGTTTAAACATTAATTCCCAATGAAATGAGTTAATTTGCACTATTGCACTATTTTAAATTCATTTTAAATTCATTTTAAACGGCCATAAAGTTCGTTACTCTAGTCCGATTGTAAATAGTGTAGAGTGATGATGAAATAATAAGCAACACTCCCATTATCTAATGTTGGCCTGTTACACAATTAAATATTTATACAGTACAATGGAGATTTCATTTTAAAACATAGACATCCATACACCTGCAGTATGTCACAGTCTCTAACAGTAAGTCAGTCCTCAGTTTTGTTGTGTGTAATGTTTTGTAATGTACATTTTGAAGTTATTTCAATTTTGTTTTTAAAAAGATGATGTCGATCCAGTAGCTCTGTAGAATTTTATTTTCTTAGAATTTCGTAAATATTAAATTTTTTTTTTTTAGACCTTCTTCATTGAGTGTATGTGTGTCAATGCATTACGTGAGAATGTTTCATCACTTAGGAGTGTGTAATGCATTACGTGAGAATGTTTCATCGCTTAAGAGTGTGTAACATAAGATGTTTAGCATCTGATTGTTGGTATTTATTAAACAGTTAATGATATTTGAACAGCACAAATTGTAAATAGTGCGATAGTTTAAACAGTTTAGTAAACACTTGCACATTTTGGCAAGCATTGAGCACCCTGGGGGGGGGGGGGGGGGGCTGTTTTAAGATCGGACTTCTTCAATAATAGACATTTTTCCGAGTTAAAATGAACACTAAATTGTCATGATGGCACTAGTTAATTGTAACAGTTAGTTGTTGTGATTACATTAATTAATAGTAACACTAAATAGTTGTGATAACACTAGTTTGTTCTAATATTCCAATTAGGATAACATTGCTTTGTATGAAAGCTAAATACGAGAATCTGGGTCCGGATTAACGTTATAGTGACTTGAATATCTTTCAATAAATAATTTGATCAAAAGTGCTATCTAACTTGTTATTTTATTTTGTTCTCTCTCTCTCTCTCTCTCTCTCTCTCTCTCTCTCTCTCTCCTCTCTCTCTCTCTCTCTCTCACACACACACACACACTCGTTTACTACTATATGCCCAATCTTAAATTAATATGTCAAAAATTAATCAAAGAAACTGACTGTATATGTGTGTATGTGTGTTTTACCGTGCATGTGTCTTGAGGTAGACGCATGTGTGTGAGTATATCCGCTTGGGCCTAGGAGTGGGTAGAAGTTACAAAACAACACACCAGATGTGGCGTATATCTGATATCAAGCTATAGACTTGTTAGCCCTGTTCCCCCTCCCTGCATATCGATGTTCTAGTTGAGTACAGTCTCCAGTGAAATGCTGAGTGAACGGAGTACACATCTAGACTCTCTGTACGTGTGATGGAAGTAAACATCTACAGTGAGGTCTAAATCTGGTGTTCACTTTGTGACTAGGCCCCAGTGGGTTTAAAAACATTCTCACTAGTTGACAGCCCAACATCACAACCATGTGTTCTGGATCAGGGGATTTGTATTTTTCATCAACAACCAACACACTTAAAAGTTGCATCAACAACACACATTCTTAAGAGTTGCACCGAATTTCTGTCTCATTGTAACAGGAAATATCTTTATAAAGTTCTACATGTGTTACTTCCCTTGTTATGTTAATTTTTTTTAACTATTACGCCTTCGTTTTGTTCTTATAATTAAAAAAAAATTCAAAGGCTAAAATAATAGATATATTTAGATTAGTGTATTGTATTTAACGTTGAATTCTGGGATTTACCAGTTAAAAAGTTTAGTCTGAGTGATTCTCAGTGAGTATATTTTTGTTGGCTATTTGCAATTAATTTGTGCTTGTGTATGTGTGCTTTGTGTAAAGTATAGTGTACAAATGTTTGTGTCTCCTCAGAGAAATCCCGAAGACTATACTGCTAGACAACGAGCCAGGGAACAGGAAGAGAAGACAGAGAAATCCCGAGTGCCTAGAAGATCTATAACTGATCGCCTTAGGGCCGGAATCAAAGGGACAGGAAGAACCAAAGACGCTTCTAAGAGATACAGCTATGCAGGGGAGAGAAGCATTTCGTTGGACACACCGGAAGTAGCAAGAGCCGCCAGAGAATATAGATTAAACAGGCGTTCACATATTCTGGAAAACAATGATTTCCAGAAACACGAAACTCTGAGAGAACAGATACATGAAGAAAAGCAACCGTCTAGTAAAGACGACTCGGTACCTATTCCCAACATTTCTAATCCAGACAAATCTACATTAACCCTCAAAACAAGCCGAAGAAAAGATGATCTTTCTTTGGATTTGGCTTCCATCGCTTTAGGAAGACGAATCCAAGTGGAGGAAATCCCGGTTCCAGTTTCAAGTGCATGGAATAAAAAGTCTGAGCAGGCAAAACCAGATCAAAGGAAAAATATTTTATCTCGTTCAAAGTCGGAAGACATTTCTCTGACTACCTCTGCAAGTTACGAACTTTCATTGGGTAACCAACCACCTTCAATTCCAGAGACTCCTGTTCGATCCTCAAAGAAAGTAAGAGCGCCTGAGCCTCCAGCTATCACTGCCAGCTCAACCGCTTTTGTCAACTCAACTGTAACATCCGAGAAAACCCCAGATATTTTCACTTCTGCTGATCCAAGTTCAACAGATTCCACCAATCAAATCATTTCACAAAACAACGTACGTGTTACAAAAGCAGATAGGAACTCTGCAGCAGACGTAGAGAGCAAAAACAGCAAAGGCTCAAGCGATTCATTCTCTGTGCCACAAAGACCTCCTAGACTGAAAAAACGATTAGGCTCTTCGGAAACCTCTCTTGAGCTTCCATCCCCAGAGTCTCCGCCAGTCCTAAGCAGTGAAAGCGCTTTCCAAGGTTTAATAGACAGTTTAGATTCTGAACCGTCAAAACATGAGAATGGACAATCACTTACAATCCCAGAAATCAATCATCTTGAACAACTAGTTACACCTAAGGACTACTCCAATACAAACGTAGATATTATACAGATTTGTTCTGACACGAACACAGCTGCTCAAGAAGAAACTATTATTACCAAGTTTACTTCAAATGTACCAAATACACACGAAACTCTTTTTCTAGAATCTGATCAACCTTTTGAGATCTCCATTCAAGAAGCTAGACAATATCCAGACAGTAATCCTATTAAGTCAACTGATTTGGAAGTGTTGGACGATTCGGTAGACGTCACAATGTCTATGGTTCAGAATCGCGTGGAAGGGAAGTTGCCTAGTAACGCGCAGCTCTTGGATTCGGACGATGAGGCCCCTCCACCTCTACCTACTTCTCCTCCACCTCTCCCAGGCTCTGCTCCTCCACCCCTTCCCCTCAGCACAGCAGAGGCACCCTTGATCGACGCCAGTCTCTTGGACCAAGAAGAAACGCTGATCATTACAGAGTACACTATTCCCTTGACTCTCACTGAACAGCAGCGCCCAGAAGTCAAAGGGCACAACTCCACCACCTATTCCGTAAAGGAATTCGAGTTATCGGACTTCGACCCCCTCTCTACATCCACATTTTCAGAAAAGAACAACTTTAGTGTCCCCGATGCTTCCACCATTCCAGCCAAGACAGGAGATTTCTTTCAGTCTTTCGACCCACTCCTCAATTTTACAGAGACAACTGACGTGAATGCCAACAATCGGAATCAGTTTTCAAACAACTTAATAAATATGAACAGTTCGGATGACCTTGATGATTACGTCAGAAATGGATCTGAAACGTTTTCCCCCGGTAAGTTCAGGTTTTAAATGTCTTTAACTTCGTCTAAGTGAACTTGAGACCTTTGTCAATAAAACTATGTTGTCTTTATATTCCTGTATATTCTTAGCAAGTTTCCAAGTCCGACATACACCCTGCATTTACACTTAAAAAAACATCAGGATAAAAGATTTTTTTTTTTTTATTCTAATACCAAACACTAAAAAAATCCCCATGATTGTTGTCCAGCGATGAAGCGATAGCAGTGCAAGAAGTTCGATCCTATCCCTGTGTCCATGTATTTGACCAGCGATGAAGTGATAGCAGTGCAAGAAGTTCAATCCTATCCCTGTGTCCATGTATTTGACCAGCGATGAAGTGATAGCAGTGCAAGAAGTTCAATCCTATCCCTGTGTCCATGTATTTGACCAGCGATGAAGTGATAGCAGTGCAAGAAGTTCAATCCTATCCCTGTGTCCATGTATTTGACCAGCGATGAAGTGATAGCAGTGCAAGAAGTTCAATCCTATCCCTGTGTCCATGTATTTGACCAGCGATGAAGTGATAGCAGTGCAAGAAGTTCAAATCCTATCCCTCTGTCCATGTAGTTGACCAGCGATGAAGTGATAGCAGTGCAAGAAGTTCAATCCTATCCCTGTGTCCATGTATTTGTACAGCGATGAAGTGATAGCAGTGCAAGAAGTTCAAATCCTATCCCTGTGTCCATGTATTTGTCCAGCGATGAAGTGATAGCAGTGCAAGAAGTTCAAATCCTATCCCTGTGTCCATGTATTTGACCAGCGATGAAGTGATAGCAGTGCAAGAAGTTCAATCCTATCCCTGTGTCCATGTATTTGACCAGCGATGAAGTGATAGCAGTGCAAGAAGTTCAAATCCTATCCCTGTGTCCATGTATTTGACCAGCGATGAAGTGATAGCAGTGCAAGAAGTTCAATCCTATCCCTGTGTCCATGTATTTGACCAGCGATGAAGTGATAGCAGTGCAAGAAGTTCAATCCTATCCCTGTGTCCATGTATTTGACCAGCGATGAAGTGATAGCAGTGCAAGAAGTTCAATCCTATCCCTGTGTCCATGTATTTGTACAGCGATGAAGTGATAGCAGTGCAAGAAGTTCAAATCCTATCCCTGTGTCCATGTATTTGTCCAGCGATGAAGTGATAGCAGTGCAAGAAGTTCAAATCCTATCCCTGTGTCCATGTATTTGACCAGCGATGAAGTGATAGCAGTGCAAGAAGTTCAATCCTATCCCTGTGTCCATGTATTTGACCAGCGATGAAGTGATAGCAGTGCAAGAAGTTCAAATCCTATCCCTGTGTCCATGTATTTGACCAGCGATGAAGTGATAGCAGTGCAAGAAGTTCAAATCCTATCCCTGTGTCCATGTATTTGACCAGCGATGAAGTGATAGCAGTGCAAGAAGTTCAATCCTATCCCTGTGTCCATGTATTTGACCAGCGATGAAGTGATAGCAGTGCAAGAAGTTCAAATCCTATCCCTGTGTCCATGTATTTGTCCAGCGATGAAGTGATAGCAGTGCAAGAAGTTCAATCCTATCCCTGTGTCCATGTATTTGACCAGCGATGAAGTGATAGCAGTGCAAGAAGTTCAATCCTATCCCTGTGTCCATGTATTTGACCAGCGATGAAGTGATAGCAGTGCAAGAAGTTCAAATCCTATCCCTGTGTCCATGTATTTGACCAGCGATGAAGTGATAGCAGTGCAAGAAGTTCAATCCTATCCCTGTGTCCATGTATTTGACCAGCGATGAAGTGATAGCAGTGCAAGAAGTTCAATCCTATCCCTGTGTCCATGTATTTGACCAGCGATGAAGTGATAGCAGTGCAAGAAGTTCAATCCTATCCCTGTGTCCATGTATTTGACCAGCGATGAAGTGATAGCAGTGCAAGAAGTTCAAATCCTATCCCTCTGTCCATGTATTTGACCAGCGATGAAGTGATAGCAGTGCAAGAAGTTCAATCCTATCCCTGTGTCCATGTATTTGACCAGCGATGAAGTGATAGCAGTGCAAGAAGTTCAAATCCTATCTCTGTGTCCATGTATTTGACCAGCGATGAAGTGATAGCAGTGCAAGAAGTTCAAATCCTATCCCTGTGTCCATGTATTTGACCAGCGATGAAGTGATAGCAGTGCAAGAAGTTCAAATCCTATCCCTGTGTCCATGTATTTGACCAGCGATGAAGTGATAGCAGTGCAAGAAGTTCAATCCTATCCCTGTGTCCATGTATTTGTACAGCGATGAAGTGATAGCAGTGCAAGAAGTTCAAATCCTATCCCTGTGTCCATGTATTTGTCCAGCGATGAAGTGATAGCAGTGCAAGAAGTTCAATCCTATCCCTGTGTCCATGTATTTGACCAGCGATGAAGTGATAGCAGTGCAAGAAGTTCAATCCTATCCCTGTGTCCATGTATTTGACCAGCGATGAAGTGATAGCAGTGCAAGAAGTTCAAATCCTATCCCTGTGTCCATGTATTTGACCAGCGATGAAGTGATAGCAGTGCAAGAAGTTCAAATCCTATCCCTGTGTCCATGTATTTGACCAGCGATGAAGTGATAGCAGTGCAAGAAGTTCAATCCTATCCCTGTGTCCATGTATTTGACCAGCGATGAAGTGATAGCAGTGCAAGAAGTTCAAATCCTATCCCTGTGTCCATGTATTTGTCCAGCGATGAAGTGATAGCAGTGCAAGAAGTTCAATCCTATCCCTGGAATTCGAAAATCTGCACGACAAAGAAAATTGTCTGTATCGTATGTCACTAGAACATTCTAGGTCACTGGTGAGTCTGCGTAGCCTCGTGTCAAGCTGCGCCTTTCTTGCACTTTTCTTCTGACTCCAGATACTTTGATGACTATTGGAAGTCATCCTTTCGTGTACACGCCCACACCCAAGTTTACTAGGACATTCTTTTAGATTTAGTGTTATAACCTTGTTTTTTCTTTTACACTATGAGCCTAAGAGAGATTATCATTCCATTTTAAGACCCCCTCCCGGCCCTGGTGGCACACATTGTAAAAAATCTTAATGGCGTCACTTCTGCTAGGGACTACACGAGTTTATTGCTGTTGGTTTTGTTTCAAGTTTCTGATTCACTTAGATAAGACCTACAGGTTATCACTCAGATAAGACAAGAGAGTTACTTGTGACGTTTTTTGTATGTTTATGACTCTTTGTATTTACCAAAGTTTATATTCTATAAGTATTGAGCACTCGGTAGATTTAGTAGTTCAAGGACATTTTTTTAAACACTGACTACAGGAGTCCTAAAATAACTTTCCTGTTGAAAGTAATAAGTTTTGTTAGTACGATCATATTTACGTAAGGGGCATCGGGAATAGCGGGGAGAAGTCATATAAAAGTCTATAGTTAGTTTTTAGTCCTCCTAATGAGCCAGAAGTATGTCCATGAAATTGTATTGTATTTGGACTCTAGTCAGAGACAAAAGTAAATTTAGTATGGCTCTTAGAAAGTGCTAAAAGAAAACACACGTTGAAGACACAACGTATTTCCCCGCATGGGACAAAAGTCCAAACTGGATCTGGCAAGTCATTTAAAATGCATTCCTCCTAAAGAGTCGGACCCAAAGATGACTTTTAAAAAAAATCTGAATCACCATCCCTCGTAAATTCTGGCTCTATTTTAGAATGTTTTGTATCGTTATCATAACCAATTGATTTAATATTATACAATACGTCAATAATAAAAAACAAACATTTGTTATAATATTTGTTACGTCTATATTAACAGGAGACAGTGGTCATTTAAGTCTTTCCAGTACTTCTGAAAGTGGCGGAGGCAATGGGCGTGGTAGTCCTGGAAGCTCGGACAGAAAGAGCCCCGCTCGGTCCGCCGACAGCCCAGAATCTGGCTTCCACGAAACAATATTCAGTTCCTCATCTTCCACCCTGTCCTCCAAACCTCCGAGCATGTACGATCAGGACGTCAGAGCCCACAACAAGAAGCCCAACATTGCGCCCCAGCCTCAAAACTCAGACAGTTCCGCCTTCGTCAAACAGGAAAACGGTTCTCAAAATTTGAAGAAGTCGCCGAGTGGTGAGTGGGGCGCGATGTCCCCCAAGGGCAAAGAGTTGGTGGATAAGGCCAAACATTTCGCGGACATGGTGCAGCCTAAAGTGGTGGTCCGGCGAGAGAAGGAATCCAACTTGGAAGGTGATTTTTCCCAAGACACTCTCCAGAGCCTGGAGCTGCAGAGGAGAGCCATCATCTCACAGAGTGTTGTGAAGAGGAAAGCCAATGTCGTCTTGTCCCCATCAGCTGACCTTGACAATAAGCTTTTTCAAGGTCAGTGTACATGTACAGCTAAAACACACAACAAACACAAGGCAGCACCCACGCACGCACACCCACATATTAATGAAATATAATTCTAAAAGTTTCTACACAAAAAAGAAATCTGTATTTTTCAATTAACATGATGAACATAATTAATTAGTTGAGTTTTGAAAGTTATAACTATGAAATTAACAAAACAAAATAACGTGCCTAGTAATTGTTTTTCTCTGAAATGACAGTCCATGTACCTACAAGTATTTCAAAAGCGTATTGAGCAATACTTGCATTGATGTATTCAAGTATAAGGGAGGCAATAATGTAGTGACCCAGATTAATTGTATTTTCATGAGTTATAGTTCCCTGCTTTTCAGCTAAGCTATGGTTGACTAAATGGTCAACTGTTGTAAATAGATTAAAAAACGTCTCGCCCAATCACACTCTTATAATAGACTTGCATATATTTTTAAAAAATTATTTAGACTAAATGTAAGTAGTCTTAAAATAGCTGGTTTTTCGTAGACAATGGAGGTTGTTCTCTTAGCCCTACATAGGCCTACGGTTATATCGCCTATAATTGAAGTTGACATTTTGACATTTAAAACCAACTTGATTTATTGTTAGTCAATGTCCCATTGTGAATGTCGATTTCAAATATTCATTGATCCTAAATCATGATCCACTGTTCTTAAAGTCAACACTCTACTGATGATCGATTCCAACTGTATGTTTCTATCTGATGCCTAGAGTCTGTAAATGTCGACTATTGCAGTGGAATCTATGACTATTGTAGAATGTTTTTGTTAAGTGATGTCCAGTTTGTTAGGTTCTATCATCTCCTGCATTTTAAAGATGTGACCAATACTAAACCATTGGGGTGTACGTGTTGGAAGGGGAGGGCTGGCTTGTAAGAGCGTGCCTATAATCTTCTAGCTCATTGATCTGTCTAGGACTTGATCCAACACGGCTCACAGTGTACAGTCCGAACCTAATCCGCTCAGCCGTTTTGTCCGTACCGGTGTAAAGGGTACTACACATCTGACGCCCCAGTTATCACTGCTAGAGCTTCATCGTACTCACATCGACTTGAATTTTGTTATTGACATGTTTTAATGTTCAGTTACTCTATTTGTACTTTTGTTATATTTGAATTCACGTTTCTTTGTGTTTAATATATAGCTAGTGAGTGCTACCTTCATATGTAGCAATTTGTGTTTTAGCCACTTAGCTAGAGAGTGGTACCTTCATATGTAGCAATTTGTGTTTTAGCCACTTAGTTAGTGAGTGCTGCCTTCATATGTAGCAATTTGTGTTTTAGCCACTTAGTTAGTGAGTGCTGCCTTCATATGTAGCAATTTGTGTTTTAGCCACTTAGCTAGTGAGTGCTACCTTCATATGTAGCAATTTGTGTTTTAGCCACTTAGCTAGTGAGTGCTACCTTCATATGTAGCAATTTGTGTTTTAGCCACTTAGTTAGTGAGTGCTGCCTTCATATGTAGCAATTTGTGTTTTACCCACTTAGTTAGTGAGTGCTACCTTCATATGTAGCAATTTGTGTTTTAGCCACTTAGCTAGTGAGTGCTACCTTCATATGTAGCAATTTGTGTTTTAGCCACTTAGTTAGTGAGTGCTACCTTCATATGTAGCAATTTGTGTTTTAGCCACTTAGCTAGTGAGTGCTACCTTCATATGTAGCAATTTGTGTTTTAGCCACTTAGTTAGTGAGTGCTACCTTCATATGTAGCAATTTGTGTTTTAGCCACTTAGTGAGTGCTACCTTCATATGTAGCAATTTGTGTTTTAGCCACTTAGTTAGTGAGTGCTACCTTCATACATAGAAACGTGTGTTTGTTCAAACACTTAGTGTAAAAGTGTCATTAAGCGCAATAGTCTGTTGAATACTTAAAGACAGAGAGAAGAGCCAGTCAACATTCTCCATTTCGGGAAATAAAAAGTTAATAAGGAAAAAAAAATGATTCAAACCAGACAGACAAACAGAACAGAAAGTCAGTGTAAACACAACATCTGCAGTTCCTTATGTGGGCTTAAAAAGTATCAAATTCATTCAGTTTGTTTGATAGGTTGATTTCATCTCGTTAGCAAAAATTAAAATTTTGGATTGGCCTCATCTCTGGAAGAAAAGCGCGCCAAACAAAAAAAATGGCTGGTTCCACTGCCACCAAAGCAACTGCCAACTTTTCGTGACCTGTATGTGGACAAGAATGTCGCTCCATAATCTTCAGTCGCATGACAAAGTGCTCTACGAGATGTAAGGAATATCTTTGTCATTCTGCGACTGAAGGAGGCCAACAATAGAATAGAAATTGGATGACTGCAACGTCGAAATACAAATAAATCTAAACCTATTTTGAAACAAGATCCTCCAAGTAGTTGCCCAGTGACCTTCAGCAATGTAACACTGACCATAGACAGAGCTGTTAACACTTTTCTTTTATATTAAATTTGTGTTCAGGTTAGGGTTAGGGTTCGAGTCACAGAGTTTAGAAACGTCATAAGTTGTTTGTTTAAATCTTCCATGTGGTGTTTGTGTATTGTCATTTCATTGACCTGACTTGACTGTGACCCAGGCTTGATAAATGATGACAGATCTTCACCAGGTAAATCCTTATGAGCTAGGCCACGCCCCTGACAATATCAGATCCCACGCCATTAAATTTTTTCTTAAATAG
This sequence comes from Biomphalaria sudanica, assembly GCA_036873155.1. NCBI lineage: Eukaryota > Metazoa > Mollusca > Gastropoda > Planorbidae > Biomphalaria > Biomphalaria sudanica. The sequence continues at coordinate 521,107 of JAZGLO010005637.1, read as the reverse complement.
CGTATGTATAAACACTTGCTCATTTTTCTATACACTGCACCTGAAGTTATTGAGTTCTTGAGACAATAATTTATAGTTTGATTTGACTATCTAATTGTAGCGCGTACAATGTCGTACACATTTCAAATGTTAATTGTTTGCCTCTGAATTGTCTAGGTTGTCTATTGTTTGTTTTGTCTAATGTCTGTGTGGTCCAATGTCTGTTTTTTCTATTTATGTCTTGCTAATGCATGGCTGTTGGATCCAATGTCTGTCTTTTTGTATAGTCTGGACATTACTGTAAGAATCAATTTCAATCAACTTGGGTGTTCACTATGTAATTTGTTCACCACAATGTCGCTCGTTTGTATTTAAGTTGACAGTAAAACTTCAACTAATTCAATACGCCTACCATTTTGATATTAGGCAATGATGACTTCAATTGTATTCAACTTATTTTTGTTTTCAAGTTGAAACGACCATTGTGAAATTGTCTATGATAATATCAATGTCGATTATCCTAACTATATATCAGCATTTAAGCTTATCTTTCCAACAAACTTGTCTGAATGAGCGCTTGACTGCATTGGTGGATGACACTTAATGCCCACTGACTTTAAGCCCTAGCTCCACAGCGTGCACCTTACATTGCAGCATGAGACATTTTCTTATGATTACTTTTTTACCTCCAGACAAAATTCAAAGGCCAAACACATCTTGACAGACTTACATACCTTGATGTTTTCAAACACATCTTGACAGACTTACATACCTTGATGTTTTAAAACACATCTTGACAGACTTACATACCTTGATGTTTTTAAACACATCTTGACAGACTTACATACCTTGATGTTTTTAAACACATCTTGACAAACTTGCATACCTTGATGTTTTCAAACACATCTTGACAAACTTACATACCTTAATGTTTTAAGATGCACTTGGTGTAAGGACGCCACTTGCAATAGTGGACTTGTGGCGCCATTTTGGCGTGTTGGTCCAAATACTTAAATTGTTGACATTTCTAATGCATGGTCAAAGTTTGACCTACTTCTTGAAGTTGTGTCTGTGTCTTTTAAAAACCTTGTCAAATCGTCTGTGCAATCAATAAGCAAAGTTACAGGTAAGACAAAATAGCTGTAGCTAGAAACAAATAGTGTATAGCTATTTAAACATCAAATATTTTTAGATAAATTGTTAGATAATCATTTCTTCTTTCTGAGTTTGAAAGTACTCTGTTTCAATTCAGACCATTTCATGCCCTTCTCTGTAGGTTCTATTTCAAGCCTCGTAGAACAATTAAAATCTTAGGTCTGAGTCTTTATTACAGGCTTCTTTAAAGATAGAAGAGCGTCTAGGCATCTTCGACTTGGAGCTCTGGACACTGTGTAAAGAACATCTCCGACAGTTCCGGTGTTCTACCGGCTTGCATTGTCTTCTGTTTAAACCTCCAGTGATTTACTAATGGATGTGCTTTTTTTTCTCTAATTTACTCAGGGATTTTTTTTTGGAGACCTAACCATGTTTAAAAATCATAAAATTGTGTTTCTGTTTCTATAATTCACTTCAAATGATATAAGCATAATATAGACGAACTTTAATGTTTGTTTGAGTGTAAATATGTATTTCTGCTGATGTTGATTTGCGATGCTAATTTGTGTTTTTGTTTTAAAAATATTTTTTTTTTATTAATCTTTAATCGTACATTTACAAATGAATAAAAACAGCCGCCTTCATAATACTAGATACAAACAAATACAACACAGACACGTACAAAATAATCATGGAAACCAATAGACATTTGTACTTTATTATTTGAAGAACTTTCTTCAATTTAGTTATCTCTCTTTTGTTTCGTTGTTCTTTAGGTGCTTACAATCTCCATAAAAACTAATCCCAGATGGTACCACAGTTTCTGAAGTTGCAGCGGCTCTGTTCTTGGAAAGTACTCGTACGATCTGTCATTATCACATTTGGTTACCAAAGTAAACTTTCGTCACTTTACTGGCCACGTGATCTCCTTGTAGGAATTGTTAATTCGATCAGTGTATTGAAGACGTTTACTTGCGATTCACTCGCAAATGTGAAACTAAAGGGAAGTAACTAGAGCTGCATTAAAAAAAGGGGTTGGGGGGGGGGCTTACAATCTAATTAGAATACATGGCAAGACACTGTAACATTCGCACCTCCCCCCCCCCCCCAACTACATATGCCCCCATTTCATCATCCTCTGTTTTAGCGGGCGTTCCCCTGATCAGTTGTTGCTCGGGGTCCTGGAGATGACACATAAGAGGTCAGGTTGACCTTATCCAACATGTTTTTGACGAACAACCTAGCACGCATCAAAATGTAAACGTTGAACGCTCAGGCATGAATATTAAACAGTCTGTATGCACTTTGGTTATCTGCCCACTCGAGTTGTCTTCCTTTGTCTGCCAAGTTCATGTCTTTAGATTGTTTTCTAAAACACAGCCTAGTGTGAACAATTTATTTCTCAGTAATAGCGTTTTCTCAAGAAAAGAATTCATCCGCGATAACGCAAACAACAATGGATGCCTGTTCGTGTGGGTTGCGCTTTGGACTGTCGTTTGATTGTTACTATGGTTACGGGTTCGAATTCCTCCCGCTGTCATCCCCCCCCCCCCAGCCGTTCTGTGGAAGTTTTGTGCTAGGAAGTAGACAATCTTTAAATCGAAAGGAGCATTCAAAGCATGGAACGCAAAACGAAACAATTCAATCAATTTTATATTTTCTACATCTATTTCTCTTTTGTGAGAACTTTGTAAAGTGTCTCTACTATTTGACTAGTTTGTGAAGTAGAAGACAGAAAAGAAACACAAATCGAGTTGCATACCTCCAAGCAACTTTACTTCTGAGGAGCTCTCTATTCTCTCTCTGTACTTAGACATCATTTATTTTTAACAAGTTGCAAATAATTTTGAGCATTCGATGCGGACGGTAGAATTCTGTTTCACTGTTATTAATTCTGTCTATAAGTGTATCACAAGTGGTTCGGAAAACCCCCGTCTTACGTCACACAAGACCTAATTGAGGCAAAGGGAAACTAGTCTATCCCTCATAGTGCTTCCGTGCTGTTCAGTTGTGGTTGATCTAGAAATGCAGGAAAAAAATGTTTCTCAGTCCAACCTTTTTAATTTTGACTTTTCATGACCTTCGTTGTGACTTAGTTCACTGATGACCTCCACAAGACATTTCGCGGGAAAACGGGTGAACCGACACTGATCTATATATATTGGAAGGAGTTAGGATTATAATAAGGTTAGATGATACAGTTGTTTGACACTGTCGTATTCCGTCCGTCGATTTGACCTTGGACTAGAGCTAATCTTGTTCCATTCACCGTCACATGTGACTAAAAACCTTGTCAATGTTTACACATTCAACTGTCGTTGTAGATCTTTTGAAAAAACATATTCCCCCTCCCCCCCCCCCCCCCCCAAGCGTAAAAAGAATGTAAACAAAGATTATAAAAGCGTATTCAATTCATAGAGGGCCATTTCATACAAAACAACGGTATAAGTCATGGGGTGCATCATAGGGGGGAATTGTATTATACAATTCATTATCATACTGTTTAGATAGGGATATTGTATCATACATAAATACATAAATTGTTTTATCATACAATACATACATGACAAAGAGAGGACTGCATCAGGCAGTACATACATGATACATATGGGAGTTGTATCATACAATACATTCATACAATAGATACATAGTGGAATGTTTGAGACAACAGATACACAGGTAAGGTGTATCTTACAATATAGATAACTAGTGAAGTGTATCTTACAATACATAACTAGGGAGTTGTATCTTACAATAGATAACTAGTGAGGTGTATCTTACAATAGATAACTAGGGAGGTGTATCTTACAATACATAACTAGGGAGTTGTATCTTACAATAGATACCTAGGGAGGTGTATCTTACAATACATAACTAGGGAGTTGTATCTTACTATACATAGCCAGGGAGGTGTATCTTACAATACATAGCTAGGGAGGTGTATCTTACAATAGATAACTAGGGAGGTGTATCTTACAATAGATAACTAGGGAGGTGCATCATATAAAAATAATACAAAGAGTTTAATGGTTGGTATTCGATAGAATAGAAACCTAGGACGAACGTTACCATGGCAACTGTTATAGTGTGTGTTTAAATCCTTGTTAGAATAAATGAGCGACATTAAAGTGAAGTACAAAACATTTACATTGATTTCGATATCCACTGCATCCAGTGGTTGGCGTGTACATCGCGCAGGCCCACTGCCTAACTTAACTAAGTGCGCCCAACCTCTTCCTGTCTCATGAAAACACCTCTGTAGGACAGTATTCTGAAAGTGGCGTTCAACGTGATATCAATGTCTTGATCACAATTTTTTAAATGTGTTTTTACAACATTCAGCAGGTGGAAGGTAGAGCAGTGGGGGGTACACAACAGGTAAATCATTCGCGGCCAGATTATCTTGACTTTGTTTGAGAGAAGGGGCCGGAGGGAGGGCACCTAAAAAGAATAAAAAAGGTTTCTCCGACATGAGATTAACTTAGATCTATGTGTAGGAGATTGGAGGAGTGCCTTTGTGGACACGTTCAGTTTTCTGATTGCTTGCAACACCTTCATATTTCAGAGGTCCAGATGGGTTCATAGATGTGATAATACATTTAGAACTTATAAACATTCTTTCTAGATCGAAGTACTTTCTTAGAAGTGAAACTTTAAATCACAAAAGTGTCTTACAGTTTTGCTGTAAAACTTATAACATATTAGCTGTATGACCATATACCTGGACTAATTGTCTCCACTATCAAACTTTTGGACTTTCTTGACAATTTGTTTAAAGTTCTATTAAAAAAAAAAAAAAACGAGGGAAATTCCCCTCTATTTGTGTGTTTACTTTATGAGTCAACAAACTGAGCGAAGGAGGAAATACCAGAGAGTGAGTTTTGTGACAAAATCGATCACGTCACAGTAAGAGGGGCGAGCTTGGTTTGACCCAATTCATATTTCTTTCACCTGTGACAGCGCGACGGCTGATAAATAGTTTTTTTGTTATTCTCTTCGCGGGATAAAACTAAATTTCGGAATCAGGGACAGAAAAAAAACCACCAAAAAAAAAAAATTGATACAAGCGAGAAATTTGTATATCCTGCGACCATGTCCACTCAGATATCAGAGTCGAGCTCAGTTTCCTTATGGGAGAAGTGGAGGAATATCTACGCTGAAGGTGAGCATCAGTTGAATAGGGTTTTGTGGTTAGTGTAAACACTTGTAACTGTATACGTCTCTGTTACTTTATACGTCTAATCTCTGTAACTGTATACGTCTAGTCTCTGTAACTTTATACGTCCAGTCTCTGTAACTTTATACGTTTAGTATCTGTTACTGTATACGTCTAGTATCTGTTACTGTATACGTCTAGTATCTGTTACTGTATACGTCTAGTCTCTGTTACTGTATACGTCTAGTCTCTGTAACTTTATACGTCCAGTCTCTGTTACTGTCTAGTTCTCTGTTACTGTATACGTCCAGTCTCTGTTACTTTATACGTCCAGTCTCTGTAACTGTATACGTCTACTCTCTGTAACTGTATACGTCTACTCTCTGTTACTGTATACGTCTAGTATCTGTTACTGTATACGTCTAGTATCTGTTACTGTATACGTCTAGTATCTGTTACTGTATACGTCCAGTCTCTATAACTTTATACGTCTAGTCTCTGTAACTGTATACGTCCAGTCTCTGTTACTGTCTAGTTTCTGTTACTGTCTAGTTTCTGTTACTGTCTAGTTTCTGTTACTGTCTAGTCTCTGTTACTGTCTAGTCTCTGTTACTGTATACGTCTAGTATCTGTTACTGTCTAGTCTCTGTAACTTTATACCTCTATTCTCTGTTACTGTATACGTCTAGTATCTGCTGTGAATGTCTTCGATTCCTAAGATTAAGAGGAAGTACTCTGTACTGCAAGATATTTACTTTGATATAATATTATTAATGAATGTAAAAGTACTTTTTAAGCTAGTGAATTATTATTAGAAGTTGACAATGTTGAAAATGAACTACACACACACATGCACATAGAAACGTACATATACATACAAAGACACTTAACGCATCGGATGTAAAAAGAAAAATGGACTCGTTATGTTTCCATCCTGTATAAAGTCAATCTCCCCCTCTCTGCCCCCCTCTCTCCGTGCTGTTTCGGAGTTTGTCGGTTTGTAATGTTATTTATAGTTATGATGTTCAGCTTCTAGATCTACCTTCTTTTCAACAGAAATAAATTGGACATCGTTCGAAGTTATGAAGATTAAAAAAAAATGTAAATATATTTTTCTCCACACCAACCATTCCAAAATTCATATTTTAGATAAATTTACGGTGTGTGTGTGTGTGTTCTTGGCAGGGGGAGGAGGGGGTAGGTCGGGTCTCAACATTTCTATCCGTCTGCTCCTTCTAAGTTAACGATCAATTGCGTCCCCTTGTTGCTACTAAAATACCCGATGGACTTGTTGGGAGAACAAAGCGTTACAAAGAATGCATTATCGACCTGCAACTTGTAAGCGGTGAACAGATTTTTATGTTATCAGTATTCTGATCAACACATCGATAATGTTCATAGCGCATTCCTCAACATAGTGATAGGAATCTAGACTCCTCTTGTATCTCCTCCCATGCCCCCACTTCCATTGCTAGCCTAGAGAAGGGAAATAATTAGCTACGTCAGTACTACTCAGGTCTGTCTTTTTAAAGTAATGCCACAAAATATCATGTCGAGAGAACTTTAAAATTACATTGAGATTTATACTGGATGTCACAAAAATACTCTGAAATGGCTTGCTTCTAATGTGCTGGGGAACTACTTTAACAAAATTTCTCCGCAGAGCGGTGTTTGAATCAGTTTTAGTTGGTTTTATCGTATTATATCTTATCTTATATGTAAAGTTGTTTTGTTGTTTTTTTTTAATTAAAATTTTGAAAATTATGCTTCGTCCTTTTTAATGAACATAATTTTGTTCAGTGTAGAAATGAATTTTTCGCTCGATCTGAGGAGAATTGTTCAAGGCGTAAATGAGTCGATTCCCTTTGAATGTAAGGTATTAAAACCCCTCAAATGAAGAGCATGCTAGTGGCTTCATTGGCCAGCTAAATCGCCAAGTTGATGTACATTGAATGTGTAGTATGTCTAAAATACTGTTCATTGAATTCTATATAGATTCTAGTGTAAGCACGCTTTGGCTCTGCTTATTTGATAACAAAAAACAAAAAGTTTAACCGAGGAATCAATGAAATAATTTACTACAATATTTTTCTGAAAAATGGATAAACATTCTATTAAATAAATGAAAATATACATCCGAAATCAATAGGTCAAAGCTGTTGATAAATATATTTCTTTTATGCGGTAAAATAACTATAAAGTGTAACAAGCAAAATATAAATAATGCTTAGAAAACAAAACGTATCTAAACGGAGAAACCGAATAATCACTGCCATATATCTCAATACTGCAAAATACCTTTTTTCTATTAAAAAATTACCACTAATTGATGAACTAATTGCTTATTATTATTATTATCATTATTATTATTATTATTATTATTAATATTATTATTATTTTTATTGATTCGTGTCTTGTCATCGACAATGATTAGTTCAAAATGTCAAATTTCTGTTATTTTGTGCGCTTTAGTATAAGCGTTGTTTTAACCCTGGCAGTTGAGCTTAAGATATTTGGAATGTTCAATGTAATGAAATGAAATCAGTTGTGAACATGGTGATTAAGACAACGTTCATTCACAAATTCTGTACAAAGTTTTCTGTAGCATTTGTTACTATACACGCTGTAGAATGTGTTACTATACACGCTGTAGAATGTGTTACTATACACGCTGTAGAATGTGTTACTATACACGCTGTAGAATGGGTTACTATACACGCTGTAGAATGGGTTACTATACACGCTGTAGAATGGGTTACTATACACGCTGTAGAATGGGTTATTATACACGCAGTCTTAGATATAATCTTTACATTGTTTTGGTATGTCATATTCATCTTAAACACTTCTTTAAGCCTCGCTTTGATGTTCAGTACATACATTTAAATTTAAGTTATTCTCCTACGCGATTTGATCACATGTTTCTTGCCTCCCAATGAAATCATTCGCCTTGTCTGTTTTACTTAGCATGCAGATAATGAGTCTGACCTTGAGTTCATCGTAAAATGTTCGAGTCTTTTTCTTTCTGTAGAACTTCCTCTTACTATGATTCACATTTTAAGTGAAGATATAGTAAAGATATAGTGAAGATATAGTGAATATATAGTGAAATGATCCTTTTTATTCAGTGAACAATGGGTATAGTTTTTGTTTCGGGTTCACCATTTTCTTGGAAGTCTCTCAAAAATTTAGTTTGTTATGAATAGTAGGCTAATGATTCTAAGTTGTAGATGTATTATTTCATTATTAATATATTTCTAAATGGTTTATCACTTCTAGGGATCCTAAAATTGTATATTGTACTGTCATATTATATATGGACTTATAAAGGTCCCAATACTTTAAATAGCTTAGTGCTTTATCAAGTCTAAACTCTGTTGGAAGTTAAACCTCCTTAATGTGTGGCATTCTGGTAGCGATACACGATATGTGTGTGTGTGTGTGTCCATGGTTGAAACTTGGAAAATGCCAATCTATGTAGCGGAGGCAGTAAAAGAATTATGTGTTTGCTTTATAGCTATCTATCAGCAAACATTCAGAAGCACTCTCGGGAAATAACACGATTTAGAGCGAGACTAGAACTGCCATCATAAAACAAAATAGGTCTACAGACTCTACAGTCACAATAAATAAAACACAATAAAGTCACGTTGCCAACTCTCCATATTCTGAGAATTCTGCAATGACATGTATAATAAATATTGAAATCCTACTGCTTCCAGCTACTTGACTAACTACAGATTCGTACTGCTTGGAGTTGTCTCATGCAGCGGCGCATCCAACACAAAATGTCGCCTTATGGATTTCAGAGTTAAAGGGTAGCCCGAGGAGATGTCTCAAATATTTCATACATAGTTAAATTATATCATGTTAAACAAGTCCCAACACGATTTACTGTGCTCGAGATCAAGTTTGTCTTTTCATTCTTTCTAGATCTAACATCTTCTTAACTCTAAACTTTTAATTCAAATAATTTTGTATATCCAGCTTGATTGATTTTACTTTTTTTTCTCTAATTCTCCTTATTGCTATAACAATCTTCGCTAAATCTTTTAATCAGCTTTATTGTCATTATCTTTGCATCATCTTTTGGTCAGCTTTATTGTCCCTATCTTTAAATCATCTCTTGGTCAGCTTTATTGTTCATATCTTTACATCATCTCTTGGTCAGCTTTATTGTCCCTATCTTTACATCGTCTCTTGGTCAGCTTTATTGTCCCTATCTTTACATCGTCTCTTGGTCAGCTTTATCGTCCCTATCTTTACATCATCTTTTAGGTCAGCTTTATTGTCACTATCTTTACATCATCTCTTGGTAAGCTTTATTGTCCCTATCTTTACATCGTCTCTTGGTCAGTTTATTGTCCCTATCTTTACATCATCTCTTGGTCAGCTTTATTGTCCCTATCTTTACATCATCTTTTAGGTCAGTTTTATTGTCACTATCTTTACATCATCTCTTGGTCAGCTTTATTGTCCCTATATTTACATCATCTCTTGGTCAGCTTTATTGTCCCTATCTTTACATCGTCTCATGGTCAGCTTTATTGTCACTATCTTTACATCATCGCTTGGTCAGCTTTATTGTCCCTATCTCACATCGTCTCTTGGTCAGCTTTATTGTCACTATCTTTACATCATCTCTTGGTCAGCTTTATTGTCCCTATCTTTACATCATCTCTTGGTCAGCTTTATTGTCACTATCTTTACATCGTCTCTTGGTCAGCTTTATTGTCCCTATCTTTAAATCATCTCTTGGTCAGCTTTATTGTCCCTATCTTTAAATCATCTCTTGGTCAGCTTTATTGTCATTATTTTTACATCATCTCTTGGTCAGTTCTATTGTCATTATCTTTACATCATCTCTTGGTCAGCTTTATTGTCCCTATCTTTACATCATCTCTTGGTCAGCTTTATTGTCCCTATCTTTACATCATCTCTTGGTCAGCTTTATTGTCCCTATCTTTAAATCATCTCTTGGTCAGCTTTATTGTCATTATCTTTACATCATCTGTTGGTTAGGTCTATTGTCACAGAATCATAATAGTTCTGATTTAGTTTCTTATCTGTAGGCTCGACTATTTTATTTTCCGACCACAATATTTGGGTTACACTATTTTGAACGGTGATACTCGCTTAGACACCAGTAGTCAGTCTACGATATTCTCATGAATGATTCTAATTGTTATTGAATTTGATAGAAATAATTGCTTCGCTCAATTGCATCATCAAATTTTGTTCCTTTCCTTGTATTTTTTACTTAATTGGGACTTTTTTATGTTGCCACAATGATTGTGGCAATAACAGATCAAGACAATACTCTAGCTATACGAAAGTTGACGAACTGTTTTTCATTTTCAAAGAACCTTTTTTGGCTTCACTCAACATCGCCGCAAGGCATTCGAGAAGCTACGCCTTCGAAATGAATCATAGCAAGATCATAGTGTTTATGTATCATAGCACGGTCATAGTGTTTATGTATCATAGCAAGATCATAGTGTTTATGTATCATAGCAAGATCATAGTGTTTATGTATCATAGCACAATCATAGTGTTTATGTATCATAGCACAATCATAGTGTTTATGTATCATAGCACAATCATAGTGTTTATGTATCATAGCACAATCATAGTGTTTATGTATCATAGCACAATCATAGTGTTTATGTATCATAGCACAATCATAGTGTTTATGTATCATAGCACAATCATAGTGTTTATGTATCATAGCACAATCATAGTGTTTATGTATCATAGCACAATCATAGTGTTTATGTATCATAGCACAATCATAGTGTTTATGTATCATAGCACAATCATAGTGTTTATGTATCATAGCACAATCATAGTGTACATAAAGCTGAGTAAGATCATTACGTGTAGTAGCGACACCAAGTGGATTGTCTAGATTATTGTTCACTTTGGAAAGTAGATTACTTGTTATTGTGAGTAGCTTAGAGACTAAGTCATCTTTCATTGGCGTTCAGTGTCTGTGTCTGTCTTTCTGCTTTGTCGTTGTTGACGTTACAATAAGAAGAGGGGCGCCTGTTGATCGCATTATACACTGTCTATATAAGTCTTACTGACCACGCTCTGGTACGCCCTTAAGACCTGTTGTGTGTGAGTGTGTGTGTGTGTGTGGTGAGCCAACATAAATACCGCTGACGTTTCAGATTTCCAGATCAATACCTACCTCCCTTTGATTGTACCCTCGAGGGACAGGAAAGAGAGACTCTGTGGATGAGTGTTGAAATACGTGATAAAGGAAAGAAGAGAAGGGAGGTAAACATATTGTTTGGCATTGGAAGAATAGTGCTGTTGTTTTATTTATAGTGCTGACAAGAGTTCTGGGAATTGATTGATACGTTTTGTAGTGTAGTACAGATTGAATGCAACCCGACAGAGGAAACTTTCCGCGAATCCCTTGTGAAAAAGTGCCACTGGGAATATCATAGAAGCTTTATTACGAGGTTACATTTCAAACCAAAGCAAACTTTTATAGACATAGAGATGGAATTAAAAAAAAAACTGGAATACTGCCTTTGTGTTTATAATTTTTTTTTCAGTTTTATAAATAAGAAAAAAAAGTATCACGATCGTGCAACTCAATGCATTATTCAAAGTGGGGAAACAATCTCCACACAGGACACTTGAGACAAACATTTGGATGTAAGCACTGGGTTCACTTTCTCTCCCCTGTGAGATTTGTATTCACTAGTTCACTTCGTTAAGATACTTTCATGTTTCCCATTGCGGCCGTCAGAGATTGAAAAGCACTAGTCTGGGACAATAGTTAACTTTTCAAAACTAGACGTCTACCGTTTCTACTAAATGTAAAGCCTTCGTGATAATAGAATTAAGAAAAAAGGACAGATAAAGCAAACTTATTAGGAAATAAAACAACTCCAAAGTTGGGTGCCACGCCTTCCTGGTCCGTCATCCTTCTCTATCTCTCTCCTTCTCTCTCTCTCTCTCCTTCTCGCTCTCTCTCTCTCCTTCTCGCTCTCTCTCTCTCCTTCTCGCTCTCTCTCTCTCCTTCTCTCTCTCTCCTTCTCTCTCTCTCCTTCTCTCTCTCTCTCTCTCCTTCTCTCTCTCTCTCTCTCCTTCTCTCTCTCTCTCTCTCTCTCTCCTTTTCTCTTTATCTTCAAGAAATGTTACTGTTATTAAATTTAGCAAAAAGGAAATCTACCAACGTACTTTCTTATGAGTAGATTATGATAATTGCAATATTATTTTATTCTGAAGAATAATTTGAATGATAATGCCGTGAATTAGACTGATCTATGGGGGCGTGCTGGCGGAGGGGCAAGTCAGGTGACTTCGGAAACGAGAGGTCCCGAATTCGAATCTCGGTGAAGAATAGATTTTGAAATTCTTGATTTTTAGGACACGCCCCTGTGTCCCCCAACTCTTATGGGTACTTCAATTTTAGTTGTGGGAAAGTAAAGGCGGTTGGTCGTTGTGTTGGCCACACGACACCCTCGTTAAATGTTGGCCACACGACACCCTCGTTAAATGTTGGCCACACGACACCCTCGTTAAATGTTGGCCACACGACACCCTCGTTAAATGTTGGCCACACGACACCCTCGTTAAATGTTGGCCACACGACACCCTCGTTAAATGTTGGCCACACGACACCCTCGTTAAATGTTGGCCACACGACACCCTCGTTAAATGTTGGCCACACGACACCCTCGTTAAATGTTGGCCACACGACACCCTCGTTAAATGTTGGCCACACGACACCCTCGTTAAATGTTGGCCACACGACACCCTCGTTAAATGTTGGCCACACGACACCCTCGTTAAATGTTGGCCACACGACACCCTCGTTAAATGTTGGCCACACGACACCCTCGTTAAATGTTGGCCACACGACACCCTCGTTAAATGTTGGCCACACGACACCCTCGTTAAATGTTGGCCACACGACACCCTCGTTAAATGTTGGCCACACGACACCCTCGTTAAATGTTGGCCACACGACACCCTCGTTAAATGTTGGCCACACGACACCCTCGTTAAATGTTGGCCACACGACACCCTCGTTAAATGTTGGCCACACGACACCCTCGTTAAATGTTGGCCACACGACACCCTCGTTAAATGTTGGCCACACGACACCCTCGTTAAATGTTGGCCACACGACACCCTCGTTAAATGTTGGCCACACGACACCCTCGTTAAATGTTGGCCACACGACACCCTCGTTAAATGTTGGCCATAGAAACAGATGATATTTACATACATTTCCCTATAGATCGTAAGGAATGAAAGGGGAACAATTACTTCTTTTACAATTATAGTGCTCAATATAAACATGTGTTTACTTATTCTGTACTCTTGCTATAAAGACAACGCCTTATCATGACAAGAGCAAAATAAAGTAACTCTTACATAGTCTGAGAACAAACAAATAGATAGATTGACTACAACAAATACAATTATACAATTAGAACCGCAGAATAAAGGGAGATCATTTATCTTTATTTGCTACACCTGAATTTCCTCCCGTGACGCATTGAGCCCATCGATCAATCACTTCTATAAATAGATCTTGGCGTTTCCTCGCAATTATTCTCTTCTGTCTTTTGTCTCCCTCCTCCCCCCCCCCCCCCACACACACACACAAAACATTCGATGACTAATACACATTCCCAGCCAATTACTGAAATCTATAATTTATATTTAAGAAGCTCTCACTTTTTTTCTCATACGGCAATAGAAAATACACTATAAGGAATAAGAATTAGAGGCAGGCTATTAGATAGGAGGGCCTTGACTAAAGATAGACATCTATTTAAAATAGTAAATCTGTTTGAGATTATACTGTATCAACAATAGGACCAGGTTACGTCATCATTTCTTTAAATACACAGTTGAGTAATAAATTACAGTTTTCCTTTCATTTTTTTTTATCTCGTGCTACCTACCCACGGACACACCCCTGACAGTGACTATAGAAGGTCAAGAGCTTGAAAGTAAAACCTCCACTAGTTACATACCTGACAGAAGCCACTCATCTCGTTCGTTCTTACATCCTTGTGTAAGTAACCTGGCCATAAGTTGGACAGACCTTAGGTCAATACACACAGAGCTTTACGTGCTGTTCAGTTCCAGACGTAGGCCTTGACACATCCAACCTAGACCATTCAGTTCCAGACGTAGGCCTTGACACATCCAACCTAGACCATTCAGTTCCAGACGTAGGCCTTGACACATCCAACCATGCCAGCTAGACCATTCAGTTCCTAGGATGGTTCATACCTCAAAGCAGTTTTATCTAAGGTGACTCAAGTTTAAAACAAACGCTAGATCTATATGTAAGATGACTCAAGTTTAAAACAAGCGCTAGATCTATATGAAAGATGACTCAAGTTTAAAACAAACGATTGATCTATATGTAAGATGACTCAAGTTTAAAACAAGCGCTAGATCTATATGTAAGATGACTCAAGTTTAAAACAAGCGCTAGATCTATATGTAAGATGACTCAAGTTTAAAACAAGCGCTAGATCTATATGTAAGATGACTCAATTTTAAAACAAACGCTTGATCTATATGTAAGATGACTCAAGTTTAAAACAAGCGCTAGATCTATATCTAGAGTAAATCTTCACGTCTTAGTCACTTGGTGCTTGTAATAAGCCGGTACCTATGTATTTGTAAATGCCTGTAACATATCACATCTTTAAACCCATATAGATATAACTGTTATCTTGTTGTTCTGAAAATATTTAGGAGAGAAAAAAAAAGGGGGGTGGAGGGTGTGAAATTGAATGTGCACGGTATGAACTAAGAGAGATGAAGCAATGAAGGCTGTTATTCATTTCAAATTGAGATAAAAGACTAGACTTGAATAAGAGTTCTATAAATGATTTTTGTCTCGAAATGAGAAGTAACAATACAATGGAGCCAGAAGAGATATCCTTTGTCAGCTACTTCCGTGTGTCAAAAGTTTGTGCGGTGCTGGGAGAAACAAACAATTCACTTGTTCAATAAATAATTAGACTAGAATGTCAACTGATCAAACTGCTTGTTAAGCTAGAATCTTTAATTTACATCAAGAAACATACAACCACAGCACATTTCAATTGAGCAGATTACAATCTTAGCACCTTACTATCGATCACCTTACAATCTTAGCACATTTTAATCTCAGCATATTTCATATCAGGCACGGCAATGTTTCAGTAAGTTCACCATTTGATTGAAAGACATGTTAACACATGTATACTTCTTATCCGACACACACGTTTACTCACTGCACATAGGCGTACACACTTCTCTGCGTTTACTTACTGCACATACGCGTACACACTTCTCTATCATAGTTAGAGGCCCATGGATGGACCACAAGAAGGGGGGAGCTCTGGAGGCAAAAAAAAAGATAAAGTTGAGAGGTACAAAAAAGAGGTGGGGGATTTTCAAGCAGGCGCCTGTATTGTGTACACAGAGAAACAACGAAACACCTGAGAAGCTTGCAATTGAGGAGGTGCTGTTTCTAACTCAGCGGTTTTTCTTTCCCCATCCGCGTAGTCAGAGACATTTTACACATAAATATATCTGGACGAATATCATAGTATAGGATTTTCTAATATTAATCTGTTTCCATAGAAATGTTTGCCTCGCCATCTTGTCTGCGCCCAGAACTGTTGTTCACAATGGCCCCGTGTTCGAACCCTGTTGGTCTTCATCCCCTGTATGAGGTACTGTCTAGGTAAAGGCACGTACTCATGAAACATGCAAGCCAGACGTCAGTCTTTCAAACTATGAAAAGGTTCCATTCCTCCTCTTTCTGAAATCCAATTAGTATTTTAAGCCTTTTAAGGAATTAATTCCAAAAATAACTGGGCAACATGTCTTCTGAAAGAGTATGGAAAAAGGTAGGGGGCGTTCCATCATTGAAGCAGGCGATCACTGCACCCCCCCCCCCAAGCTATGCTCAGCGCCCAACCAGCGCCCGCTCCAGATTACACTTGTCATCCCCTGTGTTTCCTCAGTCAACAGTCACGCTGCACACTTCAGTCAACATCAGATGCCACGCCAAGACCCTCTCGTCTGCTTTACGCTCCTCTTTCCCCCTCATCCTTTTCCCTTTGTCTCCTCAATGGTCTATGGTCTAGTCTCTTTCTACTTCTTGACAAAAGCACCCTCATGGTCGGATGCATAAGGTGGGTGGATCTTCTTTAACCAAATATAAGGATCAGCACGTTCTGGAAACTGTCGAAAGCTTAAACTATAACCAGCATGACATAAAGGGAAGTAAGCTCAGGGTGTTTTTTTTCACATAATATGTTCCCTTAACACCTATGGTGAAATGGCTACGCCTTTGATCAGGCAATTGGCCAGTTGATTTTGCGAATCTTTGTCTGCACATTTGTGCACATGTCAGCATTTTTTTTTATATCCCAGGAATACCTTTTAGCGTAATACTTCTCAGCAGTCAAAGCCACGGAAAACATTTTTTTGTCACGCTACCTCTGCCAATGAACATCGAGTTACCAGCAGCCGCGTTGACTTACCATTTTTTTGTAAAGTTGGGTAAAATATCAATAGTTTTAATTATAACTGTCACGCTATGAGCTCATTGTCCACGAACTTTCGTGATCTCCAGGCAGCTGTTGAGACAACAACAAGTGACTTAGAGACATTGTGTGTTACTTCCAATTGTATTCGTGCTGTATATCTAACAATGGGCGGTTATTTACATCATAGACAATTTTGTTGAATTTGAGAATTTGTTTGTGTCTGTGTTTGTTTGAAGACAGAAAGTATGCAAAAATTGCAAAGTATTATTGCTGGTTCAAAGTAAGAGCGGGTTGAAACTCAAAAGTCACAGGGTTGAAACACAAAAGTCTCAGGGTTGAAACACAAAAATCATGCCGACTCACTGTAATAAACAGCTTGCTTGCACTGAAATACAAATTGATTTTTCAATTCTGTCTGTACATATCTATTTTTATTTTTTTTATTGAACTGATTTATGTAAATTTATGTAAATGAAGGTTTTGATAGTCATGCTTACATGGAGACCAAAGGTACACTCGTAAAGAAGATGTATCTCTGTAGTACATCGAACATTTGCATGTGAAAATATTCAAACCGCCATCGATTGAGAGTAAATCTATTTAATCTAGCTAAAAAGAAGAGAATTGAAAATAATCCTAAATCAATATTTGCGTTGTGATATTTTCCTGGTATAAAAGTCCATTGGATGGATCAGAAGTAGTTTCATTCCGACACATCTCATTTTAGTTTATTTAGTTGGTGATAGTTTGGAATTTTGTTATGATTTATCTTTATGATCTATATACCAATGTCATTCTATTTATCATACAGCCATTAGGGCAGTCATCCAGGAATCTGACAAATGAATAAATAAAAATGAGGGGGAGGGAATGGGATAGGTACAAATGTGTTGCTTCAGTGCATACACAAAGTAAATGAGTGTAAAACAAATCGTGTTCTAAAAACTGGCTTAAGATGTATACTTGTTGATTCAGAGAGTCATCCTCTCCGTTAGGCCCACACTAGTGACGCAAGCGATATGGGAGATAACGCTGTAATGATAAACTCTAGGAATAGTTTAATAAAAACAACAACAACAACACAGGGCCGTCTAAAACAAAAGAGCTGTAAAAAAAAAAGGGGGGGGGGAGTGGGCGAGTTAGAATTTCGATCTAGATATTTTGTTCAATGCAACAATGATGTTTTCCCTGTCCCCCCCCCCCCCGCCCCCAGTGAGGCCGCCCCCGTCCCTCTGCCTCATCAGTGTCTTGTACATCCATGTACACATATGTAGCTTCGTGTAGCATTATGGGTACTTCCTTAGATCAACACTCCTAGCAACAGAGACTTAGACATGTACATATAAGTAGCTTCATGTAGCATTATGGCTACATGTTCTAGTCTACGCTCCTAGTAACAGAGACTTGGACATGTACAGATAAGTAGCTGCATGTAGCATTATGGCTACATGTCCTAGTCTACGCTCCTAGCAACAGAGACTTGGACATGTACAGATAAGTAGCTGCATGTAGCATTATGGCTACATGTTCTAGTCTACGCTCCTAGTAACAGAGACTTGGACATGTACAGATAAGTAGCTGCATGTAGCATTATGGCTACATGTACTAGTCTACGCTCCTAGCAACAGAGACTTGGACATGTACAGATAAGTAGCTGCATGTAGCATTATGGCCACATGTCCAAGTCTACGCTCCTAGCAACAGAGACTTGGACATGTACAGATAAGTAGCTGCATGTAGCATTATGGCTACATGTCCTAGTCTACGCTCCTAGCAACAGAGACTTGGACATGAACAGATAAGTAGCTGCATGTAGCATTATGGCTACATGTCCAAGTCTACGCTCCTAGCAACAGAGACTTGGACATGTACAGATAAGTAGCTGCATGTAGCATTATGGCTACATGTTCTAGTCTACGCTCCTAGTAACAGAGACTTGGACATGTACAGATAAGTAGCTGCATGTAGCATTATGGCTACATGTCCTAGTCTACGCTCCTAGCAACAGAGACTTGGACATGTACAGATAAGTAGCTGCATGTAGCATTATGGCTACATGTCCTAGTCTACGCTCCTAGCAACAGAGACTTGGACATGAACAGATAAGTAGCTGCATGTAGCATTATGGCTACATGTCCAAGTCTACGCTCCTAGCAACAGAGACTTGGACATGTACAGATAAGTAGCTGCATGTAGCATTATGGCTACATGTCCTAGTCTACGCTCCTAGCAACAGAGACTTGGACATGAACAGATAAGTAGCTGCATGTAGCATTATGGCTACATGTCCTAGTCTACGCTCCTAGCAACAGAGACTTGGACATGAACAGATAAGTAGCTGCATGTAGCATTATGGCTACATGTCCAAGTCTACGCTCCTAGCAACAGAGACTTAGACATGTACATATAAGTAGCTTCATGTAGCATTATGGCTACATGTCCTAGTCTACGCTCCTAGTAACAGAGACTTGGACATGAACAGATAAGTAGCTGCATGTAGCATTATGGCTACATGTCCAAGTCTACGCTCCTAGCAACAGAGACTTAGACATGTACATATAAGTAGCTTCATGTAGCATTATGGCTACATGTTCTAGTCTACGCTCCTAGTAACAGAGACTTGGACATGTACAGATAAGTAGCTGCATGTAGCATTATGGCTACATGTCCTAGTCTACGCTCCTAGCAACAGAGACTTGGACATGTACAGATAAGTAGCTGCATGTAGCATTATGGCTACATGTTCTAGTCTACGCTCCTAGTAACAGAGACTTGGACATGTACAGATAAGTAGCTGCATGTAGCATTATGGCTACATGTACTAGTCTACGCTCCTAGCAACAGAGACTTGGACATGTACAGATAAGTAGCTGCATGTAGCATTATGGCCACATGTCCAAGTCTACGCTCCTAGCAACAGAGACTTGGACATGTACAGATAAGTAGCTGCATGTAGCATTATGGCTACATGTCCTAGTCTACGCTCCTAGCAACAGAGACTTGGACATGAACAGATAAGTAGCTGCATGTAGCATTATGGCTACATGTCCAAGTCTACGCTCCTAGCAACAGAGACTTGGACATGTACAGATAAGTAGCTGCATGTAGCATTATGGCTACATGTTCTAGTCTACGCTCCTAGTAACAGAGACTTGGACATGTACAGATAAGTAGCTGCATGTAGCATTATGGCTACATGTCCTAGTCAACGCTCCTAGCAACAGAGACTTGGACATGTACAGATAAGTAGCTGCATGTAGCATTATGGCTACATGTCCTAGTCTACGCTCCTAGCAACAGAGACTTGGACATGAACAGATAAGTAGCTGCATGTAGCATTATGGCTACATGTCAAGTCTTCGCTCCTAGCAACAGAGACTTGGACATGTACAGATAAGTAGCTGCATGTAGCATTATGGCTACATGTCCTAGTCTACGCTCCTAGCAACAGAGACTTGGACATGAACAGATAAGTAGCTGCATGTAGCATTATGGCTACATGTCCTAGTCTACGCTCCTAGCAACAGAGACTTGGACATGAACAGATAAGTAGCTGCATGTAGCATTATGGCTACATGTCCAAGTCTACGCTCCTAGCAACAGAGACTTGGACATGTACAGATAAGTAGCTGCATGTAGCATTATGGCTACATGTTCTAGTCTACGCTCCTAGTAACAGAGACTTGGACATGTACAGATAAGTAGCTGCATGTAGCATTATGGCTACATGTCCTAGTCTACGTCCCTAGCAACAGAGACTTGGACATGTACAGATAAGTAGCTGCATGTAGCATTATGGCTACATGTCCAAGTCTACGCTCCTAGCAACAGAGACTTGGACATGAACAGATAAGTAGCTGCATGTAGCATTATGGCTACATGTCCAAGTCTACGCTCCTAGCAACAGAGACTTGGACATGTACAGATAAGTAGCTGCATGTAGCATTATGGCTACATGTCCTAGTCTACGCTCCTAGCAACAGAGACTTGGACATGAACAGATAAGTAGCTGCATGTAGCATTATGGCTACATGTCCTAGTCTACGCTCCTAGCAACAGAGACTTGGACATGAACAGATAAGTAGCTGCATGTAGCATTATGGCTACATGTCCAAGTCTACGCTCCTAGCAACAGAGACTTGGACATGTACAGATAAGTAGCTGCATGTAGCATTATGGCTACATGTTCTAGTCTACGCTCCTAGTAACAGAGACTTGGACATGTACAGATAAGTAGCTGCATGTAGCATTATGGCTACATGTCCTAGTCTACGCTCCTAGCAACAGAGACTTGGACATGAACAGATAAGTAGCTGCATGTAGCATTATGGCTACATGTCCAAGTCTACGCTCCTAGCAACAGAGACTTGGACATGTACAGATAAGTAGCTGCATGTAGCATTATGGCTACATGTCCTAGTCTACGCTCCTAGCAACAGAGACTTGGACATGTACAGATAAGTAGCTGCATGTAGCATTATGGCTACATGTCCTAGTCTACGCTCCTAGCAACAGAGACTTGGACATGAACAGATAAGTAGCTGCATGTAGCATTATGGCTACATGTCCTAGTCTACGCTCCTAGCAACAGAGACTTGGACATGTACAGATAAGTAGCTGCATGTAGCATTATGGCTACATGTCCAAGTCTACGCTCCTAGCAACAGAGACTTGGACATGTACAGATAAGTAGCTGCATGTAGCATTATGGCTACATGTCCTAGTCTACGCTCCTAGCAACAGAGACTTGGACATGAACAGATAAGTAGCTGCATGTAGCATTATGGCTACATGTCCAAGTCTACGCTCCTTGCAACAGAGACTTGGACATGTACAGATACGTAGCTGCATGTAGCATTATGGCTACATGTCCAAGTCTACGCTCCTAGCAACAGAGACTTGGACATGTACAAATACGTAGCTGCATGTAGCATTATGGCTACATGTCCAAGTCTACGCTCCTAGCAACAGAGACTTGGACATGTACAGATAAGTAGCTGCATGTAGCATTATGGCTACATGTCCAAGTCTACGCTCCTAGCAACAGAGACTTGGACATGTACAGATAAGTAGCTGCATGTAGCATTATGGCTACATGTCCAAGTCTACGCTCCTAGCAACAGAGACTTGGACATCGTTTTGAAGATGCACGCTTAGATAACAAGAAATGTAAACACGTGTTCTGTGTGTGTATGTGTGATTTGCGCTAGTGTGTGTGTATGTGTACTTGTGTGTGTATGATGTGTACTTGTGTGTATATGTGTGATATGCGCTAGTGTGTGTGTGTGTGTGATGTGCGCACCTATGTATGAGTTTGTGGGTCATATTGTCTGTAGAAATCACTAAGAGCCTATACTATGATTGTGTTTGATAAATACTAAAACCATGGTCTTTTTAAACATAAGTTCTTTACTTGTAAGTTTATGTTTGTGTCCAGTATCTAACAAAATAAATGCTAACAATTAAAAATGCTTACATTAACAACATCAGGCAAAGTGTGATGTAAGCACTGTAGAGGCCGTCTTTTTAAAACTTGTTTCACTCTGGCTATTATAAAAGTACATCAGCACAAATAAGCTCGTTTTCTTTTAGAACGTAGGTTTAAATAATTAGGTCTAGTGATTTAAGAAAGCTAATTAAAACATTTCTCTTTGAATGGGGAGAATCAAATAAGAAAGAATTGTTAAAGGTTAAAATATCCGAATAAATTCCAAGGGAGATAGTCGTGCTGGTCGCCGTTGCCATGGCGAATGTAAATAATTCATCGTATACGTCACTGAAACCATTGTTCGTATCTGGAGGTCTATCTACATCAGGCTTAGCAGTCAATGGTGAGTAGTCTCCCTCTTTCTGTGACTCTCGGTATCTCTCCATCTTTTCTTTTTTCTTGCGTCTATATGTCTCTCTGTCTTTCTCCCTCTCTATATCTCTCTTTTCTCTCTCTCTCTCTCTCCTTGTGTCTATACACTTCTGTGTCTTTCTCCCTCTCTTAATCTCTCTCCATCTGTCTCTTGTCTCACTCTCTCTCTTTGTCCTTGTCTCTAATCATCTAATCACTATGTTCCGTAATCTGCCCTCCATTCAGTTTAGATCAATTGTTTTGTGAAGTAAAAACCCAGATATTTCAGTGTTGACAGATAGAACTCTGATGTTGATGTACACCTATCTATATAATTAGTTGAACAAAACGATACTGATAAGATCTATAAAGGAAACATTCGTCTAAACTGTGTATCGTTCTAACTAGATACATGCAAAAACAACTGGATGCAAACACACAAACACGTGCACTGACATAGGTCCGGTCTTAGGCCACTGCAACCTATGCGGCCCAGCACTTTCATAGGCCCCCGCGCGATGCGAATTCTAGATGTAAATTATTAAACCATTTTAAATAATTATTAAATGGTTTCTGGTAGTCTCCTGAAATTATAAAATATAAGAAAAGTCATGAAAATGTCCTGAGATTATTAAAATCTTCTGAAAACTGATGCAAACAGACAAAATTGGCATTTCGATGTGTCCTACTCTCGATTAAAAAAAAAGGCATGGTCAGCTTTCATTTAATAAAAATGTAATAATAAGCCGAATTTTAACCAAAACAAGAACTTCAGATACTTAATTTACTTCAATAGTCACTAGCATACATATATAAATCTAAATCTATCTCGACCTCTTATATATATATAAACTAGCAAAATACCCGCGCTTTGCAGCGGGAGGATTATTGCATTAACATTTCAAATTTGCTTTAATTAATAGGCCTACATGTAACAACAAAACATTCTCATTTGTGCCAGGAGTGTTACCGCAGGGAATGTAGCGCATGTATTTTTGGAATAACCGGAACAACGCAGTTTTTGTGTGGCTTTTTGCAATGTTAGTCCGATAAGTAAAAATAATGTCATATGTACTGCCTTAAATTTTTCATTACTAAGAAGAAAAGTAAACCTTTTGAAATAGAGAAGAAACATACATGTACCAATACACAGTTATTTGTTGAGGATCTCTTTGTACACCACGTTGTCAGTTCGGCCCTCCGGCTGCAGTATGACCAATCCCTGCGCCGAGCTTACTCTTGAGCATGCGACGTACAGTTGCCCATGTGAGAAGCAGTCCTGTCTCAAGTCAATGCCAACCTTTTGTAGTGTCTGTCCCTGAGACTTGTTTATTGTCATGGCGAAGCAGAGCCTTACTGGGAATTGGAGGCGTTTGAATTGAAATGGGAGGTCAGAGGGGATGACGGGGATGCGAGGAATCAAAACTGTCTCTCCTGAGCTACTGCCAGTGAAAATAGTTGCCTCAATGAGGTTCTTCTGCAGAGACGTGACTTGAAGTCTGGTGCCGTTGCACAGTTTAGGTGGCTGCAAGTTCCTCAGCAACATTATCGGTGCCCCAACCTTCAAAATGAGACGATGCTCAGGAGTGCCTGGAGGATTTAGAGAGTTGAGAAACTCTACCGGATAGTGCACCGCGTCTTCCATTTCCACAACTGAATCCACAGACTGGTATGTTTTAGATTGTGAGGGGTTTATGGCCGTGGTCATGTCGTTTCGTGGTGTTAGGATAGCTCTCTCCCTCAACCATGACACGTCTATATGCTGGAGAGTTCTTAGATTGGGATAAACATTGTAACGAAGGTTTTGCAAGGTCTTCACCAGGAGACAGAGATTTGAGGGAATTGCTATTTTAGAATTTTCTTGACTGAAGCTGCCATCACCAATACTCATAAGAAGATCACTCTCCGGCTCTTGTGTCGCCATTCAGATGAACCCTCATGTTTATTCTTAAAGTGACGACAGTGATTTGACGCCACAGGTACGAAGACTTCAGACAGGCTTTCACTTCGTCGGCGCGTGTTCCTCTGGGCACGACTGGTAGGGTTTGCCGAAAGTCTCCAGCCAGCAACACTGTCAAGCCTCCCATACGTGTGGTGGTGTTTCGGATGTCTTGGAGGGTCCTGTCCAAAGCCTCGACACCCCCTCTGTGTGCCATGGTGGACTCATCCCAGACAATCAGCTTCCTGTCTTAGCACTTCAGCCATGTTGCTCTGCTTTGATATGTTGCACGTGGAGGGCGAATCAGTGGTGTGGCTGAGGTTGAGAGGTAGCTTGAAAGCTGAATGAGCAGTTCTCCCACCCTGAAGAAGAGTTGCTGCAATGCCAGAAGAAGCCACAGCTACAGCAATGTCACCTTCCGCTCGGACTTTCGCAAGCAGAAGGTTTATGAGGAATGTCTTGCCAGTTCCTCCTGGAGCATCAAGAAAAAACACCGTGCCAGTGCCCGAGACAACGCTCCTCATGACTTGCTCGTAAACTCTCTTTTGGTCACCATTCAGCAAAGGCTCGTTGTTTGAGACTACATATGCCAACTCCGAGGTGTCGTAAGAGGTTTCCCTCAAGTACTCGGGATTCGACGTAACCTCTGCCAGTTCTCTCGAAGGTGAAGGCAGCCCGTAATGATCGACAGAGAGACCTCCGATAGCAATGACGTAGTTCTCAAGCAACTGAAGACACTTGTTGTAGATCATAGGCAACCACTGTTGGACTTCTGTTCCAACATACAACACAATGTCCCTTCGGACATCAGCAGTGAGTCTGATGTGGCCGTGCAATGTGTAGCACAGAGCGGACGTTGTCGACCGTTACGCGTACGATTGGGAAACGAAACCTGCTGCACTTTTGTAAGTAAGCTGTAGGGAATGCGCCTGCCAAATTTCACCCTTGTACCTACACGGGAAGTTGCAGAATTAGTGATGAGTCAGTGAGTCAGGGCTTTGCCTTTTATTAGTATAGATGTATATATACATCTATACTAATAAAAGGCAAAGCCCTGACTCACTGACTCACTGACTCATCATATATATATATATATATATATATATATATATATATATATATATATATATATATATATATATATATATATATATATAATATATATATAATATATATATATATATATATATATATATATATATATATATATATATATATATATATATATATAAAAGCGATATTTTGCGAGTCGATAGTAAATTTAAAAGCCAGTTCTAAATGTTTATGTGCTTTTTGTTGGAAAACTACTATCTAGTGTAGATGGCTCGTAAAGTTAATTTGACAGTGATTTTGTACTTAGTAAAGTATGAATAAAATGCAAAGACGAATTTATTTTCTATTACAAAATCTTAATTTTCACTTAATATAAATTTTTATTTATAATCCTTATCACAACCCAAATTAGGCCCCGCGCAATCCGTTTCGCATAGGGCCCCGCAACCTGTAGGACCGGCCCTGCACTGACATATGCACAAATAAAGAACTACACGCCAAATTCAACATATGGGCAAATCCAAATGGGAAATCAAGGGAACAAAATCGTGAAAAGTTTTGTTTTTAAACCCAAAACGTAAATAGACTTTGCGGTACAGAAAAGAAAGTGACTTCCAGCCGTTGTCGGCCAGCTTGGCCTGCAAAGGAAATAGCGTGACGAAAGGTTGGCAAGTAAATCAAATCACATTGAAAACAAGAGAACAAAATATGTGAACCGAGGCTTGAGACCCCTTCGATCTACACCAAGCTGTAATAGGCTATTAGTAAATGGGGCTAGGGTGTGGTCATAAAGGCAGGTCATAAGAAAACACATTTGAACATTGAACCTGTGAACAAATAATTTGTCTGGCTATTTAACTACACCCTCCAATATCTTCTTAGAATTCTCCCAATAGAATTATGGAGAGAAAAAATCTCAGGAAACGTGTAGACCTAATTGAATTGAAAGGAGTTGCAGAAATAAAGATTGTGTCCCTTCATTGATTTTAGAGTACTTCCTACGGTAAATAACCAACTTTTCAGTTCAGACTTTGTAAGTAAGTCTATCTACATAGGAAGATCAGGAGGTCAGAAATAGAAGGTAAAAAAAAAAAAGATTGTTTACAGTATATTCGTATTAAAAATACTCATTCGAATCATAACTTTTTTTTTAAAACCCAAACACTTCAATCTGTAGATCTCTATAGCAAGTGGACTGTGTTATCTAGAGCTAGAGTCCTCTGGAACTATGACACATGTAGCACAGACTTTGAGGACATAGATCTACTTTATTTAAATCAACACTTTTAACCTCGGTACTCTAGTTTGAAGTTCATGTTAATAAAACTTGTTGACCAATTCATTTTGGTTTCGGACCCAGATTTCTAATTGTGACGTCAAAATATTCTCTGGACATATAGTTTGGATCTAGATCTAGAAGGTAATTACGTTAGAGGACTCAATGCTTCTTTGTTCCTATATAGTTATGGCTTCTTTGTTTCACTTTCACTGTTCTGGTCCACGTCTAGTATTTTATAGATATATATTCAAATGTATCTCATTAAATTCACGTCTGCTGTTGGAAAGTGCCGCTTTTGGTTTTGGTCTTGTCCTTCACGTTCGTCTGTACCAGGCTCACTAATAGCTACAACGAGTCATTTAGATCTAATTTTGAGATTAATATGCAAATGTATCATACAAATAAGCCTTTTTTTAATAATGTGTTTATTCTACGTAGCTAGAAAGTAAGTGTGTGTGTGTGTGGAAACAAATCTATAAAGAGGGGAGGGGAGTATTGCGACTTTGTTCTCTGCGCCTTTATTAGAAACAAAGTTTTCAAAAATTCACTGTTTTATTTTAAAATGATTTTACATTTCTACTTTCTTATCTATATATTGTAATGTACATTCTGTTAATCTAAATAAATGATATTCCGAAAGTCTTCATCAAAGAATGACTAATTAAATTGTATCATTGTTTGTGAACAATCTGGAATGACTTGACGATATGTCGATTTACATGAATGAAGAAATCATTGTCGTCCAAGGCACTTCACTGTTAAGTGTATACATCATTGTCGTCCAAGGCACTTCACTGTTAAGTGTATACATCA
The DNA here is from genome assembly GCA_036873155.1 of Biomphalaria sudanica. NCBI lineage: Eukaryota > Metazoa > Mollusca > Gastropoda > Planorbidae > Biomphalaria > Biomphalaria sudanica. The sequence goes on along the minus strand of JAZGLO010005637.1, from coordinate 493,420 downwards.
TTGTCGTCCAAGGCACTTCACTGTTAAGTGTAGGCCTATACATCATTGTCGTCCAAAGCAATGTATTGTTCACTGTATACATTGAAATCGTTTGAACGTTTATCGTCGGTCTCTATTTATCATAAGTTGTATGGATTGCCAGCTAGAACGTTGTCTCGGGCGCTAATGAGCGCCCACTAATTAGCTAGCTGTGGGCAGAGGTGAGGCAAGCCCAGGCCTGTACCGCTGACCTCCTGATCTTCCTATGATTGATAGGTAATTAATCTGCGTAAATTAATCTCTGTAAATAATCTGCGTTATTTCACTGTTGGTATGGATTGCATTAGTATAACTCGTGTTGAGAACCTTTCCAAGCTATTAGTCCTCCAGGACCACGGTTCAATAATTATGTTACACGTGACCCCTCGATCAAATATCAATGAGCTGATTTTGGATTTTAGATTAAATAGCACTTATATAATTCCAATCTATTTGAATTTGTTCTGTATATTTCGTTCAGCAAACTAATATCCGTCTCATTGATTTTAGTACATTTATTTAGCATTTTTAGGCTGATGTAATTCTGCAAGGTATTACTTGTTTTACACACATGGACATGGTTATTATTTCATTGTCCTTTTTAACACGTCCATCTCTCTCTCTCTCTCTCTCTCTCTCTCTCTCTCTCTCTCTCTCTCTCTCTCTCTCTCTCTTTCCTCCTTCTATTTTCTTCTCTCTAAAAGTAAACTTGAAGCCACGAACTCAAGACATGATCGTACATTGCTTTACATACAAATTGACTTGGCGAGCTACATGTGACGTCAGTTGGCCGTGTTCTACCTATGTCAGGGTCTGTGTGTCAACTAGATCTAGTCATTCCTATCGTCTTATCTCGTGTCTCTTGAACCCACCTCTCCCCAACTAAAATCACATGGCAGTAGTTTGCCCAAAAAAAAAGTCTCTCAGTCCAGATACGATCACATAACGTGCCCAATGACGTATTTTAATTAGTCATTTCTCCTCCTTCCTATTTAGTTTAACTTTAAACCCACTCCCAGGTCCATCTTTGTCACCTGGTTGATTCCCCACTCCTAACCATATCTTCAATCCCATAAACCTGAAAAATTAAAACACTTGAACAGAATGCAATATAGTTACAGAATTCTTAACCAAGTCTACGAATAAAACGCTTTCAAACAAATAATGTAATTTTATAACTTCGACATTCTGAGATAATATTGAAATGATTCTCACAATAATCTCTGTTGAGAAATGAATGCATTTTTCGTATTTTCTTTAAATTATTTCTTCGCATTTTCATTATTTTTTTCTCTCGCATTTTTAAATATTTCGATCTTTTTAATACTATATTTTGTAAATTTCTTTACAATATTTTGTGTGTATGGGTGTAAATATTAATTTTTTTTTATAAAATAAGTTACATAGACTAGTTTTGTTTCAAAAGTGACACATTTGACTAGATCTACTTCCCAAGTTTGCAGTATTATGAAGAGCCAATGAGAGTTTACATTGATGGGAGTATTTGTCTAACGTTATGTAAGCCAGATCAATGCTGCTCTAGACAGCAGATGACACACCGTGTGATGTAAGCCTGTGTTGGACTCGGCGGACTCCTTGGTTATCTGACAAATCTTTGTCTTTATTAATTCAAGTGGTTCTAAACTTGATGTATTCCACCTCTAACCGAAACCTGGCAAGGCTAAACGAAGTGTACCTTTAGCCTAGACTTTCACTTTGTATTTTTTTAAACCCCAAACACTGAGCAGGGTGCAGAGTGTAACGATGACTCAACCTTCTTTGAAAACATTGTCAAGCCAAATACGCAAGGTCCTTTACATGTGGCGAAGGTTCTCAAATTACTGACGATTGAGCACTGGCGGGGTAGGCTACTAGATTTTGAACTGATGGTTTTAATAGAAGAGCTAATAGCTCTGAGTTACACGTCTCGCACTGTTTGATAGTACAATTAAAAGTTGTTTAAGAACATTTGGAGTGAAATCGCTTTTTGTTGAAGTAGATCTATCTCCATAAGATTTGAGGACTCTTCAAAAGTTGTCTTTCTGTCCGCTCGCAGCCCCTGGCTTCCATCTCACAGATCTACCTGCAGTGGGTATTTTAAGACAAGTCCCCGAAACTGTGACCCGACTTGATCGGAGGGTGGGTGGCGGAGACAACGAGGGGAAGAGAGGCGGAGCTTTAGCGCACAAGGGACTTAACGCTAGGTTGCTAGAGTTTAGTCCTCCTCAAAACTGGCCTAAAGTTTACAACCTGTAACACGGGAAAAAAAAAAGGGGGCGAATAACTCCATTCTTATTTGATCGTGTGTTCTGTATTTTTATAACTGGCTCGTCCATTGTTGGATTTGTTTCGGGAGTTCAGTTTCCGGAACAAGGATTTTGTGTTTTTATTTGACTATGTGCTGTGTGTGCAGTTATTGAACTTCTGCAAACTGTAGTAACATGGCATTAAGTAAGAAGCCTATATAAGTACAAGTTATAGTTTCATGGTGTTCATGAGCTGTTTAAAAGCTTTCAGACATGTCTTATATAGCTAAGCTACTTGTAACAGCGCACACTGTTTATAATAAGTGAAAGGCAACGAAACATAGATAGACGTTTGCTCATCAAGATTCAGCGTTTATTTATTGTAATGTTTTTTTATCCCTGTTGCTTAGAAGCAACTTTCCAAAACCCTCCCCCCCCCCCCACCACTTTTGCTTCATGGCAGTTTAAAACATTTTCTTAGGGAGCCTGATCGTGTGGTACAATGAACTGTCGTAACGATGGTCCCAGGTTCAAAACCGTGTCCATCGCCATTCTGCCATCAGGAGGTTTAAATTGGGCTAGGACGTAAGAATTATTTCTGACCGTCTGAAACCTTGACACGTTTCTGTTGTTTCCTGGTTGATATATTTACATTTTCTGAGGACCTACATATATATTTACATTTTCTGAGGACCTACATATATATATATACATTTTCTGATGACCTACATATATATTTACATTTTCTGATGACCTACATATATATTTACATTTTCTGATGACCTACATTTATATTTACATTTTCTGATGACCTACATATATATTTACATTTTCTGATGACCTACATATATATTTACATTTTCTGATGACCTACATATATATTTACATTTCCTGATGACCTACATATATATATACATTTTCTGATGACCAACATATATATTTACATTTTCTGATGACCTACATATATATTTACATTTTCTGATGACCTACATATATATTTACATTTTCTGATGACCTACATATATATTTACATTTTCTGATGACCTACATAAATATTTACATTTTCTGAGGACCTACATAACTGACATAACAGAATGTACTAGTGTATGCATGCCTAGACATCACAGAATGAACTAGTGTATGCATGCCTGGACATAACAGAATGTACTAGTGTATGCATGCCTGGACATAACAGAATGTACTAGTGTATGCATGCCTGGACATAACAGAATGTACTAGTGTATGCATGCCTGGACATAACAGAATGTACTAGTGTATGCATGCCTGGACATAACAGAATGTACTAGTGTATGCATGCCTGGACATAACAGAATGTACTAGTGTATGCATGCCTAGACATAACAGAATGTACTAGTGTATGCATGCCTGGACATAACAGAATGTACTAGTGTATGCATGCCTAGACATCACAGAATGTACTAGTGTATGCATGCCTGGACATAACAGATTGTACTAGTGCATGCATGCCTGGACATAAAAGAATGTACTAGTGTATGCATGCCTAGACATAACAGAATGTACTAGAGTATGCATGCCTGGACATAACAGAATGTACTAGTGTATGCATGCCTAGACATCACAGAATGTACTAGTGTATGCATGCCTAGACATAACAGAATGTACTAGTGTATGCATGCCTAGACATATTAGAATGTACTAGTGTATGCATGCCTGGACATAACAGAATGTACTAGTGTATGCATGCCTGGACATAACAGAATGTACTAGTGTATGCATGCCTGGACATAACAGAATGTACTAGTGTATGCATGCCTGGACATAACAGAATGTACTAGTGTATGCATTCCTAGACATAACAGAATGTACTAGTGTATGCATGCCTGGACATAACAGAATGTACTAGTGTATGCATGCCTAGACATAACAGAATGTACTAGTGTATGCATGCCTGGACATAACAGAATGTACTAGTGTATGCATGCCTAGACATCACAGAATGTACTAGTGTATGCATGCCTGGACATAACAGATTGTACTAGTGCATGCATGCCTGGACATAAAAGAATGTACTAGTGTATGCATGCCTAGACATAACAGAATGTACTAGTGTATGAATGCTTGGACATAACAGAATGTACTAGTGTATGCATGCCTAGACATCACAGAATGTACTAGTGTATGCATGCCTAGACATATTAGAATGTACTAGTGTATGCATGCCTCGACATCACAGAATGTACTAGTGTATGCATGCCTGGACATAACAGAATGTACTAGTGTATGCATGCCTGGACATAACAGAATGTACTAGTGTATGCATTCCTAGACATAACAGAATGTACTAGTGTATGCATGCCTAGACATAACAGAATGTACTGATGTATGCATGCCTAGACATAACAGAATGTACTAGTGTATGAATGCTTGGACATAACAGAATGTACTAGTGTATGCATGCCTAGACATAACAGAATGTACTAGTGTATGCATGCCTGGACATAACAGAATGTACTAGTGTATGCATGCCTAGACATAACAGAATGTACTAGTGTATGCATGCCTAGACATAACAGAATGTACTAGTGTATGAATGCTTGGACATAACAGAATGTACTAGTGTATGCATGCCTAGACATCACAGAATGTACTAGTGTATGCATGCCTGGACATAACAGAATGTACTAGTGTATGCATGCCTGGACATATTAGAATGTACTAGTGTATGCATGCCTAGACATCACAGAATGTACTAGAGTATGCATGCCTGGACATAACAGAATGTACTAGTGTATGCATGCCTGGACATAACAGAATGTACTAGTGTATGCATGCCTGGACATAACAGAATGTACTAGTGTATGCATGCCTGGATATAACAGAATGTACTAGTGTATGCATGCCTGGACATAACAAAATGTACTAGTGTATGCATGCCTGTACATAACAGAATGTACTAGTGAGCTTGTTAAAGTTGTCCATGAGTTGAAACTTATGCAAATGGGCCAACATTTCTTTACCACGTCTCTTCTCTAGACAAGCGGCTATCTATTTAGTATTAACAGCTTCACACACATACTGTAGGGATTTGTATATTTTAATGAGGAGTATCGCGATGAGCTAAACAACGTCAAGCTATAAACAGAAGAGCTCAGACAATTCGATTCTGCAGTGCGTAAAAGTGCAACACAAATTTGCCTATAGGCTACCTATAACCAGTGCTTTTTTTTTTCTGAGGAAATAGGTGCCGGTAGGCCTACACAGTGATGGATGGACTTTTAATAAATTAATAGACTCACATTTCTGACAAAGATAATCTAAATAAAGCGTTGGTTCTTATTTCAAGTTCAAGATACATAATCGAAATATTATAATATTAGAAAATGTAGTACTATTTATAACTGTAGAATAATTGTTGCCCATAGTTGGCAATCTTACTCTCAAAAATGTTTGCCCTTGTCATGAAATGTATTTATTGTGTGTGTGAGAAGGAAGGGGGGGGGTGTCCCATTATTGCTTCAACAGAATCACTATCAGCAATAGTTACAATACGGCCTACTGTTGGTCTCTACTTGCCTCGGGTATATTTGGTAGTTAGTTATCTGTAGTTTTCCAAAGCCTTCCCTTTGTCTCTCGAATCTCCTCTCCACTATTGCTGTCTTTAATCAACCTTTTTATTTCTGTAGCGTTTCTAATCTCTGAGCATTAAAATACACATTGAATGATTATGTGCTCCACTTTGCGGGAGTTGATAGGTAGGTCTACAGTAAATGTGATGATTATCACGCGATAACCTATATAAATAATGAACACGATATCCCAGAACACCTTAATGACTAAATCATTCCAACAAGTTTGTAAGTTGTGTTTTAATATTCTGTACCGTGTAGAACATGATGGCCTACATTTACAGCAAAGTGATGCCAACTCTAAACCACATCAACAATGGTTTCTAAATAGGAATTAGTCTACAGTCAGTGGCGTAGCAACAATGGGTTCATTGCATCAGTGTCTGTGATGTCTGTGAAGGCAAACAGGAGCTCTTGAAAGAAAAAAAAAGTTTTACAAATATTTTCGCTGTAAGAATTGAAATGTATCAAATTTAAATAATGTTAGAAGTCGTAATGAAATTGACTTAATAGACAATGCTGGTGGAATAGAGGTTCTCAAACCTTTGGACCTCTCCTCCCTCCCATACCCATGTTTAACATTTTATTAGCCCCTCCCCCCAAGCCAGTCTGTCCCTGAGGTATTCAGAAATAGAAATGTATAATAGTACAACTTTCTCTCTCTCTCTCTATATATATATATATATATATATTGGGAGCGCCAATCGTTTTTTTTTTTGTTTGCGTTCTAGTGCGCCCAACACTCTGAGAGACGCTGGTTTAGAATGCTATGCATTGTAAATGTACTGATACACTAAGACGACTTGATTTGGTTTCTGTCACATTCAATCTAGGGTAGGAGGCCCAGCGGTACCTTGATATGCTAAAGCCTACATTAAGCTGCAATTGTGCATACATTTGATTTCTTAGAACCCTCAACGCATACAACAATTATATGTACCATTTTATTGCATTTCTATAAACATGCTTAAAAAGTACTGTCGGGTATGTCAAAAAGACAAATGCCTACATGCGATGTCCAAGTAGCATTGTCTGTGGTGTATAGTTTCATGCAGGTCAGTGATAATCATCCCTTGACAGTGTGACACAACTATACATCATGTTTGGATCTGACGTAACGAGTAGTGTCATGGTCCCTAGGACATCTCCTCTGCTTGTAGGATCTACATATGAACTCTAGATCTAAAGGCCATTACAGTTACAGCTTAGATAGGGACATATGAACTCTAGATCTAAAGGCCATGACAGTTACAGCTTAGATAGGGACATATGAACTCTAGATCTAAAGGCCATTACAGTTACAGCTTAGATAGGGACATATGAACTCTAGATCTAAAGGCCATGACAGTTACAGCTTAGATAGGGACATATGAACTCTAGATCTAAAGGCCATTACAGTTACAGCTTAGATAGGGACATATGAACTCTAGATCTAAAGGCCATGACAGTTACAGCTTAGATAGGGACATATGAACTCTAGATCTAAAGGCCATGACAGTTACAGCTTAGATGGGGACATATGAACTCTAGGTCTAAAGGCCATGACAGTTACAGCTTAGATAGGGACATATGAACTCTAGATCTAAAGGCCATGACAGTTACAGCTTAGATAGGGACATATGAACTCTAGATCTAAAGGCCATTACAGTTACAGCTTAGATAGGGACGTGAATGGAGGATAGACAGAAAACAAATTATAGGAAGTGGGCAAGGAGTTAATTTTTAACTTAGGTTACAAGTTTGTATGCACATTTTCAATAAGTTATTTTGAAACAATAATTGAAGACAATAAATCTCTGTATGTACATTGTCTTATAATATACAGCAATGAAATTATCATATACATTTATTATTTCATATAAACTGAAAATGCAACCAGAAAAGAAAATTATTGTAACTAATTACGACAGTTGTAGGCCAACATTTTTTTTTTTGTAATAGCTCTCCCCCCCCCCCTTGCCATAAATCTCTTGAAAAAAACAACTACAAAAAAAAAAACAACATCAAAGGACTCTTTATTTTATCGACACACTGTTTATCATCATAGTATAATTGTTATCTACTTGTACATTTTTTTCAGTATTAAATAATGACTTCATAATGTAAAACTCTCTGTCTCTCGGTCCTAAAGTTTCATACATATATAATGATTGGGACACTAAACAAAACACATGACCATGTCGATTAAGAAGCATTTCAGAATTGAACATTTCAACAACCAATAGATGCATTTCTTTGATACTGGGGACTATCCATGAACTTTGACCTTTTTGTGGAGCCATTATGTTGGGGACAAAAACATGTTATTCAAAAACAAACTTCATGCATTTTTTTTTTCTTTCTGTGCATGTGTGTGTGTGTGTGTCTCTCTCTCTCTCTAACGTCACATGTCAATGTTGTTTAGGAATGTCACCTTGTGTCTGTGACAGTCAGTTCTCCTGTCACCTGTCTCTTGTATTTCTGAGATGGGGGTCGATTTAGGGGATTGGGGGGAAAACAAGCGGGGGAGGGGAGGCAAAAAAGACTCGCCCTGGCCTGGGGGCTGGTGGTAGAGGCGTTCTTGAACTGTCTGTGTTCACTGAGCTGTTTGCTTTTGATCCTCGTACGTACTGTCATGTTTCAGGTCTGTTTGTTTTTCAGTTTGAAGGTAGAGCCGCCGAACAATAAGTTATAGCCTTACTGTATAGTACAGCATTCAAAGTGTAGGCGATGTTTCCTTGCCGGATCTAATAATCTGACTTGTTGATCTAATCATCTACTGACCTGTTGATTCTTGAATGGTTTGAGATGTTTTCAAAAGTTGAAACTTTTTTTAAAAGAAAGTTGAAAACCAATACCTATGTAACTGGATTCTTAAGATCAGCATTATTATCATTGTATTTGGGTATTTCATGACTACTTGCACCTGCCGTGTGGACAGAACGGACCTGGCGTAAAGTAACTTGTGCTGTATAACCTGGAGGTAACACACAGGAGTTCTTTGGGCTAATTTCAATCATGCGTAAGCATTAATTTTTAATTATATAAATATATTTAACAACATATATATATACTTTAATTCTAAAAACTATTTGGTGTGAAATTTAGATACAGAAACATCAGCCTACTTGAATGTATATTCTGTTTTTTTTTGTTGGGTCAGCACTGAACCACTTGACCAAATCAAAAATAATTTATAATAGGGACTTCATTTTTGTGTTGGTTGTTTCACCTTGACCTATCCCAATCTGTTGGACAGTTTGGCACCACGGAAAATATGTCAACCGCTTTCTCCATTCTTCTCTGTCCTTTGCCTTGGGTAGAATTTCCTTTATTGACAGGTCTGTCCATTCTTCTCTGTCCTTTGCCTTGGGTAGAATTTCCTTTATTGACAGGTCTGTCCATTCTTCTCTGTCCTTTGCCTTGGGTAGAATTTCCTTTATTGACAGGTCTGTCCATTCTTCTCTGTCCTTTGCCTTGGGTAGAATTTCCTTTATTGACAGGTCTGTCCATTCTTCTCTGTCCTTTGCCTTGGGTAGAATTTCCTTTATTGACAGGTCTGTCCATTCTTCTCTGTCCTTTGCCTTGGGTAGAATTTCCTTTATTGACAGGTCTGTCCATTCTTCTCTGTCCTTTGCCTTGGGTAGAATTTCCTTTATTGACAGGTCTGTCCATTCTTCTCTGTCCTTTGCCTTGGGTAGAATTTCCTTTATTGACAGGTCTGTCCATTCTTCTCTGTCCTTTGCCTTGGGTAGAATTTCCTTTATTGACAGGTCTGTCCATTCTTTGATGTTGTCTTCCCATGACTTTCTTTGTATTCCTCTTCTTCTTCCCGGTACTGTTCCCTGAAGGAAGGTCTTTGCCAGTCCTGAGGACCTTGTGATGTGGACATAGAGTTTGAGTTTCCGTTTTTGGACAGTGGTTAGCAGGTCATCGTGGGGTCCAATTGCTGTATTAATTTCTGTTTCTAGTCTCTTCCTTCGTGGTGCTGTCTTTGTGACACCAAGGATCTTTCTGTTGCATCTTTGCTCAATTGCTAGGATCCTCTTCTCGAGATCTGCAGTCAGGGTCCAAGATTCACATGCATACAAGAATGTGGCCGTGACCAGGGAGAGCATCAGTCGAGGGCTATGCTTTTGTCTGTCCAGATTGTTTTGAGTTTTGCAAATGCTGCAGTAGACAGTGCCGTTCTGGTCAGTAGTTCTGGTTTGGAACCAAACCTGAACTTTGGTTGTTTACAAATGTTTAATAAAATAGTTACTGTTTTTATTTACTCTAGAGCAGTTACAAAATACAAAAGTAATAAATATGTTTTTATTTCAAGTTTTCTAGACATAAAAGTCTAAATACGATGACTCTTTATGTATACTTGTGATACTTATCATCTGTTAATTATTGTCTGTGATATATCCTCTAGACCTAAGTCTTAAACACTAGATCTATGACTATGATAACTTTTCAATTCTAGATCCACTATCTACACCCCTTTCACCTTACATAGCTAGAGGTGATCATAGAGAGAGTACGGCCTTATATAATTGACTGGAGAAATGTAAATCTGATCAGATGGACGCTGATTCTCAATGGCAGTTTTTAGTTCTAGTTTATCATTCTCTAATTCCTGTGAGTTGAAGGGAGCAAGGGTCGCAACCACACCTCTCCACCGAACGTAGTTCTAATCAGCTTTCTTCATCTGCTCCCAAGTCATTCCAGTATCCTCAGCTTACCAGGTTGTTTGGGCCTGCCCACTTACTGCTTTCCTTTTGGATTCCAAACTAGTGCCTGCCTTGTAACATTCGTACTTGCTTTTCAGTTTGTCTGTAGAGCTAGAAAAAAACTAACAAACAGGTTCTTTACTGTCACAGAGTTTCGTGCGTCTCTAATCAATCAAACAGTTTCCCTTGTTCTTTGTCTGCGCACAAGTTTATGGGATTTTGTAATCGTCACAAGTTTCCTCTAATTACAGGTTTCAATTCTTCTTAATTTCCATACAGATTCCCCAGTTTCTTATAACTAGCAAGGTTCCCGGGTTCCATCATCACACACTCTGTTAGGTTTCTTATAACTAGCAAGGTTCCCGGGTTCCATCATCACACACTCTGTTAGGTTTTTTTCCCACACAGATTCCAAAGGTTATTTTTCATCACACACATTTTTGTTCAGCACTCTTCTCCAAAACTCTATTGTTCATTATTCAGACCTGGGTTTGTGCGGCGAATCTTCTGCACCGTATACACCCTTGCACTGCGTTACCCAGAAATCACTCCGCTTTATGCAATTGTATGCCTTTCTCTTCTTTCTTCAAGGCCGAATACAATGAATCGAGCGCGTTGATCTGTTGTTGCAGACGATATCAAATATTGTGATTGGCCTAGCGGTAGAATTTAGTTCAGCACGTCGGACATGTTGTCATTGGCCAAGCAATTGGGAGAGCCTGTCTGTGTTATTGATTGGATTTGAACTGCTGATCCCTTTGAGTCATTAATATGTTAAGATGGTGTTGCTCAAGTGTTAAGAGTTAAAAAAAAATAGCGAGATATTCTAGTAATATCCAATTTTTCTAAAAATGTCGAGGAATATCGCGACCTGTTTATGATACAGGCTAAACTGTACACGAGATAGACACGAGGCTTCTTTTGGTAGGCCAATACTTTTATTATTGGTTTGAAGTTAGTCAATCTTTTTTTTTTTCTTTTTGATGTTTTATTATAAATTTCTTAACCCTTTTTTTTTTTCATTTCTGAAACAGAAAACATCTATTGATCTATATGTATCGAGTATCTAAGGCTCTAACTTTTCGCAATGCATGTTGCCTACATATTATGATGACAAACAGGAAACAGAAAACATCTATTGATCTATATGTATCGAGTATCTAAGGCTCTAACTTTTCGCAATGCATGTTGCCTACATATTATGATGACAAACAGGAAATAGAAAACTAAAGCTGCTAATGTTGTTTTATGAAAAGAGGAGTGTAGGTATGACAAATGTTTGATATCCTCAGTGTTGAATCAAAGCAGTTGGGCTCACTCAATACCATAAGAAATTCATTCTTATGACCTGGTTGGAAGAAAAGTTTCCCAACAGCCACGTAGAAGCAACATTCTTTCAGTCTTTAGAAAACTTGTATCAACTCTGTTTGGTCAAAGGTCTGTACACGTTATTTCTCCCGCACCCAATCTAGGATCAAACTGAAATTGTGCACTCTTATTTCTCTTACCTGACAAAACAAGAATCAATTTAAAAAGTAACCGATTAACTATTGGTCATGAATTATTTGGTTTTGCATCGAACAAGGGAAAGAAATTGTACTTTACTGATGTGGGTGGTACAAGTTGAATCACTCTCCTCTATACTTTGCTTTAAAGTTTGAAAATAACAATAGATAACTATAAACTTTTCTAGTTTCATAAGCACTTATCTGGTACAGTGGTTAGCATGTTAGCTTGAGGAGGCAAGCGCCGTCGAGTTCGAATCCAGGCCATTCAACTTTATATATATATATATATTTTAAATAAATGTATTTAGAATGAGATCAATGTAATATTCACTCAGATAAAAGCCGTTCTTTCTCCCTCACCACTTCCACAACTGGTCCAGACACAAGTGATAGGATCATAGAATCTAGAGAAAGCTAAAAGCAAGAAATAGCGCTAAACAAAAAACAATTGGTAAAAATATTTCTAATCGCACAGATCTATTATTATTATTCTAGATCTATGTATGTATATATGTATATATATATATATATTCTGGGAAACAAGAGAATCTACTTATGTTTCAAATTTCTCAGCTTTTTAAAGGGGCTGAACACTGGACATGTACTCATTATTCAGTTACAATATACCTTCAAAAATAATATCGATACAGTGCCTGTCCTCATTACTCAGTTACAATATACCTTCAAAAATAATATCGATACAGTGCCTGTACTCATTACTCAGTTACAATATACCTTCAAAAATAATATCGATACAGTGCCTGTACTCATTACTCAGTTACAATATACCTTCAAAAATAATATCGATACAGTGCCTGTGTATTCAACTTTCAATTACTTTGGCTTCTACATTCAATGCAACCATGCAAGGAGTTTCATACAAATTGGTCACTGCGAGTGCTGCAGTTGTGTCCATAAATTCGTCGGGATATTAATATAAAAATCAATATATATGTTCTAATGATCCTTCTTTGTAGATTGTAATAAATAACTGGACTACTTGGAGAAGCTACAATGTCGACTGTGGTAGAAGTCTTAAATAAACATACCACTAGCCTGACTTGTTTAGAGTTGTTAGTTATCACCCAACATGACTTAGTGTAAAATGTCCTAGCTGCTTGTAACACCATCTATTTCTAACAACTGTTATGTTATCACCATTGTAATGCGTAATGAAACAGTGTAGACGTATCATCTACAATCCAAATAACTTCTGAATCTTTTCTGAGATCCAGATATGTAGACCTACACTATTTCTAAAAGATAACAACCTAATTACTATAACCTAAGAGCAGTTGGAATAGACGTAACTCATGAGTGACATGCTAACTAAGGAATGGTGTGAACAATACAATGACTATAATTTAAAATGACGTAGGTCTCAGGAACTAGTCGGCCTTCATTTGGTCACCATGAGCTTTCAAGAGCAACTAAATGAAGATGTTTTGACTCTAGTTTCTCTAACTCACCTATCGATACATCAATAGGCTACAACACCTTACTCAGTGAGTCTGTGCTGTTTCATCGATTGTCTTGGGGCGCCTTACTATTGATTCATTTATCAAGATATTGATCTGATCTGGCACTTGTACAAAAGAAGTCTTAGTTTTGACTACAGCAAAATACATACAAAACGAGGGCAAGAGTTTGATAAAATAATTAGGTCAATATGCCTTTATCTCATTTGACCTGGTGAGCAGTGACGTTTAAAAACTCAACGCCATATTGGCATTAGCTGCCAACTATTAAACTGCTCTGGAGATTTCTGGTTTATGAAGGCTCTTGCTAATTTAAAGTTCTCATATAAATCTGGTAACGTATATTTGTATCAAATTAGATATTCCCACGTGTTAATGTTTTGTTATTTAGGTAGTCCTGCATGACTCTATTTTGTGTTTTTAGTTTCTTCATGGACTCTGTAGGATAAACTAGGACTATACAATCTTTCGACATTACCAAAATCTTTATTTTTAAATTTATTCAAGTTGTGTATTCTGTTCTTGGTTTAAAAATTGTAATATGCTATTTCAGAAGGAGGAAGTTGCTATTGCATCGGACATGCTCATCTCTATGTACCTAGCTCGGACTATATTTCCTTAGACCTGTTGGCGGAGATACATGTAACACCTCTTTATAATTAACATAGCCGTTTTTATCCGTTGCTCCATTGATGATTATTTTTTAAAGACTTCTTTTCTTGCTTTATTTTTCCTTGCTTGCCTAACTGTGACTGTGATGTTAACATTTGGAATTATTATGGGGATTATCTGTCTTCAAGTTGTCAACTCTTATATGAAAGGGCTTGTTTACTAGGTAACGTACTTGATTGTCAGTCTGTAAAGACAAGAATTTCTGATGGTGTGTACTCTTCCACAAGAACTGGATTTATAATGCTATGTTGTAGTGCTATGGTAGTTGTCTTGTAGTGCTATGGTAGTTGTCTTGTAGTGCTATGGTAGTTGTCTTGTAGTGCTATGGTAGTTGTCTTGTAGTGCTATGGTAGTCTTGTAGTGCTATGGTAGTTGTCTTGTAGTGCTATGGTAGTTGTCTTGTAGTGCTATGGTAGTTGTCTTGTAGTGCTATGGTAGTTGTCTTGTAGTGCTATGATTTTTTTTTTTTTTTGCTTTATCTCGGTCCTGAGGTTTGAGCTGAGGACTCTCAAGGAAAGCACCAAGATTAAAATTTAGTGTAACATTAAAGGTTGTATCCTCCTTTGTTTCTATATATTTGCTACGATACTTTGAGTTCTATTGTTTTAAGCAGTTTTATTGTTTACTGTTACAATAATTGGTTGACCTAGGTTTGTTACAGGAATCGAAGAATTTGCTAGTAATGTTTGAAGATTTGTTGTTGTTCAATTCTCTGTTGTTAAATGATTATTTATAGTTCAATAAAATCTAAATATGAACTAACAGATACAAAAGTTATATTGTTGAAAAAAAAAAGTGGACTGAAATTATGCCCCTATATTTAAAAAAAAAAATCTATATGTGTAAGTGTTAATTGAAGTTCAATAGGTAATCCATAGACCCCTGTCTCCACCTCTGTAGGTTACTTATCGAACAAACTATTTGTAAGCTGGGGATGGGGAGAGGACATCGAGTGGATGATTTTTCTCTCATTGCTAGAGACATGTTTCTAAAATTCTGTTAACTCTCCTACAACTTTGCATGTTTTTATGCTTAGTGAGTTATTGATATAACTGTTATAACATATTGTCTTGAACAAATGCACACAATGCAGTGTTCATACATTGACTTCACGTGATATATGTAGGTAGCTTTTACCCTGTGAGGCTATTTTTAATTTTTGTATTAGATCTAAGCAGCTAGATTATAATTGAAAAGCAGAGTATTAAAGAATAAAAAAAAAACATACAAAGTTTAATGATTGTTCATTGGCGCTGTGTCTGTTGTGCTTCAGCTACTAAAATCTACTTCACAATTTACAATTTTCCATACTTAATGTTCACGTCAATTGCATTTTCCCTCTTTTAATCAACATTTTTAAAGGAGGATCAGGAATAAAAACAATCAATCCGCTTCTAAATGTAGATCGCTTGTTATCAATCCGCCCAGGCCTATTTCAGCACATTAATATCGAGAATGCAGAGTTATTTCTGTATAAACAGATTCTATTTTTATAAGTAGGCTGATGGTGTCAATATTTAATATTTGAACCCATAGGGAGTAGCAGTAGCTGGCTATACAAGTCACCCATACATTATAGCTGTGTGTGTAGGCTTTATGGCCCGAGGACTGCGTTCTAGTGTCACTCATGCTTTTAAGCTTGTAAATCTAACGTACAATTTATCTAGATGATTCAATAGATTCAGTCCCGTGTTTGTTTTAGGAGGAACGGTTGTAACACCATTGCAGTCGTCATCAGACCGTACGTAGGGCGGGACTGGGTAAAAGGAGCTTTGATATGTTTTATTTTGACAGTGGGACATAACACAAAGGTCGGATTTAGCGTGTTTCTTGGCAGGGTCTTTGGCTAAATATAGTCTACAAAAATGGGATGAAAATATTCTTTGGCCACTGTGCTATATGAATACCAGATTATTTTTGAATATTATAGAATGCCTTGTTTAATTGGTTTTTAAATCATTTTGTTTGTTGTTGCCAAGCTCACTGTGTTACAAATCTTAGTTCTCCCATTCTCGGATCAAAGCTCAAACATTGCACAATTATTAATTGTCCATGACAACATTTGAAGCAATCAAAACATTATTCAGTTAGTTAAATAGTTACCAGAGGGTTTTGAGTTAAAAAACGCCTACCAGGGGGGGGTGAGTTTAAAACACCCTACTAGGAGTTTTCGTAGTTAAATCCCCCTCTTCTATAAAACAAAACAAAAAAATGCAAGCGACAATCCCCAAATTTCAAGAGCACAGTTAAAGGAGATTTTGATTTTAAAACCCCTCCAAAATTTTGCGATAAACCCCCCTCTTCAATATAAAAAAAAAGCAAATTATGCACTCAAAATGTTATGAGCGTAGCTAAATGGGTTTTGACTCAGTTTTAAGTTTAAACTCCCCTCCAGTGGAGTTTGAACCTAAAAAATACATCTTCAATTTAAAAAAAAAAATTACACACTCTACAATCTAAGAGCGTAGAAAAGGGGTTTTGAGTTTAAATCACCCTTCAGAAGGGTTTGGTGCTAAAAAATACCTCTTCAATATAAAAAAAAGCAAATTACACACTAAAATTATTTTAGCGTAGCCAAGCCAATTGGGGGTTTTGAGTTTAAACTCCTCTCCTTCAGATGGTTTTGAGTTTAAAATCCCCCTACAGAGCGTTTTGAGGTGAGAAAACCTCTATCTTCAATATTATTCTAAAGCAAACTACAGTTACCAAATTTTATGATCGTAGCTAAATGGGGTTTTGAATTTAAAAAAAACAACTAAATCCTGAGATTTTTTCCTTTAAAACCCCCAACAGATGATTTTGACGATAAAACTTCCCTTTTCGATATAAAATCTAAAGCAAACTACAGTCACCTAATTCCAAGAGCGTATTTAAGAGAAATTACACATTTCTACCAGTGGCGGGGTTCCATTAATAAAGTGCAGTGAATAGTCTTCTGCCGAAATTGAAAAACACTAAATGTGGCTCAACAAAGATGGCTAAGACAGATTTTAGGAGTCAAATTATAGAGATCGGGAAATCCCATGCCGAACTGGGAGTCGACCCTTTAGTAAGATTGTGACAGAGCGTCGCATGAGGTTTGGGGGACATGTTCTCCGACAAAAGGAATTACGCATTATAAGAGTTGCGATGACATCCTAGTACACACATTCATGGAGGTCCTCAGAGCAGGTGGGAAGAGGCTTCAGACATTACCAGTGTCAGATTTTTGTGGAAACAGCTTGACGGCAAATGCGCTGAACGATGCTGGAGGGTCTAAGACAGTAAGAATAGCACATTAGCAGGAAAATGCACTGTAGATACCTCAGAATATGCATTTTGTTGGCTTTCAATACTAGAAATAGTGCTAGGCGGCGGGGCTCCGCCCCGCACTAGGGGAGCTCCTGGCGCTCCCCCAGACCCCCTTTCTAGCAGTGGCTGTGAGTTAACTACTTTTCCACTAACTACAGGAAGAACATTACACGGGCACAATAAACATGTTCCGAAAGACTGAAGGGTCAGAATGTAATAAAGATTATGTACACACACACACACATGCATACATACAAATATTTTTTTCGCTGGAGGGGGGGAGTTCCCCCCTAAACCCGCCCCCCCCGCCCCCGAAAAAAAATCCTGGCTACGCCCATGCTGTTGATACCTAATCAGAGCACTAGACTCCCTTGACACCTAATCAGAGCATGAGACTCTCTTGGTACCTAATCAGAGCACTAATAGGAAACTTCTAGTCCTGTGTAATCTCATACTTAAATGTCTGAAATGTACTATTTGAAACAAAATGTATAACTTTCATGGAGAAAGTCAACTATTAAGGTTAACAGTTAAAGATGATGGATTTTTATTTAGAAATGATATGAGGACACCACAAACATATATCTAGACAGCGAGTGGGGGGGGGTCGTTGTTTATTTAGCAAATGGGGCTTTTACAGCTGTTGGAATCAGGGAATGTAGTTTCATTTGGGTGCATATCTCCAATTGTATGAGGCTAACAAAAATGTCAAGGAATATGTTCATGTTGTTAACAGGGTAAACGTCTTATAGTTTAAGTCTATTTGAAAAGCGCCGGCTCAACCAGTTTACACGTATAATGTTTGGATCTTGTAAGCTAGTACACTCTTATAAACATCAGGTGTTAGGTTATTACCTTTCTTGACATTATGTGAGGCCACAACCCGCCCCTTTCTTTCTATACCACAGCATGCATGTTACAGCCTTTCAGTGTCTCGTGCAAACATCAAGAAAATACACGCACATATCAGAGACCAACAGGGACTAGGATCTACTGTTGTTGCCGTGTTTAATGAGGATTTGATTTATTGTTTTTGGAGACGTGTTTATGTGGCCTGTGTGTCTATGTGTGTCAGCAAGACAGTGGTGTATGTATGTCTGTAAGGTCAGACTTGTTTGTCATTTAACTTCCATTAAGGCGCACTAAAAAAAAAAAAAAGCAGAAGTGGCGCTGGTGAAAGCAGACGATCAAATTTATTAGTTCCTATTGTTTTTATGTGTCTTCTGGCTTCTAATTAGTGGGGTTGTCACGTGACTGGTTCAAAACCAACCTATATCGGCCCAAGTCTGAATTAATCTGCCTGTAAAGAAGGAATACGTTTCAATAACATTTGTATGAAATTATTGGCTACACGGTACACCGTGTACGGTCTATTAAATAATGTGCCGAAACACACGGCATTGGCCGTGGTGACTGGAAAGGAGGGGTTCTGAAATATACTAAGGCGTCGCGATGAATAAAGAACATTAATGCCAAGTATCATAAAGAATGGTCTAAATGTGTTAATTTCGAGGAGCATCGGCCTACATACAACTTACAATGTGTTTTATATAGTATGATAATTACAAGATAATTTCATTAATTCATTTTGGACATTACGGCAAATATAAGCCAACTTTTTATTAGAAGGCTGCAATTACATGCGTGTTACTGCCTTGCAGCATTATTAAAAATAATAATTGTATCCTTTTATCGATAAGAATGACACTTTAAACGTCCATTAAGGCTAATTGGATATTAAACCAATAGAGTTTCAAAACCTTTTAAAACCAATAAGCCAGAAATAAAACTTTGAGTTCTATTTAAAGCAAAATACTTCACATACAATAAATACTTCATTCAGAAAGTCTACTTTTTCAAGTCACACATTTCTATACAATACATTAATATACCTCAGAACTTCCATACACATATATGGAAGGCTAACTGCCTAATATAAGTATCTCGTCTGTAAATTTTACTATCAATTTTCCAGAAAAGAAAATGCTTTAAAAAAATATAAGGCCTACATAATTATTCTTAGTTATACGTCTGTGCTTTCTGAAACCTTTGGCCACAGACCTCTGAAGAAATCCTCTCAAAGCACTGTGAATAATGGTCCTGGACTGGGATGCTCTGATGTGTTGTACCAAACGTTATCCACTTTGACTGACCTATATAACATTTTTTTTTCTCCAGATTCTGTTCAAACACAAAGTAAGGGACCAAAAAGTGCTAATCCTAGTGAATACGGATACACGTACATCGAGGAACGTCCAGCCCCACCACCAGAAGTTGGCTGGGTTGACAAACCGGCCGATAAAATTAACCTCTACAGCGAAAACGTCATCAAAGAAGGGGACACTACCGAGGAAATCAACCGAGAATCCATTGCCAACCTGTCCAGCACAAAGAAGCAGTGGGAGAACGTGTTCAAAAGCCAGGAAACCAATCCAAGTGACACGTCCACGCTGAAGAGGAAGTCCACTCCTAAGTGGGAGGTCCGTTTGCCCTACAAGGAAAAGCCATCAGCTCCTTTGGTGCTGGAGCAAGAGCAGCAAGAAACAGGGGAGATAAAGATGTCTTCCAAGTCTGCGGCTGAAACTGAGAGTGCCATCGAACGGGAAATTCGACTGGCTCATGAAAGGGAAGAAATGTTGAGGCGTGAGAAAGAGCTAAGGCTCAAAGCTGCATCTGCTGAAAAACCAAAAAGTCAAGGACAGACAATCATTGCTTCTTTCGAAGCTCAAAGTGCTGAAAGCGAGTCATATCATCCTGCATACAATGAGCTAACGGAGGCAGATAGGGGCCCAGACCTTTGGGGAGTAGGTGCCAATAATCGACATAATGTAGAAGAAGATGAAGATGAAGTGAGTACCTTGGAATTATAGCTGTTATATTAAAATATTTGTTTCATTGACCCATTCTCTGATCTATTCTTTGATCTACTCTCTGACCCATTCTCTGATCCATTCACCTTACCCATTCTCTGATCTACTCTCTGACCCATTCTCTGATCCATTCTCTGATCCATTCACCTTACCCATTCTCTGATCTATTCTCTGACCCATTCTCTGATCTACTCTCTGACCCATTCTCTGATCTGTTCTCTGACCCATTCTTTGATCTATTCTCTGACCCATTCTCTGATCCATTCTCTGATCCATTCACCTTACCCATTCTCTGATCTATTCTCTGACCCATTCTCTGATCTATTCTCTGACCCATTCTCTGATTCATTCTCTGACCCATTCTCTGATCTACTCTCTGACCCATTCTCTGATCTATTCTCTGACCCATTCTCTGATCTATTCTCTGACCCATTCTCTGATCTACTCTCTGACCCATTCTCTGATCTACTCTCTGACCCATTCTCTGATCTATTCTCTGACCCATTCTCTGATCTATTCTCTGACCCATTCTCTGATCTACTCTCTGACCCATTCTCTGATCTACTCTCTGACCCATTCTCTGATCTATTCTCTGACCCATCCTCTGATCTACTCTCTGACCCATTCTCTGATCTATTCTCTGACCCATTCTCTGATCTACTCTCTGACCCATTCTCTGATCCATTCTCTGATCCATTCACCTTACCCATTCTCTGATCTATTCTCTGACCCATTCTCTGATCTATTCTCTGACCCATTCTCTGATCTATTCTCTGACCCCTCTGATCTACTCTCTGACCCATTCTCTGATCTATTCTCTGACCCATTCTCTGATCTACTCTCTGACCCATTCTCTGATCCATTCTCTGATCCATTCACCTTACCCATTCTCTGATCTATTCTCTGACCCATTCTCTGATCTATTCTCTGACCCATTCTCTGATCTATTCTCTGACCCATTCTCTGATTCATTCTCTGACACATTCTCTGATCCATTCACATTGAAAGATTATTTTTGAAATGAGTTTCACATTAACTTATATTCTTAATCAGAATCTTGTACATATTGTCTCATGCGTGGGGGACCTCACCTATGTTTACCAACAATTCCCCTAGATAAACTCGAAGTTTCAGAACCAGAAACTATGAAGTCAATGAACTAATCAATCACATAGCCATAAGTTATTTCTTCATTAACATAGAAAAATGCCAAACAAAAATATAAATAAAAATGTTTTCAGCTATTTATCACAAAAAAAGGCTGGTTCTAAGAAAGTCTCTCTGACCAATTTTGAAAGGTGAAAGCTTAATTGTCTTTGTAGTAATAAAAGTAATTTCCTTGGGCACCAAAACATGATTGACACATGAAATGCATAGGTGTAGGATGTAAATTCTTCTTTTTTTGAAGCAAAGTCTATAATATATAAGATACAAAGATTATAGAAGTCCTTAAATTTAACTTGGGAAACAAAAAAAATGTTGAAATCTATTTTGTATTAAGCAAAGAATTGCATTGTTCTGAGCCTAGTCTTTCCAGACATAACAATTTTATTTTTTTCATTTTAAAAATCCTTCCCCCCAAAAATTTTTTTTATTAAAAACATTACAAAACATTAGTTATTTATTGTTATATTAATCTAAAATAAGAACATAAACTATCATTAGGTTCATGTATTTGCTCAGAAAAGACAATCTTTTATTAACTATGGTATATTATTCTATTATGAATGATACATCCTATAAACTAAATAAAAAACTCAAACAGTCCTACAAATCAAAGGAGTTTATTTCCTTATTCTAACATGTCTTTCTAACTTTTCTTCAATAAAAATGTAATGGCCTAACATTTGATTTTCTAAAATCAGATTTCCTATAACATATTCTAAATTATTATCAAATTTAGCAAATTATTGCATAATAAATTTATACTTTTATTGTTTATGTTTGCAAGTTGATTCATATAGTTTTATTTAAAATAGAAAGTTCTTGCAACATATGATAAAACTATTCTTGTTTCTGTGTAGTTGAAAAGGTAAAGAAAGTTTTGTAAAATCTAAGCAATGTCTTTACTGCAGGGTGACCAGGAGAAGCTTGATATTAATCCAAATGAAAGCATCATTGAGCGGGAAATCAGACTACAGAGGGAAAGAGAAGAAGAAATAGCCAAGATGAGAAAAAAACAGGGAATAGTAATCTCAAAATCTCAAGAAGCACCTACACAGGTTAAAGCTCAGCATGTTGTCCAGGAACAGGTTGGTTAATCAATACTAAATGAAACTAAACATTTTTTTTAACTACTACCAAGTTTAAATAGCCTCATAGGACAAAGTTTATGTCAATATACCGTATTTTACGCCGTAAAAAGACGATCCGGCATATAAGACGCACCCAATTTTAAAGGAGGAAAATCTAGAAAAAAAAGATTCTGAACCAAATACTGTACTAAAATATTTTATATCAACTGTATAAAGTAAACAGCAGTTTAAGAACAATTTTATGTCAACCATGTAACATATTAAGTTTCCTCCACTCTCTTATCATTTTCTCAGTTGGAGGTGGCCCGAAGCGTCTCTCCGCTGCTCTATTCCCATGCTCCTTAGCAAATTTAATTACTTCCAGCTTGAAAGTAACTTTATATGCCATTCTCTTCTGCTTAGACATCTTGAGGAGATGGTACTATAATTTTTTAATTTACCCTATAGTTGGTCCGCCTGATCACTTTCTCACATACACCATACACGTTGTCTGTGATCTACCCAGACGGCACATTATGACGTAGGGAGGGCGGTGTGTACCGGCAGTAAGCTCAGCATGATGCCCGTGCAGCACATGGTTAGACTGTCGGGGGGGGGCATGGCGTGCTATAGGAAGTCACACAGCCGCAGTACGTGCCCCAAATCCAGCCCGCAGCACACACTGCATAAGGAAAGGACTGCGAGTAAGCGCCATACAAAGTTGGGGGCAGTTTTAATGCATGTAAAATGTGTATTTGCCGTATAAGAGGCACCAACTTTTCCCCCCCAGTTTTGGAGAAGAAAAAGTGCGTCTTATACGGCGTAAAATACGGTAGGTGATTACTACCTACATGCCCTGTTATCTGTAGTATAGGATATATGAAGAGATATAGATTTGATTCTTGAAAAATGACTTGTCATAATTTTTAATATCAAGTTGACTAACTCATTCCAAATCTAAAGGGTACATAAACAACTTGACATAATGTAAAGGAACAAACACAACCTTGTAGTTAACTTTGAGAGGACAGAGCATAGAGAGCACTTAAGTCAAGAAAGACTTAATCTGTATTTAAAAAAGGAGAAAAATCTGACCCAGGAAACTACAGACCAGTATCACTTACCAGCATCACATGTAAAATCCTAGAACACATAATATGTAGCAACATCATAAACCACTTAGACAAACATTATGTCCTTACTCCATACCAACATGTCTTTACGAAATATAGATTATGTGAAACACAACTAATAGGATTAATTGATGATTTTTCAAAAGGTTTAGATAATAGTGAGCAAACAGATGCTATCTTACTAGAATTTCCAAGGCTTTTGACAAAGTTTACCACCATAGTTTGCTTAAAAAACTAAAATATTTTGGCATAAACGGTCCATTGCATCAGTGGATTAAAGATTTTCTCATAAGGAGAGAACAAACTGTAATAATAAATGGCTCTAAATCAACACCAATAACAGTAAACTCAGGTGTACCACAAGGAACAGTCTTAGGTCCACTACTATTTTTAATTTACATAAATGATTTACCAAATTGCATTAATTCAGGAACAAAAGTCAGATTATTTGCAGATGATTGCATAATATATAGAACAATAAAAACAACACAAGACACAGAAATTTTACAAAGAGAATTAGATGAATTAGAAAAATGGGAATCAAATTGGAGCATGTCTTTCCACCCAGAAAAATGTCAGTTGTTAAGAGTAACAAAAAAACTAAAACAAATTAATTCCACTTATCTTATTCATGGCAAACCAGTAACACAGACTAAAATGCAAAATACCTTGGTGTTATAATAAATGAAAAACTGTCATGGAATCCCCATATTGATGAAACTATAAAAAAAAAATCAAACAAAGCATTAGGGTTTATTAGAAGAAATTTCTATAAATCAAATAAGAACATAAAACTAAAATGTTATTTAACCTTGGTTAGGCCAATAATAGAATATGCATCCTCTGTTTGGGACCCCTCAACTCAAGAAAACATTAAGAAACTGGAACAGACACAAAATAGAGCAGTGAGATTCATAACAAGCGAATATTCATATTTGACTAGAGTAACACCTTTAGTAAAATCACTAAATTTAGAAAGCCTTCAGGATAGAAAACTTGAAAGTAAAGTAGCAATTATACATAAAACACTGAACCATAATTTTCAAATACAAAAACAAAGTTTAATAAAATACTCAGAAAGACACAAAGATAAACGCGCGTTCCTTGATCCATAGGCTAGGACAAATTTGTACAAAAGCTCCTTCTTCCCTAGTTCTATTAGAGCATGGAATGGGTTGCCTGAGCTAGCCAGGAAAACCAGTGACTTGGTGGAGGTTAGATCATTGGTTAATATGCAGGACTAAATGCATGACGCGTAGGACGTAATCATCTTCTTTTTTGAATTAATGTCTGTATTATATAAGATAAGATAAGAATTTATAAATAGGGCCCTAGTATCTTAGGATACGTTTTGCAAAGTTAGAATGCTAGTTCACACCTCCATTCACTTGATTGCTGCAGTCAATATTGAGCTGTTGTTTTAAGAGTGTTGAAACATTGAGGACTGGTTGCATGTTTATAAATGTATTTTAATTTACTACCTTTCTTTAAAATAAATCGATGAAATCTGTAAATAGCAAAGTAATGGGACATAAATTCTGCAGGAAATTTTTTAGAATCCTAAAATTAAATTTTGTTCAGTTTTGTATTTATTTTCAACATTAAATGTATATTCTATATCATATTTAATGAATTGGGAACACATGCAGAAACCCTTTTCCCTTTGTTCATTCCTTCCATGTTTATGGATAGTGCAGTCTGTCCGTAAAAACCTTCTTTTAAGATGAATTGTCTGAAGATATAGAGCCCTGATATGTAAAAACTGTTTATAGCTACAATGTTTACATTTTGTTTTCCAAGATCTTCAACACCTAGATTATTCATAAAATAGCAAAATTAATATAGAAAAAAAGTATTTTAAAATGATTGGAAGAAAAACATGAGAATCCCTAAGTTAAAGCCATTGTTTACTTTTTACATTCAAATGTTTTCTTAATAAACTTTGACCTAATTATGGTAATGATAGTGATGAGTTAGGAACATTTATTAACATATTGCATTTCTGTTCAGTTGGCAGATGTGAATCACAACCATAAGGTAGAAGTGTCCTATGAAGAGAACTCTCCTCAAGACACAGAAACTTTAATTGCAAAAGAACTACGAGAGTTGCGAGAGAGAGAAGAAGAAATCAGAAAAATGCACAGCTCTTTTCAAGGCACCCACATCAATGATGAACGTGACAGCCAAGTTAGCTGTCAGAAGCCATCAACCCTAGGGCTTGCTAAAAGTTCACAGCCCTCTCATGGCTCTCCATCACCTGGTCAAGGCACATGGCAGAGAGATGTGTCACCTTTTCTTTCTCAAAAACGTCGAGAATCTCAGGATTCAAATTCCAGCCACAGTACAGGCCGCACTCCATCTGAAAGCATGTCCACACTACGCAATATCAAAGTTCAGCCACTGGCTGATGATAGCAAGGAAGAAGATAAACCAAACTATTTTAAGAAACAGGAAACTCCTATTGAAAGAGAAATGAGACTCGCCAGGGAACGAGAAAACGAGCTTAGAAGGCAAAAAGGTTTGCCAGAACTTAAATTCAATGAAGATGATTTTTATTCTTCATATTCTCATGGCACTGAGAATGGAACCTCAAATTTTTCTTCCAAACCAAGTTCTCATTCTCAGCCAAGTGATTCCATGAAAAAATTTGCTTCCAATAGATTACAGCAGGAATTGATGCAGCAAAAAGAGAGAGAGTTAGCTCTTCGTAGTGAAGGTAAAATCATCTCTACCTCTGAAGAACACATCGAACCTCTAAAATACATGGAGGTGGCCGGAGTGGATAAAGTGGATGGAAAAGAAAAAAGAAACTTTGTGACCAAAAGGTCATCTGTGATCTACACTGAGACAGAAGCTGTAACACCAACACAATCAGATGTGACATCCCCAGTAAGTCAGCCTGGCAAGAAAACTGCATCAGCTGCTGGTGGCCAGTTGTTTTCTTACAAAGAGTTTAAACAAACAGCAGAATCTAAAATTGAAAGAGAACTTAGAGAGATGAGAGAAAGAGAAGAAGAACTCAGGTCAGTGTTTAGAAATATTTTATTTTATAAAATACTTGTTTTTCTGATATTCTAATGCTTTTAGAACTTGCCTGGTTTTACCCTTTTTTTATTTTTGCATTAGTGGTGGCTGTGATTTTTAATTCAAGGATTTTAGAACCTCTGTGAATCTTTTCAGCTCTTGATATTTGTTGGGTTAAGTCCCGGGTTCATGTGCTGGCCACATCAAAATGTTTGCTAATAGTTGGCCAGATTAATACATGTGATTACAGTACCATGTATTTAATTCATTAAAAACAATAGTCAATTACCAAGATTTTTTTTTTTACAAAGAAGTCAGACAGTCTTTAAATTTTTTGTCATTAAATGTTAATCCATATACATTATGTCAATAACATGTGACCTGACCAGATGTCTGTTTTTGTGTCTTTTTCAGAAAACAGAGGAAAGAGGTCACTGGGGAATCTCCAAGATAGTTACCAGTTTCAAGTTCACTACTAAGCTTATTTTTTTAAATTAAAATTTCAGCCCTGAACTTTGAAAGGTCAAAGTTTAATTTGTACAAGAAGTGCCTTAAAGAAAATTATTAGCACTTCTTAAAACATATCACGAATGATTTCATATGATTATTACCTAAATGGATCTTCAACTTCATCAGTTGGTTTTGTCTGTAGAATTTTGTTCATTACTTCAATAAGAGAAGTAAATGAATCCAAATTTTTTAACTTAAAATTGTTTGTGTGGATAGATGCATTAGACAATTGTTGTCTTTTTCTGGCCATAAAACAAATAACTTTTTAACAAATTTGTATTTAGCCATAGTGAAATGTTTGTGTTTTGTATCAAGTATCATGTGTTGTACTGCAAGTAAATAGTGCTAGTATCATGTGTTATACTGCAAGTAAACAATGTTAGTATCTTGTGTTGTACTGCAAGTAAACAGTGCAAGTATCTTGTGTAGTAAAATTACCCTTTCAGAGCTTGCAGTCTACTTGGCAGATGATGTAAAGCAAATGTATTTCTATGGCCATGTTTAGTACTGCAAGTAAATAGTGCTAGTACCTTGTGTATTACTGCCATAATGATGAAAACTAATGAATTTTTTTTCTTTAATATTATTTGGTTTCGTTTTATTAATTAATTGTACATGCAATGTAGCTGACTTGTTAGTTGGTTTATATTTCCTAATGTCTATTTATAGTTTTTGTTGTAATGTTTAATTTAGTCAACTTAACCAAGTCATATTCTTCTTTTTATATTTTTTTTGTTAACTCATAGTGTTGTGATAAAAATACTTAATATATATCTTTATACACTATTTTGGTTATATCATTAATTTTTAAAGTTACAGTGAGAGATATAT
Organism: Biomphalaria sudanica; assembly: GCA_036873155.1. Classification (NCBI taxonomy): domain Eukaryota; kingdom Metazoa; phylum Mollusca; class Gastropoda; family Planorbidae; genus Biomphalaria; species Biomphalaria sudanica. The sequence goes on along the minus strand of JAZGLO010005637.1, from coordinate 465,303 downwards.
TGACAGTGATAAAAAAATGTTAAAGGTAGCATTTTTAACATTCATTAGGCTACCTTTTTTTGCTAAGACATTTGTTTATGGGCCAAGGTTGGATAGAAATTTCTATATTTATATTATAATAACAAGGACATGTTGAGCTTGATTTTTTAAAGCTATTTTCCCATACTTATATAACAGTCATTTTTATCAGTTGTTGGCTAAGAATTTAAGACAGACGGCCATTAAGTTGTTTTTTTAATAGTCTAGTATGTGTCACAGGTCGAAGCTAGTTTTGACCTTAGTCATGTTGAGTGTATCTCCTGGTCACCTGTATATTAGTGTATTAGAATTGTCTCTCCCTGTAATATATTTTTTATATATCATTATATTTATTTTATAAATACATTTTTTAAAACTGCAAAATGTTTTGTTAAAAAAAAAAGCATATTTATCATTGAAAAAAAAACAGATGATGCTTTGTATATCATCATACATGTCTCAGCCAAATATATGGTTAATAATAAAATGTATACAGATTTTGTTAAATGTATGCTCACTGTATATTGAAGTTATTTCATAATTCTGTTATACTAAGACATTCAGAAACTTGTACACTCTTGACTAAGCAGAGAATACTTAACAAAAATGTATTGTGCATTTCATAAGAACAAGCTTAAATGATATGACTTGTCTGAAGATATAAATCTGAGACAGAGATAACAAAATACTTTGACACTAGCATTTATTACTCTATGTGTACCTCAACTAATATTTTATGTAATAGCTTGATGTATATATAGGAATCATACTACTTTATTAGAGAGACCAGCTACGGTAAGTATTTCAACATTTTAACAATTTATAGGGTACATACAAATGAGGTCAGTAAAGAACAAGCCCGGTGAGCAAGACTAAAATCTCCGTCTATGCCTTGTGCCCGTCATGTGGAGTAAAAATGTAAATAGTACACCCTAAACTTTTAAAACTATCATTTGGGGTATGAAATTATAATGAAACAAAAAATTTCCATAATAGGCCTTTCATTGTACAAACATACAAATATTGGTGTCTTTGTTCCAATATTTTAAAAATATCAGCAAATTATTATTTTTTCTGTACAGGTACAAGACTTTTTACTGAAAAATGGAAATGAAATTCCAATTCTTTAAACATCTCTTGTGTATTGGCCAGTAACATCAGTAATAAAATTAAAAGAATCAAGAATTGCATTATGAGGTGCTGTAACAATCCTAAACCCATCCTTTTGGTAAGAAGTCATTTGTACTAGTGAATCACAAGATTTATTTTTTGTTTGATGTCACTCTACTGTACCTTGAATAAGATTATCTTAAAACTCAGTCTAAATAGTCTAATTATGCAATGAGACTTGAATGTTTAATACACTAGCAGTGTGTTGGTTCATTTATTGTGTATATATAGTATTTATTTTGATTGCATTTCACAAAATTTGTGTTCCATAGAATTAATGTAAAAAGTTCATGATAGAAAATAAGTCTGCAATAATAGACTAGTGTTTTTCTTTTTTTTTTTCCCCTTTTCATGTAAAAAGCCCAAACAAACTAATCTTGTAGAATGGCCATTGAAAATGTCAAAGTTGTTGATAATTAAATGAGAAAAAATAGAATTGTTAAGAAGTGATGAACAAATCAGATTAATAGTTCATGTTAGTTTGGACAATTATTTGTTTTCTATCTAGCTCTGACAACATTCCATATGTTATTTATTTATAACTTTTCTAATTTGTACTTGTAAACTCTGATATCTATATAACAAAACTTTGTATATCTCCAACATTCCTAATAACTTCTATAACAGAGTGCCTTTTTGTTTACATGTTTTCATGTATTTTAGATTTGAGCACATTGTCTTGTTTTGTTTAGTTATACAATCCATATTTGACAGACTACTGACTATTTTGTTTAGTCATACATTCCATATTTGACATACTAAGGACTATTTTGTTTAGTTATACATTCCATATTTGACAGACTACTGAGTCCATTTCTCTCCTCCACACCAACTGTCCTGACTACTGCTCCAGAACATTTTCATACCATAGTTTGGTTTTCTAGACTTGAATTTGACTTCTGAGTAATTGTACTTAGTTGCTGAACAATGATGACATTAACTCTGTTACAATAATGCATGTTATCTCTTTGTTATAATATTTCTATATTTAAATTGGAATAAAATTATCTAACTCAATGTGTGCATATTTCTTCACATTACATTGTATTTGAATGTGTATGGTCACAGTTCAAATGAATGTTTCCATGGATATAATATAAAATTATTCCTTGGTACTGCAAATCAAATTCCCTTTTCAAACCAAGTTATTTGTTTAATTGTAAAAAGAATAATTCAGCTTTACAGTTGTGCTCAACTTAAGGAAGGCATTCAAGAGCAGGTAATATGTCAGGAACAACTCAACAGCTATGCACTTTTATAGTTCTTGCCTTTTTACAAAGCTTACATCAACTCACTCTTGTCTGCTACACAGTTTGAACATGATTTTTCTCCCACACCTAAGTAATTAGCCTACTGTTAATTATTTTGTTGGGTATATGATACCAACAAGGGAATTTAATTTTTCAATATTCACATATATGGTTAAATATGTGGGGGTTTTTCCCCCACACCCATTCTCTGATCAAGTTGAATTTTTCCACATTTCTTTGTTGTGGTACCTAAAAAAAACATAATCAATTGAAAAAATTAACCAATTTGTCAATTATTTTGTTTGATATAAGAAAGGATATGTGACCTATATTGAAATGTAAATGTGTAGTTCTTCCCTTTAGATTAGCCCTTTTTTTTTTTTTTTTTTTTTTTAATTTTATTTTAAAAAATTGTGTTTTTTTTTGTATATGGGGAGGAAAACAACATGCTCTTACTCCTCCTCCTCTCTTCAACATGTACATCCATTTAGAAACAGAGTGACACACAGTAGACAGCATTTGATAGAGCTTTAGTTAGTTTGTTTTTATTTCAAGAAAACAAGGGCATTCATAAATTCATTCATGCATTTATTTCAAGAAAACAAGGACATTCATAAATTCATTCATGCATGCATCAATATACTAAAACACAATCAGGAAACACAGCATATTAAGGCTTTAAAAAATTATCTGGGTTACAGTAGACCATCTTTCAAAAAAAAAAAAAAGATTACTGACTTATTTAGTACAGTGTATTTAAAATAAAAAATAGGCAACATACATTGATCATTTCAAATAGAAAAGAGAAAAAGGTCCTTGTAATCATAACAAATTTCCATAAGGATCAATAAAGCAGTCCTAGTCTTACACAAAAATAAAATGCACATTAAAGGATTTGTTATTAACTCTTTCTCTCCTAACTGACGATACCAGCGTTGATTCCACCAGAATGTGGTAAATAATTACGGAGAGAAAGAGTTAACAACCTATGAGATTATTCTATTTGTCTGAATTAGGTGACAACAGGGGAAATTGGGTCACTGGAATGTGGGGCAAACACACAATAGACAATGCATTACAAACACCTGTTATTACTTGACTATCAGTTAACAGCCCTGTCTGTAAACAAAAGCTCCTCACTATCAAAGATTCACTTGTGCCTGAGGAATGAGTGGTATCCTCCTTGGAAGTACAGAAAAACAGGAGCATGTTTGCACCAGAAATGACTGACCCAGCAAAGGTCAAATTGCTGTCCAGACTCAGGCTGCACTCTTCTCTAGCCTGGACAATTGGACCATCCAAATGGAAGGACTGTAAACAACATTTGCCATCTCCAATGAACAAACCTAGAAAACTATTTGATTTCCTTGGGTCAACATGCATAGCCACAGACATCACACCAGGTGAAGGGAGGCTTTGGCATTGGTAGCATGTCCAGGACTTGACTATGGTGTTGAAACTGTAAATTGTCTGCCCTTTACCAAGGTAATAAATAGTTTGGCCACTGGTCACTGCTGCTGGTGATACCACATGCTCTGGCATTACTGGTAAGACTTCCCACAAACCTGCGAACAAAAAACAACAAAAAAACATAAACTTGACTGTGGTACTGGATGTTTAAATAAACTGCAAGTTTCTCAAATGCCATGCTTATAATTACAATGTATATTACATTGAACAAAAAAAAATCCATTTCTTAGACACTGTAATGTAGTATCAACTGTAATATTTAAATTCAGGTAATAAATGTAGTCAAACCACTAATAAATAATTTTGTATAAAGTAGAAATGTCTCTTAGTTATTCATTTATGCTAAATAATTTTGTAAAAGTTTTGAGAAATCTTCACATTTAAAATGGATTGGCTGCACATATTTGAATAGGATGAAGTTGTATGAATAATTCATCAGGCTTCTTTGCTCTAGTTGCAGGATGTCACCCAACAAGACACTTAAATGACACACACCTGCAAGCAGGGAATCAATCTCATTTGTTGTTTATATAGTTTAGTGAAAAATTGAGAAGCTCTGTAAAAATGTTTGTTTGTAAAATGTTTTACATATTTCGGATGTTCCTTCAGAGTTGAAGATAGTTTACTTCCTAGTCCAAACCTCCCGCAGGACGACGGGGGATGGGAGCGGGCAGGGTTTGAACCCTCGACCGTCGATAAATCCGAACGACAGTCCAGCGCGCAAACCGCACGACCAGGCAGCCATCTGTTCATTGCATAGATCTAAATGACTGGTCTAGAAATATTATTACTGAGATGTTTTTATAGTCTAACATGAAATAAAATATTAAATTAAAAAAAACATTTCCTTCATGACACTTAGAAGTCTAAACAGCATTATAATTATAGCCTCGAGGAAAAAAACAAAACTCTTTTGCTTAGGTATATTTAAAAAAAGGTCAGTCAGTGAATTCATGACCTCATCAAATTGCCATAACTTCTTTATCAAGACATGTGACATTGGATCAAAGTCTTAGCGTTTCTATCTTACAAGCAACTAATAAAGCACAAGTGGCTCAGTGATTCACACTTACCTGTTGAGAGGTGAAAACACTCAAGCTTTATGTTTCTGACTCGAAACTTTCCAAACCCACCAAATGTATAGAGACAGTTTTCCACACTGACCATGGCATGGTGACGTCTTGATTCTGTCAACTTGCCCACAGCTGTCCAACGCTCAACTGGGAGAGAGAAGTCAAACATCCAAATATCTCTTATCCAATTGACAGCCCCAAACTTGTTCCCCCCACCTGATAAATAGACGACAGAAGCTGCAATACAGAAGATGGAACAGAAAATAATTATTTGATTTTAAAAGAAACAATAAATGACAAAATAATGTGTACAGCTTATCAAGAAAAAATGCATCACACAGTATAAAAGAATAACAAAGAAAATAAATCATCTTTATATTTTTTTACATATATTTTTTTTTCCTATTGCGCAGGATGAATTTTTTTTTTTTTATTTGTCCAGTAAATGAGTAAATAGCAGTACAGTACCAGATAACTTAAATTGGATTCCAATGTCATTTGAACTGAGTTTCTGGAGAAAATTGTTACCATGTGGAAATGACATGAAGTCTCACTAATACATCTTCATAATGCACAATGGATTCTTATAAAGCTACAAGCCTGAACTATAAATAATTGGCTACAGAATTATGTATCACATTATGTCTTTATACAGGAATAACATAATAGTTCTTTGATAATAAAAAAAAAAAAAAGAAAACAAAACAAATTTACTTTGAATTATGAAATGTACATTGTTCATCAATTTTTACCTACACAGCAGACTGCAGTTCCCATATCAGACACAGGTAAAGCTTCTACTGCATCCATATTGTCATACTTGGAAGCTTGCCATGTGCTGGGAGAAACACGAAAAACATCCCCATATCCAGTTGATACACCAGAGTCTGACAGCGACCAGAACATAAAAATATCATGAAGCTTTTGACGTTCTTTTAAGAAAACCTGGAAAACCATTGATAATTTTAAAATAACATAAAATTATAATTTATAATCATAAAATTATATTTTATATTAAATAAGGTGTTTTCTTTTGCTTGTGGGTACTTATTTTCTCTCTGTAATTATTTTCCACCTTTCATCAGAGTTATTCATTTTGCTCATTAGTATTTCACTATGATGATTAAGCTTGAATAACTTTTTTGTTTGTAATTAGAAAATGTTTTTTTTTTGGTATAGAGTAAAAGGGGAATGCATGCTCTTTTTATATAACACAAAGTACAGTTTATACAATCAAACATTAATTTAATTTAATGAGGTCAAATCAATGATGGTATCGTCAATTAGGAGAGAAAGAGTTAAAGTATTTTTAGAAGAAAAACTTTATTAATAGCACTATATACTTTCCTTGAACAAGATATTTATAACATACACTTTTATTGCAACCTTAATGATGGGAAAATTACTTTTAGAAAAGCCAAATTAAAAAAAATAATTAAATATTACTTTAAAATGTATCATTTACCTAAACTATTCATGTTTAAATTTTTAAACCCAGAAAATAAATACGACACCAAAAATTATGGAGAAAAAAGTAGACAACAAAGTCTTATGGGGAAATAAATATAATGTAAACTAATTCTTCTAGGAAATCAAATACAACACCAACTAAGAATGTTTTCTTATTTTTTATTTTTGGGTGAGGGCGTGTCGAGAAAAGGGGGTTAGAGACAACAATCTCTGACTTGTTTTGTAGACGCACACATTAGATTTATCCATTATAAAAACCCTCCTTTGCATTACCATGAAATATTTTTAAACTAAAATTTTTATACTTACACTAATATCATTTAAATGTGACTCATCAGAATCAATCAGTGCTTTGACAACATGTTGAATGGAGCTAGGAGTTTCATGTGTGTGGACACATTTCAAAACAATGTCCCTGACTGTCTGTGTAGGCACCTGATCATTATGTTGAAACCATGTTCGTAAAGCTCCTACAACCTCAACCTCTTTCTCAACCACCAAATATTTATCGGACAAATAAATGCAAAGGTCCTCCAGAGATAGCTTGTGAAACACAGCTGACTTGACCAGGTCTGAAAAGTGAGCCAGTGCATACCTCTTAGCTGCACTGTGCACCTCGGGGAAATAGAGTGTAGTGCTGTTACTCCAGAACATTATGTCAAAAACAGAGTCACAGTTTATCCAACTTAAGAGAAAGTTGGAGCACTTGGAGAGAAGTGTTGAAGAGACCTGCAACATCTGTGCTGTCTCACACAATGAAAAGATGTTGTCCTCTGTTGGCTGCAGATAGCCTGAGTAGAAACTTTCTAAAAGAATTTGAAAGGGTTTGGGCTGGATCAGATTCAGAGTTATGACATCTTTTGTAAGTTCTACCATCTGTAAGGTAAACATTGCTCTGAAATAGTCACAGTTGGTCTGCAGGACATCCTTGTGGACACCGAATGCAATGTCTTGTACCAACAAAATAATGTCCGTGGGTCGAGGGTCATACATGGCAGCACTCCATGTTAGCTTTAAACTTAAAGGCAAAGGTTTAACAGTTCCAGACATTTTACTGATTCGTAGATCTATCGCTTATCGGTATTCATGTATCTCGCGTTTCACCTATTACATCTATGATTATGAGAACAGTTGAGATTCTAGTCACCAGTATCATGATCGTGTTACTGTTAGTAGGCCTACACTGTTACGATGGTATTGTGTATTGTCGGTTCACTGTACTTTAGTGTGGTGTCATTTTTCGACGTCACTAGATCTAGAAAGCCTATAGGATAAAAGACTAGATTTGTCTAGATATTAGAGCATGGAATGGGTTGCCTGAGCTAGCCAGAAAAACCAGTGACTTGGCAGAATTTAAGTCATTGGTTAATATGCATGACTAAATGCATGACGCGTAGGACGTAATCATCTTCTTTTTGAAGTAACGTCTGTATTATATAAGATAAGATAAGATATTGATTTTATTATATCAAGATCGGCATCGGGCCGTTGAAGTAACGTCTCACCTCTGTATAAGTGTATTAGATTCTAGATCAAGATATTTATTTTTTATATAAGTAATTTATAAGATAAGAATAAGGGCCATTACTAGCCATTACGCATTAGAGTTAGTGACTTAGTATCAAGCCCTATCGGATTTTATCCGGGTATCCCAGTTCTTCCGAGTACTAAGAGTAAGATTAAGATTAGTCTAGAAATCTATTCTAAGTACAGAAACTAGATCTAGATATTACAAACTAGATCTATACCACATCTAAAGGCAGATATTACCCTAATATAGATTTAGATCTAGAGATAAATCAGAACTAAAGTATTCTAGATAGTGGATAAACCTAGAATTGGGTCTACTATAAATATATTTATTTTATTTTATTTTTATTTTTCAACTTTGTTCCCACTTTCCAGCATGGCCGGTTAGCTCAGTTGGTTAGAGCGTCGTGCCAATAACGCGAATGTCGTGGGTTCGATCCCCATACTGGCCAATTTTTTCTAATTTAATTTTTAAATAGCTTATCTAGAGTCTAAATCTATTTTTTTTTAGTTAAATAAAAAATAAACATGAACAAGCAAATATTTGTAAAACAACTATTTAATGGGTCGCCCAGAACCGATGCCTTATATTTCAATGCTGCAAATCCCGTTTCCTTTATAAAATGTATTTATAATTTATATTTGCACTATAAAGGATATAGGGATATATATATATATATAGGCTATATTATAATGCTTGACTTCGAGTTCCAAATTAACAGCGACCTACATATTTTGATTTTTTTATTATTTAAAAAAAAAATGTTTTTGGAGGTAAAGGCGGCAAAATTGTTTAAAAAATAAATAATACAATTGACTGTACCATGGGCGCCCACCGGGGGCGGGGTACAAGGTGATGCGCATGCACCCCACCCCCCTTGGATTCTGAGTAACCAAATTCTAACCACTTTTTTTCCACCATCAAATCAATTAAAATCTAAGTAGCAACTGAAGTAGCCTACAGTTGTTAAGATAAGTTAATGTTGTAACAGGCTAGCCTAGAGGCTTATCAGGAAGTCCGACTATGTACGTGCTCTCTGAATTCTGAGTAGCCAAATTTTAGCAATTTTTTTTCACCTTTAATCAATTAGGCCTAATTAATTCTAAACAGCAACTAAACAAGTTGGGATTCTACTGAAGTGGGCTACAGTTGTCAGGATACACAACTATTGTAATAAACTTTAAAAGGCTAATCTGTAGTTCATGTCCGACAATGTATACTTTATTTTAGGCTTGCAATTCTTTGCACTATAAAGGGTTTAAATATTCTTTAGCATGTTAGTCGTGAAGATTTGTTTTCATTTGCACTAATTATAGCATTTATTACATGGGCGTAGCCAGGATTTTTTCGGGGGGGGGGGCGTTTGGGGGGATTTTTTTCTCCCCCCCCCCTCCCGAAAAAAAAAAATTTATATGTATGTAGGCTATGTGTGTGTGTTGTGTATATATAATTTTTAATACATTCTAACCCATCATTCTTTCGGAAGACGCTTATTGTGCCCTAGAATAGGTTCTTCCTGGAGTTAGTGGAAAAATTGTAGACTCTCTGCAATTGACATCAATGGGGTCTGGGGGAGCGCTAGGAGCTCCCACAGCGCGCCGCCCCGCCGCAAAGCACTATTTCTGATATTGAAAGCCAACAAAATGTTTACGATAGAAGATATAATGTAATAATTTTTTTTTCCATGCCATGGTCTGAGTCAAAATGTTAATTTGGATCATCGGAGCACTGGCAGCAGCAAGAAAACATAAAATACGAGAAGCAGGAAGCGTTCATCGTCAATTCATTAGTAAAGTTATTGATAGTTTCGGCAGCCACAGTCAACGTTTGCAGTAGGCTTTTGTTTGATCGACCGTTGGGAGGCACGGGCCGCACGGATTACTTAATAACGTGTTCAGTAAATACATTGTTTACATGTTTAGTTTTTGTTTTGTTTGTTTATGAAAAAAATATTGAAAGTGCACTTAATATCACATAGGTATTGATGCAGATAGGGCATCAGTCTTTTTCTTTAATATTCTCCGTAACAAGAAAATTGAAGCTACGGGTTTGAGCCATAGGTGGTGATGCAGCCCCCCTTTAAAAAATTCCCGTGGTCGCCTTTGGACTGTACCGATGTATTAATATTAATGTGTTTGTAAGTCAAATGTATTTTTGTAGAAAAGAAAGTATGTGTGAGCATGGTGATGAAGACAACGTAAATTAACCCGTGAAACACTGCGCACTCATCCTTACTCTTCGGAATCGAATTAACAAATCCTATGCAAAGTTTTCTTTAGAATTGATTAATATCAACTTTACATCAGCATACAGTGTTAGATATAGGCTAGTTTTTACATAAACATTGATTATTTTATTTTACTGTAGCTATCTTGTAATTCTTATCTCCTAATTCTCTAGGCCAAGTTGACCTCCCTTAACCTAGCGTTCAAGTGGAGAGATGTTAGAGAGCCATCCATTGTGGAGGGCGGGAAGAAAGAAGCCATTAGCTCAGATCTAGTTCAAGCAATATTGCTTTTAACAACTTCGACTTTTATAACACTACATTACAATGTACACCAGTGACGCCCAAAATACGGCCCGCGGGCCAGATCCGGCCCTGGACGTGATTCTATCCTGCCCACCGACACAAAGTGTAGAACTCGCGAAAAAAAAAAGATTGCTAAACTAGACTTTGGAGGAGGATAGATGAGAATATTAGCTAAAAGAGGCCAGAAAATGAGTAGTTAGAAGCTAGTCCAAAGTTGCTCACATTTTAAGTAGAGAAATGGGAAGCTCTTTTCCAACGTATAAAAACAGACCACTTTTAGATATCTCTTTAATGAAATGTGTTAAGTACTAGATCCACAGGTTTCTAAATAGAAATGTTTCAGGTCAATTTCATTTCGTTTTTTTGTATCTATTCGGTCTAGTAATGAAGTGGAAAAAATCTCTAGGAAAGGTTCAGCTAGTTGTTCAGCACATTCTTTTAAGATTCGCCCTTTTATTCCATCAGGCCCACCAGCTTTCATCGGCCGGCGTTTTTGAAAATGTTGCAGACTTGCTCTTTAGTAATCTCTGATTTTAAACAGTTGTTAACTTTGACATCGTCAAGGGCTTTAAGTTTTAGATAATTAAAATCAATAGTGTCAAAACAACAATAGAAATCATTGATCTCGTTGGATAATGTTTTGTCGTCTCTTGTAGCAAGATTACATTTGACTTTTGCTCTTGCCATTTTGTTCATAATACCCCACGCTTGGTGCGGTAGTCTCCCCTCCCTTCCTCAACTCTCAACAAATAGTAGCTTTTGCTCTTGAATTAATGCAGTTCATTTTGCAAACAGTAGTGTGCCTAAGGCTGTTCCTTGAGGTACACCTACGTTTACTGTTCCTTGAGGTACACCTACGTTTACTGTTATTGGGCTTGATTTGGAGCCATTTAGCATTACAGTTTGTTCTCTACCAATCAGTAAATCCTGAATCTCTTGGTACAATGGACCTAGCTATAATGCATATTTTTAAAAAAATGGTGCTGAAATAATTTTATACTTTTTGTAGTTTTCATTCAACAAAATATCAACTCTAGATAAGGTCAGCTGGTTGTGAGTCATGAAAATATCCAATTATACATATTAAGACACTGTTGTTATGTGTACTAGTGTATTGACTTCCATTAGCGAGCTGAACAAATGCCTTTTACTTTACACATGGAACTGTGTGCCATCTCTTACCTCTAGATCTCTTTCAAATTAATACAAAGAATTCAATGATCCCCTGTTGCCAAATGTGGTTTTAATAGTTGGGAGAAACTTTGACCACTAAGTTACACACATTGATGTATATTGTGGTTGTATGAAGCATTATGTTTAAAAAAAAATACTCCTGGTGGACAATGACTTTGTCCCCATCAAATTTTGGAAAATATGCAAGTTGCAACCTGGTTTGTGAGGTCATATAACATACTGCACTTATCCTTCATTGAGGACAATGGTTTATAACATAAACTGTACTGTATGTCTAATGTACTCTCTGTTCAGGGAGATAGATTCAGCCTTAATGCTGGTCCCCATTGTTGACTTAAGATAAACCATAGGCCAATAATATCATTATGAACATTGAAAAAAAAGAAAAGAGGAACGGATGACATAGGGAGGAACTCAAAAGAATGATGTAGCTTTAAGCACATAATGAATGAAACACATGTTCTCAATCAAGGCATACATAATTTTATTTGCTTTTATCTTTTTCAACAACATTCTAACATAAATTGTCATGTTTAGAATTACGTCATCAAGAAACAAACAGCAATAAGCTTCATTCTTTGGAAATATGTACAGAATAATAAATCTTTTTTTTCACACATTAGCAAATAATAAAAAGAAAATAATATGAGATGGGCAGTTACTCTTAGTAACAACTTATAAGTTGTCAACATAAATTTCATTCAAAGAAAATCAAAACAGGAAGTGATGACGTTAATTCCAAAACTATGTTCTCACAGTCTAAGTGATCATACAATTCAGTTATATACACACAAAAAAATGAAAGAAAATTTAAATGAAGATTTAAAAAGTTAAATTGCCATTAGGATAATATCTCCTCAATAATATATTAGCTTTAACATCAGGTAGTCCAACAGATTACCAGCTATGACTCTATTAACAGAAGTAGGGAAATAGAAAAAAATACTTCTAACTCACAAAAATTCTGTAACAACTTAGAAAAAAACAACAACAAAAAAAAGACACAAAAATAATATCAACATTTTAGTTATGCGACTGAAAGACTATAGGCAGGCACCACATTAATATCTTTAAAGTATATTATTTCTCAGACAAAAAATTATGGCTGAGAATATTTTCTAAATAGTAAACTCTGATATGCTTCCATGCCAATCCAAAAACAATCAACGGAAAAGAAAATCTATGACAGTACATTTATATGTTACAAAGAAATTGAATCCTGTCTTATCAGTGATGGGATACATGTTTATAAATTCATACACATCCATTATACTATTCATTTCATTCAACTCCATCTGTTTTATGCGGAATAGAGCCTATAATATTTACATCATTTTCTTGGCCTGATCAACAAACCAATCTTTGAGCATGATGAGAAAGCAGCAAAAGCCAGTGAAATAAAGTGACATGTTCTTTTTTGTGCTACATTGATTTAATGTTTACATAAGAAAAGATTCTTTTGCAAATAATTTCTATTCCTTTGAGACATTTTCAATTATCACACATGTACAGGGTACATAGATGCATTTTTTCTAGTATAAATCTTTCATTATTACATAACAGTTGCAGAAATTAAAATCTAAAAGAATGTGAAATATAGCCCAAAAAGCAAAACAATTAGAATTTATACATGAACAAAGTGAATATTTATTAGCTCTAAATGTTTGGCATCAATGTGAATGAAATGTAAATGTATAAATATATATGGTGGATTCCAAGAAAATATAAATGGAATGAATTATAAGATACAAACATTTTAATATTTATACCTTCCATAATATTTCAAAATAAAATTGCACAAAATATTTTAAATGGATGAAACCAGTCATTACTTTTATAAAAAAAAAGGGGTTTTAAATTGAGTAATGCATAGATACAGTTGCACAATTTTGTATTACACATACATATTACTAAGTCATTGACGCCCAAACTTGATAACAGCAAACATTGATGATTTCTTCCACATAGGCTTGTAAACTGTATAGAGGCACATTGTGTATGTAGGAAGATTGCTTGATCTGCAATGATATAGTCTCTTTGGTGACGACACCCAGCTCCTATAGAAACATACTTATTGTCTTACAGTGTTCAAAGAGTCATTGCTTAACATCAGCAAACTATGTAGTTCGGTTAAATGTTAAACCATATTTAAGTCTATGTAGAGTTCATTTAGTTTTATCACATACACTTTACTTTGCATTTACATTTTTAATAGTAGTTGTACATTCTTATGTTGACAACTTTTGCATGAGAAATGAAAAAAGTTGGTGAGAAGACATCTAGCTTAACATGAGGATAATCTTAAAGTGATCCCCCAGACCCAGATGGCTTAGAGGGTTGTTAACACAATTTTCTTTTGTCTAGAGGGTGCCACTGGTAAAAGATTTACATCTAGTATACTTGCAAGAAACAAAGCTTATCAGAGAAAATCAGGTAATCATGAAGAGATCTTGAAATAAAGAAACATTTATGCCAGTTTCACACCATCAGGTCATGATGACCAAGGAAGTAAGGATTCCCTTGTTTACAGGAAGTAGCAAATATTTAGGGGCACATTTTGAGAGAATGAAAGCCTTGTCATGGGTATAAGTTGGACTTCATAGTAACCAACTCAATTGTATTATTGTGGAAATTGTGACTGGGTATAAAAACAATATTTTTGCAAGGATATTCAAATTTGTAAATTAAAGTTGCTACTAATGCCTTGCATACATTTTAAACACTTGATTATGCTTGCTAACTGAAGGCTGCTAATTGAAACTGTAAAACAAGTGTAAAAGTGAATTATATATACCATTTTTTGAGTTGAGTCAGTCAGAGACAGCATGAAAAACATGTCCAAATTATTAGCATTAAACACCACCTGTAATAAACAAAAAATTTTTTTTTATGATTAGTTGCTTAGTACTAGTTGAAATACAGAGTAAATCCTACAAAGATTTGTCTCATTCTAACTGGATACAAGTAGGTTATTGTCACATGACTAGATGGCAGTGCACGGTGAGGGCATGGCCTATATATTTTGTTTAGACAAGCACCCCTATGACTTCACCACTCACTTGAAATTGCTAGGCCCACTGAACATGGCTCAAAAACTTCAGGATCAATACTATAGTAGTTTAGAACTATAACTATTTGGGGACTAGTAGAAATAGATTAAAGTATAAATGGGTAGACTATAAGAACTTTAGGGTTATGTTTGATAAATATGATTCTAGTTAAAGGATTATAATGCAACTTTAATAAATATAATTCTACCATATTGGATAACACTCTATGGAGAAACTTTAATGCTCGTGGATAACTGTCTATGGGGAAACTATAATGCCTGTTGGAGAATTGTTTATGGAGAAACTATAATGCCTGTTAGAGAACTGTCTATGGAGAAACTATAATGCCTGTTGGAGAACTGTCTATGGAGAAACTATAATGATTGTTGGATATCTGTCTATGGAGAAACTATAATGCCTGTTGGAGAACTGTCTAAGGAGAAACTATAATGCCCGTTGGAAAACTGTCTAAGAAGAAACTATAATGCCTGTTGGAGAACTGTCTATGGAGAAATTATAATGCTTGTTGGATATCTGTCTATGGAGAAACTATAATGCCAGTTCAAAGTACAAATTGAGTTTCAAGGTTCATGCCGTTGTTTCAGTGCCCAGGTTGAATTAATTAACTAAATGTGGGTACCTGTACAAAAAAGTTGCTACTTTGTAATTGTAATTCTAATGAAGGACAGTGAAGAAGTAACAGAATTATTGCATTTTTCTTAATTTTGGTACTTATTTTAATAACAATGAAGTCAATGGTAACTTTAATATCTACTTGAATTCCAGTCCAAATTTAAATTACTAACAAAACCTGGATATGACTTGTATAAATTGTCTACTGGTGAGACCTAAATAAGTTTTTATTTTTTAATCTCATTCTTTTGAGTTTCCTTTAAGCCATACAACCAAGTCATAAAAAGAAATTACTCTTTACTGTATACTTACAAGGTACTGAGTCTTTTTGTCAGGGCAAAAGAAAGTGCAGTAGCGTTCACGGTATTTGTTCATCAGGGAAGATGCCAGACCATGATACCACTGATAAGGCATGATGTAGAATGGACTCAATTGAGGGTCAATTTTATCCAATGGGATCATGCTGACAGTATCAAGGAGTTCCACAAAATCTGCAGTGTTTAAAGGTGCTACATCCTTGATACAGGAAATAATAAAAAAAATAAAATAAAATTGTGAACAAGCATAGAAAATAAATAATGTCTCAAAAACACAAAGTAAAACAAAAATTGTTGAATAAAACTTTCTTAAGTTTTTCCATGCCATGCCAATTAAAATAATGATTACCTCATCATAGAAATGTCCTATTAATACTAAAATAAAGCCAGTGGAGGTTGATGTAACTAATAAAAGACAACTTTGTTTCTACACACCTGCTCTAGATCTTCTTCACTGTCCCCAGAGTGTCTTTTTTTGTTGTCCACTGGAGTTTCTCGAAAGCGAGTGGCCAATAGCCTGTTCCACAAAAAATTACGCCTACACTTACGCTTGGATGTTTCAATCAATTCCAGAATTTCAGCTCTATAATCAAATAAATCAAAATCAAACTAAAAAAATAAATTTAATAAACAATGACTTTTAGACAGATGAGAAAAATTGATTAAAACAATTTGTGAACAGTCAAACTTTGGGCAACAGATTACTTTTGATTGTTTATTTGTATGAACTGGTGTTTGTGGAGGTGAAATACCTAAACTAAAAAATGTAAGTGAGGTTTATAGACAGAATGTGAATCCATATTATACCACAAATCTAGACAGACCTATTAGGTTTTTTTCACTTTCAGACGTGTTCTGGAAAGAAAATAATGTTCTAGTCTCCTGCAGGATATCAGGAAATGATGGCTACTGTGTTTCAACGGACAGTCCAAAGCCCAAGAGGGTTTGTGTTGACTATTCAAAGCCCAAACAACATTGTCAGACGATAGATAAGATTCCAATTCCAAACAAGAAAGTCTATACTACTATCTCATGAATCCTTAGAGAGTGTTTTTGTATTGTGGAAAAGAACAAAACGAGTTGGATTAAGGTCACACATTACCACATTGATAATTTCCACCAAAGATTATATCCCTATTCAATTTATAGTTAGCATGTGAAAATTATTATTTTTTGGTCTATTGAGCAGAAAAAGATGTCATTTGGAGGCATCTTTTATGCAAAGTATTGATATCAGAGAATACATTTTTGTCACAAGTGAAGAACTCCTAATCTTTGCATATTAAAGAGAAATGTTGTTAACAATAACAATTGGTTTACATTCCTTCATTATGACACAATTACCAAAAGGCCTAAATATTGTTACCAAAGATTATAAATAATTTTGGTGTTTTTGAAATAAAACAATAAGTGGACAAAAAAAACCCAACAACATTAGTATACCAAGAAGAAGGGTAACATTTTTGTTCTTTTTGTATTATTATAAAAACAAAATCTTATACAAAATGAAATATATATTAAAATGTAAATGTTGAGATTTAAATTTTCAATACATTTGTATGTGGAATTTCAACTGAAGCATAAATAACAAAAAAAGTCAAACATTTTTGTTTCTAATTCCACAGGGAAGCATGTTACTTGCTACACTTGGTGTCAACTTGAACAGTAAATCATGTCTTACCGTCCTCTCTCACTGTGCCCATTCATGGCAGTAAACAGTAGAAGTTGCTGGGTGTTAGAATAACCTCTGTAGTTGACATGCTCTTTCATCATGCAAATGTGTTGTCGAACTGCCACAGGTTTAGACAGATCTGATGGATCTTCAGACTTGACACAAGAGCTCGCTGATGTCATGTAAACATGCATTGTAACAATAAAATGAGATAAAACTGCCAGGTCATTTGAACAAGATTTTTAAAAAGAAAATAGTATTTCAAAACATTTTTTTTTAAAACAGTTTTTTCCTGACTTTGTTTCTCAAGTACCAGCATTGAGCCACTGACTGGGAATGAAAAAGTTCCTGCTATTGGGGCTTAAACTATTTCACTGAAGCACTATCATTGCAAGCATATCTGCACAAGAGTTGGCTCTTTAGAATAAATAAAATCTATCCACAAGAAAACTTTCTACATTTTTTAAAACTAAAAGCCAAATAAGTTAACAATAATTAACCAATAGTTCTGATAGTACAGGTTTATAAGATCATAATGTTCAGGTCTCACAAAAATTATTCCCTGTCTTCTTTTAAGATTACCTCCAAATGTTCATACCTTAGTTAATGCCCTTGAAATGCACTCACTTTATTTCTATGCCTTTTAATATCCTCACTTTATTTTTATGCCTCTAAAATGTGCTCAATTTATTTCTATGCCCTTGAAATGTCCTCACTTTATTTCTATGCCCTCAATTTATTTCTATGCCCTTGAAATGCCCTCACTTTGTTTCTATGCTCTCAATTTGTTTCTATGCTCCTGAAATGACCCCACTTTATTTTTATGCCCTCAATTTGTTTCTATGCTCCTGAAATGACCCCACTTTATTTTTATGCCCTTAAAATGTCTTCAACTAGAAGAGCACATTATAACTGGTAAAAATAATTCACCTTCTGACTCTTTAGCTGCAGCATCACTAAGTTTGCTGTAAGTTTTCTCCAAAGTCTCTTCCAAGGTTTTCATTGGGTACCAGTCACGTTTGCGTGTCAGCAGGGTAAAGTACTTGAGCACCAATCTCATGGCATCATTTATTTCATCTTTTCTTACAGTGCTGTCCATGATGATCAAGCCAGCATCGTACAGCTCTGGCCTTACTTCTGGATCCTCCTCAGTCAGATAGGTCTGAGTGCTCATGTCCAGCTTCTCCAGATTGACAATGGCAAATTTTTCACCCTGATTAATACAAATGTGCATCTATGCATAGTGTTTCCCCTTACATAAATAGGAACTGCCAATAATTATCTTTGATTAGAGCAGTGTTTCCCAAACTGTGTTCCATGGAACACTAGTGTTCCACACGGGCTGAATAGGTGTTTCACAAACTACTGGAATAATTAAATAGTAAGCCACCACCTAAACAAACTTCTCTAAATATAGGAAAGTGTTCAGCTAAATACTCAGAATGTGTGAAGTGTTCCATTAAGGAAAAAGTATGGGAAACACTGGATTAGAGATAATGACAAAAGGGGGAGGCTTTAAAATTCTTTTGAAACTAGGTGAAAATTGAAAAAGGCTCCACTTTTTTTTCCTTTCCCACATATAATCTATACTATAAAGTAGAATGTAAGGCATATGTATGTGCCAAATAGAAATCAAAACTGTTTGATCAATCTTGATAAAACTTGGCATAAATGTTCCTTGGGTACTAACTTAGACCGTAGTGTATGTATTGTAGCCATAAAATCAACTTAAGACCCATAAAAAAAAAAGTTGAACAACTCTATGAAAGTATGCTATTTTATGAATCTAGGCTATGGCTATGTTGACATGAGAAGAAATCAAAAGGATTTAGATCTAGATCTTATTTTAAGAACTACACTTTGCACATATAGTTTTTTACTTTGACACATGGAATTACAAAATATAGTTTATTGATTTCATTATTTAATAAAATTAAGCTTCAAATTTGTGCTTCAAAGCATTTTTACATAATTTGTTCTTTATATCTGCGAATTTAGAATTCCTGATGTAGGCTACATTTTTTCATTAGACATTACCCGAAAGGTTACACATCTCTCTATTCCTAGGTCTAAAACTCTAATTAAACTCTAAGATGATAGAACTTCTCTTCGGAAAGATAGTTTTATACTTTAACACATAAACATACTAATTATAGTCCATTTTTCATATTTTAATCAATGAACATTTTAATTTGTTTTTCTAAAGCATTTTTACATGAGTGCACTCTATTCTTAATATCGCTTGAATTCAGGTCAATTAGCTATTTTTAGCTCCTTTCATAATATTTTTTTATTAATGAATTCATGCATTCGCTTTACTTAAAACATTATTATTTTCTTTAATTGTTTCTAATGCCCTATATCAGTGACTACATCAGCAATACTCAAATTCAGACCCGCGGGTATTGGTTAAAATCTGTGTAGTGTTACATAAAATGTGCCTGCCAATACAAAAGAGAATTTTGGAATTTTTTTTAGTGTTGACTTTATGTATTTTTAAAATTTAAAATAAATTTATAGAATACAGGTGAAAAGTTGTGATAAAATAAATTATTTGTTGTAAACTTTTTCCAGGAGTCATGTTCAATTTCATTAAACAAAAGTTACATTTAATGCCAAAGTTCTCGCAATATAATAAAGTAAATAATACATTTACTCCAGTTAAAGTCCTACAGATTGTCCTGGAAAATTCCTTAAATGTCAAATTAATTAAAATAATTTAATCTTCTTTTTTTAGCATTAAAGTAAATTATATGTTGTAAAGTTGTTAGTTAGTTGTTGTAAAGATACAGCTATTTAACAGAAAAATTATTAGAAAAGATTTTAGTTTTTTTTTTTTTATAAAAAACAACTTTGCTTTAATCTTTTAATTCAAAAAGATTAATTTCATTGCAAGAATTTTTTAGATTTACATCAATTATAAAACTTCATCTATACAATATTTTTATTTGGCTTTTTTTTTTTTGGATAAAATGTGGCTGTATTCTTTTTAACATTTAAAAAAAAAGGCAATAAAAAAAAATGTATCAAGGGGTTCCAGGCTAATATATTGTTATGAAACTTATTTAAATGTGGGAATTTTCAACTAAAAAATATAATCCAAGAAGACAAGCTTTTTTTTTAGTACATGTTGGCAAAGGAAAACAAGTGGGCCAAATAGATATTTCTTTAATGGTATCTTGCTAGAATAGAAAACTTAATGTAGGCCTAGTTGAAACTTAAATTCAACATTGTTCTTTTTTTTTTTTTTTAAATATATATTCAAAATTTAATTATAAATAGATCTTTAAAACTGTCATTTAGTTTGTTAATTCACTTAAACTGGCATAAAAATATTTAACAGAGAACAAAAATTATAAATATGACAAACTGGCAGATTCAAAATGTGCTGGGTAATGACTGGTTAGTGAGGTGAGTCAGGGCAATCAAACAGTTTAAAACCACAATGTACAGTGACCTACAATTTGAATCAAAGTTAAAAAAATTTAATTATGAACCTAATTTTCTAAAAAAAATAATTAGGGAACTAAATAGTGAAGAAATACTAAAAAATAAAGTGCAGCGTAATCAATAATGTTTATGCTTTATTATTGATGTTTCTATTATACATGAGTTAATTGTATGATTAGAAACACACAACTGCTTACAGTAATATTTAGAAGTAAGAGAAAAGTAAACAAACAAATGTAACTAGAATGAAGGAACTAAACATTGAAAACTAAATAGAAGGGAATGAAGATGTAACTAGAATGAAGGAACTAAACATTGAAAACTAAATAGAAGGGAATGAAGATGTAACTAGAATGAAGGAAATAAACATTGAAAACTAAATAGAAGGGAATGAAGATGTAACTAGAATGAAGGAACCAAACATTGAAAACTAAATAGAAGGGAATGAAGATGTAACTAGAATGAAGGAACTAAACATTGAAAACTAAATAGAAGGGAATGAAGATGTAACTAGAATGAAGGAACTAAACATTGAAAACTAAATAGAAGGGAATGAAGATGTAACTAGAATGAAGGAACCAAACATTGAAAACTAAATAGAAGGGAATGAAGATGTAACTAGAATGAAGGAACTAAACATTGAAAACTAAATAGAAGGGAATGAAGAAGAGGAATTAAAAAAAAAATAAATATTTCAGGTTTATAATCTAATTAAAATGAAAGGGCACTTTAAAATTCACAAAAGCAAATAATGAAATGTTTGTGTAAATTTGTGTCATGGCTGATAGTCATCTTCAATGTTGGCCTGTTTTTTCTTGTTCTGTAAATTTTGATTTCGTAGAAAAGATTGGAAAGTAAGGTAAGCTTAAGGGAAAGATTTGATTTAAAAAAAAAAAAGGAAAGGGGGGAATCAACCAGCATATTTTTGTCCTACCAATGTTTCAGACATGTAACCAACCATTCTGTAGATACAGTTGACATCTTTTGTTGCCACCAGCTTCAGCATACAGTCATACAACATGACTCCAGGAAATGGAAGTTCTGGCAGTATGATGGAATCTGTAGGACAAATGTATACATGAGTTTAAATATAAAAAACAAAGAAGTCACATAGGCTGGCTATCTTTGTATAGAACACAATATGTTCATCTGCAAAGGAAATATTGTTCAGTTCCAAGCTGGTCATTTTTTTAAGACATAACTGTTACAGACAAATAGAATTAAATATGCCACTAAATCATCAGAAACTTTTCATCAAAGTAATCTTAAAAACAAACAAACAAATACAGATAACAGCCTCCCTACAGAACCATATGTTCTGTATTCAATACTATTTCACAACTCTATGTTCAGTATCAATACACATATTAAAAGGAACGTGCTGCAAATTTACCTTACAAAATTTTTATTAGTGTAGGTAAAAAATAATCAAGACATAAAGGCAAGAAACCAAAAGTTATACCTATTTGTATACAGTTCCTGGAAAAACTGGGTGGATATGGATAGACAATTTTAAACTCTGTCAGGAAACTGTCTAGATTGAAAGTGTCTTTGAATGTGTCTTGAACTTCGCAAGTCCTCTGGTCTGCCAGGTAGTTCTGAACCCAGCGCAGATGAAAGTCATGAGCAAAGGAATGGACATGAATCAAATCTTTGCATTTGTCACATTCATCCACAAACAACAAATGCATCTGTCAGAATATAAAAAAAAAAGGGTGATGTCATTAAAATTATAATTTTTAAATATACATTTTTTGATCTAATAAAGATCTAAATTCTGTACACCTTTTTTTGGAAAGGTAAATAAGTTAATGTTTTCATTTTATGTCAAGATTACAAAATGTCACATCAACTCTGCTTTTGATCAGCAGGGCAGATTTTGAACAAAATGTCCCATCAAGTCTGCTTTAGATTAGCAGGGCAGGTTTTGAACAAAATGTCCCATCAAGTCTGCTTTAGATCAGCAGGGCAGGTTTTGAACAAAATGTCCCATCAAGTCTGCTTTAGATCAGCAGGGCAGGTTTTGAACAAAATGTCACATCAAGTCTGCTTTAGATCAGCAGGGCAGGTTTTGAACAAAGTAGTTCAAAAAAACCAATCTACATTCTGAATAATGTTTGAATTTTCAAGTTCCAAGACTAAGCAACTATTAAGAAATATGGTTTCCCAAAAGCTCAGTTGCCAAAAAAAAAATTATATATAGAGTGATCTATAGAGAGATTAGATCTGCCTTGTGAGAACTTGACTTCTACTAAAAGTAAAAGCAGTTTGTCATCAGGGTTTGCCAAGTAGCACTTGATGAAGTCACTGATCATTAAAAGTGTTGAGCTTCTTTTCTAGAATCAACATTTAGATGTTATAACTAGGCTTTAATAATAATGATTTCAATGCATATACAGCCAAGGAACTTTATTTACCCACAAATAATAGAGCAATTACACAAAAAAAAAGCATCAATAAGCACAAAAGAGCAATGTTGCTTGCCAATTAGGATAAAAGAGTTTTAGAGTTGAAAGAATTTCATTAACCCCATTGCAAGTAACTCAGTTATTTAATTAAATGACTCACTTCTTGATTGACATTGACTTTGAACTGGGAACAGTCAATAGTGAACATTCTAACACAGAAATATTCCTGACGGTAGCTTAGCTCCATAACAATGATCCCTCCTGTCATAGTTTTCTGGAGATTGATTGTCCACTGTTTACTCTCTGGACTCTCATTTGACCCTTGACTTGAGAGAGTTGAACTTTGACCTCGCCTGTGAGTCAATATGAAGAATTAAGCAGAGGGAATAGTGACAAATAAATCTGTTATACTTTTTTTTAGTTTTCAATTGTCAAAATGCCAGGCTTTTCATCCATGGAGGTGAAGAATGTGATATACACATAAATAGCATTAATTAGGGTCATTAATTACCTTATAAATACAAAGGGCTAATTTCTAACTTGTACATATACTCTATTACTTTCAGGCAGAAATAAATATTGTTAACATCATGTTCATTATGTGGGACATCATCAGTAGGGGTCAAAATAAAATAATCAAACTATGATACTGTCAAAGTTTTAGAACTAATGACATTGACGTAGATTAAACCTGAAAAAAGAAACAACTGTTGCTTAAAATGAGATCCATAAAAATTTTGTAATTCAATACAATTTTCCTGAACTTACCCCTTTAATAGTGGAGGTTGAACATTGAATCTGATAAAAGAGAGCTCAGATACCAAATACTGTTCATATTCCAGCATAAAATTTTTCCTGAGAGCAATATGCCAGAGCTCTTCCTCTTCATCTGCATCTGATTTGCTGCGGCCAATGTTTCCTAGACCTATTAGACCAGCTTCTGATCCCTTTCTGCTGTGTTCTTCAGTTGGCTTACCTTTAAAACTAAAGTTGGATGTTCCTGAACTATGGCGTGACCGCTGCAGATAAATTAACAATTGTGTGTTTACAATATTCAAAAATTTCGGTTAGAAAAAATATATTAAAAATATCAGGAAATAGAAATAAATATTTACAAAGAATTTGGCAAGTCTAATTTAGCTCCTTAAATTTCTGACATATGTAATCATTGTTGTATACATTCAGTTTGCATTAGAAAAATGATATAGCTAAATGTTCTGGGTTTTGAAACATTTATAAGTAACTGAATACTTTAAAATGCAAAAATCACTAATTTATAAGTAAAAATTATTCAGAAAATATATTTTTCAAGACTGATTTAACAACATTTTATTTTTATTTTAAGTGTTGAAATAAAATCTTATTGCACAGATATTTAATGAACAATGAATGGTATTTTTTCATTCACATTTTTTTTTTCAAATAAACTTCTCCCTTGACTTAGCCTAATGTTATGTGGCTTAAAAAGTCTAATACAGATTTGTTTTCAATAGCTTCAATAAAAAGGAAATTTAAAAAATCTTAAAACAAATCTCAAATTCAATAAAGTAGCTACTAAATGTCTTTGTAGGACATCATTAAATATGCAAGTTCCACTACCTAGTGTTCAAAATCATAAACTTTGGTTAGATATCAAATGTTATCTATCCATTTAACATAATGGTCATTTTTATTGCATGAGCTATAACTGAAATGAATACATATTAAAGAAACCATGCCGCCTGCATATGCAGAGGTTATTTTAAAAATTAGACCAGCTCATGCATGAAGTTTCTAGTCAAATAAATAAATATAGTAAAAAAAAAAATTCTATGGAGCTGGGTTCAAGAGACTATTTTCACAAATTATGTTTCTAATTTAAACATAGGATTAAATAATTATTTGCATAAATAAAGAATCATTATAAGGCATTACAAATAAAAAAAAATAGCTGAAAGCTTTTGACTTCTAGTATGATTCAAACAATTTTTGATCATTTATGATTGAAGAGAAGTTAGATGTTTATTAATCAAACTATTGGGTTTTTTTAAAATCATAAATAATTATGATGACTACAAGTTTTCTCAAAATAGTTTGACAAATGTTCTATTGGAAAACGTATGCATGCATTATTTGTTGATGATTAAAAATAAATTAAGTATCTATTATCAATAAAGTATTTTAGTTTTCAAGTAGGATTTGTGGGCATAGGTTGAGTTTTAAAAAAAAGCATTTTCTTTGCATATGTAGTAGAGATTAGAGTGGGAAACAAAACAGTTATGTCACTCTCTGCTTTATAGAAAGACAAAAAGAATGCTTATGACAGTCTGAACTGAATATAAGAAAATTATTTGGAGATTTAAATATGTTGAAATGCTTAACCCAGCATCAGGATTCTTAAAATCTTTCAAATTTATAATGTTCCACAAGGAGGCTTTTAAAACTATTCTAAGAAAAGACTTGTATACACATTATGTTTGGACAAAATAGTTTTTAACTGAAAGCCTGCCTTCTATCTAATGCTTCTCATTTTAATGTAAACAAAATTAATTAAAAACTTTTTGAGTAACTTGTTTTATTTCCAGCAATTAGTGGACGATAGAAAGTGTTTAAGCCAAGAAACTCTAAATAACATCACTCTGTATGAAGCTTTCATAGGCAGAAACTCCCTCGAGATCATTAAATAAAGCTTCTGTCACCTCTATCTATAAACATTTAGTCAATAAAATTGGGTATGAGTACTTAAAGTCCTTAAGTTACTTTGTGTGTTAAACAAACATTTTGTTTTTGTTTGCTAATGAAAATAATTTCTAATGTTCTAAAGTTCTAAAATATGACACAGTAACTACTACAGCTAAACTTTGAAAACAATATAAAACATTTCTTTAAAAAAATATTTCTATCTAAACATAATCTAGTTACATTTTTTAAATTGTTGACATGATATTTAAAAAGAAGACGAACTGTTTTATAAAAGGAAAAAAGACAGCCAACAAAAAAAAAAAAAAAAAAAGAACTGTGTACATGCCAGATGCATGGGGTAAAAAACAAATCTGGTGACAAACCATTTTGTTGACTTACAATGACTGGACTAGGGACAGGCAAAAGATTTGGAAACTGTTGAAGGAAATCAAACATCAAATACAGAAACACTAGACCAAACAACAGCATTCAGAAACCTTGGTTTTCTCATGATATGTGGTGTATATGTAAAAGTGTTCTTTGTATTAGGAAAAAAAGTCAATAAACTTATGATGGAGAGAAACACAAATGAATAAACATGAAACTGTGACAATGTGTATAGATTTATCCATGGTTATAGAGAATTATTTAAAGGTTTTGTTTTTATGTTCTTGTCACCTGATCATTTTTTACCCAGCTAGTAATTTTTTTCTTTAAATTATGCAAACTGCGATACTGTTAATAATTTAACAATTTTTGCTGACTTTTTATATTTTCAAATAAATATATTCTCAAACAAACAGAAAATATGAAAGAAAAACTTTCCGCATAATTACTTTGTCATAAATGTTATAGTATAGAAAAATGTCAATATCTATTTCATGGAAATATTTCAATATCTTTTTTTCTTTGAGATGGAAATGAAAAAAATGTTTCATTAATTGAACTAAGTACTCAATTATCACAACAGACTAATGCCCATTCTACTCAAGTCCAAAAGTGATGAGTGCAGTATTACGCTTAATTACACAGAGCCAGCTGTGATATCAAGCTAAAATAAAGCAGAAAGTAACATCATTCTGTGAGTGCAATGATTGAACACTCTTTAGTCAATTTTGACAGTGCTATTACAAATAAAATGTAGGCACTTGGAGACCATAAATATAAAACAAAACTAAAAGTCAAATTGATCTAAGTAAGTTTTGATAAGGTAGGTCAAAATGTTCTTCTTAAATGTTAAGCTTGTGACCTGTCTGAGCTCAACTGGGAGCTAATTCCAAGCTTTTGGTTCATGTGTAAAAAAGGAACTTTGCTCACAGCTATTGAGAAAAAGTGCAGCCCAATTAGAAGAGAGCTATGAAGAGTAAGGAACTCAGGTTCTTTAGGTACAAGGACATTCTATCATTGTAGCACTGAAAGCAAAGTGTCACCACCTAAAATTGATCAGATATTTTGCTATCTAAATATGTTAAGAAACACAACAAATGATTGTAATGACCAAAGTTATTTGTGATGCCAAGTAAATAGCTGGGTAATGGGATTTGACTTGTAAGTTGTAGACCTTTCAGAAATGAAAATTATGATGTCCTTTTCTTATTTAATTTTACAAGTTACAGAACTCCTTCAAAAAAGAAGATAAATAGTGTGAAATGGTATATGGTGGCACCATGCAGGGTTTGATCTGGGACCATCATGATGACAGTTTGGGGAGCATACTACTCACCCAGAAGGCCATATCGATTGCTGGCACATTTTTTGTCCAAGTTTTTAGTCTAAATAATGTTACAGCATTAGTGAATTTGTAACTATGATGTGAAGCTCCTGTTATGTGTGTGGGTAAATACATTGTGATCGTCAGCATTAAAAACAAAATGAAATCATCATTATTTTAGCTTAGTGTGATGTGAAACAGGTTACATTTCTATTAGACTGGAAAATTGTAAACATGTATCGAATCTTAGACTAAACCTCTAGAACCTTTCATTTACTGTATTGAAAGCCTTGATGAGATCAACAAAGGCAGGGAACAAGAACAGAAAGGTGAAGTCCTATCAGGTCTAAAATAGAAAACTGCTGAACATAACACAAAACATTTCATAACCAAATAAGAGCTCCAGCAAAGACAAGGGGCTGATGAACATCCTCTGATTTTAATCTACAAACAATGGCTTCATCATGTCAGAACATATGTAGTTCAATTGTGGGTCTGTGTCGAATACTTACATTTTTCTGAATCTTTGTCTTGTTAATATTATATAAATGATACTTTAACAGCAAGATATAATAATTATAATAAAAAATTTAAAGAACATTAATCTGTAAAATAATATATCTTCAAATGAACAATATTTTGCTATTGAATATTTTACAAGGATATATTTTTTTTTAAAAGTAAAGTTCCCCTTTAAGACCATGCGATCTTATATATTACACTCCAACATTCACTTAGTTTGCATTCACTATTTATCTCATGTATAGAAGTTGTTTATTATTAAACAGTTTATACATTTATCTTTAACATTGTCAGCTTTTAATTAAAATAATTAAATAAACTGTTTTGTTTTTAGTATTTTTTTCATTTTCATAAACTAATTATAACATTTTCTGAGAACTTTCTTTAGTGCTTAGACATGAAAGAGACATAGGTGTTAGCAACAGGAGGTGACAATATCTGAACTTTTTAGAAATATGCTTTTCTTAAGATCAATTATTTGTACACAACTTTAAATACATTTTAAAAATCAAATTTAAATAGCACCATTGGAAACTTGTTTCTAAACTGATTGGTTTTAAAGTTTGATAAGTTTTGGACAAGAATTCCTTTAAATAGATTAAAACACTCAAGGCCTAAGCCTACTAGAACAAAATTAACAGAATAGTTTTGCTTACTTTGAAGGAACAAAGTAGGAATATGAGGTCTGATTATTTAGAATAGAAACAAGGAATATAGTAGGAATATGAGGTCTGATTATTTAGAATAGAAACAAGGAATATAGTAGGAATATGAGGTCTGATTATTTAGAATAGAAACAAGGAATATAGTAGGAATATGAGGTCTGATTATTTAGAATAGAAACAAGGAATGTTGTTGAACAGATGTAACAAACAAACAAAAGAGTGAGTGTTGTTGGTATGCTTTTGTTGTTGATAAAACCAAATGTACTAAATACAGAGAAACAGTACCATTTATCCACACATTGATAAAAACAAAAATTGAGATATTCTTCATTCAAATTGTCTCAGACTTACAGTCTTTTGTACTTTGTCTGGAGTGGCTGGAGTGGTGGCAGAGGACACTTGTGCAGAAATGTGGGTTGAGGCAAGCCCACTGAGACAGCCTGTTCCTTCTGCTTTACATTTTTCTCCCATCCCAGTTGTCTTTTGGATAACTTTTTGACGCCAAGAGGGTGAAAAAACCAAAGGAGTGACACAGTAGTGAAACAGTCGGGACGCTCGCTTTAACTGGGCCAGATAATCCTCCTATAGTAGGGACACAATTTAATATTTAAAAAAAAAGGATTTACAATTTTCAGCTTATTAACTAGACTTATATAGATTCATTCAAATATTGAAAAACAAAATGTCTGAATTCTGTAATCTTATGTTATCTAAATATTCTTGTACTGACTATAACCTCTTTCAATTTATTTCAACATGGCTGCTAGTTTTCTGAATGATAATTTTAATTGCAATTTTAAAAACATAGCAGAGAACAGTTCCAATTTAAAATTGTTGAGTGATAGCCATTTAAGTTCTGTTGGACATACAACAAGGCCTGGTAACTATTTAACTTTGTTGGACTTTAAAAAGAATGCAAGGGCTGGTAACTATTTAAGCTAAATGGGCCATAAAAATGATCCATTATGACTAAAAATAAAAAGACATCTTAACATGTACTTATTCCATCCCCCACCAAGTGACTTACCATAATAGGAGGATTGGCTTTGTTCTTGCCACTGCATTGTAGCCATCCTAAATAGAGCTGGTAAAGTTTGTTTCTTTCTTCATCTATTTGTCAAAAAGAATCAAATAATCATTGCTAACAACCAGTAGACTCAATGTACATATTAATTAGATTTATTTTTATAGCATCAGTCAGTATCAATCAAAGCAACAAATTTCTTTTGCATAATAAAAATCAAGTGACTTTTTAACATTACTATATCTTGTCATTATTATTATTTAATAGTATAGATACAGTCTTTAATATTTAATTTACAGTCTATATTTAATAGTATAGATACAGTCTTTAAATCATAAGAAAATATTTGACATATGCTCATTAGATTATAAAATCTAAACTAAAAGTCAAAATAAAAGAAAGCTTACAAGTTGTAACATATAATTAGCTTAAAGATTATGAGGATTATGTTATTCAAGTAAATCTAAATAATGTGAACATCTGAAATGTGAAACTTTGAACACACACACTCACATACATGCTAAAGTTTGTTCAAAAACAATAATCTTACAGCTAGACATTTAAAAAGAATACAACACAAAGCTAAGATCCTATAATAAAATAAATAAAAAATGATTCCACTTTTTAATTTTTTTCCTCAAATATTAAGAGATAAAGCCCATTATTAATTATGATCAAAATTGTGTGTTTGTACTTTACCAGAACAAATGTTTCTAACTAAACAAAATATGTAAGTTCATATATTCCATTTAGTAAAATGTTTCAATTTGTAATGGATAATTATAGTAGTAATACATACCGGTAGATAAAACTATGTACTAACTAATTGTATACACCAGCACTGAATAAAACAATTGATCTCTACTAAAGACATTAAGCTACTTTGGGGGGGGGGGGGGGGGGAGAGGGAGAGAGATAGGGTTAAAAAAAAAGATCAGAATAAAATTTTTCTTTAACTAATTAAATGGATCTAAAAAGAAAACAAATAAAAATACAATATAAAAAAAAAACAAAAAAAATGTGTTAGTTAAAATAGAAGAAAAATGTTTGAGATTGGACAAAATAGATGGAGGGCGAGAACTATAGCCACGAGATGGGAACTGACTTTGTAAGCCAGGTCACCTGGACAAGAATTTCAGAGAACAGAGGAACAAAAATAGTATACTGGCAAAAATCAAAAGGTTGGTGACCCAAAGGCAGACCATAACTACAATGAATTGACTATGTAGAGGCAGATCTACAGCAACTAAAAGGTCAGGAATAGAGATGAAAAGCTCCAGAGAGATCTGAATGGAGGATGTGTTGAAGCCCTCCATGGGCTCTAGTACCAATGGGATGGAAGGTAGAGGAAAGAAAAACTACACACAAAAAAAAAACTATTTTAAAAAATCTCCAAAATCTATTTAAAAAAATGTAGCTTATTATTTCTCAGATTATTTATATACAAGTCAGTTAAAGCAGCACTCACAAACAACCACATTAGAGCACTGAATTTTGAGACAACACATAGACATTTTAGGCTAATGATTACATCATACCGAAAACAACAGGAACAAAAAGGAATGTCATCATGGCAAATCAACCAAAATGACCACCTTGGCAAGGTTGATTTAATTTTAAAAAATGTATTTTGTATTTAATTTTTAAACAAACTTGACACAACTCTACACAAAGATGCTCATGGATAACTATATTTTTGAATTGAGAAAGTGAATACTTTTCCTAAATAAAAAAAGGCTATCCCATTTTCCCTTTGTTAAGATTCTAGTAGATCTACAATGTCCAGATGAAATCCCACAATTCTTGTGGTAGCTTAACTATGTTGCTCTAATGTGATTTTCCTCCAAGCTTTGAAAAAAAAAACAAGCCAAAAAAAAAAAGGAACCCAACTCTAAAGTTATTTCTATCTCACCTTCCCTAATAGATTTCTGGGCCTCATGCAGATGCAGGCCATGCTGGAACACAGGGTCATTTATACTTGTGACTGGCACCTTATCTTCACACAGCTCTTTCCGAGGAAGTGCTGGTCCAGTAGTATGCTGTCCCTGTAGGGGCATGTGTGACCCAAGGGACTGCTGGCTCTGTAGGGGTGGATGTGACCCAAGGGGCTGCTGGGCCTGTAGGGGTGGGTGTGATCCCAGTGATGGCTGGGCCTGTAGAGGTGGGTGTGACCCCACTGACTGCTGAGCCTGCAGGGGTGGATGTGATCCTAGCAACGGCTGGGCCACTGACTGCTGTGATTGGGATGTCATGTGTGTTGACCCTAAAGATTGTTGACCCTGAATGGGCTGGTGCAGCAGCTGTTTATCTAATAAGCATATGTAAGTTAGAGTCAATCACATATGACTTGTTTAAATTAGATTTTCCAAATGAAAATCAAAAGCAGCATGTGTATTCTAGTCTACATCCTATAGCAGTGAAATGATTCACTTTCATTGACCAAGCCAGTTTTACTTTGAAAGTATTCTTCTTTGTCCCTTTTTCAGTTCTACTTAACTCCTTATAATTATTCCGTTGTTTTTTCAATCCATTATTATTAACATTTTTGTAATTATACCAAGAGGTTCTGCTGAGTCAGGCTAAATCCACAACATAAACATCCAAGAGGTTCTGCTGAGTCAGGCTAAATCCACAACATAAACATCCAAGAGGTTTGCTGAGTCAGGCTAAATATACAACATAACAAACTACTAAGAAGTTTGTCTGAGACATGCTAAATATACAACATAATAAACTACCAAGAGGTTTGGCTGAGCCAGGCTAAATCCACAACATAAACATCCAAGAGGTTTGCTGAGTCAGGCTAAATCCACAACATAAACATCCAAGAGGTTTGCTGAGTCAGGCTAAATCCACAACATAAACATCCAAGAGGTTTGCTGAGTCAGGCTAAATCCACAACATAAACATCCAAGAGGTTTGCTGAGTCAGGCTAAATCCACAACATAAACATCCAAGAGGTTTGCTGAGTCAGGCTAAATATACAACATAACAAACTACTAAGAAGTTTGTCTGAGACATGCTAAATATACAACATAATAAACTACCAAGAGGTTTGGCTGAGCCAGGCTACACAACATAAACTACGGTACCAAGAATTTTGTCTGAGCCATGCTAAATATACAATATAATAAACTACCAAGAGGTTTGGCTGAGCCAGGCTACACAATATAAACTACCAAGAGGTTTGGCTGAGCCAGGCTACACAATATAAACTACCAAGAGGTTTGGCTGAGCCAGGCTACACAATATAAACTACCAAGAGGTTTGGCTGAGCCAGGCTACACAATATAAACTACCAAGAGGTTTGGCTGAGCCAGGCTACACAATATAAACTACCAAGAGGTTTGGCTGAGCCAGGCTACACAATATAAACTACCAAGAGGTTTGGCTGAGCCAGGCTACACAATATAAACTACCAAGAGGTTTGGCTGAGCCAGGCTACACAATATAAACTACCAAGAGGTTTGGCTGAGCCAGGCTACACAATATAAACTACCAAGAGGTTTGGCTGAGCCAGGCTACACAACATAAACTACAAAGAGGTTTGTCTGAGCCAGGCTACACAACATAAACTACAAAGAGGTTTGGCTGAGCCAGGCTACACAATATAAACTACCAAGAGGTTTGGCTGAGCCAGGCTACACAACATAAACTACAAAGAGGTTTGTCTGAGCCAGGCTACACAACATAAACTACAAAGAGGTTTGGCTGAGCCAGGCTACACAACATAAACTACAAAGAGGTTTGGCTGAGCCAGGCTACACAATATAAACTACAAAGAGGTTTGTCTGAGGAAAGCAATGTACACAAACTACCATAAATAAATTTCTTTTACTACTGACAACCAGCTAAGTGTAAAAAAGTACAAATGCTAAAAAGCCTGAAGCCTACCATGAGCAAATCACACTAAAACCATTTTAAAAACTATTTTCATTCAATACTCAAAATTTCTATGTTATAAAGATACAGGATATAGACAAACAATTGATATCAACTAAAGATATGATATATCTAGGTTAACATATAGGCAGAATGTGGATCTTGAGGTAAACAATTCATGGAAGAAAGTCAAATCAAAACAAGCTAATTCAGACCTAAAAGTATGATGCAATCTTGGCCTGACCTTTACCCTCATGCTGACTCAATACTAAGAACAAATATAAAAAACTTACATGCAGCCCATACAGGTCATTCATACTCACTAACTTAAATGCAGCTCAACAGGTCATTCATACTCACTAACTTAAATGCAGCCCATACAGGTCATTCATACTCACTAACTTACATGCAGCCCATACAGGTCATTCATACTCACTAACTTACATGCAGCCCATACAGGTCATTCATACTCACTAACTTAAATGCAGCCCATACAGGTCATTCATACTCACTAACTTACATGCAGCCCATACAGGTCATTCATATTCACTAACTTACATGCAGCCCATACAGGTCATTCATACTCACTAACTTACATGCAGCCCATACAGGTCATTCATACTCACTAACTAAACTACAGAGGCCAGGTCTTTCATAAAAAAGTACATAACACATCAACTCACATCTAAGTTGCATAACGTGTGGATTTAAACTTTTAATTATTTTTTTTATATGTATACCATATGCAAATCAGATGCATACAAAGTTTGAAAAAACATAAGTGTATGAAGATTTAGAATCTAGCTGCCCTATCACAAATGTTGATATCACAAATGTTCAGACCGGTCTCCAGTGGACAGAACACTGACCAACCCCCTCTTCTTTCTTGTATACGTAAGAGGGGGGAAATCCTGGTGAAATCCTTTGAATCCCAAGTGTGGCATGGATTTGAAGGTGAGACTCTCGGCTCACGGATTTGGTAGAGCTAGTCAAAATGAAATGAAACTAACAAGAAGTAACTTAACAAATAGTAATGTAACCTAACTTACTCATACTACTGTCATAGATCTAGCTCTCAAGAAATGAAGCTTGACAAGAAAAGGCCCAGTGATAGAAAGGATACTTTCTTCAATCACAGACACACAGTTTCAGATCTACTACATCACAGGTCGGTTCAATTCAATGAAGTTGTATTTTGTTTCTTTGATTAGAGCAAGTTCTATCCAGACACTACAAGAATGTTGTTTTTTCCTTTGTCCATGGACTAAGTAAGGAGAAAGTCCAACACCAACAGACTGAGTCCTAGTGTTATTGTGTGTGCACAGTGACTGAGCTTGGTATCCATGGTGACCAGTAGGCTACAGTGTTGACACGGGACACTGACCCAGGTTTCTGATATAGGTTGACCTCCTCACACCGACTCTTACTGGACTAGAGTCCGAGCTGTGGTCAAGAAAGGCTTCCCATTGATGAACGTGGCACAAGAAAGTCAGTTTCAGACAAACTTCCTTCAAGCACCGCCCCGTCACACGCCGACAAACTGCTCAAGTCGAAAACAACCAACAAATAAAAAGGCTGAATGTAAGGCACCCAGGGAGATAATGGAGAGGTGGGTGTTGTAAGGCACACATAGGATGGCTGCCTGGTCGTGCGGTTTGCGCACTGGACTATCGTTTGGATTTATCGATGGTCCAGGGTTCAAACCCTGTTCGCTCCCATCCCCCGTCGTCCTGCGGGAGTTTTTGAACTAGGAAGTAAACGATTTTAACTCTAAAGGAACATCCGAAACATGTCAAACATTTAACAAACATTTGACAAAAACATATATATGACAAACAAACACATTAATCTGTTCAAAAGTAATTCATTTACTTGACAATACACTCGCCCAAGAAGATGTCGCGTTTCCAATCTGTGTGAATTTGCACATGTTACTGCGATGGACTAATTGGAAAAAAAACACAAAGCGGCGGCTTGAAGTTTTCCATGACACCAAAACAGCATGAAAGAGCCACCAATAAAGTGAAATCTATTGGCAATAGGGATTTTATTACAGTGAAAGCGTAACTCATCGGCAGCCTTTGTGCGTTGTCTGCAATTACCAATCACTGGAAGAAGTTCATACAAGGCTCGGTTTATGACGCTTGCACAAGGCCCAGCTTATGACCCTTGCACAAGGCCTCGCTAAAGAGACACAAGGTCACGTGTCGGTGCGTAGGTTATATTATTCTAGCACCAATTCTTGTTAGGTGTACAATTTTTGAACGCACCTTCTTTATTGCATTGCATTTAGCTGATGGAGTTGTTCTATTATTTCTTTGAGCATTGTCTGTGTACCCTTGTTTAGGGTGAGTATCTAAGGCATTACTGCATTATGCAGTTGTTTCACTGCCATAGTGTATTGCATTAGTCCTTTTAATTTGTCGTTCTTACTTCTCTACAGGGAGTTAGTGATGGGATTGTAGATAGAGGCTACACTAGAGTCAGCAGTGGGCCAGCGTCGTGCGTTTGTTGTGGAGAGGCCAACTACGTACGCTTATGACACGTTCCCATTTATGACATTTGCAAAAAGCCCCGCTTATGACATTTACACAAAGCCCCGCTTATGACACACAAGGCCTCGCTTATGTCACTTGCACAAGGCTACACTTACGACATTTACCCAAGACCCCGCTTATGACTCATACATAAGGCCCCGCTTATGACACTTGCAAAAGGCCCCGTTTGTGACAAAAGACCCCGCTTATGACACTTGCACAAGGCCCCACTTATGCAACTTACACAAGACCCTGCTTATGACACTTGCAAAAGGCCCCAGTTACTGCTAAGGCCGCCTCTGCTTCGATACATTTGACACAAAAAAGACGGAGAGAGCATAGAACTGTAAAGAGAGCATAGAACTGTAAAGAGATCATAGAACTGTAAAGAGATCATAGTGCTGTAAAGAGAGCATAAAACGGCTGCATGTTTACTTATATAAAGTGTTGAATATGGAGATCAAATATTTTTAAAACACTCGCCAAAAGATAAAGTAGGGTTGAACGTTTCCAAAAGTCTTCGGACTTAGACTTGACTTGACAGACTCGAAAGTTCTTGATGATGATAGATTCAAACCTTTACCAGCAGCACGACTATCTCTGCACCCCCGTGTACAAACATACTAGAGATAACTTTACATATGCCTTTAATAAAGCGTATGTTACAGTGAGGAAATGAGCACATACAAATGTGCCCTGAATCTTCAACCTGCAACCCAACTTGCCCAATGTTCCCTGACCCAAACGTGAACACAAGGCTGAACTGGAACCTCCAGTGGTCCGAATGGGAAGATAGGACACTGTCAGAAACTCGTCGAAACCCTTGAGGGCTGGAACTAACTCGCTGGTGTGAAGGAGATTTTGTCGATCTTTGGTGTACACGTGTAAACGAGGTTGTGTTCATCTTTGAGTCCATAGAAAACGAGATTTATAATTACAGTTAGAGAATTAAATATTAGAAGAAGCGTCCTGAGTTTGAGATCCTTCAAGAAAACATTACAAATCTCTCGTCAAATCGAAATTTAAAGTAATTAGGAATAACAAAAGTAATAAATAAACCAATAAGAGAGATTCCATCAATAACACATAGAACCCTCAACCCTAAACATGCTCTGATCAACAACTTAAAGAGAAAAACACTTTTTATTATGTAGCATGAGTCACTCAGTAAAGCAAGAAGGTCAAGTTGACATTTCTTATTACCATACAAAATAAGACACACACACAGGAACATCATAATCTGCCTTAAGGAAGCATCTGTAAATTCCATTAGAAGTTAATGCAAACCTCTTAACAATCCACTAAAGAAGTGACCGAGAGGCTCAAGCCTCTTAACAATCCACTATAGAAGTGACCTAATCGGCCCAAGCCTCTTAACAATCCACTATAGAAGTGACCTAAAGGCCCAAGCCTCTTAACAATCCACTATAGAAGTGACCTAAAGGCACAAAGCTCTTAACAATCCACTATAGAAGGGACCTAAAGGCATAAAGCTCTTAACAATCCACTATAGAATTGACCTAAAGGCCCAAGCCTCTTAACAATCCACTATAGAAGGGACCTAAAGGCCCAAGCCTCTTAACAATCCACTATAGAAGTGACTTAAAGGCCCAAGCCTCTTAACATTTTACTACAGAAGTGACCTTAAGGCCCAAGCCTCCAATTGATCCACTATAGAAGGTCATGAAAATTTCCACCATGCATATGACAAGCAGTATCACTGCTAAAGAGTCCATGTTAACAAAAACCTATGTTTGCCATAGATTGGGCAGTGTAACTGCTACAGTAACCTCATTTTTTAATTACTGAGATGAAGTCCTAATGACAATGAGCTGGAAGGACTATTCCTCCCAGTAAGGACCATTCCTCCAATGGGGCCCTGATAACTGCTACTAAAATGTCATCAAGATTAACCTTATATCTCCAGTACTTTTATTTACCAGTAGTATCTTACATTTACAAAGCAAAGGATCTTATTAATGTTTTTCATTGTATGTTTTCTGTTTGGTGGGAAAAAAAAAATTATTTAAATTCAGAACTAAGCCAAATGAAGGGCGGGTTTAGGTCACACCAATTTTAGCTTGGACAATGAAGCATGAAACACTGAATCCAAACATGTGTACTGGGAGATGTTTTAAAGCAGTGTAGAGTCAAACATTAAAATATATTATAAGACTATATATAGTAAAATAGTCTAACTATAAACATGCAATAGTTAAATACTGGATATGGCAATAAAGACAAAACCAAATCTCCCTGACAATGTTCAAACTATTGTTTAGATCAGCTTTAATTTAATAGTGTAATAAAGTTTAACATTTTACTTTTAATAACATTGAAATTATTATTTTTTAAATAATTATGTATATTTTTATTAAATTAGAATAATATGGAATTTGATATAAAGTTTAAAATTGTTTATTTTTTTTACAATTGTTAAACATTACTTTCAAACTGGAGTTAACAGAACAAAGGGAGATCACTCTAGGAAGCTCCAATAAAGTTAGCACAACACTTCATGCAATAGTTTATGAGATTGAGCCCTTACCCTGCCGTGACTGAATTCTAATATCCTGAGCTTGAAGGCCATGGCGACTAATGGGGTCAGACATGTAGGTGCACATCAGCCGGCCCATTATTTTTGGAGGACGCATGTTTTTGTAGGTCTGGTCAAATGGGATCATCCGTTTTGTTGACCTGGGCATGATCCTGTCTTTTTCTTTATTGGATATGCTACTGTTTCTTCTGGATTCACGAGGTGGGGCATGGTAGCGGATGAGGCTGTCAACTTCAGCAGATGTTTGGGTGTAAGGATTCTGTGTCTGTGTTGAACAAAGTTCAAATGTAGAGGTTTAGATACAATTTAACTTTTAAATTATACATTTAAACACATTTTGTTTTAAAATATGAAACAATTTACTAAAGAAATTTATGAATTATCCTTTTACTTATAAATATTCTAAATATTGTGATAAGTTTTGTTTGAAAAATAATCATTCAACTAGTGATATGCATACTTATGATTAATATAAAATTTACTTAAAAAACTAGCATTACTTAAAGCAAGTGATGTAAAATATATTTCAAGAACTAGCAGTACTTGAGGCTAATGATGTTAAGTTTATTCTGACAACTTTAGGCAAATTGTTTTAGTTTTAGTTCAAAACCTGAAAGTACTTAAGGCTGATGATGTAAATTTTTTTGCAAGAACTAGATGTGCTTTAGGTAACTGATGTAAAATTTAGTTAAAACTTGAAGAGCTTAAAGCAAATGGTTGAAAGTTTAGTTTAAACTTGAAGTACTTAAGGCAACTGGTGTAAAAAAAAGTTTAGATAAAACTTGAAGCACTTAAGGCAACTTCAAGAGTTTCAGGAAACACATCCTACCTTCTACTGGATTTGAACCCAAGAACTTTGCTTTAACACTTGAGCCCCCACATCACTTTACTGCCACCATGCCATGCTCAAAATCTATTTACTTAAAAGTTTATGACATTTTTACCACAGAGCTACTTACTGGAGTGTAATGTAGGTCAGAGAACTGTAAGTGATGGAACAAGCCCATCTTCTGAGCCAGGACACTGTCCAGGAGGTGGGCTCTGGCATTGTTCCACTGGATGATACGAGAAATGATCTTCTCAACAACAGAGATCAGGTCACTGTGCCAATTGTACAGGTACAATGTAAGCTAGACAAGACATTTAGTCAACATTTTAACATCTTTCATTGTGAATGCACTTAAAATAAAAAGCTATTAAGATATTTCTCACCTAACAACTGGTCGACTTAACAGCCACTTGAAAAGTTAATATGTGCTTGGCAATTGATCCATTATTTTTATTGTAAAACAAAACTTTGAAGTTATGATGGTCCTATGGCCATTCAACCAACATTTCTGACGCGTGGGAAGTGCAGTGGCAGTATAGTCACAAATATTGTGTATTATTATGGAAGTGGCAGAACAACTTCAACCAAATCAAATCTCAGCCCATAGTCACAATAATCTCTTTAATTTGAATTTCTATTTTCCAACAAGATTTGAACTGAACACCAAGTGTAAAAACCATAAAATATTTACCTGCTTCTCTTCACAGACGACAAGAAGCAATTTCTGCCTAGGAACAAAGTCTTTCTCTGCCATTCGTAAGCTTGTCTGTTCAGATCCCCTATTATCACTATCTGGGACCTGTGGTACAAACCTTTGGCTTGTCTTGTAACCTGCCAGGATATAACTCAAAAACTGACATTTTGTTGACAAAGTTTAATGGATTTAAAATGAATGATTTACAAGTTTTAGTTTCAATAGCAGCAGTTTTTCATATGCTATAGTAGAAAAACAAAGACACTAAAAAAAGTACATCACATATACAGATATAAAGAATAGGTAGGGTTCAAAGAGTTATAAGAAAAACAAAACTGCTAAACACCTTTGACAGCTGAAGGAGATATATTAGGGACCAAGTCCTGATGCTCTAACACCATGCTCTGCCACTGCTCTGCACTGCGTCCAATAGCCAGCAATGTGATCTGACCTCCACCTGCAGCCATAGTTTCTAGGACACGATTCATCTGAGCC
The DNA here is from genome assembly GCA_036873155.1 of Biomphalaria sudanica. NCBI lineage: Eukaryota > Metazoa > Mollusca > Gastropoda > Planorbidae > Biomphalaria > Biomphalaria sudanica. Next base: position 424,490 of record JAZGLO010005637.1, on the reverse strand, counting down.
TCCTAAACATAAACATTTTTACCATTTATCTTTAATAAATAAATTCAACAAAACATATTGTTAGCAGATTCTTTGTATGTAAGTGATTAAAGTGTACCATGGGGAATTCTGACTGCATATTAAGGATTTAGTAAGACAAAGCTCTAAAGAATTTTCAGATCCATCATAGTAAAGTATTGTTAGGATTGTAGTATTTATCACTTGAAAGTCAAACTGGAGTGTTAGATATTATTTCTAGTTCTGAAACCATTGATATTTTGAACAGGTAAGTTACTTGGTAACCAGGGAAAGCTAGAACCACAAAACTAGCTCTAACATAAATGCAAAGCTTGAACTCTATGACCATATCACAAAGTCTTCAAGGATTGCGAAGTTCTTTCTTCAGGGAATAGTACCAGGAAAAAGACGAAGAGTCAGACAAAGATAACATGGGAAGACAACATAAAAGAATGACAGAAATCAGAAAGGAATGAAGAAAGATGGTCAACAGATCTTGTGTGGTGCCCCATTAATTCACCAGACTAGTGAGGCGAAGGTGAAACATAAACTTGAGAGCATATTAAAAATCATTGGCTTCAATAAAATTGATGATGAATGCAGTATCTTACAATGTGATTAGAGGTTCTAAGCCATGAGATTTAAATTTAGATCAATGCAGTATCTTACTTTGAGTGTAGTCTTGCATGGTGTGAACATGATACCATAAGGTGGCTGCAATGGAGAGCTGGTCTGAATGACTTTGAAGATCCTCAGCATGGTGTCACTGGTAATGGACATAACTGACTGCTGGAACTCTTTCAAAACAAACTCCACATTGAACTTGGACTGAAACTTGAGCCTGGTGCTGTACACAGAGGGTACACCTAAGAAACAAAACAGTTTCACTTAAGGTGACATTATTTTTCCTGGTGTAACTATTTCATAACCTTACCTTTAAAGATAAAGTCTAATTATATTTTTTAATGCCACAAGCAGTAGCTTTTGAAATACAACTATGAGTGGTCAGTCTATCAAGTTACAACTATTGAGTGGCCAATCCAAACTACAACTATTAAGTGGCCAATGTCTATCAAAGTATGACTGCTCAAACTGATGTGTAGGCATTAATCTTTAGCAAATAATAGAGTCTGTGGTCCACAAGACTAGCGCTTCGAGATTGGCTTAACCAATCGTTTTTATGTAAGTTCAATACTTAGGTTCAAAACATATCTTTTGTTAGTTAGATTTGATCAATTAAAGTGGTCATATTTCAGATTGCAGATATTTTTTCAGTGGTTTATTTGGAGTGTGTTGTGTTTAAGCAAAAATCAAGAATTGGCTAAAATGTATCATGGCAACTGAAAATATATACAATCCAGAATCAACACTGTAAAACAAATACTTGTACTAAAATCTTCCATTTTAGTTTCATTTTAATTAATTTTTAAAAGGAGTCAAAGAATTGATTACTTTTACAATATCTACTTTACAAAATCTGAATAAACACAAGAAAAAATGTACCAATACTACAACAAAAGTCCATCCAATGTTTAGCAAGGGAGCAGAAGACTGGGTGAAGGTGTCCTTTCTCTCCATTCTCATACTTAGCTATAGTCTGCTGCTGAATCTGTGCATCAGACAAACTGGCATCTTTAGGCCGGAGGGGTTGTGTTGACAACCCACCAGGTGTTCTAGGTTGTGACATGTAGCCAGCAGACTGAGGTGATGAGTTAAAATCTAAACACTAGAAATCAAAAACAGCAGTACTTATTATGAAAGTGAGCAAAGTTGTTTTTTTGCTTTAAATCATAAATGTATTCTGGTTGCAATGGGTGGGTTTTGTAGTTGTCAACTCATATCCTTAGTTGTTTAAATTTAGTTCTCATAGACTTGACCATCTTTTTAAAAACATTTCAACATTTTCTTCAGAAAACTGGCTTTGACATTATTATTTCATTGAGTGATTTTTAAAAAGTAATGTTTAGCTAATTGAAAAAAAAACTGTTCTCATTCTAATAGCTTAATTTTTATTCTATGAAGCATTGTCCAATGTTAGTCTCTAGTAGAAAGCAGAAGGAAGACAAACTATTGAGTGTCAATAAAACATTTCAGATTTCACAATTTAGATTGATTTAGAGCACTTGGTGGGAAACTTTATAGAGCATAGTTTTGATAAATGTTGGCTTTATCTTTATTCTATACTCACATCACTCTAAATGTTTATGAAAGCTAAACTTATTGATATAGTTTTTCCTTATTGAAAAAAAAAAACGAACTGAATTTTCAGATGCAAAATATTTCATAAAATACTTGTATCTAGGAATGTGTAAGAATATGCTGGAAAATTTCCAGATAAAGGAATCAGGATAAACTCTATTATGTGATTTAACTTTTTTAAGAGGCCATAAAATGGTGTATACAATTTACCTTGCCAACTTTGTCTTCAGAGTTGGTGTTGCGTAGTTCACTAAAAGATGAGAATAGAGAGAAAGTGAGTGTTGAGCTTCTGGGTGGGTCAACTGAGAACTTCCGGGTCAGTGGGTTATGTTTTCTCTCAGTAGTTTCAGCTAGACATAAAAAACACAAATCATTTGAGCATTGTTAAAAGTCTTATAGTGTGTACAATCTATAGACATTTTAAAAGTATGAAGTGTAAGAAAACGTCATCAAATGTGGAATGTAGTCAATGAGCATTGACATTGATGTGTGTACTAGGAGAACAGATCCAAATATTCCTGATCACTTAAGAATAAACTTTAGAATCACTACAGGGTAAACTTGTGTTTATTCCACTTTTCCTTAATTTAACTTTATGATACTTTTAGTTACCAGTTACTCTTTCATAAAATCTGTCTACAAAAGTAATTGCATCATAGCAACAGTACCTAGAGGGACATATTTGGACAGTTGTAGCATTCCAACAGTGAAAGACAATCTGTTCACTAAGAAGTCACATTTCTTCTTCTCCAGCCCCAGTGTTGTATAGTTGTCTGTATTCTCTGATCAATGTCAGTATCCAAACCTAGTTGTGGATCTTTCCTTTGTTGTGTGCATTGTGGCAAGTTATAGTTGTAGAAACATTATTGTCTCTCCCTAATTCCCATTGGATGTTTTGTCTATTGTTTTCTAATCAACAACTTGACAAGTCTGGGTCTTTAGTAATAATAACCTTTATGTTCTTATGGTGAGCCATCAGGTTTATGTTCAGTCCATTGTTGTATCATACAGCCTTTCAAAATATTTTTTTTTAATACAATTTTAACTCATCTAAACACTAATGACATAGTGACATGACTAGCTTGTTGGAATAACTGAAATAAAACACTAGCACTGGAGCAGCATAATTGCACTGAAACAGCACACTCACACTGATATTCAACACACTAGCACAGAAATAACACACTAAGACAGAAATAGTACATTAGTGCTAAAACATCAGACTGGTACTGAAACAAGACACTACTTCTATAAACTACCTGGTAGTTTAGTTGGTGATGCTGGCAGAGATGAGACAGGGGGAGCAAAACTTTCCGTCAGGTTCCTTGGCACAGAGCAGATAGGTGTGGTCAGCATGAAGTATTCCATGACGATGTCGCATAGTGAGTGACGGAGTGCTAAGATGAGTTTGTCACTGAAGAATGCCAAGTCACAGTTACCACATTCCCATATATTAAAACTAATAAGTGCTGTGGGACCTGGAGATTAGAACAAACAGCAAAAAGACAATATCAAACTCATTGTGATGACCCATTATAGTTTAGAGTAGATGTGCATTAAGAATGAATTCCTTAGTTATTGTTTAGTTTATTTTCTTACTCAAATATCAATGAAATTACTTTCTGTGATGTTTGAGTGATTTAGTGAAGTCAATGACAGAAGAATTTAGAACAGCGTTTTTCAAACTGTGTGACCTGAAAAGGGGGGCAGCAAGTCCTGACAAAGGGAGTGGGGGCAAAGCGAGTTATCAAGGACCCAAAAATAAAGTTGTATTTTTCATTGTAGTTATCAATCCATATTTGAATATTAACCAAGTAAATTAACACTATTACCAATGTTTTAAAACTTAAAATTTTTACATACAAGGTGTTGTTTCATCTTATAATAAGGAACTATTAAAATGTATACCCTTTTAGCGAGCAGCATCAGCAACAATACTGACTTAAAATTTTTGAAACCTCTCCTCTAACATGATTCTTTGACTTTTTTGTGCCAATACGGTCGAAATACTCCAGAATTATATTGATATCTTTTATGTGACAAAAAGAAAAAAGTTTTTGCGGTCAGCAGATGTTCTTAGCAGAATATTGAAAAGAGAGTCCATTGTTTCACATTGTAAGGCAAGCTGTTGACCTGTAAAAGTACAAACTAATTTCTTCTTTACCTTCTATCTTATACCCAGCAGTTTTCTGAAGCATTTACTCTCAAAGGCTTGAATTCTTCTTTCACATACACTCCAAAACTTATAGAAATTCAGAGACCACTATCAAAGAATACAGACACCACTATCAAAGAATACAGACACCACTATCAAAGAATACAGACACCACTATCAAAGAATACAGACACCACTATCAAAGAATCCAGAGACCACTATCAAAGAATACAGACACCACTATCAAAGAATACAGACACCACTATCAAAGAATACAGACACCACTATCAAAGAATACAGACACCACTATCAAAAAATCCAGAGACCATTATCAAAGAATACAGATTAGACAATTCCAAAATGTTTCTACAAGTCTCAAGGGTAAGAAACAAGCTGTAGGTCAAAGGTGGCCACACTTTGTCATCAGTGTATCTATAACAAAGCAATGCCCTTGTACTATGTGAACTGATCACTCCATATGTCCCTCAGAGAGCCCTTTGCTCAATGGACTCAACCCTTCTAGTCATGCCACATGTCTCCCTCAAAAGCCATGGTCTGCAGACTTTTTCAGTGCATGGACCAAAGGATTGGAACTCACTCCCCATTGATCTCAGACAGACAAGAAGAACATTAAGACATGTTTAAAACTTTTTTAGATTAGTTTGTCAATTTAGCTCTCATGTTTGTGTTTGTAATGTTATCGTAGCGCCTTGAGCCTACGTTTTGTTTGTTAACAGCGCTTTATAAATAAAATTAATATTATTATTATTATTATTAAAGGTTACCTGGCCTAGAAGAAGCAGACTTCTCATGGATGGTGGTCTGGACATACTTGTCAAACTCTGTGGCATCACTCAGAGAGGGCATGTTGTTCTTAATGGGAGAAGGACAGTTGAGAAGTTTGACCTGCTTCCCTTGACCATCCACAAGGTTCACACTAACACAAGCAATACCTAGAAAACAAACAGTAAAATTCAAAAGGTCGTAAAAAACACTCAAGTTAGTGACATATCATACAGGAAATGGAATAATGGCTCTCTGGTAAATACACTTTTTATAAAATTTTCATTAATATTTCAAATTTTTTTATTAGGCTTAGATAAAATTTAGTACAATGTCAGAAGCCTAATTAAGATAATTCTATATTTATATAAAAACATACATAAAAAATCAACTGTATACAGAAAGATAGTAAGTGAAAAACAGGATAAAGAGTATGAGTTATATTTAAATTGCTGAAATCTAATTAATAATTGAGTCACAGTATACTTCTTGAGTTTTAAAAAGATGAAGAGAAGAAGAATGAGTGCTTTTCACTAGTCTTTTAAACCTTTGGATTAATATAAGACACAGCAAATGTTTTTACGAATTTAAAACTAGGAAAATAAAGCTTTTTTATCCAGCTAGAAATCAATTTAGCATTTTACTATTTCATAAACCAATTTACAATAAAATGAAAGAGTTACCCTTTCCTCCTCCTTTCTCTGGCCTGACATATATATATACTTTGTCTGCAGGTATAGCAGTGTAAACACCATCATAGATATCCTAATAAAATATTTAAAATACATCAAACTTTGTTCACATTTCATCATGTCTTTGTGTTGTGACTAAAGTATGTAACAGCTTACATTCAAACTTGTACAAAATATACAATCTTTATGTCTGTAAATATCTGTCAATGACTCTGAGCATGTTAGCAGTATGCTAATTCTTTCCAATTGAATTAACAAAAAAATTGGTCCAAAAAAATGGAAGAGCTTATAGATATTGTTTCAAGCACAGAGAATAAAAGGAAGTGTTTCTATCATTCCTTTCATTCTGTTGAACTTTGTAGCTATCAGAGAACAAACAACACATGATAAAGATAGTAATAAATTCCTCCCTCTCCCCACCCTTCAGAAAGTGTATTATCTGTTTAAGAAGTGGCAAAATAGGCATGTGACAGGAGGGTTTTGTAGCCATGTGACATTTCTGAAACTATTTTGCCCAATTATTATCTATATAGGCTAGTGTCATGCTAACATGAAACTGTGATGCAGGATTCGAATCCATGTAGTTGGGAGTGTGCAAAAACTGTAGCAGGTTCTGACGCAGGTAGTACATCAGAGCCACCAGGTACATGGAGCAATGGCCAGGTATGGTCAGCAGGAGAGAAGCAGAGGGTAACTGACCAGGTTTCTGAATGAACTGTGGATGAAAGTAAACAAAAAAAACAGTTGTCACAATTAAATATATTGGCACTTGTTAGCCCACCAAAATTTTCTTTAATTTTCAAATGACTTTGATGTGAAAAATAATGAAGTTCAACTAGCCATCATTGATCAAATACTAGATATATATAAGGAGACTGAGAACACCTCTTACTCAAAGATGTCTGCTAGACATTAGAGAAGCTTCAAGAAAAGACAAGGCTTATTACAAGTAATCTATTAAAGATCAAGTCTGGTTACTTACAGCAATGTCGTCAGGCTTCAGCTTACACTGAGGGTTTTTCCTTAGCATGAAACAAATGTCTTCCAGAAGAGCATCATCCAATTTGTTCTGCAACATTTTCATTAAATCATCTCTGACCTCTTGACCTGTACCAGAGGGAACAGGTGCTGACATTTACACTTCAACTTAACTGATAAACTGAGTAGCTTCTATTGACTATACCAGGCCAACAGACTTCTCTTTAGCTAATGCAACAACTAACCAGCTTCTAATGACTATACTAGACCAACAGACTTATCCTTAGCTAATGCAACTACTAACCAGCTTCTACTGACTATACCAGCCCAACAGACTTCTCTTTAGCTAATGCAACAACTAACCAGCTTCTGACTATACCAGCCAGATAGACTTCTCTTATAGCTAATGCAACAATATTCATAATAAATTAATTGTGGAACAGTTTCTTATAACAAGACACTCAATAAAAGTTTTGATTTCTACTAACCAACATTCTCAATTCCATGAACTGTCAGCTCTACAACTTCCTCTGTTCTGCTGGATTGGTGGCCAAGACTGGAAGCCATGGACACAGTGTCACTGTCACTTTTTCCTGGCTGGACAAACCAAACAAAGATAATCATCAATTGTAATTTTATAGACAGAGCTATTTCTTTTTAAAAGATAGATACAGTAATTAAAACAAAAAAAAAAGCCTTAAAAAATAAGCAACTTACTTGTCTATTTACATCTGCCAGTGAAGCTTCCAGATCAACTTCTGATTCAGGTGCTATCTGATTCTCTTTTAGTCTTTAAAAGAAAAACAAAGAAATAGTTGTTTTTTTCCCATTTATTTCAAAAATGTTATTGAAAAAAATTAAAATTATTCATGACATTAGCTATACAAGTCAGAAAAGATTGTTTTTTTTTATTGTATCAAAACATTATGACAAAAAAACAAAATATTGTAAAACTATGAAAAATGTTTGAATAAACTTAGACATCTACATTATTTTATATGATATAAAAACTGTTGTAAGTGTTGGTGAGATACTTGTTGACAATCAATATAACTGGGAAGTTAATGCTCATCATAGTAAATAAGAAAAGAGCCTTATCTCACAGTACAGCTGAGACTGATGGGGAAAGAAACATAAGGAGAAAGTGGGAAAAAAGACAGGAGATCAGTAATCAGCTGCATGACTTATTTAATCATCACCACATAAGATTTCCATTACATTCACAACACCTTGACCTTTGAAGATAACATACTCCAAATGATATAATTTTCCTCCTTATGACCACACAATTTGTCAAGAAGATAAATAAGCTTGTGCGGAGGATAATACTAATATTTAAGTCAATTAAAACCATATTAAACTTCCTAAAATATTGTGTACATTATTTACTACTTATTCACAAAAACATTTTAAAATTTCTCCCCAAAACATGTCCACCATCATCATGTTATCACCAAACTCTTTTGGTTAGGAAAAAACTTGCTTACTTCAAATTCTAACTCTTCCATTTTATATTTACAAGGCCTTATGTTTTCTAGATCTAGGCATCTTTGTAGATCCTGGCCTGCTCTATATACTCAATCTTAAAAAGTAAGATGGCAAAACTTTAATAGTTTAATCGCCAAGTGCACAATAGAGTTCTTGTGTCTGTTTTTTTTTTATAGTGACTGTGATGTAAAGGGTTAAAATAGTGCCCCCAAAAGGTGTATTTTTATGTTTATGAAATACAATGTCCATACATTCAATCATGACAATCATTTCATATGTTAATTAGTTTTCAGGGATGTGTCAAAGAAACAAAAAGAGTTTTGTGTTTAACTTTTGACTTTCAAAGGATACAAAACAATTACAGAAGATGTATAACTTAAATACAATTTCAAATCTTCCACATGCAGATGATATAATACATGTTTAGATAGAAGTCAAGACTTACCTGAGGTAAAACACATTATGGGAGGAGAGTTCCTCTATGACAAACATATTTTTCCTATTGGACACCAGAAAGTTGTTCAGAGCCTGTCGAAGGACCACAAGACCCTTGGGAGTGTTGCCTCCTCTCTGTATTGCTGGCTTGAGCCTTGGAGGGAGGACAAAATATCTCCGGTAGACCACTTCACAATTAAAGTGCCCTGGTACAAAGTCCATGGCTGCAGCCAGGTAGCCTTGACCATCTTCACTGTCATCTTCATCTAGGTCATCGCCTTGAGAAAAGAAAATCCTTAAGTGAAAGTAAATCGAGACAAAAAAAAAGTGTTGTCTTTACAAAAGAAAAAGGTAGGTAACTCCATAAACTAAGAAATATTTCTCTCTTTATCTAATCTATTGTCCACTGACTTCTTTGTTGAATCCTATGGGTCATAATTTGTTGTGGGATAGAAAAGTTGGGATATACTTTAAATGAGATGTATGTTTTCTTTATTTGTATATGATTATAATTTTCCCTCCCTGTTATCAGACATCCATTAATCTGAGGGAAAGTTTTTTAGCCACACTTGGAATTACATTGGGACCTAAAGGCTGGCATTCAAATGTTAACCATTAGGCAGCTAACCTTTCAACTCAAAATATTTTCAATATTTCATATGGTAATTTAATAGGAGCTACATTTGAGCATTTAGTCTATACAATCAGTATGAGATAATTAATAAATAAATTAGAAAAAACTGCAGCAAAGTATACAAAATAATAATGTGTCTATACTTTATGTAGAGAAGTGAAGAAACCTTGTTACTTTAGGAGTAGAAAAAGAAAAGGAAAAAATTGAGTGATGAAGTATTTTATGATCTAATTCTAGTTTGTAACTGGTTAACATGACCAACTTTATCCGTAGTGTAGCTTACCATCACCAGACAGTCTCTGTGATGTTGGTCTTTTGTTGGTCCATTTAAAATCTTCATCTGCCTCCGGGACAAGCAGTGAATTGCACATCTTTGTTTTGTTAAGTTCTTTGAGTAAAAGTGCCTACAGTATTGGAGAACAACAAATTGAGAGTAAACTCAGCAGTGTCTCAATAATACAATAAATAATAATAAAACAGTGGATTGCAGTTAATTGGTTCACAAGAGGATATTTTAAGTCTAATAACAGCCTGGTCTGATTAAACAAGCATGTCAACATGCTACAACATAATAAAAGTACTGAAAAATTAACAACCAATAATCAGCTGGTCCAATAATAAGTGGTTCTATTAATTGGACTATTCCTATGCAAGTGGCTAAAGAAAGAAGTGAACATTCAAAATATAGTTCTTAAAAATACAGTTAAACATCTATAAAGCATATATTAAAAAGTAGGAGCCCATACTATGTAATGCAACCTCTAAGTCTATCACGCTTGGAGCCCTCTCTACAATCATCTCTAAGTCTTTATGGCATAGTGCTCTCTCTGCAATCAACTGCAAGTCTACCTTGTATGAAATCTGCTAAGTTATCAACTGAATTTATCATGCATACTGCCCCCTAAGCAAGCATATGCAACTATATTGTATGTTCCTCTCTACTAAGCAATCATCTGTTTTTCTTGTATGCTGCCCCCTAAGCAATCAACCATAAGATGATCCAGTATGCTGCCTTCCATGTGAAATAAAAAAGCCACCCTACTTTATTTCAAGTCAAAAGCTATTGCAGTAGTTAAATAAATAAATAAATGATACATGTATAGATGTTAGTGTTCTGACCTGATTGACTTTCTTGCATACACTCTGTATGCCTTTAATAACAGATGAATACAAAACTTTATTGGCTGTACTGGCTGCTGAGTCACAGTCTACTGGCTCTCTGGTGAATCAAAAACATTTTTCATTAAAAACAAAAATGTTGCTTAAAAGAAATGTTAATTAATATTTTCAGAAACACTTTGTTCTTGTACAAGTTTCAGACATTCCTTAAGATTTGAATATTTATTACATCCTAGCTCAAAGACATCATCTGACAGTATCATTATTTTTATTAAAAACAACATTTGAGTTAACTGAATATGCATGCTAAGGTAACTGCTCACATGCAGAGTTCTAAAAAAAAAAAAAAAAAGAAGAAAACATAATTTGTTTTGAACATAGCATTGCATGACCAACAAAATAATAAAGTTCCCCTTTCATACCTTGTGGACTATAAGGAAAGAGTTCATTTAGCCTAAGGTAGAACCATGTGGAAAGCGAAAAAAAAAAAAAGTCTTATTTCAGTGTTCCAGTATTGTTCTCTCATTCAATGTGTTTCAGAAAGAGGTTTCAAATACAAGTAAAAAGCAACTGAACTTAGAATTAGGCAGTTTCCTCACAAGAAACTGGTAGTGCGGTTTGCGCGCTGGACTGTCGTTCGGATTTATCGACGGTCGAGGGTTCAAACCCTGCCCGCTCCCATCGCCCGTCGTCCTGCGGGAGGTTTGGACTAGGAAGTAAACTATCTTCAACTCTGAAGGAACATCCGAAATATGTAAAACATTTTACAAACATTTTAAACAAGAAATCTATGCTTATTATAGTTCCATTTGCAAGTAAGTAAGCAATAAAACATTGGACTACCTGGAGTGGAAAAACACTTCCGTCTTGTCTTGGTGGACCTGCATGAGTAGCCAGTAGTCTGGCAATTCTGGATAGTAGCCACTGATGTCAGACATTGATGCTGACTCATCCAGCTCCATATCACTGACATCACCATCAAAGCCTGTGGCAAAAGATAAGAAGTCTTATGACAAATACACAATTACACTGGAACATTAACACTTCTGAAAAAATTACAACAATAGCTGATCTGGTTTTAGCGTTTTCATCAAAATTGTTATAATACAACATTAGTAAATATTTCAAGTTGTACAAGTTGTAATCATCTTATCTCATAATGTCCACATTACAAACCTCTATTAGAAATGGATCATATATTTGACATTTATAATACACATTGGATATTAACTAGAAATATCTTTGGACAATAAGAGTTATTTTAATTATGATGATGAAATAATCCCAAATGATATCTAACAAAGCCTTTCCTTTCCAATCCTCTAAACTGCATTGGGTTATGTGAAAAAGACCTGAATACAAACTTTTTTTTGACACCATTCTGGCATTTTAGTAGGCTACTTGGTACCTTTAAAAAACAACAGATCCGCTTTTGCTTCAATATCAACAGTATTATAAGACAACAAGATTATAAAGAGAGTTTGTGTTATCACAAAAACTCAGAGGCGGTCCCTGTCGGATACCTGTCGGATCCACCTATTCGCAAGGAATATTCAAGAGGTGATTTTATTTTGATTGTCAAAAGTAAAAATGTTTCAAAGATTCATTTGCTGTAGTAAATTTTTTTCCCTCTGTTTTACATGTTTCGGATGTTCTTTCCTGTAGGATGACAGGGGATGGCAGCGAGCAGGGTATGAACCCAGAACCGTCGAGATAATCAGTCCAGCACGCTAACCGCATGACCAGGCATTGATCTAGATCTAGAATCCACAATGAGTTAAAAAAATCTAGATATACTGTAAAAAATCTAGATCTAGTTTAAAAAATCAAGATAAAATCTAAATCTAGCTTTTATGTCTTTTTAAGATATGAGTCAAATAACGAGGTTTAATAAACATTACTATACCGAGTTGTTTTAGCATTTCATTTGAAGAATTCATTCCATATGACGTCAAAAGGAAAAAAAATTCACTATGTCACACGGCCTTTTTAGACTAAAAAATGCCTTCATCAATATGAGCAAGTTATCAAGTCTTCATAGACATTGGTGCACAGAGTTTTTTTTTTAGCATTACATTTAAAGAATTCATTCATATGACGTCAAAGGAAAAAAATTCCATTAAGTCACATTGGGCTAGTACCAAAAAAATATCTTTAACACAAGAGACATTGAAAGAGGATTAGAGCCGCATTTTTGTGTGCGTTTGTCTGTCAATCTGTCTGTGAAAACAACTAAAAGCTATTGAAAATTTGATTAACCTTTAATTTTCCTTCCTAAACATTGCAACAGTTTTAAGTATGTATAATAGATTGTTCCAGATGTTTGTATAAATAATAAGAGAAAAGGAATTCCAGATAAATCTAATACTGTTAATTAAATATTTGGGATGGTCTTGTATGAAAATTAGATGTACCAGAGCCTTGTGGAGAGAGTTTGTTAAGTTTTAGCTAGAAAATTAAACGAACTGTAAGATAGAAGTGAGATTTTACATAAACAGAGTTAAAATATTTTTCATAAAAATCCGGAACAACCTATTTTCGTAAATGAGAAGATTATTTCTTTTATTACTTAGAAGAGGGATTTCAAACAGTTATTTGGTGATTTTTCATATCAAATTAGGAAATTTTTGGCGAGGATTTGTAAGAAAATTTAAGTAATGTAGGTCGATTTCTTTTAAAAACAAAATCCGTAACACTCTTTATCAATTAAAAAACTTTTGTTATGTTTTAGCAAGAAAATTAACTGTAAAATAAGTCTAAAAAGTGATTTTCAATCATCGTTTCTAGTAAATTACTTTCTTATTTTTGAAAAAATTAAGTCATTTAACATAAATTTATTTTAAGATGAAAATATGGAACAATTTGATATCCATAATTAAACTTTAGTGACATATTTTCAAAGAATATAAGTGTAATATTAGCATGGTCGAGAGGCCAAGTGCGCTTGAATGAGATTGGACCAAAAGCGCTCTGAGCATGCTATAACCATGAAAGTAGTGCTATATAAAAGCTATAATAATAATTATTCAATTATGCGATTTCAAACAATCATTTGACATAATGTATTTTTTATAAAACAATATCCGGAACAACTTTATAGTTAATGAAATATAAGTCAGTATAGAGATTTTGATTAAGCATTTATATGCTATTTACATTAAAAAAAACGGAACAACATATTATTGATAATGTGTTTTTGGAACATTTAAGCATGGAAATTAAATGTAATATAGGTTAGAAGAGCAAACAAACATTCGTTGGCATTGATTTGTTTTGCACAAAAACATCCGGAACAATATATTATAGATACTTATAACTTTTGAGATGTTATGGGAGGAACATTAAAGGTTAAATCAGATTTTCAATAGCTTTTAGAGTTTTATCTAAACATGATGGACAGACAAAATGTACAAAATAAGCGTCTTTTATTCTGATGGGGGCACTAAACAAAAAATAAATAAAATATGATTATTTAAAAAATTTTGAGGGAACTGATTAGCACCATGTCTTGCCTCTGCACTAAAGTCGCTGCATAAAAAGTCCATTTTAAAAAATGTGGGTGATATTTACATTCAAACTGCATTCTTAGCCTTTATAAACAAACATAAATGTTTTCTTTTAATTTTAGCAGCTAGTTGACAAGAAAAAAACACCTTGAACTAATATTTATATTATTTGTGAACATTTCCTGTACATTTTATAAATATATTTCACTTAGTGATACTGAAAATACACAAAATATTGCCTTTCTTTGTAAACATATTGTAACATTATCTCCCTTACATTTATGTATTGTTTTAAGAATTTGTGTATTTTTATGAAAAAATCGCTTGCATAATTAATTTAATAAATTAAACCATTTGCTTTTAGAAAACCAAAAGTAACAGTTGCACCTAAACTTTTCAAGCCGCATCGAATGGTGAAATAATATTTTTCATTTCTCTTCTAGTTTTTGAGATCTGTGTGTGACAGACGGACATTTTGCACCAACCTAATAGCAGCTTTTCCCCTTACAGGGGCCACTAAAAATGACAAAAAATGTGAAGTAATAAAAGCTCACCATCATCTGTAGTAGATTCTCTTGAAGAAATGACAGATGGTGACTGGGGCATGGTGGATGGACGACTGAGCATGGTGTTGTTGCCAGAAGGAGCTGAGCAGTGGCGACTCCTAGAATTGTTGGCAGTTAAGTTGGCAGAGCGCCCACCCTGGAGTCCAGCAAAGCTACTGGACTTCTTCAGGCTGTATTTTAGAAATGGAAATCTTATCAGAAACCAGATAGAAGGGGCTGAACTCTTGTCAATAGTGTAATATGTAAGCATCACACAAGCCCAGCACAAAGTGTTTAATGATTGGCATAATATGGCAGTAGTATATGTCATGCTTACACTTTAGAATATGTTTCTGGTATAAAATGTCAATGGCATATGACAAGCTTAAATTTTAGAATAAATTTAGAAGCAACAAGAAATGCCTTTTATTAGGAAAAAAAGGCATTTGAGAACATTAAGCAGTGGGTGATAGCTCACATGTTAAAACAAAAATTAACGGCATATAAAATCTTTAATACTAGCCTTATAGTTAGAGTTAGGATAAAGTAATGGAGGGTGACTCTTAGTTATTTCATAAGGGACGATAACTGCATCAATGCCATATAAGTGAATAAACCTGATGCTTTCTCAAGACCTTTGTGGCTTCTATTAGATACTGTACCAAAAGACGAATCAAACCAGTTTAACACAATTACATGATCTTTGAAAGGCTCTTAGGACAGTCTTTAGATGATCTTAAAAGAAAGTTTCTCCAGCGACCATCAAGCATTCACATTAATATTAGCTGGTGCAACACATTATAAAAACATCAAGCAATGCTTGAGGACATCAAAAGTCCTCTTCTCTTTCAGTTCAACAGCATAATCATTTTCTAAGTAACTAGGTTAAAGGTGCTTGACATCAGTATCCTTTCAGATATTAAGAAGGTGCAGTTTTTCTGGAAGCTTTGCAATAAAATATCACTGTGGATGTTCACTTTTAAACTAGTAGAACTGCATATTAAAATAACAAAAATTCACATCAAACTAGATCACAAGTATGTAAATCACCTTTGTTCTGCATTAACATCTAATTCAGAGATTCTCAAATCTTGTAGTGTAGGACCCACTGCATTTGCTTCAGGTAATGAGATTACTGCTTTTACATCAGTACTTCCCACATTGAGGCTGACCTTGGCCCTCTGGTTGACCTTGGCATCTGAACAGCTTCTGGGTCGCTGTTTGTTCTCACTAGCTTCAGATCCACCAGCTTCATCCCCCATGTTGACAAGTGATCTAGATCCTGATGGAACACCCTCCTGGTCTGCTAAGTCAGGGAAGACACAGGGCAGACTGAAGCTGCGCTCCTCTTTAGAAATAATCACGCCTTCTGAATTGGCAGTTGATCTATTAGGATCAAGTGGTCCCATGTTCTGGAACCTGGTTTTGTTGATTATTAGAAAATAAAAGTCACCTTCTTTAGTCAATCTACATCCTGGGAAACTCTGTCGTTCCAACTCCTAATAAAAAAAATGCAATAAAGTTATATTAAAAGTATCTAAAAACTAATAATGTTGTTTTATAAAATACTGACTCCTCCAAGATGATTATAGACATACAATAAAAAAAAAGTAATAAAAAAAAAAAAAAAGATTTGAATTTTGTAGACTTTGCCAAAGAAAGAATTGTTAACTGAAAACTCTTTGCTAATAATATATAAAGTTTATTTTTTTCTTAAGTGGGTATCCAAGTAATAGTAAAATGTTCAAAGAAAAAGATTTTATTGCTTAAAGAATTAGTTGAGATCAAGGTCAATATATTTTCATTGATGAAATGAACTAATGACAAGGTGGCTACCTCTATAAACATGTTCAGGGATTGATCTGCTCCAAAGACAAACTGAAGGTTGACAGTTTGGTACATAACAGTTCTAGAGTTGTATTGAGCAGCACTGCTGATGTACTTGGCAACAAAGGCAAGTGTGTCAGCAGTAATAGGATGCATGCACCTTAAAGATGAGATGACTTCTTCCTGCATCAGGTACTCAATCTGAAACAAAGCAAATTTTTAAGTCAATTCTTAATTTTTTTAGTGCGTTTTGTTTAGTTTGTATAATAAAAATCTATATAATTAGGACATAGGATTAGATGTTTAATAAAAAAAAATAATATCATACAAATGTTTCATTAAAACATTATCCAAGTTTAACAATAATGGGATGGTGGTCTACTCGTTTATTGATCTGAAAGTCATGGGTTTTTCTCAGTGTAAGCACCAGAATATTTGTCTGAACTAAGTTCCCCCATTTCAAATGGGCACCTGGCATCAGCTGGAGAAAGTAGAACATAATCTATCCTGTGGACTACAAAATCTTGACCTTGATCAAAGGGACCTTTACTTAATTCCTTCACATAAAATAAAATATTGTATTAAAAAATATTTTTATAAGTAAAGGGAGATGAAAGCTTGAGTTACCTCATCTTTGACAGAATAAACAGCTGCATGTTGAGGCTTGGGAAGATGGCTTACTGGATCGCCCAGAGGCTTAGGAGAACTAAAAACATATTGTCATATTAATCACTATACAATAATCATTACGCTTTACGGACTAGTTAAATTAACTATGTCTATGTTTTATGTAGCAGAATGGCTTTATAAGATACAGAGAATTTAATTACCAACAAAAGTGTGTCTCATGGTACAACAAAATTGGTATGCTTGGATTTATAAGATACAAGGAATTTTGTTACCAAACATAGAAAAAAAAAAGAAAAAAAAAGTGTGTCTCATGGTACCTGAACACACACAAAAATATTTTTTTGTGCTTTATAAGAATGTTAGGGAAATCTTTTTGAATGTTAGCTATCTAGCTTATTTAATACACAACACTTGCCCTACTAATGCAGAAAGTTTCTCATCAGCATCATCCTTCCCAGAAGCACTTGTCTGGCTGATGTTTGACAGCAGTCTGCGATATGAAGGCTTCCTAGGTGTAGGCTGATCGATTTCATTTAACAATGTCAAGCAATTGATATCAAATGTCACTTTAAAGTCAGAAAAATCTATTGTGTGAATTGGTTCAGGCAAACCTTTAGTAATCTCCCCTGTGTGGAGTAGAAAGATATGTATGCTTGAACTGCTAAATAGCACAAGCCTTTACAAACAATTTCTTGTTAGTTCTCTACACAAATATTCTTTGGCACTAAGATTGGTCAAAGAAAAATTACAAAATTTCAGAATGATATACAAATTAATATGACTGAAATCTATGAACCTGTAACTATGAATGTGAGCTAAATATGGGGAATGTCCCTGGAATAAAACATACATTCATGAGATAAGAAATTAAAGAGCATGTATGCAACTAATTCTTACTATCTGTAAAATGGTGTGGAAAAAAATTAATAATAAGCTGAAAATGTTCAAATGTTAGGTTATGGTGGTCTTAGAAAAGATTTTTAAAAAAGTACCTTGAATTATCCAATATCTTCATTAAAAAAAAAACATGTTTGAAAGTCATTTCTGGTAAAAATGTACTTTAAATTTTTTTTTTTAAAGATATATGTAAACATATGCTACTTTATAATCTAAAATTACAGCAGAATTCAGATTTTGTGGATTTACTTTTTATAGGTCATGACTATTTTTTTTAAATTTCTGGAACATCTCTAAATAAAATAGAAGAGATCTCTGTACTCACCAAAGCATTGTGGGACTGACTGTAATGAGATATGCTGGAAGTCTGACTTCTGCTTGATGGTACAGGTAAAGTGGACAAACAAAGGCATGGGATCACGTTCAATAGAGATGTTGGAAATGTTACAGTCAAAAGAAGTGTCGTCAATATTGGATTCTAAAGATGAACCTCCAGATATGACCTCATTGATGGGAATGATGATGTCGACAAGATCCTGTGTATCATCTGCATTGTCCTCTGATCAGAAGATACAACCCATTTTTTTTTTTACATTAAAATAAAAGCTTTCTAAATCATGTCAGTGGTAATTAGACCTAAATTTAAATACATAGGGAAAAATAATGTTCTTTCCTACCTCTATTAATTTAACTAACAAAAAAAAAATTGAAAGGAAAATTTATTTTTGTGTGGATTGTCCATCAATAAATAAAGATTTCAGTAAGGTTGTTTATTTTCAGCTCTAAGTAATGAATTGGGGAGAAAAATGTCTTAGATGGTTTTGATAGCATTATAACCCAGAATATTTAAACTCCATAATCAGAAAAGTTGTCAAGAGTAAAAACTGGTTTGAAATAACTTCAATATATGCTCAGTTAATAATGACTAATAAATCACAGCTTTTTTTTTCATCTTGATTTTTGTTTACAGTCTTCAGTACTGAGAAATTTATAATGAAAACTTGAGTAAGTAATTAAGAAGGCATACTGAGAATTTTTTTTATAGCTATAAATCAAATTTCCAAGACTTCAACATCTAATTAGTACCATCATCACATTTTAGTATGCAAAGTGTTAGTTTTGAATTATTTTTTTATTCATATAGGCTTGGGTAGTAAATTTATCCTTGGAAACATCAAATTTATTTCTAACCTTCATTCACATCAAATTCTTCTTTGTCTTCCATTTCATCCTGTAATTTTAAAAAATGTTGATTCTAAATGAAAAAGAAACAATACAACAAAACAAACAAAAATAAGTTAATTTCCACCAATGACTGTTGACTGCCAAAAAAGTTAAACGAAATACCAACTGAAAGAAAAGTCACTTTTTCAAGCAAGAGATAGAGAGAGAGAGAGAGAGAGAGAGAGAGAGAGAGAAATTGTGATGAATCAAGTTTATTAAAAAGAGCAATAGTTACGAGGCTTAAACTGCTTGGCTACCTATCAAGGGGGCTCAAGTTCAACACCTGACTTAAACAGAGTTGTGTTTACTAAGCCCCAAAAGGCAGCATAGAAAACTTGCTCCAAAATACTCCATCCACCCACTGGTCCACAAATGAGATTGGACCATGGTGCTCTGAGCATGCTATAAGCATGAAAGTTGTGCTATATAAAAGCTATTCAATAAAAGAATTCTAAATGAAAGTTGACACACTTTACTGGACATTGTGACTAGCATACAAGGAACTCATTGACATTTGAAATTTTTTGTATAGCTCCATGATAAGCGAACTACTGAAAGAATTTCGAGTGTACTTTGAGATAAATAAAGTTAAAAGCATTTTGATGCCTTGTACAGTTAAAGTTAACACTTGACAAATTTTCATTTGAAGACCACGAAAGAGGTCTTTAATGCAAACAAGATTCCTTCATAAATGTTTTATTTCTTTACCTCAGACTCTAGCTGCTCATTATTTGGATAATAAAAATAAAAGTCTGGCAGTGATGGTACTGGTCGCAAGCACTTTTCAATGGCCTCTGTAAACCTAGACCTGATCAGTTCAGTCAGTTTGTGGTTTTCTTTGATCTGGATGCACTGCTCAGGAACAAGGGAAGCCCATTTCACCTCAGTGATTTCAATGGCCTGCTGGGGAAGTTGCAAAACTTCAGGAAGCTTGGGTGCCTCCTCTTCTCTGTTGAAAGTTGAGAGAAAAGTAATTTTGACGGCAGGTCAGCCTCAACAGTTTAATAACCCATGAAGTGTTTCCAAATAAAAAATTTAAAATATACAAATACTAGCATTAGATTATCTCAGTTAATTTACTCGAGACAATAACTTACTTGTGCAAGTCAAATTCTAGGAATCGGACAGCCTGCTGCTTGTGATAGGAGCTAATGGAGCCAGACCTCTGTCCACTTTCTGAAGAATACTTCTCCCTGGACCTGGCCTTCTCCACTAACTGGTGCAGGTGAGAACAAGTGGCCTGCAAGTAAGAAGTCATGTCTGTTTCCAAGGGATGCAGCTCCTCACAGATGTTGTTAATGGCAGCATCCACATCCACACTATCCACAAAGTAGTTGTGCTGAAGACTGCGGAAAACAGCTGGCAAAAAAAATTTAAGCCGAATAGATATGGATTTGAATCATACTTTTTTGGCTGAGCTCTTTGATTTGACCATTCAAAAGATTTTTTCTTTTGGCAAGACACAGTAAGTTCATAATAATTGTTTAATTGCATCAGAACTTTGAAAGGTCTTAAATAACATGATGTAGGATTTTCAATATCTTTTCTAGTTTACGAGATGTAAACGGGACGGATGGACAGACACAAAACTAATGGCGTCTATTCCCCTTTTGGGGAACTAATGGTGACAGAGCTTCATTGCTATTAAATGGGGAGAACACAAACAATTTAGGATTTACATGAGATTATACAAAAACTAGTTTCATGGTTCTGACACTTGAACTCCAAAAAGTTATACATTTTCTTCTCCTATCTACCATCTTAAAGAAAGGGTCTTCAAAAGAAAAGCTGGCTGGACAATGTAAAAGAATGGACTGACCTCACTCTCTTGATATCCTGCTAAGAACAGCTGCAGACTGGGAAAAGTGGAGGGAAAGTTACATGAACTGTCACAGCACCTTATGGCGTAAGTCAAAGGACAGATGAGAAGAGATTACCAGCAAGCTAGTAAACCAGTGGAATTTACTTTTACAAGCTGATTATTTGGGTGTAAGCTTTTAATACTTGATTTGCAACTGTTTTTCATATTTTTTACAAGCTAGTTCTTATGGCAGCATTCGCACAAAGTTCTCAGAAAGTAAGAAAAAAGTCATATGACCAAACAACCAAATCATCACAATGAAAGACAAATCACACTGTCAAACAACAGTTGGGTTTTCTAGAGTATTAATATGGATTCATTTGATCTTATTTCATGCTATTGAAATGAAGTTGCTAAATTTTTTTAAAACTATAACATAGTAAAATTTTCAAAAGCTTACCCAAAACAAAAGAATTTAAATAAATGTCAGTTACTAGCTTGCAATGTTCTTTAAATGACTCCAGCCTGAATGAATTACTGTCTGTTGACCTACGGTCCAGTGAACTCCTCCAGGAATCTTTGTCATTCATCTCATCAGCTGGTTGGTCAAAGGACAGAAATTGACCTCTTGGGGAGCGAGGAGATTTCCCCTCATCTAAAGTCTCTTGTAAGAATGTCAAGTCTTCAAAAATGTCATCTGGAAGATTGAAGCTCCACCTGGTGTAGCAAATACTTTACATTGCAGATTGCTTTATTTTGTTTTATAATGAAAAATTATATTTATTCATAGTAGGAATAGGAGGTGCTGTGGCTGAGATGGTAAAGCACTTTGCTTCCAAACAGAGGTCCGGGGTTCGAATCCTAGTGAAGACTAAGATTTTTCATTTCGGGATCTTCGGGTGCCTCTGAGTCCAACCAACTGTAATAGGTACCTGACATTAGTTGAAGAAAAGTAAAGGCGGTTGGTCGTTGTGCTGGCCACATGACACCCTTGTTAACCGAAGGCCTCTGAAACAGGTGACCTTTACATCATCTGCCCTATAGACCACAAGGTCTGAAAGGTGAACTTTACTTTTTTTTTTTGTGAGTAGGAATAACAGATAAACATTTACAAAAGAAAAAGATATTAAGTTGTTATATTTAAACTAATTTTTTTTTTCCTAATGTTTACAACACAGTGACCCTAACAAATTCTATATGACACTGACCAAAACTTTTGGTTCTTACCTGTTGACTAGTGAGTTAGTGACATTTTTCAGCTGACAGCTGTACACATAGATTGGTAGATGAAGTGACCCACAGGCATTAGTATGGCTTTTGATATTGCTGCACTTCAGATTAAGTTGGACCTACAAAAGTTTAAAGTTGTTATTGTTTTTACTGAAGGCACATTTACATAATCATTTAATCAATGTTGAGAAATGTTCACCTGAAAAAGGTGATTTCTGATGTAAAATTGCTCTTATGTATTGTAAATTTCTCTTCCTTTTTATAAATATCTCTCTTAAAAAATATTTTAAATTTATATAAGAAAATGCACTGCTTATTTTTAAGTTATTCAGATTTAGAAATAATGAAAAAAAGGAGCCATAAACATTTAAAATGATAAGAAATTGATATAAATTTGATGAACTCAAAAATCAAATCAATTTTTAAAAGCTGAATTATTAACATATCATATCATGTGAATATGGTAACATTTAAAATACTTAATATGCTCGAACTAATCCACATTTCAGCCAAAACATTTTTTGTTCTGTGTATTATTTTATTTAATTCTTGATGGGAAATTGCATTTCATAAAAAAAGACATCCATCCATCCCAGTAGTACTACAGTCTGAAAAAGGAACAGTCCACATTCAAAACATCTTTCCATTCAAATCTCTCCTAAACTTTTTATCTTTCCAGTTGTTGTCTATGTCCTTTTACAAGTATAAGTCAGTTTCCAATGCAATCTGTCTCGTTTTATTTTTGTGTAAAAACAAAACAAAAAAAATTTTTTTTTTATATAATTGGTTGTTAGTTCTGTGCACAACCAACTGGGCAAGGGGAACCCCCTTACAGCTTTCTAGCTAGCTGCACTTACTTTCTGGTAAGGTTTCAGAGTCTTGCAGATCATTTCATTTAAGTTTTAAATTCAGTTCTTGAAGCCTGCAACTGCATTCTTACATAAGAACTCAAGCAAGCTGAAAGTACATTTTACATTATGTAAGATGCTTACCTCTTCTATTTGATCAGAGTGTTCACTTGTTCTAGTCAATGAAACAGCTGGATGATTGATCTTGCTTTTATCTATTTAAAAAACATGTACAATTTCTTTAGTTGAAAGTGAAAATTTAAAAAATGTAGTTACTGAATAGTTTTTTACTAATTGCCTTGAAAACAAAATATTTCTAAAAGACGTACAATAATATAGCAGCTTACCAGGACTTGTGCTTGACGGATGGACAGAAACTTTGGAATGATCTTTAACATCAGAATGTTCATGCTTTGATATCAAGAGAAAAGAATCAGTATTTCTTAGCGATATTGTTGGAAACTCAGTGTCGGATTTATAGGGTTAATGTGTGTGCCACCTACTGACACACCTGACTTAGGCAAATCATACAGGTCAACAGTTGTCAATGGAGGACAAGGGACAGTACTACTAGTACAGGCAAATATGTGATCAAAAGCTTTTGTGGACCAGAGACAGTGTATAGGAAAGGGCAGTTCAGTCCATGACAGCAAGGCAGTAAGGACGGTGAGGTACAATGTGAGTCCTCGAGAATGTAGCTGTATGAGTCCAGGAGTAGACAGAGAGACTTGTGTGTTTAGACAGCAGTTCGGCTAAATACAATTGTGTATTATTGGCTGTTGGTGTATTTGTGATTAAATTACCACAGTAGTTTTGGAACTCTTGTTGTCAAGTTCTTGTGTTAGATGTGTTGTTTTGGCTGTTGATGTATTTGTGATAAAACCACATTATTATTTGGAACTCTTGTTGTCAAGTTCTTGTGTTAGATGTGTTGTGTTGAGCAATGGGTACAGAAGGACTGGTAGTGAAGATCCTAACAATATTTAAGACACGATTGTTCTTTCTCTGTTGACTGTGATGTCAAATGCTTTGCTCACTATTCAGCATTGTTTGTTTGTTTGTTTTACATGTTTCGGATGTTCCTTAAGAGTTGAAGATAGTTTACTTCCTAGTCCAAACCTCCCGCCGGACGACGGGGCATGGGAACAGGCAGGGTTTGAACCCGGGACCATCGATAATTTCAAACAACAGTCTAGCATGCAAACCGAACAACCAGACAGCCATCCGCTGGGAGAAAATGATGCTGCAACAAGCTTTTAATTATTTTGTTCTAAATCTATATATTACATTTTTTTACTTGAATATTGCAAATATTTTCTCTAAGATAATAAGATCACATGACCTAAACAGAGTCCTGCCATATTTCAAAGCTCTGTCTAATTTATATTTATCGATTGCACAAAGGCAGCTAATTATAGATTATAGATCACAACCAAATGTCATGTAAATGAAAAAAAAAGTCATTAGGTGAATTTAATATACAAAAATTGTGAAAAGGGAGTTAGCTTCTTTTAGAGTCAGTGCAATGTTCAGTACTGTTATTAACAAAAATTAAGAAAATATCAAGTGTTGTTACTAAAGGGAATTAACAAAGGGAATTCAGCAGATGTCCAGATTTTACTAAGAGAATGCAAAGCATAGAACTTATGACAAGTACCACTATATCAATATATGAGTCACAACTTACAGGGTGATGAGACAAATTGTCACTGGACACATCATCTTGGCTAGTGACAGCTCTGGTGACTTGGTTCAGCAGAAGAAGATCATCATAGCTGGCAGGGACAAATGTTATCAGGAGATGGTCAGCTGTAACATCCTTTTTGACATAGCACTTCCACATTGGACAGTGGCCAGTCTCACTCTGTGCATTACCTTTTGTAGCTGTACCATACAAAAAAGTGTTGACTAAAATTAGAACTGAAAAACCATGTTTATGAACATCTCTAATTTCTCTCCCTTGTAGAATATAAAAGAAGCTAAACTTTAAAATCACTAGGACCTATACAATTCTCTAGTTATGCTGATTAGCCTTTCAAGTTTTAAAATGCATTCAACAAAGACAAAGAGTTAAGTAGTACTAAATGTTAGGTGTTTGTGCCCACTTCCTCCTGTACTTGTGTTACCATGGCTACCTGCACTTTTGTTAGGCTCTTTCTCAGCAAACTTCTTCGGATAAAATTGATTTTGTTGGTCCAGCCCTTGTCTCTCTTTAGCCTGGACTCCATGATCTGGAGACTTTAAAAACCTGCTGCCTGATGACCTCTTTACACTTGTAGAAGATGCATCTGTGGTGTCAGTTTCCTGAAAAGTTCAATGCTGACATTATCATTCAGATTTAATCTGTCTATCAACCTCATTCAAATCATTTAGCAAGATTCAATTTTCATAACCATTTAAAAACAAGAGGATAGAAAATTTTGTAGTAGCCAAAATGTAAAAAACTGAACTTAGTCCTTTTTTTTGGAAGCATTCAGCCATTGAATGTAATAAAACAAAACAGTGATTAATGTATCATCAGCTTTTGTGTTGCTTGTGTAAGTACTAAATCATAGTTCTAAAATAAATTTTTAACAAAATATTGCTTTTTTATTGCTTTGTCTTATTTGACAGGTGACTTAATAATTTTGTGTGATAGGCTAAGTGACAAGGAAATCAGTTGTTTGTTAAAGAGTTGTCTGTGAACCATTCATGTGGTGATCCATTTCTTTAGTGAACCGAACCTTTTATCCAGTGAATTAACTGTCAGGAACAAATCTTCATTGAGCAAGTTGTGTTTGTACACTTTGCAGTATACCCCCTGTGTCCAGCTTTTGGAAATTTAAGATAAACTCTAGATACCAAAAGACTACTTACTGATAGCACTCCTGGTTCATAGACAAATGAGTTCCCACTGCTACTGAACCCCTGGGGTATGTAGCTGAATGGGATTGGATTTACTTTAGGATCCCTGGTTCTTTGATAGATATGACTGATCACCCTATCATGGGGCAGAAAACAAAAAATAAATGAATCTAATCAATCAAGAACAGATTAGGGTTTTCTTTCAAAATGCTTTAGGTTAGTTTATTTGGAAATGGTTCTGGGTTTTCTTGTGTCAACAAAGCTGTCTCTCACCTGTTACATTCATCCTCAGAGAGAATGATTTCTTGATTGTGAGCATCTTTCAGTTTGTCATAGAAAAGTTCCAGCAGGATCTCATTGGGTTTCTTAATGTCCTCATGACTTTCTTCACTTCTGCTGCTGGCTATCAAATACAATAAAACATAGAGATTGTTCTATGATGACTGTCTTCTTTTTCTTAGCTAATTACAAACAAAAGACTGAAACAAATGATTGTTTAGACAGTTTGTTGTGTGTGCATGTGTGCTTGGTGTTTTATTCTTGTTTAAAAACGGAGAAGGCAAGACGCTGAATTCTTCAGTCAAAACAAAAAAAAAAGAATTTTTAAAAGCTTAAATGAATATAATTGAGATTATGATTGCTTTTTTTTTTTTAAAGTTTGTGCTTTTATTTATTTACTTTCATCTTATCTCATTTTGACTCAGGATTTTTTAATTTCTTTAATTCTTTAATTTCATATAATGAAAGGTACTTTTATATATACTCATTATATGTTATCTGAAAAAAGAAATTTAAAAAAATCCTGAGGAAATCTAAAATGGCCATCCTGTGGCCTACATTCTAGAAACATATTGAAGACAATAAGTTAGAAATGGTTGGAGGTCTGCTCACCTTCTCCAATGACAAAAGTTGAAAACAAGAGCTCAGCCTGTTGACTTCTGGGAAGAACAGAAAGTAGGTCAAAAGGAAATGGAATGAAATTCACAGTGGGCTCTGACCGAAAGCTTTCCTCTCTTTTACCACTGAAGTGATGTCCAGGAGTAGAAGGTGGACTGTAGGAACAAAAGGAATATAAATAATACGAACACTACCATGAAAATATTTTCTTCCTTTTAATCATTGTAACTAAATCACAAACTTTAAAAAAAACAACAACATTTGTTAAGTTTGTCTTGACAAACTCTGAAATGTTTTAGTGAAGCTACAGTAGGAATGTATATTTCTTGTACAATCACTGTATCTTTTTAATGTGTAGTTCACAATTATATACCGCCGAATGTACTCAATGATAATAAATATTTATTTTCCAGCAGAGTACATCAGGTGGGAGCCTTTTGGTCATAAGAACTAAATGTTAATAGTAGTGCTTCTCAAACTTTTGACAGTTATTATGTAGAATTTTTCTAATCTAAATTCAACTTTTGTCTGTGAGCATTACCTGGACTGTCTGGAAGCTAATAGATCTGGACTAGGTAAGGCACTATTGTCACACATGTACATCAGATGTTCAAAGGTGGTTAGACTGGACACACACTCATAGTCATAGGGGAAGAACTGGAAACACAAGAAGAACAACAATAATTTTGTGTTGGTTACTCGGGAGTCTTTCCTCTTGTCAAGTAGTTTAAGTCAATGTAATATATTGTGCTCTTCATTAATTTTCTGCCTTGAATTTGAAGTTTAAAATGCACATAAAAGTGGGAAAAAAATATACAGTTCATTGAAACAGGTTTATATAACTATAATAGCCATGGGTCTGTGCTTTGATGTGCTTTTTTTATCACAGGTAATGTTGGCTTAATATTGTTGCTAGAGAACCTTGCTTTCATTTGATCTCTACAAGTCCAGTGTCCATGATTAGTAGAATAGTTTTTTGTTTTTTTCCAGAGCATTTTAAACTTATATAATGTACTATTTTTGGTTTATTAAATATTGATACTATTCAAATGGAAATGGTTTATCAAAATGCTCATCATTCGTATGGTACAGATTTTTTTATTTTTTGCTGACACTAACAAGTCATGTACTGTACTATTTGATGTATCTGGGAGATGAAATGTTTGGTTAATTGTTTTTGTATGACACATCTTTCATGCTGACTGCATTCACGTGCGCTATGGTCCACTTTCTTTTCTGGACATGTGAAGGGAGGGATATCTGGGAGGAGGGGATATCTGGGAGGAGGGGGATATCTGGGAGGAGGGGATATCTGGGAGTAGGATATATCTGGGAGGAGGGGATATCTGGGAGGAGGGGATATCTGGGAGGGAGGGGATATCTGGGAGGGAGGGGATATCTGGGAGGAGGGGATATCTGGGAGGAGGGGATATCTGGGAGGAGGGGATATCTGGGAGGAGGGGATATCTGGGAGGAGGGGATATCTGGGAGGAGGGGATATCTGGGAGGAGGGGATATCTGGGAGGAGGGGATATCTGGGAGGAGGGGATATCTGGGAGGAGGGGATATCTGGGAGAAGGGGATATCTGGGAGGAGGGGATATCTGGGAGGAGGGGATATCTGGGAGGGAGGGGATATCTGGGAGGAGGGGATATCTGGGAGGGAGGGGATATCTGGGAGGAGGGGATATCTGGGAGGAGGTTTCGGTACTGCCCATTGGGCGCTAAACAAACACAACTCTCTTGAGATGTCAGGCCACATCCCACACAAATGTACTTTGATCTATCGAAGAATTTCTGCACTTTGGCAGTTAACACACATAATAGAATCAATGACAGAAAAACAGAATAATTCTAGGATGTCAAATACTTCTTGGAAATGGATAACACACACACCCACCCACCCATCGTGCCAATCTCTACATTGTTTAATGGTATGAAGAAGAGTTTACAAAATGAGCATCGGGAAACTTTGCATAATGCACAGTGATTATGTTGAGATCTTGAGTAGTACATTGACTTAAAGAAACAGCCAATAGTTTGGTTCTTATTTAGACAAAGCTCGAGCTAACAAGAATATTACTGCAGAACGAATCATTGTGAGCTTAGAGGGCAAGGTGACGAATAAGAACACAGTCAATAGAATTAAGTTGATACTACACTCCAAATGTTAGGAGGAAATCTATCTGAATCCATCAGCTACTCCGTCAGTGCTATAGTAAACTAGGTCTGTTGCAGGTGATAACAAAGGAGCTTATCTAACTTGTAAGACACTAATACCTACAGGCTGTAGGTACAGTCATTATCACTCGTCACCTGGTCTACGCGTGGCCTCTTGAAGATATGAGTGCAGTGGACAGCGACAGCTTAAGATATAAGGTAGGTGTATCTTATTAGGTCAACCAACGAGGTGTTTTAATCAAGGTGACTTTATCAGCCTTAATTGGAAGTTAATATGACTACCAGATACATCTCAGTCTTCCATTCATTTCCCGTAGACCAGTGTGGTCCAGTGTGTGTTGTTCATAGAAGAACTTTGGACCTAGGGTCAAACTGTCCTCAAGGACAATCATGTCAGTTAGGACTGGATTTACACTTGCTAAAGCCCAAAGCTATTTGAGATATGGATGACCTTTGTAATCAACATAAGGCCCTTTGCCTTTTCTTTAAAATGATTGAAACTATCCCTGGACCCATATTTGGAGCAAGTTGGTCACTTAGCTGTAGCTTGTGTTCTTGGGATAAAAAAAAAACTAAAAATAACAAAAAAATCTTACAGCAGAGATGTGTTCCTATATAAATGATTTTTTTTACAATTGCTCTTTTCAGGTCTTAAAGTTGTGTGTATTGCCTAATAGTTTTGTGTTTACTAATATACAATACTCAAATGTTGGGATGTAGTCAGCAATGTTTATACGTGTATTGCCTAATTGTTTTGTGTTTACTGATATACAATACTCAAATGTTGGGATGTAGTCAGCAATGTTTATATGTGTATTGCCTAATTGTTTGGTCTTTACTGCACTAATAGTTAAGTGATGAGTCCTTGGTTACGAACAACCTAATCAACCTTGACGACATCATGTACTTTGTTAATGCCTACTATTAGCAAACACTCTCTTCAAGGGCAAAAGTTGGAAGGAAAAGGTTGGGTGTGTGGAAATTTCCGAAAATGGCAGCGAAGTAGTGTTGCGCTAATAACGCGAATGTCGTTGGTTCAATACCGATACAGGCCATTCTTTTATTCAATGACGATCCGATCTGAATTAATTTGAACATAAAGTATGAATTTTTTTTTATACTTATTGTTTTTTTTTAGCAATAGGTTAATCGCGGTCAACGAATTTGCATACGCTGACGCCTCTTTCTGTTTATCTATAAACCTCGGGAAAACAGAAGTCATGTTCCAAAAGTCACCCAATAAAACCTACTCATCCCCAAAGATCGCCGTAAATGGACAGCCCCTTAACGTGGTAGACAACTTCACATATCTTGGTAGTATAGTATCAAATGAGGTCTCGCTTTCAAGGGAAGTTGGTACGCGTCTGGCCAGGGCCAGTAGTGCATTTGGACGCCTTTAGCGGAAAGATTAGCGCAATAAATCGCCCCCCCCCCCTGCCACCAATCAAGCGTTGGTTCTCTCAACCCTTCTCTATGGATCTGAGACATTGGTATACAGAAAGTAATTGAAACTACTTGAACATTTCACCAAAGATGCTTGCGCTCCATCATGGACATACAGTGGCAAGACTGCAATACAATCAGCAGTGACCTTGCGAACTCCGGTGTGGACAGTATAGAGAGACAGTTACGCTGGGCAGGGCACGTATTCCGTATGGGGGACGAACGTATGCCAAACGCAGTCTTTTTTGGTAAGTGAAAAGGTGGTCGACGTTACAGTAGTAGTGGTTACTGTTGCTAATTTTATCCATGACTTTAACATGACTGCGTACTTTGACTGCTACCTGGGGTAGAACTGGAGATCTAGTACAATTATTTAGGGTTATCATATACGTAACGAGAGAACTTTGGAGAAATGTACAAGCCGGAGCCTCAAAAGGGCTTGTAGAACGGCGCTTCAGTAGGCGTTCTAAACCAGCGCCACAAAGGAGCACATTTAGCGCTTAGCATGTGTTTGGGAGTTTGTTGTTGTTTTTTTGGGGGGATGGGGGTAGGTATAAATATGAATTAGTGGATAGCTGTTGTGCGTTGAGAAAATGTTTGGTATTTGTTAGCTGATCAGAAGAGTTCAGTGCTACACTGTCTTCTTCAGGTGTAATTTCTGGAAATTCCTTCAACTATCTGACTGTATGTCTGATCTCAACAAGGACAACTTTTAAACTGGGATTTTATTCCGTCTATGTACAAAGTTAACCCATATTGTATTCTAGCATTGGGTAATTCCTTAAAGACGAGTATAACTTCTTATCTACTTCACTTTTCACTTAACCCTAAGTCTGTTGGGGCACAAGACCTGTTGACCGTCTTTCTCTATCTATTCTTGTCTTGGCGGTAAGTCCCTATTAATAAACAGGCCCGTCCATTCTTTTGTCTTCACATCGCTTGTATATAATCATGGGGTCCAATCGCAGTATTAATCCTAGTGCTAAGCTCTTTATTTGTGATGCAGTCCTTCTATAAGATACCTATAATATTTCTGTAGCATCTGAATCCACTTGCTACTCTAGTTCTGCAGTCAGCATTCAAGATTTGCAAGTATATAAGAATGTGACCATGACCAGAGAGCGGATCAGTCTGAATTTTGTGTCGAAAGCTATGCCTTTGCCTTTCCAGAATGTTTCTGACTTTTGCAAGTAATGCTGTGGACTATGCAATTCTGGTCAGTAGTTTAGGTTTGGTTCCTTCATCAAGGACAATAGGTCGGAGGTATTTTAAAACTACTAACACTTGACAGCTTTTCGCCTCCAATACTGATGTCTCTTTTAAAACCCTGTTGGCTAATGATGATAATTTGTGTGTGTGTGTGTGTTTGGCACTGGCTTGCATAGCGTACGCTACGGAAGTCTTGTCTATGCGCATCATCTAGTAATCTAATTCTTCTTCTGTCCCTGCCAGACCATCTATGTCGTCTGCAAAGCGCAAGTTAGTAATTCTTCTTTCTTTCTCCAGAGCTACATCCGATGCACTCCTGAACAGATCCCAGTTAGCACGATTATACAACCATTTTTGTTCTGTGCATGGGGTACTCACGTTGAGCTTTTCGAGTTCGATTGTGACCAAGACCGGCAGATGATCGCTACCGACGTCGTTGAGCACGTCCACTCTCGACTGTGACCTTAAGTCAGTTGACACCAGTGACTAATCTGGTCGCGACATGCCCCTATGCCCGGTGTGCAGAAAGGTCGGGGGGCTGTCTTTGCCCTGCAAAACAACCAGGTTTGTTTCGTCACACATCTCAAGTAGTCGGCGCCCTCGGATGTCAGTTTCCTGGCATCCCCACGCTGGGGACTTAGCGTTAAAATCACCTGCGACGATCATCCTTGTATCAAATGGCTCACGCAGTTTGAATTGCAGAGGTTTACGCATGGGAATCGCTGACCATTTGTGTACACCTCCACTGTCAAAATGTCAGTCCCACCGGGTCCCGCTGGGGCGCTGGATTCCACTACTCGGGCCGTAAGCGTATTTCGTACGAACGTTACTAATACCTGGCACCTCGAGCAGGAACACCGGTAGGCTGTGAAGCCGTAAAGAAGAGGTGGCCCCTCGTCTGAGCGTAGAGTTTCTTGACACAGTAGGACATCTGCCTCGTATTGCTCTGCTATCGTATAGACCTCAATCCGTTTCAGTGAGAACTGCCGATTCAGATTGAGATGGATAATCCGAAGCTGTTTGCTTCGGTCGTAACCGGGTGGGATTGCACCACTCTCCCTCGCCTTGCCTCCTGGTGCGTTCACCTTTCGGGTTTTGGTGAATGAGGGTGTACCACGTCCTCTAGCCTTGCCTCCTGGTACGGACACCATTCGGGTTTTCGTGGGGGGCACAACTCCCCCGTTTGTGCGAGAGGCCATCGTGGTGCTGTGGGACAGTGGGCTGGGCCCGGGCGTCGCGCCCGAGGGATGCTGGTCACCTGACTCACATCCTAAAGTATTGCCGGTCTTTAGGGGGGCACGACTCCCCCGTATGTGCTTGAGGCCATCGTGGCGCTCTGTGATAGTGGGCTGGGCTCGGGCGTCGCATCCGAGGGATGCTGGCCACCTGACTCACATCCAGAGGAAACCGTTTCCTCCCGTGTTAACTTGTCCGATAGTAGCACATTTTTCGACCACAAACCTATCGTTGCCGTTGTGTGGTCGGAGCCTGTTTGACCGGTAATGCTCGTACCCGCGTTTTCGATTATTGACTTTTGCATAGATAGAGAGAAATTTGCCCCGGGGGGGGCGGACTGGTTGCATGTAAGACACATAGGCTGTCCCCATCGTTGAGACAGTAGCTGAATGTCTTGGACTGGTGCCCAAGACCGCTGAACCCATTGTCGGCACTGCGAGCTTGCCCTCGAGAGAGGGGAAATTTTGGAGACCGTCTCTTTCAACGTTCGTTACCAATGCCGTCGGCTTAGTGCGATGCCGGTGTCTCTGAAAACACTGGCCCCGAGGTCCCCCAACGTTTGTGGCGTACGTGCGCACCTACTACTGTTGAAAATAAATGTTTGTATTATGAGAATCGCGTATTGTACGAGTCCATTTCTTTCAGTACGTACTTGAACATAGATAAAGCTCAACTAGTCACTACGTGTATAGCAGAGGTATCTGGCTTTATCTCAATAATGGGAGATAATGGCCAACAAGCTGTTAGCTATCAGCTCTTCAATGAACTCTTTCAGTTTATCTGCAGCTTTGGACAAGCTCGCCCCCTTCTTGTCTAGTGGCATTGTTGAGCGTAGCCGAGGGTCCAAAGGGCGAGTCACTCCATACATCTTTTATTTGCTCAAGTACACTTATAATTCAAGAGTTGTCTCCACAAACCCGTTTTGCAAGGTGGGAAGATGTGACTGTGATACAACCATGTGATTGGGATACAAATAAATGATTGTGATACAACCATGTGATTGGGATACAACGTATAATTGTGACACAACCCTGTGAATGTGATACAACTTTGTCATTTTGTTCCAAGCGTCTGATTGTTATACAAACTTGTTGTGTGATTGTGACCAAAGCATTGCTATTTCTTTCAAAACGTATACATACAGGCTTATGTACAACTCTGAGAAACAAACAATCTATGATCTTATTTTATTGAAAGAAAAAGTAAACTAACATAAAAAAGACTTAGGCTATGGGCCGACGTTCCAAAGTGTCACTTATTTTTGTTTTTAAAGTGGTCAGTATTTGTAGCCCTAGCAGCCAGTACCACGGTCCTAGCATGAGACAAGTACAAGTACAACAGTCGCCAGTTGGCTTATCTTACATTGATCCATAACAGATCAGAGCATGAAGAATCATTGGTTACGCCGTTACGGTGTTGAATGTGTGTTACAAGCGAATTACAGACAGAGGTCTCTTTATTATCATTCTCTTTTAATTTATGTTGCTATGTTATGTTATGTTAAGACTAAGTTTTTTTTTTTTTTTTTAATGTATCAGTCAAGCCATGCTCATTATTTGTACGAAGCGTTCAATTATAATTCATTTTATAGCACAGACGTACTGGCCTCTAATCACAGGCATTAAGAGACTCATGCATCTGTTCAGCTAGCACTATAAATGTAATTAATTTGTGTAATTATTTATTTTTTTTTTGGGGGGGGGTTCTGTTTCTAGCTGTCAACGATTTCAATTGTAGAGATCTAGAACCTATTTCGTCTCTATAGTTTTAGAGATAATTACAACAACATAATCACGAACATACAAACACACAAAGTGAAGGAATGATGGAAACAAATGTCTGCTCTTTATAATCTTTATTTATTGAAACAAAACATCAGTTATCTACCAACACATCTTTCTTATGAAACAAAACATCAGTTATCTACCAACACATCTTTCTTATGAAACAAAACATCAGTTATCTACCAACACATCTTTCTTATGAAACAAAACATCAGTTATCTATCAACACATCTTTCTTATGAAACAAAACATCAGTTATCTACCAACACATCTTTCTTATGAAACAAAGCATCTGTTATCTACCAACACATCTTTCTTATGAAACAAAACATCAGTTATCTACCAACACATCTTTCTTATGAAACAAAGCATCAGTTATCTACCAACACATCTTTCTTATGAAACAAAGCATCAGTTATCTACCAACACATCTTTCTTATGAAATGCAACATTGAGATACAAGTAACAAACAGGATATGCATTTGGGTCAGTGATCTCTAGCATTTTACCACTGAAAATTAAGAATAAACATGGATCTGAAAAAGGTTGGCGGCGATGTCCTATCGATGGCTTCAAAATAAATTTCTTTTATAAGATACTGATTCTTCATTTCCACTAGCTTTAAATTAGACAATTTGCTTTTGCAGGTGAGTCTCATCTTGTGCAAACAGTACAAGATGCAAAGTTCCATTCAAAACGTCAAGACGATCTTTAAGACTTAGATTAATATGATGAAGCAGAAACCAGGAAATTTTTGTTTGTTTTCTTTTCCAGGCTTGGTCTTGATGTTGTAATCACGTGGCGGGGCTATCGGTAGCATCTAATAGCTGCAAGTTGTTGAAATCACCGTTTCACCCCATGAATTGTAAAACTCTCTGCTAGAAAGCTGAATCTAGACTTATACATTGGTAATGTACACTTATCACTAAGTTCTCTCTCCGTTATTCCTACTGCAGCTGGTTTCGGGCCAGTACAGCTTCAATCTCTATGCTTTATCTATTTAACACAATGACAGCGCCAGCCGCTCCTTTTAACAGCACAACAGTTTCAAATGAAAGTGACGTCACACAAACTAAAATGTATCATCGGCTCTTTCAACAAACTGAAATAAAGTCAAACTAATGACTCAGCAGAAACAAGAAACACTATTAATAATAACTTTATATACAATGTATATACTTTATAGGTCCAAAGACAACATTGTATGGAAGTCTCCTATTTATTTTTACAATGCCTGACATAATAGTTTGAAAACAAACCAAAAATAGTTGTTTTCATTGAACTGAAGATTAGAGAGCTACTTTTCCCTGAATAGAGTTAGCTGGATTGTTGCAATCAATAGTTGTCTTTTACTTAACACCAACCCTAAGGAACAAAAGAAACGTGTTCTAAAAGACTTTCAAATGAACCTAATTTATAAACTAGAGGAGGGAGAAGAGAGTCATAACGTCAACACTACATGTCTGAATCTATAAAAGACACTGTTATAATACCACAGCTCTATTTTGTACATATCTAAGTCTATTTACATGTATACTTACACGTTGGATCACCATACAAAGCTCAACAGTCCAATACAAAAGCAATATTTGTTATTTTCAATACTTGCATGTTGAAATTATTCAGATGTTCTATTTTAATAAAGGGGCACTAACTGCTGAATTACGTTGAAGTTTGTAATTGTTTCCCTTGTCATTGCGACGTCGCGATTGTATTTTTTTTTTTCCATGTTTGATTTCGCGTTTATGTTCTTGGCATCTTTATATTTCTGAATAAAACTCTTCTATAACTCAAAGATTGGTCAGTATGTAGCTCTGGATGGTCAGTGCAGTTTCCAAGCGTGATCTGCAGTTGGAGGAGTTGAATCTCATCAAATTTCGCCAAACACGATGAGATAAAACTCTCTCCACTCCATAACACGCCTGATATCAAGTGTGTGTCTGCGCATGTCTAGTCGTGCTCACGCTCGTCACACAGTGACGCAGATCACACGCCAGCACGCGCACACAAACATACAAAAGTGTAATGTAGTCTATTTTTGGCGCTTCAGCCATGAATCTCAAATACTAATTATTGTCCAACAAAAAGTTGATCGTTCTCACCTTGCATTGATCACTAGTGTAACACATACAAAATCAAAACCTAAAACTCAATGCCTAATGCACACCAGAAAAAGAACAAAATACACAAAAAAGAGAAAATCTTGTTATTTGACCCGAAGAAATGTAGCTGTAAATAAGTTACAGATCTTCAGACGATTGGCTTGCTACCAGCAGACGTGAAAACCAATAGTCATCCTAGTGACGTGTGATGCTCACCATTGACTGTCCAGGAAAATAAAAGGTCCAGAGAATCAATCGCCCAATCTGGCCACGACAACGTGACTCCACAGCAATGCTTCCAATCTAATGAGACGACCTCTAGAGCAGTTTGTTTAAACATAAAAACTAGAACTCTAGACAGATAACGCTAATAGTGTAGAGGCCTAGGCCCTACTGAACCACCTCAATTGGAAAAAAAGGGAGGGGGGAATACAGAAGATAAAAACAAACTGATAAAAGAAACCGAACTACAAACACAGGTTCAAATGTAATCACGCAAACACACACACACAGATCCATATAGCTGCAGACACAGTTTGAACCAACACACAGACACACAAGTGTAGTGCTTTAAGTCAAACTAGATAGATCCCACACATAACTAGATCCACGGGCACCGTTATCTTAAACAGGCATTCGAGTACCTTTGCCATAGGTAGACCCCGATCACCCCTT
Organism: Biomphalaria sudanica; assembly: GCA_036873155.1. Lineage (NCBI taxonomy): Eukaryota > Metazoa > Mollusca > Gastropoda > Planorbidae > Biomphalaria > Biomphalaria sudanica. The sequence continues at coordinate 387,132 of JAZGLO010005637.1, read as the reverse complement.
CCCCTTTCCATGTTCAAGCTCTAACGCCCTTCTGTTAAGTGCAAACAACAGGGGCGTGCACCTTCCTTTTGATTCCTGGTCATCAATTTGATGGCAACACATTAGTTCTTTGTTCTTTCAACAGAATGTCCACCAAACATATCTATGTACTTCCCAACGAAACGTTTTTACATTATCAAAACAATAAAACAAAAAATTAAAAGTTCTATTTACTTCGAAGTTTTAATTTTTGTTTTATTGTTTTGAAAATGCCCAATTAAACGTCTCTTTACTTTCAAATTAAATTTCCAACTAAATCCGCACGATAATTATAAATAGTCGACTCCGACTAACGTAGTCTAACGTGTGTGTGTGTGTGTTAGATAGCAACGAGTCAAGTCAACACAAGTCGAGAATGGAAACGAAAGTAAGTTTTACTTTTTTTTTCCCCTGACTATTATTGGACGCACTGAACTATAAACTTTCTAAAACGTTTGCCTCCATCCTGACTCTACGTAAGCCTGAGTTACCTAACATAAAGAAAAGAAACAAGAATTGCAGAACAAACGATCGTAAGAAAAATGTCTTTTTGTTATCATGCTAATATTGGTCAAAAGAATCAACCTATCCAGTAGTTCTCTATAGAAAGTTAAGGGCATTCATTTTGTCAGCTGATGATATTACATGAGCCCTTTAAATCCCCATTCTTCTTCCATTGGACGCCAGACTCACAGTTTAATTGAACAACACTTGAAACTTAAAGTCGTCACACGCACTTTAGGAAATAAAATCACAATAGAAATATGGACACGCCACGGCATAGAGGACTGTTCCACCACCGAAAGCTTTTTTTTTCTCTTGAAAGTGTCTAAGAGTTTGGGAAGCAAGACCTCCAATGTCAACACAAGTACAAGCGCTGGAAGAAGTGTCGGAGAAAACAATCAAATCCCCCGCGACACAAGCTCCAGCTGGATGAGCCTGCCCAGTGGGCAGATGTACATTCCGGACTCACATAGTTCTCACCAGCCACACGAGGAGGCACATAACCGCAAAGTCCTGTGAATGAAGAAAGTGGTCAACATCGAACCACGACGGACTATGTATAGTAAACACAACCCCCAACTCGAACTATGTATAGTAAACACAACCCCCAACTCGAACTATGTATAGTAAACACAACCCCCAACTCGAACTATGTATAGTAAACACAACCCCCAACTCGAACTATTACTAGTTTAATAGATACGAGGCTACCAGGTATCTGTTAATGTTTTAATAGTCGACTGTAACTAGTGATCACATCGTCCAATGACGTAATCAGAAATAGCGGTAAAGAGAAGCGATCAACTGGTCTCTGATGTCACAGACTGGAGACAAGTCCCTCGGTTGGGACCAACTATGGATGAATGAAGTGCAAGACATAAACTTAGTAAAAACAAAAAGAGATGACTTTTTTCCAGTATTTGACGTCAGGTATTGTTTGGAATCCGCAAGCTTGTTTTCATTGCATTTCTTTAGTCTTTAATATACAGTCTACAAAGGACACGACTTTGTTCTAGTTGTATTAAGATCATTGATACACGCACAATGTTCCTGGCATAGAATCTTTTTTTTTAAATCCACCCTAGTTGCCTATAAGTGATACGCCCAATCAAAAAGACCACAAGAGATCAGTGTGTAATGCAAATACAGAAGAAGATCGGCAGAAATGTAGATTTGTATTTCCCCACGTGGTTTCAACATGGGTCTAAAGTCTGACCCAGAAATGTGCAGATAGCTTATCTCCGCAGCTCGCGAGCTATGAGAACAACCGACTGTCGTCTGCTTATAACTAATTCTAATCTAGAAATGTTTTTTAACGTTCAGTTTTTTTTTTGTTTTTGTTTTTTTGAGTGGCGTTGAACTTCAAGAGAGAAAAAAATGTCAGGTGGAGGGGATGGGTAAAGTGGAAGGACTAAAGCAGCAGCGTGTTCAATGATTAGTTCCTCAAAGAGAGACTAGACTCTACATCACGGTTAGAATCCAATTGATCAGATACAAAGTATTCCAACACCCAGACGTTTATAACAAAGGGAAGAGACCAATACTATGCGACAAAGAAAGTTATAATCATGAGTTTAGTCCCCGGAAAATGATTTAAACCTAAAGAGTTCAAGATTTCTTGTAAATGGAGTCTGCTGATAGTTCTAAAAAAAATACATTGTTATTTTAAATACACAAGTTAATAGTTACTTCTTAAAAACAAAACAGCCGCATATGCCTATATAATGCCAAAGCTGTGTCTGCACTAGACATAAGATGCCATAGTAACAAATAGATGGAAAATAGAGGAATGTTGTTCTTGATAAGTGTCGATGGTGTTCCTACTTACAAATGATCCCACTAACCAAATAGATATGAAGAGGGTCAACGACCTTGGTCAACCAGTGGACAAGAGAAGCGGACGAAAGTGTTACAACTTTGATAATCCTATCTAAATAGATAAACATAATCCTGTATCAGCCCTGGCCACTGGTCAACGGTCATCATGCTTAGTGACCTGGTCACTAATCAGCCTTGAACTACCCTTCCTCACACACTACTCGAGGTATGCAAAACGAATGAGACGTTACACTCTAGCGTACAGAGTACAAGATGAAAACGTATACTTAATGAACTGGCTGGAGTGATGAACAAGTCCACATCTGAAAGTGGCCACACCATAGGAAACAATCTTCTAGTTCTCCAAATCGCGGTTGAACAAACTCATCAGGAAATGTAACGCTTTATTAATAGTCACCTGTAGAGTGGCCACCAAGAGGCGAGACTTCTGCAGACTAAAAGTGTTCTGGTAAGACAAGCCCTTATCAGAATGGGCCCCGGGGTTCTTGAGATACAGAAGGAAAAAAAAACATGCAGAGTCACAAGCAGATCAAATCCAGGGGGCCAAAGGTCTCGCTTTATACGAAGAACTGTTGAAAACTGGGGAGTGGGGGGGGGGGGCTGTAAGACAGCCCGGCCCCCTCCACCCCATCACACGACCACTCATCGTGCATGACAATGGATCAATTTTTTGAGACCATGTTTGAAAATGGCGAGTCTAAGTGTGTTGAAGACTACTGATGGTTAGCGTGTCAAGAGATAAGATAAGAACCACCACCACCTACCCCTCTCACCCAACATCCTTACTACAGTGTATGTATTTTTTTTTTAAAGTCTAACATTAACAGCCAGCAAACAGATATCTAAGTATGTAGTCCACTTTAGCACGCACACCATTACACACAGACACTGTCTAATTGGTGGACACCGTGCAAGACACAAAAATGTTGCACACATTTGAAAGAGCTCTCCCGCCCCTCCTCCTATTCCCGATACTTCCACATTCTGAAATACAGCATTTACAGTCAAACTTGAATCTAAAAGTCTGGCCATCAAGAGAAAGTTTACATTCGTTTCGTAGCCCCGCACTAAAGACGCACACTGTGACTCAATACACAGAAACGGGTCTTGATGGTACCTCAATAATGTTCAAGTCCAACCAAACCATTGCTGTAGTTGCAAGACACTTACGTCAATAGGCACGTTACGGAAGTACCACAGTGCATGAGTTCCTATTTGACTAGTGTATCACATCTAGAAAACCATTACCACTTACCTAATCTACAGAGTTCTATTTGGTGTTTAGTTTGACATAGGTATACACAGAAAAAAAAAGATTATAAGGAAACAAATGAGAAACAGTTCAAACGCTTTACAATATTTGTTACTGGTAAATAAAACACATTCAGCACAAAATAACATACTTCCTTGATATCAACGTTACCCAAGTTCAAGGTTGAACTTCTCGCCTGTCATCGAATACGTGGAATTAGACAATGTAACCTTAACGAACAGAATTCTAGACACAAGTTTACCACACGTTCGTGCCACCAATTAATGCTCTGTAAAGGCAGAGACTTTCAACACGAATCAAAGACAGCAAATAAATACCTCAACTCCAACGCTTAGAGTAGTCTCTGTTCCATTCTGTTCCAACAACGGACGTGAGCACTTACTAGTGTGTTGAGTGCCTAACTATGTAGACACATCAGAATTTAGTCTCGTAATTGTTGGGAAAACATTGGGGAAACTTTGACAAAAGGGAAAGGGGGGAGGGAGAGAGTCAAGTGGATTGTGAGTAACATTTCATAGGTTCTCAATCAATCTTTAGTCACTTTATTTACTAGAGTAAACTTTAGTTCTTTCGTCACTTTATTTACTAGAGAAAACTTTAGTTCTTTAGTCACTTTATTTACTAGAGAAAACTTTAGTTCTTTCGTCACTTTATTTACTAGAGAAAACTTTAGTTCTTTAGTCACTTTATTTACTAGAGAAAACTTTAGTTCTTTAGTCACTTTATTTACTAGAGAAAACTTTAGTTCTTTAGTCACTTTATTTACTAGAGAAAACTTTAGTTCTTTAGTCACTTTATTTACTAGAGTAAACTTTAGTTCTTTCGTCACTTTATTTACTAGAGAAAACTTTAGTTCTTTAGTCACTTTATTTACTTGAGTAAACTTTAGTTCTTTCGTCACTTTATTTACTAAACTTTAGTTCTTTAGTCACTTTATTTACTAGAGAAAACTTTAGTTCTTTCGTCACTTTATTTACTAGAGAAAACTTTAGTTCTTTCGTCACTTTATTTACTAGAGAAAACTTTAGTTCTTTAGTCACTTTATTTACTAGAGAAAACTTTAGTTCTTTAGTCACTTTATTTACTAGAGAAAACTTTAGTTCTTTAGTCACTTTATTTACTAGAGAAAACTTTAGTTCTTTCGTCACTTTATTTACTAGAGAAAACTTTGGTTCTTTAGTCACTTTATTTACTAGAGTAAACTTTAGTTCTTTCGTCACTTTATTTACTAGAGAAAACTTTAGTTCTTTAGTCACTTTATTTACTTGAGTAAACTTTAGTTCTTTAGTCACTTTATTTACTAGAGTAAACTTTAGTTCTTTCGTCACTTTATTTACTAGAGAAAACTTTAGTTCTTTCGTCACTTTATTTACTAAACTTTAGTTCTTTAGTCACTTTATTTACTAGAGAAAACTTTAGTTCTTTCGTCACTTTATTTACTAGAGAAAACTTTAGTTCTTTCGTCACTTTATTTACTAGAGAAAACTTTAGTTCTTTAGTCACTTTATTTACTAGAGAAAACTTTAGTTCTTTAGTCACTTTATTTACTAGAGAAAACTTTAGTTCTTTAGTCACTTTATTTACTAGAGAAAACTTTAGTTCTTTAGTCACTTTATTTACTAGAGAAAACTTTAGTTCTTTCGTCACTTTATTTACTAGAGAAAACTTTAGTTCTTTAGTCACTTTATTTACTAGATAAAACTTTAGTTCTTTAGTCACTTTATTTACCAGAGAAAACTTTAGTTCTTTAGTCACTTTATTTACTAGAGAAAACTTTAGTTCTTTAGTCACTTTATTTACTAGAGAAAACTTTAGTTCTTTAGTCACTTTATTTACTAGAGAAAACTTTAGTTCTTTAGTCACTTTATTTACTAGAGAAAACTTTAGTTCTTTAGTCACTTTATTTACTAGAGAAAACTTTAGTTCTTTAGTCACTTTATTTACTAGAGAAAACTTTAGTTCTTTAGTCACTTTATTTACTAGAGAAAACTTGAGTAGAGCTTCATTTTAGTAGAGTCGACTTGAGTAGAGCTAACATTTGTAAAGGTCAGTTTAGTCAAACTAAAACTTAAGTAGAAATAACCTTGTGAGAGAGGCGCTCACTTTGAACTAAAAGATGTCTGAAAAGCAAATGTCCGAGTCATTTATTTGTCAAATATTTTAAACTAAAGAGTGAGCATTACATTGCTGCAATAGACTGTTACAATAGACTGCTGCAATAGACTGTTACAATAGATGTTTACAAAAAAAAAAATTTTTTTAAATAAACATACGACCTCGTACAAGCATTACCAGACGTAAAGCACGTGACCTGTCAGCAAGTATTGCCAAACGCCAATCACAAGGTATCAAATGGAGATAGGTATGACCAACAGAAACTAGTAGAACATTTCTAGGATGTCTGAAACGTTACAACCATACAACCAAGTCTAGTAACGCCCAACTAGGCCTGCTCAATGAAGAGAGACGGCTCCAATAAAAGTTGATTCTATTAAAGCATGAGGCCTTCTTGACGTCTGCTGTGTATCAAGAGTGAAGGGCAAGGACGTGAATGAAATCATAGTACAGCAGTTAGAGAACTGCGTGTCCAGAATGGGAAGACGTCAAAGCCTATCACAGCTAGTAGAATGTGGGTGTGAAGTTAACCCTAGCCAAATATTTGAGACTTTATTAATGAAAACTAAATTAACCTCATCATAAACTTTTTTTTGTTTTTGTACCATTTCCATATGAACAATAATCTTCCTTAAGTGCCAAATTTGAGTTAACTGGGAAGTAGTTCTCGAGCCTAATGGTTGGCCATTCTACAGGAAGTACACAGCTCTTGAGTCTGAGCGAGATAGTCTGGTTCGCCCACTTGTTCTAATACATTATCTCTTGCTAATCAACCTAGGTCTGGGTTACTCAATGACTGTAGGGACCTAGTCAACAATGGGATTATAAAAACAACTCAAGCATTTTACTGATTAATAGCTTATATTAATCTGAAAAAAAAAAGAATTTAAAAACTGGTAAAAACCAGAAAACGTATTTCATTTGAAACAGAGCACAGCTAAGTGCGAGCTACACTTTCAGTGGCCCAGTTGTATAAGAGAGATGACATCTCCTAGGCATCAACTTCAGCTACCTTAGAAAACAAAACAAGGCTACAAAGACAGTTTGTTTGGAAACACAAACTCAAAATCGGCCCCCGAGTTGGTCCGCTCAGGCAGGTTTCAATATTTTCAGAAAACTGACAGTGATGAAGATATAGTTAAATGTGAACCTGGCCTAACAGATGTCATTGAATGATTGTCTAATTGATTTTATTGTTTTGTAAAGGGCCAATCTCTCATTCAAAGCCTCAATATAATATGAAACACTACTTATTAATTGTTTTAAACTATATTCAATGTAGGCTATATGCATACTAAATAGATTTTTTCGCTTGAAAAACTAATAGTAAACATTTTTCTTTAATGTAAAAAGTTAAGAAAATACTTAATTTTGTAATGCACATTTTTAGAGACCTTCCTGCAAAGTACAGCACCAGGAAAAAAAAGAAAATTCAATCAAAAACGATGGCACGACACACAAAAAATGTCAATTCATACATACAAAAGCATGAAATTAAAGAGTTTTAGGTGAAGGTCATTACCAACTTGAAAAGAAAAGGCTGAAAATGGCAGAACTCCATGAGCTGGAAGAGTTAGATCTGGCACCAAAGTCAATACTGCTAAGATCCAATCCTCCAACGCAAGGAGATCTACTCTCAGGTTGTTTTTGTCCAAATCCACTTGATAGTTTTAAACAGACCTTCTTAATGGACAGATCAAACACGAGAACACTAAAAGCACCTTCCTACGGATCATAAGGGCGACTAAACGCTAACAGAACAGTCTACTGACTAGAGAAATTGTTCACAGCGGTGGCTGGACTAACTGTTGTAGTGAAGTTACTCCCTCCAAATCATAAAAATAATCGTACAAGTAATCAAAATGAGCTAACAAAGAAAAATGGCACAGAACATAGCCCTAAATTTGACATTAACAGCCCCTGCATAGTTACAGCCTCCAGAGTAGCTCTTGTTCAAAGTGTGCCACATTCTAAGCATTGAACTACTACACAACAGAGACATTACAAAGCTGACAAAAGTACCTACAACTTCGAAATGAAGTAAAAAAACAAACAAAACCAAAATATCTCGACATTCAGATCTAGAACATTGACCTTTTGTTACGTGCAATAAACGATGTAACACACACACACACACAAACAAACATAGCATAGACGAAGAAAAGAACATCTTGTAAAGACCAGACTGGTACCATGTAACTAGCTACAAGTCAAAGACTCTATACTCGCTTATCAAAGTGACAAATTGAAACGATCTGCAAAGAACATGTACGAAAGTGAAATCGAAGATTCAAGCAATGTAATCAAAGTTTAGACGCATTTAAATGAGCAATGTCGGTAACTAACGAAATCTTGCGGTGTTCAGTTGAACTTTTTTTTTTTGAACATCCACTTGTTGGTTTCTTGAAGTTCTAAAACTATTTTCTTGAAGTTCTAAAACTATTTTCAAATCAACATGACACGTGTGTGCTCAGTTCACACGAATGGCCAAACTAGTGGACAAGTAACGGACAGCTTACAACTTGGCTAAAAATACAAGCCAAAAAAAAAAGAAAAGAAAACGGAACAGAGCAGACGACGAGGCTCGAGGACGAGAAAGCCCAAACAGTTATTTGCTGTCCACAGTGCTTATCAAGATGTGAGTGTTGGCTCATCGATCCGTATCTATTCTCTCCTTATTGTGTACATTTGAGAACCAAAAAAAAGCAAACTGATCTAGTGGGTGAAAAACACTAAAATAGAATAGACCAGGTCTGCATTTATTTATATACATTTAAGATTGCATACTCAGACGCCATTTTAGGGCGACGACAGAGGTAACGCCCCCCCCCCAGCATGGGAAGGTAACTCTAGCTGATTTCCTGTCACAAGATAGGCAGATTAGCCCAGAGAACAATGATAGGGAGTTTCAATAGCAGAGAAACAGCGGGAAGAGTTGAGAACTACAAGCAAAGGAACGAAGACACATAGACACCAAGACATTTTGTTTTGTATCACAGTCTGTCTTAACGTCTATCTCGTGACACAGTCGCTCAAAGCGGCTCATACCTCTCAGTTAGATTTGAATACGTATAGAGTAATGTGATCGCACTATCCCCCCCCCCCTCCTCCATTTAACTCTTGATAAAACAATACTGACTCAGCTGACCACCCTCCTTTTCTTTCTATCACGTCTATCCCCCCCCCCTCCATTTAACTCTTGATAAAACAATACTGACTCAGCTGACCACCCTCCTTTTCTTTCTATCACGTCTATCCCCCCCCCCTCAATTTTACTCTTGATAAAACAATACTGACTCAGCTGACCACCCTCCTTTTCTTTCTATCACGTCTATTCCCCCCCCCCCCATAATTATTTTCTATATATTAAAGAAACATTCTTGAGGTAAATGGTTCATTGATTTAATCCAATGGACAGATTGGTTAAGCACTCCCAGTTTCAAAAGAACAATTTCAAAAAGTTGCATCTTACCATTTGAAGCCTACTAGGTATCCACAACATCAAAAGTAATGTCTCATAACATCTAGCAACTAACTAGCTAAAATCCAAACGAATGTTTCATAACATCTAGCAACTAACTAGCTAACATCCAAAGTAATGTCTCATAATATCTAGCAACTAACTAGCTAACATCCAAAGTAATGTCTCATAATATCTAGCAACTAACTAGCTAACATCCAAAGTAATGTCTCATAATATCTAGCAACTAACTAGCTAACATCCAAAGTAATGTCTCATAATATCTAGCAACTAACTAGCTAACATCCAAAGTAATGTCTCATAATATCTAGCAACTAACTAGCTAACATCCAAAGTAATGTCTCATAGCATCAATTATTATAACAAACAATACAGACACAATTGTAGGCCTATCAATTAATAGAAACGTTTAAAGAAACTTTAATATTAATGACTGTATTTTTTAATGGATAAAAGAAAAGAAACTTTTTAATTTAAAAAAATCCAATGAACTATATACAAGCTAATATACCAATACATCTGCTCTAATTTTTTTTTCGAAGGGACATAATTTAATCATGCCTCTTCTACATCAAGCAGAGTTACCTTACTATATATGTTCTAATCTGAAGAAGAACCCACTGCATGTAGACTAAATTATAAATTCCTCTCTTTCTCTTTGTGAAATGATTCTCTGGACGAAATGAATCAACAGAAAACAAACTAAGAGAGAACATAATTACGTTGTTGTTTCACTCCTAATTACCAAGTGAACACGTGTAAAGTGACCTCCCACCAGTGGAGTGGTGTCAAGGCAAGCAACCCAGAATTCAGGACAACAAGACGCAGCAAGAGTTGTCTGTCCTTTCGCATCGTTAAGAGCACAAGATAACGAACAAGTAACAACATGCATAGAGGAACGCCACACTGTCTTTGTAATTCAAACACAATTACATCTGCACGAAAGCGTGTATTAAATAAAGTGATTTGTTGAACGCATGTATTTAGTTTTACACAAAAAATTTGAAGATAAAACTACTTAGTTGGCAGCATCACTTCTAGACGATCTGTTTCTTACATTCTAAACTTACTAAATGTTGACACGCCTTCCCTCTCCCTCCTTACCACTTGCCCTCCCCCCGATTCAAATGTCTACTTTCTTACATTTTCTATCCGTGTCTCTGCTGGGTTACTGCTACGTTTGTCCACTCGCTTGACCTCATTTGTCTTAAGGATGGCTCGTTTTGTTCACCAACCAGTCTACGCTTTACTTATGGCGCACTTAAACAACATGTCTTTCCACTGTAGGACCTATCCAGAATGTTCTACCCCCCCCTCTTGATTTAGTTTCCTCGTGCGGACAACTCCCTGTCTTTTTGCATACATCCTTTTTGTTGTTGTCATTATCTACGAGACAGCATGATTGTCACATAAACATAGAGGCCATGCCACTTACTGAGATTTAAATGGTATCCGAATAACTAATAACACAAACAGAAAATAAACCACAACTCAGCAAGACCTGCAGATAAACTGTCCAACATTCGACTCAACGTTAGTACCCTTGCCTATATAAGTTTACTATTCCATTTCGTCTCAGTGATAGTCAGCACATAATCTACTTGACTTACAGGAACGTTTAGACCATTGAAATCAATGGAGAATATAAACAAAAGTAAAGAAATGAAGTGAAAACAGTGAGTTTTAAGTGAATTGTTGTATTAACATCGCCTCATTCACTTGAATGTATGCGCCGACTCTGACAAACCTACACGACAACCATCGAAGACACAGAGAGAGAGAAGGACAAACACACTGTGTAGGTGTACACACTGAGCCAGGATGTACACATCCTGTACACAACAATAAGTCCGTGTCTATGTGATGAGTTTGTAAATGAGTACACACACCAAACCAAACAGTTGTCCCACTAATTACTCAAACCTCAACTCACCGACCCTCACTCTGCACGCAAACTACAACACACAAACAACGAATTGGTGTGTTTGAACGACAAATAATAACGAACGACTTAATGAGGTTAAAGGTTGAGCTACTAGCTACACGATTAGAATCATATTAAATATTTTGCTTAAGAGAAAACCTATTTGACCCGCAGGATGAAAGGATTTTTATTTAGACCTATGTATGTGCGTAGAGTGAAGCAGATCTCAATATAGATCGAAATTTTAGCGAACGTCCTAGCCTGCCAACGAGCTAATGAAACAGAAGCCAATGCAATCAAAGCTAAATGTAAACCTATGTCCAAGAGCTAATTAGCAGTTAAAAAAATGCAACAAAAGGCCTCGACAATGTCGAGGTGACTGGGAATAAAAATGGTACTAACCTGTTGATCAAAGCTTGTTACTGTTGATACAAGAATAAAAACAGATAACGGGAATCTCCTAAAACACAATCTCTGTTGTCAGCGAACTATTTTTAAATTGTTACAGAACTTATTAGCCAGAACAAATCGGTCTAAAGATAAAAGTGAACAACTTCAAACTGATCCGACAAAAAGATTAAATGCAGCACCTTGAAATTGTGTCAAATAATAAATTCAAGACATAAAGACTTGCACAAGAATGTCTCCTTGATTTCACTTACAATACATCAGAGACAGACTAAAACTTCCTAAAACAAGGACACAGACGGAGAGAGAGAAAAGGCTGATATACAGATGTAATATCAAGCAAAACTTCCTTCCACACCAAGTGAATACCAACTGGAGTGTCCAGCAAGTCGTACAGCCAGCTTGTTTGGAGTCTCCTCACTCCGAGCCACAAGTTCGAACGTCGATCGCACTCTGAATGGACCCTGGGCTGGGACGCCACAATTTATTGACTAGCGAAAGACACTTATACTTTGATCTCTGTCACGCCCCCCTTCCACGTTGCTTATATTATTGTTTTATCGAGCTTACTCGGGACCCACTCCCGATCCGCCCTCCCCCCCCCCTTTCGGTACTCGGACAAGAGAAAAGAATATATTTGTATGAAAAAAGAAAAACTACAGCGCAAGTTGAGACATTGCTGTTTACAAGACCACCAGCAGCGCCCCTTTCTCCATCCGACCTGATATCGCTAGCATCCAATCATCAGCTCTTACCAATCGACTCCTATCTCATCAAGGTAGGAATGTAAAGGGGTATGCATGGTCGAGGCTAAGTCAAACTTATCAGCAGATCCACTCCATACCCTCCCACTTCATACAAGCTTTCTCCTATCAAATTAACATTGATTTCTTCCCCCCCCCCCCACCCTCTCTCATATCTGGCGGTTCTTAAACTATCACTATTTCAGCAATTCAACAATTCAGAACTTGTCTCTAGCCGACTCTTTGTACACTTGCCTATATAGAATGCATTGAAAGACCAAAGAGAAATAAAAGGTCAATCTTTGTCTTTAAAGTATATGTACAAACAAATGCGCGTCATGTGCTAACACATTTACGTAACTAAACACAAGCCTAGTACAATCATGTAGACGCCTGGAAACACATACATGTTTTTTTATTGACGTGAGGCGAAATGAAGAGCCAATGGCTTTTGATAATTATCTGAGAACTATAGCACTGTTTCAATATAAGTAATACCCACATCTTCTTTTTAAGAGAAAAGAAATATGTCCAAAAATATTTAGATGCATTGTTTCACATGTGTCCGTCATTTTTTTTTGGTTAAGTTGTCAAGAATCTCGGGAAAGTAATCGTAAACTTTTGGGGCTCAACGTAAACAATGATGGGGACCGCTGGCGTCGGACAAGGGATGTCTCTAGTGAAATAGGACACAAACAAGTTGAAACAAAGAGAACAACTTTCCCAAAGTAATCTTCCGTCTCAGCAAATCTAATGTGCAGGAGGATCTCAGTCCATCTTGCCAAGACCTCTACAGCTATACCAGGCTCGAACATGTTCAAACAGAATGTCCACCCACTTTCACGAGTCCGTACCTCGATGTTCAAGTGAAGCCTCAATGGGAAACACTTGAATCTCTCAATGGGGGTGAATACATTGCCTCTGACACTACTCAAGTTAAATATTACACGACTAGCTAGTGTAGTAAAGGTTTCTCTCCATGCAATACCCTAAATAAATGTGGATTATTTTCCTGTAAAGATGAACAAAATCAAAGACCCTAACTGTGTGAACCTTACATAGATCTAGATTATATGTCATGTAAGACAGAAAAGAAACAAATGACATGTAAAATAGAGAAATGATCGGGTCAAGGCAATGAAAGACACAGCAGGGCGAGACCTAGATCTAATTGAAGAGTCATCTAGTTACGAAACCACACACTTTTGAACACATCTATACGTGCCAGTTAATGAATTCATAACCTTCCTTAGTCTGACCTGTTTCTTTCTATAACAGATTCTTTAGTAAACAAAAGCAGTTAAGGTTATGCACTTGATTAAGTTTGGAATGTCCCTAGTTTGATTGAGAGACCAATGAATGCTACAAAAAGTGTTCACAAATAAGCGCTATGACGTTTGGGCTAAGACGTACAAATATTCACTTCTGAAGACATTTTTCTCTCACCCACACACACCCTTTCTCCCTCTCGTGCACAAACTCTCTTGCTCACAACACACAAACACACACTGACAAAACATGAACTCTTTCCCATACACAGAAACTAACATACACACATATATAACATTCATATTTTAATCCTAACAAGTATATTTTTTTAAAATGTCTTCAAACAAACAAACAAAAATGGTTTTAAAACAAGGTTACAAAGACAGTTTGTGGGGAAATACAAACTCAAAACCGAAGTGGTCCAACCAGGCAGGTAAAATGGCATATTTCAATATTTTCAGAAAGAATATCAGAATCAAATTCTATCAAAGGCAAATGACACAGAAGAATGGAGAAAGAAGAATGACAGATCTTGTGTGGTGCCCCAATGGTCCAGCAGACCAAGTGAAAGGTGAAAGTGAAGATGGATGTGAACCTGGCCTAACTGATGTCATATAAAGATTATCTAATTGATGTAATTGTTTTTAAACAGTCAATCTCTTAGTCATAGACTCAAGAAAAAGATTTCCGTTACCAAAAAATCCTATAGTTCAGTGTTCATTAGTGAAATTCATCTCGGTAAGTTCGCGCGATAATATGAAAAACTTACATAAAATTGTTGTTTTAAATTACATTCCATTTATATGCATACTAAATAGATTTTTTCTCTTTAAAAAAAGTAAACATTTGACAACTTACTTAACTTAGCAATAGAATGGAAAATCTGAAACGTTTGCATAAATGTGTTCAAAATATGGCAAATAGTTATCTCCCTTACTAAACAGACTCCAGTGTTTGTCACTTAATAGTGAATAGTAATAAAAAAAATGGTGTATTTTTATGAAAAACTCCTTGCTTAATTGATTTTAAAAGTTAAATTTTTCGCTTTCAGAAAAGAAAAAAGTAGCCGTTGCACCAGAACTTTGGAAGGTCTAAAATATTATTATGTCGGATTTTCAATATCTTTTCTAGTTTACGAGATCTAAATGGGACAGACGGACAGACCACACAAAAGTAATAGCGTCTATTCCACTTTCGGGGGACGCTAAAAATGACGAAATGCACAATGAATAATATTCTGTAGTTATACAACATTTGTTGAAAGCAATTGTCCAATATGTGCAGATGTTTATTACATAACCGATATCTGAGGATTTTTTTCAGTATATCAAAAAGTTTATATTGCCAAAAAAACACAAGTCAAGAAAGCAAGTTTCTTGGTCTAACAAAGACTCAAGATTGTTCAGAAATTGTTCATAGTTCATGATCATTAGGTTGTCCTTTGTTTCCTGTTGCAGAATCGTGAAAGTCATTCATCCCAGCCGATAGAAGTGCTTAAACTTGCATATTTTAGAAAGTCTTATGTCTTTAGTCTAAAAATGTATAGAGTCAATGTTCCAGAACACCGCTGAATCCTCACCAAGTTGTCGAAACTTATTTTCTGCACCATGTTGAAATTTTTCAGTACAAACACAACCATCAACCATGAACATTACTCTTTCATCATCAAGCTGTTGGTGAAGCTTGTGTTCTGCACCATTAAGTAATGTTCCAGTACAAACACAACCATCAACCATGAACATTACTCTTTCATCATCAAGCTGTTGGTGAAGCTTGTGTTCTGCACCATTAAGTTTATGTTCCAGTGCAAACACAGCCATCAACCATGAACATTACTCTTTCATCATCAAGCTGTTGGTGAAGCTTGTGTTCTGCACCATTAAGTTATGTTCCAGTGCAAACACAGCCATCAACCATGAACATTACTCTTTCATCATCAAGCTGTTGGTGAAGCTTGTGTTCTGCACCATTAAGTAATGTTCCAGTGCAAACACAGCCATCAACCATGAACATTACTCTTTCATCATCAAGCTCTTGGTGAAGCTTGTGTTCTGCACCATTAAGTAATGTTCCAGTGCAAACACAACCATCAACCATGAACATTACTCTTTCATCATCAAGCTGTTGGTGAAGCTTGTGTTCTGCACCATTAAGTAATGTTCCAGTGCAAACACAACCATCAACCATGAACATTACTCTTTCATCATCAAGCTGTTGGTGAAGCTTGTGTTCTGCACCATTAAGTAATGTTCCAGTACAAACACAACCATGAACCATGTTGGTGAAGCTTGTGTTCTGCACCATTAAGTAATGTTCCAGTGCAAACACAACCATCAACCATGAACATTACTCTTTCATCATCAAGCTGTTGGTGAAGCTTGTGTTCTGCACCATTAAGTAATGTTCCAGTGCAAACACAACCATCAACCATGAACATTACTCTTTCATCATCAAGCTGTTGGTGAAGCTTGTGTTCTGCACCATTAAGTAATGTTCCAGTACAAACACAACCATCAACCATGAACATTACTCTTTCATCATTAAGCTGTTGGTGAAGCTTGTGTTCTGCACCATTAAGTAATGTTCCAGTACAAACACAACCATCAACCATGAACATTACTCTTTCATCATCAAGCTGTTGGTGAAGCTTGTGTTCTGCACCATTAAGTAATGTTCCAGTGCAAACACAACCATCAACCATGAACATTACTCTTTCATCATCAAGCTGTTGGTGAAGCTTGTGTTCTGCAACATTAAGTAATGTTCCAGTACAAACACAACCATCAACCATGTTGGTGAAGCTTGTGTTCTGCACCATTAAGTAATGTTCCAGTGCAAACACAACCATCAACCATGAACATTACTCTTTCATCATCAAGCTGTTGGTGAAGCTTGTGTTCTGCACCATTAAGTAATGTTCCAGTGCAAACACAACCATCAACCATGAACATTACTCTTTCATCATCAAGCTGTTGGTGAAGCTTGTGTTCTGCACCATTAAGTAATGTTCCAGTACAAACACAACCATCAACCATGAACATTACTGTTTCATCATTAAGCTGTTGGTGAAGCTTGTGTTCTGCACCATTAAGTAATGTTCCAGTACAAACACAACCATCAACCATGAACATTACTCTTTCATCATCAAGCTGTTGGTGAAGCTTGTGTTCTGCACCATTAAGTAATGTTCCAGTACAAACACAACCATCAACCATGAACATTACTCTTTCATCATTAAGCTGTTGGTGAAGCTTGTGTTCTGCACCATTAAGTAATGTTCCAGTACAAACACAACCATCAACCATGAACATTACTCTTTCATCATCAAGCTGTTGGTGAAGCTTGTGTTCTGCACCATTAAGTAATGTTCCAGTGCAAACACAACCATCAACCATGAACATTACTCTTTCATCATCAAGCTGTTGGTGAAGCTTGTGTTCTGCACCATTAAGTAATGTTCCAGTACAAACACAACCATCAACCATGTTGGTGAAGCTTGTGTTCTGCACCATTAAGTAATGTTCCAGTGCAAACACAACCATCAACCATGAACATTACTCTTTCATCATCAAGCTGTTGGTGAAGCTTGTGTTCTGCACCATTAAGTAATGTTCCAGTACAAACACAACCATCAACCATGAACATTACTCTTTCATCATTAAGCTGTTGGTGAAGCTTGTGTTCTGCACCATTAAGTAATGTTCCAGTACAAACACAACCATCAACCATGAACATTACTCTTTCATCATCAAGCTGTTGGTGAAGCTTGTGTTCTGCACCATTAAGTAATGTTCCAGTACAAACACAACCATCAACCATGAACATTACTCTTTCATCATCAAGCTGTTGGTGAAGCTTGTGTTCTGCACCATTAAGTAATGTTCCAGTACAAACACAACCAACAACCTCGATATTCTTAGTGGGTCTCGCAGGTGTTTCCGATAAATGCAAAAGGGCTAAAACCAATCTTAAACACAGTAAAGGTCAATGTAACTACAAAGTGTAAGGCTATTTCCAATCCAAGGGCACAGAAGAAAATATTTGTCGAAGTTTAATTACTAAGGAGATTTTCGCATATACAAAATGTCTTTGGACAATAGTATTTAGACCTGTGGGGGAGGTAGCATTGAGACAGGACGGTACGACTCTCACTGAGATCAAATGGACCGAAGCAACCTTACACTAAAGAACGAGGGAGAAAGCTGACCTATTTATTAGCCCTAAAAAGATTCATTCCCACACAAGAACTGTGGCCAAGTTAGTCGTTCCAGAATCGGCTTATTTATTCACGGTAAATTCCGCCATATTTCAAGAAGAAACCAGTCATTTATCTGGGCGCATCCATTGTCTTTTGGGAGAAATAGAGCCTAAAGATTCCCTTACAACAAACAAAAAAAAACTTTCATATGAATGTAACATTGCTGGTGTTACATTTTCTTTGTACATAAAAAGAATACAATCATTTCATATCACAGAAAAACAAACAAACAAAAACGAAACAATACATCTATAAACACTACAGAAGGATAAAAAAGAACTGGAAATAGCTGTGGGTATGATGAGTTAGAATTAGCATGGCATTAGAAGTGATTAGACGTCCTTTAAGAACTATATATGGATCTACCTTGCGCGACAGAGAATCAAGTTAGATGGGAGATGGTGAGCTTGGCCCACAACAGGTGTATTACAAGGCACATAGAAGTTATTAAACGTCCTTTAAGAACTATATGGATCTATCTTGCGCGACAGAGAATCAAGTTAGATGGGAGGTCATGAGCTTGGACCACATAGTTTGTGGAAGCTAAAGATGAGGTTACAATCGACAAGCATGTAAGTGGTCTGGTACATTTGAATCTGTACATTCTATTTGACGCAGTAACCGAAATGTCTCGTTCGCTATGATACAGCGCAACAATTATTAAGGATGACAATGTAGATTTGTTCTAACCCTGAAAAGAGCGGTAAAGATGAACATAGTCAATGAGAAGCTTCGGTGGTGTAGCACTGTGGAAATAATGTGTGAAGACTATAAACACAAAACTACCCAAGTGCAACCTTCAAGAACTTCAGGCAGCAATGAGAGAGAAAGAGTCCTTGAGTTGAAGATTTACGCTTGCGCGTTACGTAAATGTCAAACTAAATGTCACAGGCAGCCATTTGTCCTCCCAAAAACATTAGGAAACTTAAATGTATTTATAACAATGGGCTGATTCTATGTATACCGTTGTAGCAAGCGATATGTGACGTATACATAGAGCCGGCATAGGCAAACTAGGCAGCCGCTTGGTGAACGATTGGTGAATGTCTCGCATAGGACTAAAAAAACAAGGTTACAAAAGACAGTTTGTGTGGAAACACAAACTCAAAATCGGCCCCCGAAGTGGTCCACCCAGGCAGGCTTCAATATTTTCAGAAAGAACATCCGAATGAAATTATTTCAAAGACAAATGAGACATAAGATTGGAGACTGAAGGTTAACAGATCTTGTGTAGTGCCCCAACGGTCCCGCGGATCAAAGAATAGGTGAAAGTGAATGCAAATTTAGATGTGAACCTGGCCTAACTAGTTCACCTTTTAGACCTTGTGGCAGATGATGTAAAGTTCATCTGTTTTTGTGGCCTATGGTTAACGAGGGTGTCATGTAGCCAGCACAACGACCAACCGCCTTTACTTTTCCCCAACTAATGTCAGGTACCCATTAGAGCTGAGTGGACTCAGAGGCTCCCAAAGATTCCGAAGTTGAAAATCGAAGTCTTCACCAGGACCCCCGGTTCGGAAGCCAAGCGCTTTACCGCTCAGCCTCCGCGACTCCCCTGGCCTAACTGATGTCTTATAATTGATCTAATTGTTTTGAAAAGTCTCTATCTCTTATTCGAATCCTCCGCAATACAAAAATGTTCAGGGAAATGAAGTTTACAAGATTACTATTTGTTTTAAATTAGGTCTTATAATGCATACTAATTAGCTTTTTCTCATTAAAAAAAAGTAGCCGTTGCATCAGAACTTTGAATGGTCTAAACTATTGTGATGTCGGATTTTCCATATCTTTTCTAGTTTACGAGATCTAAACGGGACAGACGGACAGACATTTCGCACAAAACTAATAGCGTTTTTCCCCTTTCGGGGGCCGCTAAAAATGTGAGAAAAAAAATGCAAAACTTGGATCAGATCTCAAACATAGTATAGCACTATGACTCTATGTTTACTAGTCTAACTATGCCATATATGAATTTTAGTTATTTGTCGATTTAGATACAGAAGGGCAGGTTTTTAATCATTTTCTTAATTTTATTGTTTCGCTGTTTCTATATTGTTTTTTTTTTTGTTGTTTTTTGTTGTTTTTTTTAATTTGGGACCACCAAATTCACTTCGCTTAGAGCCTCCAGTTATTCAAAGCCGGCCCTGGTATACAGATGGCGCTATATCAACTCTATATCTGAAAGGAACAGTGCCCCAGCTTCTTCCCCTCTTGACTCTTACACACAAAACAGAGTCAATAAAACAATGCGTTTCTTCAATTCAAAAACAAGTCTTTTTATTCAAGCACAAACATCTCTCTCAATACTTGTTTCTATTGTAGCTACGAGCATGTATAATTGATCAAAAGGCTGATTTATCTTAAACAAACATTTTATAAAGTGAACAGACTCGTCGGTTTTTTTTAAGTCACTTTCAACAGAAGCTCAACAGTTAGTCCACAGACTAATTAATTTCTTGTCCTTACAAATATTTATCTTTCCAACATAAACATCTCTCTTTCCCATACACACACACAGATACTTTCTTATTCTATCACTTCCACCTTCATTTCTCTCTTTCCCGCGCTTTCTTCCACGTTCACTGTATGTCTAGAACACATGCCTGAACTTGACCTTCCCAATACACAACCACATACTTTCTTGCAGAGCTCTCACATGAAGAAGTTTGTTTGGTTGTTGTTGTTTCTGTTTTTAAACTGTCCTCTCACTTCCTCATTGTCCTCATCGTTACACATAGACTGCGTCTCTTAAAATGTCTACTCAGCAGTCTTCATCATGTCTTCAGAGTAGTACATATAGACTACGTCTCTTAAAAATGCCTACTCAGCAGTCTTCATCATGTCTTCAGAGTAGTACATCTAGACTACGTCTCTTAAAAATGTCTACTCAGCATCTTCATCATGTTTTCAGAGCAGTATATCTAGACTACGTCTCTTAAAATGTCTACTCAGCATCTTCATCATGTTTTCAGAGTAGTACATCCAGACTACGTCTCTTAAAATGTCTACTCAGCAGTCTTCATCAGGTCTTCAGAGTAGTACATCTAGACTACGTCTCTTAAAAATGTCTACTCAGCATCTTCATCATGTTTTCAGAGCAGTATATCTAGACTACGTCTCTTAAAATGACTACTCAGCATCTTCATCATGTTTTCAGAGCAGTATATCTAGACTACGTCTCTTAAAAATGTCTACTCAGCATCTTCATCATGTTTTCAGAGTAGTACATCTAGACTAAGTCTCTTAAAAATGTCTACTCAGCAGTCTTCACCATGTTTTCAGAGCAGTACATCTAGACTGCGTCTCTTAAAATGTCTACTCAGCAGTCTTCATCATGTCTTCAGAGTAGTACATATAGACTACGTCTCTTAAAAATGCCTACTCAGCAGTCTTCATCATGTCTTCAGAGTAGTACATCTAGACTACGTCTCTTAAAAATGTCTACTCAGCATCTTCATCATGTTTTCAGAGCAGTATATCTAGACTACGTCTCTTAAAATGTCTACTCAGCATCTACATCATGTTTTCAGAGTAGTACATCCAGACTACGTCTCTTAAAATGTCTACTCAGCAGTCTTCATCAGGTCTTCAGAGTAGTACATCAAGACTACGTCTCTTAAAAATGTCTACTCAGCATCTTCATCATGTTTTCAGAGCAGTATATCTAGACTACGTCTCTTAAAATGACTACTCAGCATCTTCATCATGTTTTCAGAGCAGTATATCTAGACTACGTCTCTTAAAAATGTCTACTCAGCATCTTCATCATGTTTTCAGAGTAGTACATCTAGACTAAGTCTCTTAAAAATGTCTACTCAGCAGTCTTCACCATGTTTTCAGAGCAGTACATCTAGACTACGTCTCTTAAAATGTCTACTCAGCAGTCTTCATCAGGTCTTCAGAGTAGTACATCTAGACTACGTCTCTTAAAAATGTCTACTCAGCATCTTCATCATGTTTTCAGAGCAGTATATCTAGACTACGTCTCTTAAAATGTCTACTCAGCAGTCTTCATCAGGTCTTCAGAGTAGTACATCCAGACTACGTCTCTTAAAAATGTCTACTCAGCATCTTCATCATGTTTTCAGAGCAGTATATCTAGACTACGTCTCTTAAAATGACTACTCAGCATCTTCATCATGTTTTCAGAGCAGTATATCTAGACTACGTCTCTTAAAAATGTCTACTCAGCATCTTCATCATGTTTTCAGAGTAGTACATCTAGACTAAGTCTCTTAAAAATGTCTACTCAGCAGTCTTCACCATGTTTTCAGAGCAGTACATCTAGACTAAGTCTCTTAAAAATGTCTACTCAGCAGTTTTCATCATGCTTTCAGAGTAGTACATCTAGACTACGTCTCTTAAAAACGTCTACTCAGCAGTCTTCACCATGTCTTCAGAGCAGTACATCCAGACTACGTCTCTTAAAAATGTCTACTCAGCAGTCTTCAGAGTAGTACATCTAAACTACGTCTCTTAAAAATGTCTGCTCAGCAGTCTTCATCATGTTTTCAGAGCAGTACATCTAGACTACGTCTCTTAAAAATGCCTACTCAGCAGTCTTCATCATGTCTTCAGAGTAGTACATCTAGACTACGTCTCTTAAAAATGTCTATTCAGCATCTTCATCATGTTTTCAGAGTAGTACATCTAGACTCCGTCTCTTAAAAATGTCTACTCAGCAGTCTTCATCGTGTCTTCAGAGCAGTACATCTAGACTACGTCTCTTAAAAATGTCTACTCAGCCGTCTTCATCATGTCTTCAGAGCAGTACATCTAGACTACGTCTTCTAATTTAAACATGTCTATTCAGCATCTTGATTTCGCTAACCACGTGCTTATGAACTGGGCCAAACAATTTTCTACATTGAGATTCTTAAGATCATAGCTGGATAAAACGATGTAACAATATGTTCAAACTGACTTGAAAATAACACAATGGTGTGACAATGGACAGTCTATTGACATGACAGACAGGTGAAAAACATGAATCCACTTAGACTTTAGGAGACAATTTTTATTAAGCCTCCAGATCGTGTAATTGTGAAATGGTAGAAATCTAATTATAGACTTGGTATAATAATAGAAAAGGTAATTGGCCTAATCTCTTAGTTCATGTAGATACTTGCTAATGTAGCAGTGCTTTCCCCTTTTTATGTATTGTTTTGTTTGTTTCCTGCGTTTATCTAAATGTTGTAGTTTTAAGTTAAGACATAAATATGCATGGTTGTAACATTAGGGTTTTTTTTTATCACAGAAGTTTAAAATTTAAAAAAATAAACAGGGGCCGGGAGGGAGGTATGTTTATTATCTTTTTAAGAAATACTAAAAGGCCAATAACTACTTTTACGTTCTAACGTGTGTGTTAAACTGTAGTTATCTCCCTTGCCTATGCTCAGCTGTAACGGGAAATTAAAACATCGCACTGACATTAATAGCATTTACTTTAATGTGTACAGTCACTTTCTGTAACACGGAGTTCAACACCCCAGTCATAACAGTCACTTTCTGTCACACGGAGTTCAACACCCCAGTCATAACAGTCACTTTCTGTCACACGGAGTTCAACACCCCAGTCATAACAGTCATTCAAACAAATGTTTCTTGCTATTCTTATGTGTGCGGACTCGTAGGCCTACTTCTAGTCTTAAAATATAAAGTGCAGCAGAAGCAATGACCAAAAAATGAATTTCATGGGTTCCATTATCAGTGATGGCCAGCCTTATACAGCCTGCAGGTCTTTTAATTTCAGACACTCGTGTCGCGGGCCACATGAATGAAAAGATACAGAAAAATAAAATAAAGAATTGTGTTATAACAATTCCGTGGCTTCAGTAGACCTACTTACAACCATAAGTCAATTACTAACAAGGCTTTCAGGTGTCAGTTTTTCTAGTAATTGTAAACTTTGCTTGTAAACATTGTGATCCTACACAGCAATTGTTTTAGAAAATGTGCAAGGTTTATGCAAACAACAAGGCGTAGAAATCTATTGTTTGCATTGCTCGAAATTTCTCAAGCAGGGAAGTCTGGCTTTGTAAGTCAATCAGTTCCAGTTTGTGTCACTCCTCAGTGGCAATAGAAATGATTTCGAGATCTGCTGCGCTGTTATTTAGTTTTGAATGGGGATTTTCACCAACATCGTCCACTCGTTTTATAATTGTAAAGCCAGAAAGGCGGCACAGCTTCAACTTTTGTTTTTAGGACTATTTTATTCCATCACTGCTAGCAAGCACTTTTTATGCTTCATTCTTAAAATGTGAGCAACTCGTAGCCTCCTTTACAGTTTAGGCATCACTGCATTGCCCGGAGAAAGACTTTTCTATCAAGGCTACACTTCAACCAATTTTGTCAGCAGTCCTATTGAATGATGTGATCTATTTGACAATAGACAATTTAATGGGGTTTGCTTTAAGTCTCGCCGGTGTATCTATTTGACAATAGACATTTTAAGGTAAAGTTCAAGACTGAGAAAACGTAACAGTACTAATCCTACAGTCTTGACTTCATTGAATGGGGATTCCTGGGTCCAAACTATTGGCAGCACATAAATCTAGATTGTTCAAAATCGAAACGTAAACGCTCGTCCAATGTAGTTAGAAAAAGAAAAGAGAATCGTTTGTAAATGTTCATTGTAACTAATTAATTCTTCTACACAGCAGCAAGCTCTCTGCGTATTCACATGACATTGTGTTCAGTAGCATCAAAGACCAAGCTAAACTACCGTACATTGTGTTCAGTGGCATCAAAGACCAAGCTAAACTACCGTACATTGTGTTCAGTGGCATCAAAGACCAAGCTAAACTACCGTACATTGTGTTCAGTAGCATCAAAGACCAAGCTAAACTACCGTACATTGTGTTCAGTAGCATCAAAGACCAAGCTAAACTACCGCACATTGTGTTCAGTGGCATCAAAGACCAAGCTAAACTACCGTATATTGTGTTCAGTAGTATCAAAGACCAAGCTAAACTACCGTACATTGTGTTCAGTGGCATCAAAGACCAAGCTAAACTACCGTACATTGTGTTCAGTAGCATCAAAGACCAAGCTAAACTACCGTATATTGTGTTCAGTAGTATCAAAGACCAAGCTTAACTACTGTATATTGTGTTCAGTAGCATCAAAGACCAAGCTAAACTACCGTATATTGTGTTCAGTAGCATCAAAGACCAAGCTAAACTACCGTATATTGTGTTCAGTAGTATCAAAGACCAAGCTTAACTACCGTATATTGTGTTCAGTAGTATCAAAGACCAAGCTTAACTACTGTATATTGTGTTCAGTAGCATCAAAGACCAAGCTAAACTACCGTATATTGTGTTCAGTAGCATCAAAGACCAAGCTAAACTACCGTATATTGTGTTCAGTAGTATCAAAGACCAAGCTAAACTACCGTACATTGTGTTCAGTGGCATCAAAGACCAAGCTAAACTACCGTACATTGTGTTCAGTGGCATCAAAGACCAAGCTAAACTACCGTACATTGTGTTCAGTGGCATCAAAGACCAAGCTAAACTACCGTATATTGTGTTCAGTAGTATCAAAGACCAAGCTAAACTACCGTACATTGTGTTCAGTGGCATCAAAGACCAAGCTAAACTACCGTACATTGTGTTCAGTAGCATCAAAGACCAAGCTAAACTACCGTATATTGTGTTCAGTAGTATCAAAGACCAAGCTTAACTACCGTATATTGTGTTCAGTAGCATCAAAGACCAAGCTAAACTACCGTATATTGTGTTCAGTAGCATCAAAGACCAAGCTAAACTACCGTATATTGTGTTCAGTAGTATCAAAGACCAAGCTTAACTACCGTATATTGTGTTCAGTAGTATCAAAGACCAAGCTTAACTACTGTATATTGTGTTCAGTAGCATCAAAGACCAAGCTAAACTACCGTATATTGTGTTCAGTAGCATCAAAGACCAAGCTAAACTACCGTATATTGTGTTCAGTAGTATCAAAGACCAAGCTAAACTACCGTATATTGTGTTCAGTAGTATCAAAGACCAAGCTTAACTACTGTATATTGTGTTCAGTAGCATCAAAGACCAAGCTAAACTACCGTATATTGTGTTCAGTAGCATCAAAGACCAAGCTAAACTACCGTACATTGTGTTCAGTAGTATCAAAGACCAAGCTAAACTACCGTATATTGTGTTCAGTAGTATCAAAGACCAAGCTTAACTACTGTATATTGTGTTCAGTAGCATCAAAGACCAAGCTAAACTACCGTATATTGTGTTCAGTAGCATCAAAGACCAAGCTTAACTACTGTATATTGTGTTCAGTAGCATCAAAGACCAAGCTAAACTACGGTATATTGTGTTCAGTAGCATCAAAGACCAAGCTAAACTACGGTATATTGTGTTCAGTAGCATCAAAGACCAAGCTAAACTACTGTATATCTAATCTCATGATTACAAGCAGTTCATAACAAGTACAATTATATCTGTACGTTTTTTCCCCTAATCAATGATCACGTGACCCATTTTGACACTAACAAATAAGACAAGACATGCGCAATTTCCGTTCATTTTACTTCAGATAATTGTTTTTATAGCGTAATTATTTTCTTAACAAAAAAAAGTGGGCGGATGATATTCAGAGCTTCAAAACCTATATTTAGACCAACAAAAGATAACTCTGCGAAGACCCAGCGAGTTGAAATCTGAAGGAACAAGGCCGTATGTGAAAGGTACATTGACGAGGCAGATATCAACATTGGAGCAAGAAGCTTCTGGAGCAGTGGTGCCCAACCTAATTTGACCAACGGGCCATTTTAATTTCCGACACTCATTTTCTTGTCTCTTTTTGGTCTAGCCAATGACTAATTTTCTTGTCTCTTTTTGCTCACTATTCCCATCAATCCTCCGATTTCTAGACGTAGTTTAACAAACTTTAACAAACGCCATATTTGTTTTATAATGCCGTTTATATGTTGTTGTTGTTTTTTTTAAACGCCACACTTTCTTTATAAAACAAACATGTTGACTTATTATCACAAAAAAAAGTAAAGATCCGTTCAGTTTTCCTAGTAAATTCTACATCCTGAGTTCCATTTCATAAACGAATAAATGTTTGTTTGTAGAATGTTTTACATGTTTCGGATGTTCCTTCAGGGGTGAAGATAATTTACTTCCTAGTCCAAACCTCCCACAGATGGCGGGGGATGGCAGTGGGTAGATGAGTCCGGGACCAGTCTAACTCGTATATCGCACGACCATCCGACAGCCATGTTAAAGGTCATGGTACCAATCCATAACAAAGTGAGGGCCTAAACATCGGTAAAGTTTTATTTGTCAACCTTGTTTTTTTATTATTATTATTATTGGAGGGTAGATTTTTTCCACTTTGAGGGAACCACGCCGCGGGCCGGATATTGGAAATCAGCGTTCTAAAGGGTCTCAGCACTACTTGTATTAAGTCAGTTTTTAGTCAAGTGGGATGACGCCTTGAATTCAAAACTGAGATCAGTAACTGAAAAGCAATGTTCAGTTACACCGAGCCGATAGTTTGATGGAAGTATCTCCAAGTAGTGCAAATATCTTGCTTTAGATGTCCTAGTCAGACCTTTCATTTAGATGTCCTAGTCAGACCTTCATTTAGGTCTCCTAGTCAGACCTTTCATCTAGATGTCCTAGTCAGACCTTTCATTTAGATGTCCTAGTCAGACCTTCATTTAGGTCTCCTAGTCAGACCTTTCATTTAGATGTCCTAGTCAGACCTTTCATTTAGATCTCCTAGTCAGACCTTTCATTTAGATGTCCTAGTCAGACCTTTCATTTAGATGTCCAAGTCAGACCTTTCATTTAGATGTCCTAGTCAGACCTTTCATTTAGGTCTCCTAGACAGACCTTTCATTTAGATCTCCTAGTCAGACCTTTCACTTAGGTCTCCTAGTCAGACCTTTCATTTAGATCGCCTAGTCAGACCTTTTATTTAGATCTCCTAGTCAGACCTTTCATTTAAATCTCCTAGTCAGACCTTTCATTTACGTCTCCTAGTCAGACCTTTCATTTAGATCTCCTAGTCAGACCTTTCGTTTAGGTCTTCTAGTTAGACCTTTCATTTACATCTCCTAGTCAGACCTTTCATTTACATCTCCTAGTTAGAACTTTTCCAAGGACAACTTGTACGTCTACGTTTTGACTTGATTTCTATATGGGTAGACTTTTTGTTTATTTTCTCACTTTTGGCAGGCTCTTTCTGTTAATTAGGCCAGTAGCCGAGATTTGAAACGAAGATTATGACATTATATCAGAACTTTTTTTTTTATTACCGTATTGAGATAATACTCAAGATAATTAAATTCTATTCTTTTAAAAAGTAGTTCCTTTAAACGAACACTAAAACCAGCACATGGGGTAAGGATTTCACTCGAGAAACAAGTCTTACTGTTTCCAACATGAATTGCTAGCCTGATTGCTTTGATGCAGGATACACAATAGTACATGTTTCCATATCAATTAGAAACTAGATCTAAGACTCGTAATTAAATCTGGTAGCAATGATGATATAGACTTAAGAGTACCCTACCCCTTCCCTCAAGCTGAGAATCACTGATGTTTCCCAGGGATCTCAACGTCTCGAGATGAGATTCGCTGGTGTTTCAAGACCAAAGATCGAAGCACTTAAAAGGTGTATGTGTGTGTGTGTGTGTGTGTGTTTTTAAAGAAAACAAAATCAGATCAAGTAGAGAGATGGTCATTAAAACATGTTATCATACGAATGAGTGATTGGATCGCAAGTGATGCGCCTATCAGAACGAGATGTACCACGTGAGAAGTGTCACGAACAAATAGCAAGAGAGATTGGTCTTGAGGTCGGCTACATGGTCGGTTATCTAATAAGTGAGACACAGACATGTATCCATACAAAATTCACGGGTGTAACACAAGACTTTTAGATTGGATACCTATTAAAAAATAATAATAATGGAGTCTTTTATTACCAACTTAGGCATTATATTATAAATTAGCAACAAGAAAATCTGTATAAGCAAAGCTTTTCATTTAAAAATTTCATTTTGGCACTCGCCTATCTAAATAAAAATCATTATATGACATTTCCAACCAAAAGTGTATCAAGTATCAGTAAGATTACTGTACCGGTATCTCAAACGCTAACGAGACACATTGAGGACCGCATAGAGACCGATCATAGAACAAAAGAACAGGGCTGAGATATACTTGAAAGGATAATTAGCAAGATCCATGTATACTTCTAGTATCCTAGAAATAATCTTCATTGGTATTTGGTGATTGGACTTTCTACTACGCTACTATGCTTTACACTACGGAGATAGGCCCGAGTCTTAAAAACAGTGATCAGTTTAATAGTATTTATCACAATGCAGTGACATGTTTTATAATGCCCATGCTACAGTGATAGGACTCCATATTACATCCAACACAAACTCAGTCTAAATGATGAAGATCAAAAAGTTCTGACAAACGCAAAGGGCTGTTGTTTGATCACTAGCTGCCAGATATCTTAACTACTACAAGAACGTTGAACTGAGCAGCGTAAAAAGGATTGAGGTTTGAGGGAATGGTGTTTGTATGCTTGGGTCAAACCATCTCAACGTGTTGACGCTTGCATTGTGTGGGACAACTAAAGGCAAATAGATATCTGTACATTCAGCGATCCAATGTTGCAAGGGGGGCTAACTCGAACTGTACATCTTTAGATGACATGACTCAGAAGTGACATCTCTGTGAAGACTAGAAAAACAAATCTTTGAGTGTCTTGTTTTAAATGTTATCTGATAACTAGCTTTCTTAGAATTGTAAGCACAGTTCAACAGAAATACATGTAGCAACAAGACTGAATGGGAAGGCGAGTTGCTCCTAAGGAGTAAATGGGAGGGCAATATGTTCAATAAATAAATGAACTCAAAGGACTAGATGGGAGGACAATATGTTCAAGAAATAAATGAACTCAAAGGACTAGATGGGAGGACAATATGTTCAAGAAATAAATGAACTCAAAGGAGAGGGCAATATGTTCAAGAAATAAATGACCTCAAAGGAGAGGGCAATATGTTCAAGAAATAAATGAACTCAAAGGACTAAATGGGAGGGCAATATGTTCAAGAAATAAATGAACTAAAAAAAAATGATGTATATCACACGTATCCACAAGACTGAAGTTTTGTTTTTGTTGTTTTTATGCACTGACCATTCCAGTACACTGACCATCATATTGATTTTGACCTTTTCTTTTTATAATCTAGACACCAGTGTCTTAAGTAATTTTGACCAACCACCAAAAATAAAAACATTTAAACTATATTAAGTAAACAATTGTTTCTGAACTGACCATTGCAGTATGCTGACAATCATTTTTATCCTGACCATTTGTTTTTACATTAGTGTTAACATTTTTAAAACTTTAAGTTGCTTTACAAATGATACCAAAAAAAAAATAATAGAAACACACAGTGACAACGTACACTTTCTTGAGTATACACACAGTGACAGTGTACACTTTCTTGAATGTACACACAGTGACAGTGTAGACTTTCTTGAGTGTACACATGGTGACAAGAGTACACTTTCTTGAGTGTACTTGTTTATGTATTGTTTATTGCTTTAAGCTTCATTGTGGGATTGGGTAAGTGGGCGGCATGGGGTGAAAATGGCATGAGGGTAGAACAGTACAATTAGCAGCATCAAGCAACCACTATTAGCAGCACCAGGCTACCACTATTAGCAGCAACAAGCTACCACTATTAGCAGCACCAGGCTACCACTATTAGCAGCAACAAGCTACCGCTATTAGCAGCAACAAGCTACCGCTATTAGCAGCAACAAGCTACTGCTATTTGTAGCAACAAGCTACCACTATTTGTAGCAACAAGTTACTACTGTGGGCTGTTTGAAACTGTAAAGGAGCCAGTCTATTAATACATAATATGTTTACATCCATCTTCACAAATCATAACATTTATCAGTCTTGTAAATCCTTTCTAGCCTGTTTTTATGTTTACTTTATAAATTTATTGTATTACAATAGTTGGTCATTCTTTTACTGATTGTAGAGAGTATGATGGCAAACAGGTTAGTCAGTGTGAAAGCGATTTTGTCACTTGACTATATTTTCTGTTTTTCATAATTGACTAATTTGTTAACTTATTATACTCATTAGCAGTCACCAGAATGTAAGTTATTAATTTTTTGTTTTTATTTCAACAATATACCATCCAAATAGCTGAACTAAATAAGCATGTACCAATTCATAATCTATCAAAAGTTCTATAGACTTCATTAGTTTCTACTGATTCTCTTTATGTGGAAGCTTAATAATAAGTATTATTCAACTGGAATTCTTGAACTGTTGCAAAAAAAAAAATTGGATTGTTAACTTACAGCTTTGGCAATGTCCAAGTAGGTCAATCCATTGAAATGTTGCCGCTCAGGTGTGTTGTTGCAGCATACTCCATACTGAGGCTCCACCCAGCACTCTGTAACAATCTGCACCTCACCATCAGCTTCTGTGGTCTCTGTGTCATCACGGTCATCTTCAGACAAACTGCGGAAAAGATAATCATCAGAACTAAGAGACAAGAAAAATAAATTACTCCCTAAAACTGAGACAATAAAATTGGGTTTGGTTTTTGCAACATATCTAAT
This sequence comes from Biomphalaria sudanica, assembly GCA_036873155.1. Lineage (NCBI taxonomy): Eukaryota > Metazoa > Mollusca > Gastropoda > Planorbidae > Biomphalaria > Biomphalaria sudanica. Next base: position 355,660 of record JAZGLO010005637.1, on the reverse strand, counting down.
AAAACACTACAAAAGGGGCAGATGAGTTTAAAATAACATGTCAGTCATCAGTACAATCAAAGGTATTAACAAACATCAACTAATAATGGATCACATGTTTGATTGTTGCAAAATCCAAATCACAGCAGCTAAAAAAAATATTTTAAACTGATACCAAAAACACATAAACATGTTCTTGCACCTGTACACAATACATGTCAACATTTCAATGGACCGTCAACATTTCAATGGACACTGCCAAAGATTAAGTTAACAATAATTTTTTTTAGTTCTAGAATTCCAGTTGAATAACTGCATGATGTAGCTAATAAATGTTATTATATCCATTCACACACAAAAAAAGAGGAATTATTTATTTCCATTTTTTTTATATTTTCCCCAAATAAGTTTAACCTTAAAAAAAAAGCAGAAAATGGAATGTGATAAAAATGTGTATATAGACTTTAAATATTTGAACAAATGAAAAAAAAATCAATTTGGGAAAGTTGAACATTATGGTTAACACAAATATTGAAAGTGCTTAGCTTTATTTTTTATTGTATCTTAGGAAACTGTTAAGTTTGTGAACCAGGGCTTGTTTTTATATTAATATTGATATGTTCACCAATAACTTTCTTCCTTGTAAGATTTTTGTGCTTGTGAAAACAAAAGTGTTTTGGGGAAAATTAAATGAATCTATAATTTATGAATTACAAATGTTTTAAATTTAGAAATCTTGCCCCCCCCCCCTCCTTTTAATAGCAGGACTGAAAGTGTTCCAATAACTGGTTTTGTTAAAATATCTACCAGGCATGATCATTTTCTATTTGGCATGCACCTAAAACTAAGTGAACAGTACCTGTCATCAGTGGACCTTGTATGTGGGGGGAAGATGATGTACTGTACAACACAAGCATGAATGTTAGATGAATCATCTTCACTGGCTTCTTCAGACTCCTAGAAGAAGACAATTTCACATGAAATTACAAATAGTTGTTGCAAATGCCTTGTACAAGAACTAAAGTAAATATATCAACGAATAAATGTAACTAATTATAAATAAATATCTTTTAAAAATACAGCTAATTAAAGATAAATAACTACAAATAAATATAGCTAATTATAAATAAATGTCTATGAATAAATGCAGTTAATTATATATAAATATCTATAAATAACTGTGGCTTATTAAAAATAAATAATTATGATAAATGCAGCTAATTATAGATACATTTCTATAAATAAACACAGCTAATTATAAATAAAAATCTAAGAATAAATGCAGCTTTCTAAGAAACACTAGTATTAAAGATATATTGACTAGAGAAAATGACTTGCTTCATTTCTTGTGGTAAAGGAATGTTTTAAATATTACTTTTAAAATAGCCCACTTTCTTTCAGTGTTAAAACATGCTATAACCAAAACAAGAACAAATCAATCCTTTATACAGAACAGATCACACATAAAACATAAATATATTTGGATAAAGAATGGATCTAGTGGCCTACTGCTTCTATAAGTATCAAAGTACCCACCTTCATGTCAACCTCCAAAACCAAGTTTGTTACACCAGCATTGGAGACAGCAAAGTGAAAACCTTCTTGGAGTCTCAATCTACAAAATAATTTCATGCCATATTAATTTTAAGGAATATATATATGTACATTTGCAAGAAGGGTATATCTATTAACATATACAAATAAGGGTAATTCTATCAGCAAAGAAATATAGAAATATTAAAACAAAGTTGACTTTGACATTGAAGCCATAATGCAGTTACTGAAATTTTAAATAAAACAAAGGGATAAAACTAGAATTTTCAAAAGTGAAATGTCAATTAACAAATAGAAAATAAAAACATTATTTTCAATATTATGATATAAACCTAACAGAAAATTGGAAACAATAAAAAAAACAACTCTCACTTGGTTATGGTAGCCAACATTCGGCCAATGGCAGTCATGCTAAGTGTGCTCTTGGTGTTGGCCTGGATGTTCCACACCCACCTCTGATGCTGCAAGTAGTGAGTAAGTGTTCTGAAAACAGACCTCATAGGGTCCTGCAATTTCCTGGTAGTCAAATCTTTTGGGGCCTCTTTAACAACTGTCATGTCACTGGGTTTGCTTTCATATCTGTTGAAAAAAATACATCAAACACAATAGACATCAGTTGTAAACACTAATAATAGCACCAACCCATTCATTAGTTTAAAATGTAATAATGGAGATGTGAATAAACAATTAATTTCATTGATCAGAAAGACATTCATTGGAATAAAATACTTAAGAAAAACAAAGATGGAAAAGTAGATTGTTTTTAACTTTTAAATAAGATTGTTTTTAACTTTTAAAAAAGATTAATTTTTAACTTATAAATAACATTGTTTTTAACTTTTAAATAAGATTGTTTTTAACTTTTAAATAAAATTGTTTTTAACTTTTAAATAAAATTGTTTTTTTACTTTTAAATAAGATTGTTTTTACCTTGTGTGGTATGCTATCTTTTCTTTCAAGAATAAACTTTTATTTTGGTTTCATCATTTTTAAACTAAAGTGAGTTTTGTGGACAGCTTATGTCCTTCTAATGGAGACATCCTGGGATGGCTCAATGGAAGTGTATACATTTTTAACAATAATTCACAAAACATCAAGGTAGGTTTAAAGGCAGTAAAAGACTCATCTAAATATTCTGTGGCATTTTACGTCTCGAGAGACGATCTTTTCCCTTTGCAACTTCTTGTGTGACTAAAGAGGCCAATCCTTGATACACAGCTGCGATCGCAGGATGGGCATATATAATCACCAGGCGCCGTTGCATTTTCACCCTTCTTTCTGCTTCTGTTGTGTATGGCATCTGCAATCTTTGACCCTTCCTTTATGCTCTCTCTCCATGAGGATCTGTCCAGTGCCACCTCTTCCCAGTTGCCAGTGTCGATTTTGAAGAGCTTCATGTCGCGTTTGCATACATCCGTATAACGTAAAAGTGGGCGACCAGCGGCTCTCCTGCCTTCTATCAGATCGCCATACAGGATGTCCACAGGACATCTAAATATTACTCATTAATATTACTCTGAATCCAGCAAAGATAAAGCCATGTACTTACACAACAAGAATTTTCTCTACAGGTTTCCTCAAGAGAACACAACAAGCTATCTCTGAGCCTTCTCTATTAAGTGGAGACTTGTGGGGCTTGACAACCTTGTCCAGGCCACCAGGAGTACTGGAGATTGACATCTTCTGTGTTTTCTGTGTCCCTCTCTGTGGAAAGCACAAGTCCCGGATTTTCTCACGAAGAAATCTCAGCTCTTCAAGCCTGATGGAGGCAGGAGTACCGCCCAGAAATCCAAGGCGAATTATCATATTTGGGGCCTTTGAGGTCAGACGTAGAACACAAAAGAACTTGGGAGGCTTGTCTTGTTCCCTGAAGATAAAATTATAAGTCTCTAATAAATATCCTTGTGCATGTTTCACATAAACTTTTCACATGTAAGTTATGAGTGAGTATGTGAATGTATATTTTGGTTTTCTATAATTATAATGTTTTGTTTGGTGTAATGCACAAATTGTAAGAAATTTCTTTATGGATAATAAAGATTATTATTCTTATTATGTTTTTTGCCAGAGAAAATAAAATAAATAATTAAATGAAAGTTCATTAATATAAAGCATAACTAAAATTCTGCATTGCCCAATACTTGAAAATTAAACCTTTATAATTAAAAAAAAAAGATATTGTAGCATTTGCTCACAAAAATATGGTAATTATGTTTAAAAGATGCTGTATTATCAATTTAAAAACAAAATAAAATTGAGCATAACAAATACAATGCAGACTCACTGCACTAAAAACTTGATGTAAGAATGATTCTCTGCAAGGACAAACGTGCTCCATTCTCTGAGCAGAAGACTCAAGGAGGCCAGGGTCTGTCGACACTGAATGGAGGAAAACCTTGAGCTGGCATTTGGGACCTGAAAGCACTTTGGGAACTGCCTGTCATGCTCTAACACTAAGCCAATGCGATGAGAGTGTAGCCATTTTTGCCTGGAACAAATAACAAATTCAAAATCAAAACTAAGAAGTGAAATATTTTAAAGCTAATCATATCATCAATTTAATATGTCAACACAAATTGAATTTTATCAATTATATACATCAGCTTCTGGCACCAGGACTAAAACATGAACAAGAAATAATTACAATCAATTGTAAAAAAATGTTGATATCCATCCAGTATCTAATATTAAAAACATCTAATAGACAAGAATCTGATAAAACTTAACTCCACTTAAAGAAAGATACGTAAAAGTAAATATGTTCTCAGAATTATCATTTACAACAAAAAAGAAATTGTTGAAACAAGAAAAAAAAGTGACTGCAAAAAAATAGTGAATGTAGAAAAAACTTTAACTGTAATAAAATGTCAATCAATGACATTATGTTCTTTATGTAAGTTTTAGATTAAGGTTTACAAGTAAAAAACAAAAAACTGACCAGTTATTTGTGTCTAGTTGTATGACAGCTTTCCAAAATACTGCAAACTTTTCTGGTGTACTGTTAGAAAAGGAGGAAGAAAAAAAAAATTGTTTTTAAAGAAAAAGGAAGGTGCATAACACAAACTGGAAAAAAAAAAAAAAAAAAAACTATTTTCAATAATGTAATAAAAAGGAATAAAATATATTTGAAAAAAAAAATAATTATAATAATTTTGTTTGAGTGCACTAAAAATAGACAATAAATTGTATCGTTTGATCTAGGACCAAGATTGTATACTCAGTGAGTTGAAATCCTACAGCTACTGCAGACTTTTTTCAAACTAAATGAGACTAGATAAACAAGACAGCTTCAAGTGAAGTTATATTATACTGTATAAAATTATAAATAATTAGAAAAGAAAATGAACTAAATTAGATATTTTGTCTACACACACATTGCATATACTACATTCACCTTGCTTTGAGTTGTGTATTTATGGAAGGTCCATCTGGCTGAATATAGAACAAAGGGACACCACTCCTGATACTTTCTGGAGTCTGATAGTAGACAGGCTCAGAAGAGAAAGACTGAAGATGCTCTAACATTTTGTCCGTGGAGGAAATTCTGAAATAACAAAATTAGTCAGTGTGTTTGAATGTGAAGGAGAAAGTTTGTAATATGTAAATAGAAAATATGAAATCTAGCTTTAACTGTTCAATCCATTTACAATACTTTGAAAACAATAAAATAATTGGGTAGGTCGTATTTGTCTCTATGTTTGTGTGTTCTGCCCATCACACTTTTGCAGTCTCTAATTTTTAATGTTCAAAGTTTGACTGTCCTGAGACAAAGTTGCATTGCTGACTTTTCAAATAAATTGTTCTGCCACAAGCCTATCCATCTAAAACAAAAATGTATCAAGTGAAAAACTTCTAAATTCACAAGAGTGTACAGACAACAGTGTTAAGGATAATCTCCTTCTCTGTTGTTCTTGTTTTAATAAGAAATGAGTTAGTGGGGAACCAAGAGTTATGTCCCTCTAAGTCTCAAACATAATGAACAAACGGAATGTTAGCTAACATTACTAAGTTTGGCTTAATACAGCACAATGATTTGTTTGAAAAAAAAAACAACATATATGGCGTATGCAAAATAGTTGTGTTGAAAATAACAACAATCCAAATCTTTCTCTACACTAGTACAGCTGCTCAATGAAAACAAAACAAAACAAAGACCTTTCTAGGATGGTCCAGAGAGTTTTAATGTTGTTCAGTCTTAGATTGCTCTTGACTTCCTTGTTGCCCTTGCACAACATCTCATGAAGTAGGTCATAGCTCCCTTCTACACTCACTTCAATGGTAGTGATGCTACTGAAGGAGACACACACACACAGAAATGACCATTATACTTTTGCTCATACTAAACTATTTCTTGAATCAGGTCAGTAATGTGAAAGGCTGTACAGTAAATGTTTAATATTTATAATAATAATTTTTAAAATATAATAACTTGATATATTCCTCAACATTAACTTTTTTTTTTAATTTCACAGGAGGACATAAAAAAAAATTATTGAGTTATGGGTGTCAGGGAGAGGTATGGCGAGAATGAATGTTAGTTTGATATTTTGGTATGATTGTTATATCCCCTTGTTATGAATGTGAAGTGTTGCACGTGTTGTGAACTGAGTGATTAAGTCTTCATTGAATGTGCGAGAGAATGTATTAAGTCAGTAAGGTCTTGCTCCCGGTCCAGGAAGGTTGGGCGTTTACTTCCTGGACTGCTATTTATGCATTTATATATTTATAAGTTGATGGAGTGGTGTTTTGTGTATTTCATAAGAGTGATATAATTGTGTGCTTTATTAAGTATTAAAGTATTATCGATATTCATGAATATAAGGAGTTAGAGTTGATGTATATTAAGTGTTCGTATTTCAGTTAAGCAAGTATTGAATTATAATTGAGTAACCAAGAAAGTACCAAGCAAGTATAATTTAATATTCAAGAAACCCCTAGTGAGCCACAGGAACAAAGTCAAGAAACACAACAAGAGACAAGCAGCAGCATATATATAATTAGAACCTCTGACAATGGGAACATGTACATATGTAAGTGGGGTAAACGAGTTGATTTTTGGCTTTACATATACCCAAATATTCCCTATGAAGGTATGCAAAGAAACAATTAAAACGATTCACATAGTAATGACATCATTATTGTTCTCTTGTGCTCTCCCTTTCTCTTGAGCCAAGACTGGACTGATTTTTTGCACATAAGAGATAGTGAACTGAATAAATTATATTTCTATGTAGTTCCAACAGACCTATTTATATTATATCTAGACTGGACAAGCAGATCTCTTAACACGACACAAAAATATATTGAAACAGGGTGTTATTTTGTAAAGTAGTTATAAGAAGTAAAGTTTTTATTCAAACCTAACCTATATAGCATATAATATGCATGAAAAAAATGTTTGTTAAAACTAGTCTATAATGTTGTTCAATTTTGTAGATGGGAAAGCAATCAATTTTAAGATTATTTTTTTATTTTTCAAACTTAACATTAAGTTAGGACTAAGCCTATACCAGTAGTAAGAGAAGGCTGAGAAAGAATAAAATATAAAAAATAGTTGCATAATCATACCTCTTTCATCACAGAGATTTATTTGAATATATAGTTCTGTTATTAAAATTACATTTTTATCTACTTAAACTTAGAAAACTTAATACTTTTATGAGACAGAAGAGCAATTTTCCAAGACTCATTTGGTGAATTCCCTTACAGCTTGAACAAAAGTTAAGTACAATATGATAAAAAAATTTGCCTCTGTTTCCAGACAAGTAGATATAGGTCAGTGATAGTTCCTTATTCTTTTATATTTAGAAATAAACATATTTTTGGACCAATGCTTAACCATTGAATAACTATCTATTAATGTCGTGCGCGCGTGAAGTGTGAAGTTTTCTTTGCATTTAATATTGGTGTTTTAGCGTACAGGAAGTAGTTTCTTCTAAGTGCGTTTTGTTGTCTAAAATATTGTGTGTGTGTGTGTGTTTACGTCATCCTTAGTTCCCGCAAGAGAGAGACAGAGCTTCTTTTGTGAGCTGGGTAGCTGGTTTTTTTGGTTCCCCCTTGTAAGGGGACGTTAGTACATAGTTTTATTAAGTAAGCAGATCTTTGGGTACGGGTGTCGCTATTGAAAAGTTCTTTCTTGTAGCGGCATCGCTAGATCTAGGTTTTCTTTTCATTTCAGGGTGTTAGGCTTTGGGCTATAGGAAAGTGTGTCGTCTTTCTGCCCTTGGAGTTGTGTAGTAACTGTCAGTGTTGAGGTGTAGGGAGTTGAGGTTCTGTTGGGCGCCGAGATGGAGTGTGAGCGTGAAGGTGTGTTACGGAACTTGTTGATGTGATACTAGACTAATTATTAATCAAATGCTAACTTCAATGATATTGATGTATATGCAAATATGTTTGAAAATTACAATTAAGTATAATTAAATATTGTTCCTGTTGACAACTGTTGTTGAATAACTGTTATTCAATATTTGTATTTTACATGCTATTACCTTTAGGTTCTTGTGTTACTCTGTTCAGGCTGGGGATACGGGACCATAATATCATACCCTACCTAAGCGACAAAACCCACCTGACAATTAATAATATAAAAAGTATATCATTTAGCACATGTTAGAAGTATCCAACTATCCCAGCTCACCAAGTAAAGTAAAAAAAATATAGATTAGAAATATTCCAGCAGATCAATTAAGGTTTGCACCATGTACAATTAAAAATATTTCAGCAGACAAGTAACAGCATGTATTTTGTATAAATGAATAAATGAGATAGTTAAGTACACCAGTTATATCATGTACTAAATCTAACTGAAATACACTGGTTGTAGTAATTACCTGGAGTAGTTGAGAGGCCAAGGTGCTGAGGCTGCATATTCAATTTTCCCATAATCCCTCCATGGGAAGTGAAGCTTTACATGAATTTCTGTGTTATCTATTGAACCAATCTTACAATTAGCATAATGTTAAGAAAATAAATCATTTCCTGCTGTTGTTTTTTTATTTTACTTTTTAAAAACAAATAGTGCAATCTATTGCAAAGATAATAGAAACATGGGTAAATCTGACTTAAAGTAATAACTGATGACTTCCATTTCAATGATAAACTTTCTATTAGTTTCCAATATGGACATGGAAATTAATTAAAATTATAAGGTTGTTCTTACTAGATTAACTTTTATATAACAAAAATTTAAGAGATAGTTTTCAAAGACCTAAAATGGATATAAAGACTTTGGGATCTATTGTGATATATCTACATGTTAACATAAAACAGCATTTTTAATCAGATTATTAGTTTAACTTGTTATACATTTTATATTATAAAGATCAGCTATAGGCAAAGCAATACCTTATTGTGTAATGTGAATGTTAATTCAGAAATGAATATTAGAACAATTTAAAAGCCATAGAACACCCAGATCCAATATTATAATCCATGCATGGTAAAATCTTTATGAAATCACCTTTTTTAAAAGCAACACTCTTGATGGTGTAGCCTTCCCTCAGCCTGACAGACAGCACACTATGTAGACCAGCCACAACTGTACGCTTCTCCCTCTCCTTGCGTAGACATTCTGCACCATAGCTTTCTTTGGTTATTGGGTGTCTATTCAACATCCTAGGGTCCAGATAGAATTGCAGATTAGACTATTATCATAAAGTTCACTCAACACACATCATTGAAATGTGTTTTGAAGGTATGAAATCTGTTGCATCATCATCGCTGGAGAATAGTTAAGGGAACTGACCTTTTTATCCAAGATATAGATCCAGGCATATCTTCATCACTGAAATGTGTTATGTCATACTTGAAACCTTCTAGACCACGCTGGAATGACCAGAACAGAATAGCTCTGTGGTACAAGTTGGCCTCCCCTTTCTCTTCACTCTACAGTCAAAAAAAAGCAACAAAAAAATTTTAAAGACAATGTCTAAATAAATTTAGTTATTCAATGTAAAACAAAACTTTGGATGGTATTTTTTTTAAAAAGTAATACTTATTTTGTCCAAATCAACCATCAATCAATAATTAATTAATATGTTAGTATGAATAGAAAATAACTAACGGGGCGATAGCATAATGTCACCTCCAGAATTTTTTAATGAAATAAATGCTTAATTATGAACTTTACTTTAGTAATTTGAACTAATTTAGTTAATACTTAAAAGTGTTCTTTTAAATTGTTTGTAAATCTTTAAGATTAATTTGACATAAGCAAATAGGCAGTCATATTTATCATGTAAAACAAAAAAGCTTAAGTGTTATACAATTCTTTTCCATAAATTATTATAGTAACTAATTACTCTAGCATCCCAGTAGCATTTCATTTGGGTTCATAGAGCAATAAAGGAAAACAATGGATAACCTAATGATCATGAAGTATGAACAATTTTATTTTGTCTTATGTGTTTTTGGCAATGTAATCTACTACTGATTAAAAAAAATATATATAAGAGGACCTTCATCACCTTGTTAATGATATTGAGCCCAAGTAAGGTTAAAACCCATGCCCGGCAAATACATCCGACATTAATTAAAACATTAATCTTGTTTTGGGAAAGTAAAATAATGAGTGAACTGTATCAGAAGTTATTTAGGCTTAGTAAGAAGAGATGCTTGAACGTCGATCATTGAGCACAGTGATAATCAACCATTTTCGTATCGAGTGCCAAATAAATTTCCCATTGAAGCCCAGCACCTACGACTTCATTTATGCTTTCGTACGCAAGTGCCTTTCTCGTTCCCCAGTCAGTGCTGCCCCTTATTTCACTCTATCTAGTTCACCATTGTCTCTCACAAAAAAAAAAAATTGTTCCCTAGAGCTGCCTTTGTATATCTATCTATGTATTATTTATTGTTTCAGCACTTGGATTTACATTAGTATTTATTGGATTCATTTTTGTATTTACATGTGAGCTTGTTTGCTACTGAAGCTTCTAGATGTGGTGTATTTATGTCATCCAATTTGTCATAGGTAAAAAATATACAGTTTAAATAGAAAAAATAAGTAAAAAAATAATGGTACATCATAAACCCTGCCCACAGCTTGATGATATTTAGTAACATTGTTTGCCTTGATTATTCCAGTTGTAAATTTGTAAACATACATTAGAAGACATAAATACATTTATAATACTTGAAAATCTGTCAGCTAGTAACACTCCCCCACAACCAGGGAAAACAAAATTTGATTAAAAAAGAAAATGGAATTCCGTTTTCTAAAATAACCTGTCAATCATCCATTTAGGAGACCAAAGAGTCTACAATCTACATACATGTCAAAAGTTTACCACTGGACAACCCCAATTATGCCTCGCTCACAGTTTGTCAATGGGTGATGCTCAGGAACAATGACTCCATGGACTAGTCCAAGTTTCTTAGAAATTTGTCTTTGGGAAACTTAACTTGAGATCACAACTGACCTTCTACTTGTTTGATCAACAATAAACTGTCTCAACAATTATAATTCAAAAACTTTTGTATCTGTTAAAACATTCAATAAGGATGATAGCACCGCCAATATGAATGTATTATGTCTTCTATATTATTAATGTTATCGATATTACTAATATGACTGGATAAGAAGCAAAAAATGATTTAAAAAATCGTATAGCAGCATTCAGAAGTTTTCGTCCTTTGTGGTGTGTATAAGATATTGATGTAGCTACAAAAATACTTAAGTGTGATGAGGTGTAGTATAACATTGTAAACAGCTAACTTATAGCCCTTGATTTTAATGACTTCCATACTAATCTTAGTTCATAGTACTCAGTTATTTTAGATTTAGTGATATGCCAATCTAATCATAAGTTTATTTGTTAAATAATATTTAAATAATATTTAATTCATAAGTGACAATGTTTCTCATAAAGATTTGGCCTAATCCTTACGCTGATTAATGAATTTCCAGTTAAAATATAAAGTAGTTGAAGCTGTCTACACCCACAAAATCTTTATTTTAAATGTGGATGGTTTGGTTTGGTTTAGGTTTTGGGCACATCGGCACAATTTTAGGCCATGTCATGCCTGCATTCCCTTAAATGTGGAAGCTGACCAACTATGATACAATAAAAACACAATTTCAGCTCTTGGAATCAGCTCCAGAAAATGTGTATATGGGGTGTGAAAGAACTTGAGGGGTAACAAAAATGATATGGATTGGAAGTCCTGTCAGTGCATTCCTCAAATGATTGACACAAAATGAGAAAAAAAAAAGGTTCTATAACTCACAACATCTGGTCCAGTTCCAAGATATGCTCCAAATGTTGCTGTGGCTATTGCCTGCATGAGTTCTATGTGAGGGACATGAGCCAGCTTACGATAGAGGCTGGAGGGGGAGCCAACTTTGATGAAGCTGCACATAGTTGTGTTGTTCCTCATCTGGTTCAGAAGCAGCTCAATCAGGTAAGAATTGGGCAATCCCACAATGCCATCAGTAATGATAATGATGCCTGGTACAACAAAAAGATAAATAATTAGGTGTAGTAAATAACAAATTCAAACATTAATTATGGTTGAATGTGACAAAAGGTCTGTGAGGAAAACAGTAAATGTGAAATGTCACAAACAACTAGCTGGCAGAGGAAAGTTTTCAAGTTTTAAAAGCTAAACTTTTGCTTAAGCTTGAAAAACGAAAAAGATTAACAAAACAGCTTATGAAAAAGTTGATATTTTTCATCAGTCCCTTGACTTGTGTCATAGGGGTGACATAATGGTAATTGTAACCGATGCCCTCCACTCCCCACACCTCCCAGTCAGCAGCTGGGTTTAGCTGAATATCATGAGCTGGTCCATACTTTCCTGTTGTCCTGCCAGTTTTACTTTGGACAACCCTTTCTTTGTGATTCCTCCACTGTACCTTGAAAGATGATTTTTGACAGTACACACTGAGTTGTTTTATTTTCCTGATATCTGATACTCAAAAGTTTCCTGTAGCATTTACTCTCAAAGACTTGATTTCTTTTTACAACCTCAGCCTCCAACTTTCAAGACTTATAATATTTTTACAAAAATAAAATGAGAGTTGGTAAGTACTAGATAAAATCATAACAAGTCTTCATTAGAAAGTTAACTTTGATCAATTTTTTTATGTTTATTTTAATTTTCTAAAAGATTCTAAATATTTGTTGTTGTTTTTTTAATACCCATATTTTAGATAATATTAATATTAATAAATAAATCCTCCATCTTTTTTTTAAAGGAAATTCTGTTAGTGTAGAATATAAATTTCAAAGTTTCAGGATACTCTAAAAATACATAATAGAATAAGGACGAAGTGAAATTTACAATGCTACTCTTTATGATTTAAAATAGACAAATGCACAGAGAGTTATATGTAGAAATATGGTTTTAAACTGTACCTTATAGTTATTTCTATATTCTCTGCAACTAAGAATTCCAAGTGCTCAAGAGGTAAATGAAACCTAGTGTGATTTTACACCATTATGATCTCCTTGATTTCTTTATTTTGTTATACAACATTTACTGCATACTTAAATACCTGAACTAGAATTCTCTGGTAAAAGTTGCAGTGACAGGATTCCATAGCGGAGCATGTTGGTGAACCCTGCCTCAGGTGTCCCAATATGGTCTGTCAGGTTAAACTGTCTTTCTCTGTCTTCTTCTTCATCTTCATCAAGGAAAAAACTTTCCTGTTGAACACATTGTAATGAGCATCATAAGCACAAGAAAAAAATTGCAAACTTCCAACAAAATCTGATGAAGATTCTTTAAGTAAACTAAATTAGGGAATAAAGTTTAGTAAAATAAAAAAAAATTAAAAATCTTAGATTGGCCATATAGTCTCAATAAATAAGTAAAAATGTAAATATATAATAAGTCTGGATGGATTATAATAGAGTATAAGGTTTATACACACACAAAATGACAAAAATGTCATTTTTCAGACTCATTTGTAAACTGACTGGAACACAAATTTCCAATTGTGTCTCTTTGAAAGCTTCAGTGCAAGGTACACAGTTATTTACACTCAAATATATTTGTATGTTAACCTAAGCTTAAGTTTCTATGTAATACACTTTTATTTTAGAATCAAATGGATTGAAGATTTTACATATTAACATCTAGACAATAAACTAAATTTTACTGCAAATACTGATTATATCAACAAAAAAGGGCAGCAAAGATTACGATTAATAAGAAAACTGTCCTCGTTTAATGTTAGCGAAAAGGCCTTGGCTATGTTTTATCACGCTCACATCTACAATATTTTAAGTTTCAATATCACTGCCTGGAATGGCAATCTGAGCATTACAAATAAAAATAAACTTTATAGAATCCTAAATGCTGCTGGTAAAATCATTGACAAAAAAACATTTGGGCAGTTGTTTGAGACAAACATCTATAAAAAAGCTAACAAGATCCTCGAAATAAAGAATCACCCTTTGTGTCAAGATTTTTAGATTTTACCATCACAAAAGAAATACAAGACACCGATAGCAAAGACAAACAGACACAAACACTCTTTTGTTCCCCTGGCAATAAAATCATTAAATAAGAACAATCTGATATAAACTTTGTCACATGTAAATTATGAGTGAGTCTGGTGTGAATGTACACTTTGGTTTCTTATAGTTATAATGTTTTTTGTTTGATGTAATGCACAAATTGTAAGACAAATTTCCGTACGGACAATAAAGATCATTATTATTATTATAATAATTAGAGCCAAGATAAAAATTACTCTTAATCTAATTAAAAACTATTTTAAAAGTTTTAGTCTAAAGTTTAGCATTTTGATAGTATAACATACATGCATATATGCTAAAGAAGACACAAAAAAATGTGGATATTGGGAGAAAAAATCGGAGGGGAGGGTATTTTAAAGTGAAAAGATTACTCAAGTGGTCATTAGCACCAAATAAATTGTGAAGAAACAACTATACAGAGTATAGACTACTTACCTTTCTTTTATACAGTTTGAGAAGTGAGACAAAGCTTGATGAAAGAGCTGCCTCAAACTGGTTCAGCTCAAACTCAATATGTTTGAGATAATGGTCCACATTACTCTGATTGATTTTAACACCTTGAACTAATACCTAGATAATAAACAACAGAAGCAGTAAAAATATGAGTGAAGAAAAAGACTGGTTCGTAAGCCTTGGAAATGTTTTCTTCTTCTGGTAGCAAAAATAACAACAATTTTAAAACAAAGATCTAGTTTTCCTATTCAAAACATTTGCTGAATAAAAAATTAAATTTAAGAAATTTTTAGGGTGATATCATTAAGAACACTGTAAGACTACAAAACAAAACTTGACCAACATGAGTTGTGTTTTTAATTTAATTTTCATAACTTAACTGTGCAGTACAACACTATTTACCATCTTTATTCTTAAAGTAATGAACCAATCAATGGGTGATTTTTCTATTTTGACATTGAAAATTCAAATTTTAATTTTAGAAATAAGCACAATAAATGAAATGTCATTAAAAGAATTGCTTAACATGAGTTACCACCAACCTGATTAGTAAATGAACAAACTACTGGAGTGTGACATATTACAGAGATATACAAGTCTGGAGAGTAGTGAATGCAGCTCCCTGGTATATACAACTGTGGAAAGTCAAGGATGAATTAACTGAATTGTAATATCCATAAAAGCCATCAATGTTAGAGATAAGCAGGAGACTGGGACAAGGCTGTGAAAGAACACACTTAGAGAGATTATTAGAATAAAAAAAGGAAGATTATTCATAGCACAATGTTCAAATCTATTTGAAGTGAGACTGATGGGTTTTTTTCTCAATAGGTTGGACATGGTAGATTTCACGCAGCTTAAAGACATATTTGACAATGGCAGGTACCCTTGTGCTGGCCACAGAACACAATTACTTGGCACACACAAAAAACAAAGATGAACCTTTAGTAACTAGCCTTTAGTATCAAAGTGGTGTGAATCTGCCAAAAAAAAACGTACTCAAAATCAGTACTTACTGGCATTACAAGCCCTCGTAAACATCGACTCAATGATATCAATATTCCATCATAAACATAACTGCCATTTTGAATATCCTGAAAGAAAAAATAAGTGTTTAAAATAAATTTATATAATGAAAATAGTAAAATAATGAAAATAGTAAGTCATGCAAAAAAAATAATAATAATAATAAATAAATAAAAATAAGGCAGAAATAATTTTAAGTTTTTTTTTTTTTTTGTCTCAATAAAAATAAGAAAACAAAACCTATTTTAAAAAAAAGTGCAATACTATGATAATTCAAGATGAAATCAGAGCCCAGAAGATGCTAATTTTAAGTACTATACATTGTAATATAAAGAAAAACTTAACAAAGTAAGTTTCTAATTAAACGCAGGCATAAAATATACAAGCCCAGCATATAAGACTGAGCTCTATACTTACCACAGTCATCATTGAAGGGCTGAGGTCCAGTGTGAAAGAGAGTTTATACTGATAGGAGAGAAAGGTCACAATGGTGTCTGGCCCAACACTAACTTGATAGGTCTGACCTAACAACAGTTTCATCTCAGGGTTCTTTGGTATCACCGAAACCAGGTTCAACTCTTCTGTTAAATTCTAACATTGGAGGACATAAATAAAATCAAACTATTTTACAATTAAAAAAAAATTATGAATTAAATTAATAAGTGTACTCAATAAGGCATATTCCAATTAAGCTTTTTTTTTTATACTAAATTTATTAGAAAAGATGTTTTTAAGCACTCTGTATTGCTGTCTTTTCAAAACAAAAAATCAACAAACCTCAACTGAAGTAAGTGGGGTGAAACTGACTTGGCGTCCTAAGTGTCTAAAAAACCAACAAGCCCTAATGTTTCTAGACACTCTTGTGTTTTTCTTCATCATAACATAGACATGTGCTGCATCTACATCAGGCTGCAAATACAAGAATAAAAGTCATTTTCTAAGTTCTATAAGTTAAATACCAGAATTTTAAAAAGTAGTTAAGTACACCATTTCAGACCTTGTGATCTGTGGAGCAGATGATGTAAAAGTCATCTGTTTCTTGGTCAACAGTTAACAAGCAGGGTCTCGTGTGGCCCTTTCAGACCTTGTGATCTATGGCGCAGATGTTGTAAAGGTCATCTGTTTCTTGGCCAACAGTAAACAAGCAGAGTGTCATGTGGTCAGCACAACAAACAACTACCTTTACTGTCCCCAAATAATGTCAAGTACCCATTAGAAATTCCAATGCCAGAAATCCTAAATAATGTTTGATTTTTGTTTTCTACTTAGAATCTTGAGAGTGATGGCTGCCTGGCCATCTGGTATGGGTGGACTGGACTGGTTTTGAGTTTCTACCCTTCCATCAATCCATGCCATCTTAAAGTAGGCTTCAGGTAGGAAAAAGAGTCTAATCATCTTTATAACTAAATGTCAGACTGAAACTCACTAATCAAGATAAGTCTTTAAGTGACTAGATCTTTAAATATTAAACAATGGACAAAGCAAATGCCTATATGTAGTCATGATGACATCTAAAAGTTTTTTATTAAATTTTTAGTAGACATGTTAGATTTAAATTCTAGATTTTTTCCACATTATAATATATATATATGCAATCGTACATTTAGAGTCTAGATTTCTTTTGTCCACATAATATGCATTAGTACATTTAGATTCTAGATTTTTGTCCACATTATATGCATTATTTTAGTATTTAACAATTTTTTAAGACTTGCATAACTACTCTGATCTAGATGAGATCTGCATCTAAGTTTAAGATGAATCTGTATGTCCAATGGAAGTTAAGTCAGTTAAGTCCTTATTTTTCTTATGTGCTTGATTTTTTTTTTCGATTTGGTTTGGATAAAATACTTTTTTTTTTTTTATATGTTATACTTACTTATATAAAAAGTTAAGAGTAATAGTTATACTAGAATATAATATACTTATAGAAGTCTAGACTCTAAGAGTGTATTCAGACTGACTCATTCAATTACAATATAAATCTATATCTCTAGAATCTAGATCTAATTATATCTAAATGTAATTCTAATGATCTAATCTGGAATCTAGAACTAGAATCTACTACTGTACTAGAATCTAGATCTACTAACTAGTTAGTAGTAGGCCTACTCTAGTAGTAGTTAAATAATAATAGTTTTAACTTTAACGTGTTCTAGATATAGATCTAAATCTAGACTAAACAGATCATCATCGTGATCCAAGATAAATCATGATAATGATACTAGACTAACTAGACAGTCTAGAGTTAGAGTCTAGAATCTAGATCTAGAAAAGATCTAGTTCTAGTCTAGATTCTAGAACTTATGAATAATTAGACTAATTATCTAATTACTAATATGACTGAGACTGAGACAATCATCATCATGATGATGACTAACGTCACGAAATGTAAACAAACAAAAACATTAAATTCATTAATTTAATTTAGATCTAATTAATTAACATGATGTCTAATTTTCTACTCAAATAACTTACCAAGTCAGTACTATTAAGGTCTGAATTCCCCTGTGCATCCACTTGGGGGTGCAGATCCATTTTTGAAGACGGTTACTCACGACACAAGCCAACTTATAATGTTATAGTTTTAGTCCATTTCGAAAAATACACGACTAACTCTAAAAGTGCTTTCATTTTGATAGCCTTTGGCCCCGAACTGATCTTACCTTGACCTTTTCTTCTATTTCATTCATTTCGTGAATGTCTTCGCTATCTACCAATAATTTGCGTAAAATACCAAAAGTTAAAGTTTCGCTCAAAGTGAGTCAAATTATACTGTAGGCCTATAATACTATGTTAGATCTAGAAATTTTATATCTCTATGAGTCACACTAACGAGTTACAGACAACTAGTATTGTTTTTAAAGTATTTAATTAGATTTTAATTTTTTTTTTCAATTACTTCATTGTAAGGCAAATTTCACGCTTTTTTATGAGCAGGTCAGTGCGCTCTGGTCCATTTTTTTTCTGCGATAATTTATGATTTATAATTACAATTTACAATATATATATATATATATATATATATATATATATATATATATATATATATATATATATATATATATATATATATATATAATATATATATACAGTGGCGTCATTAGGGGGTGCGGGCCGCACTGGGTGACACCCGATAGGGGATGACACCCAAACAAAAAAAAATGCACTTTTCAAACAAAACAAAAAAGGCCAATTTAAAAATGTGACAGAAGCAAGATTGAAAAGCATAAGAATGGTTGAATAAACTTATTCTCAATGGGGGAAAATCATTAGCAAGATTTTCTAGTTTTGATAAATAGTGGACATGTCCACAATGAGACACTCCCGAGAAGCCTGAAGAACATTTATATGGCTTTCAAATTTTGAAGATTTTGTCAGGGATGTCATATTGCTATGATTGACCTATTGATGGGAAAACAGGAACGTTTTGCACTTAAAGATTGCTTGATATCGCATTGTTTCTAGCAAAACAAAAGTTGGTGTTGGTATTTCGTGCCCTATTGAAAAAGACTCTTCATTGAACAATAAAAAAAAATTCTTGGGATTGTGGAAATGTTACCCAGATATGGCCCGTAGGCCTACTGAAGTAATAACTTATTAGATTTCAAGGCAGCGACGAAAAAAAAAGTTACTTTTCAACTTGGTACCAAAACTCAGGGAGTTTATAAATGTTTTAGCATACCACTTAAGGGATATACTTATCTTATATTACAGCACACCTAACATAGATCTATGACGTTACAAGATATATTAACAGTGGTAATGGTAATGTTGAAATGACTGAAATGTAGGATATTTCTCTTCAAGTGGACCAAAAGCTGATGGTATCAGTTCAGATAATTTAAAACGCCTGGAAAGAGATGGGCATAACTTATTGACAGGATGAGCTCAGGGACATGGTAATGCAGCTACAATGTCTGAAACTCATGAAAAAGTGCAGGCAGCATTAATGAAGAACAGAAATGAAGCCGGTTACTTAAGTTATGTGGTCAAAAGTCTTAATCAGAAAATGCTTCTTACATTTTTTTTTGTTTTTTGTTTTTCTAGAAAAAATATTTTTTGTCTTTGCCGCTTTTACTAATCGATGGGAAATTTTAATTAATGATAAATAACTCGCTGGAGTGCTCGTCGTGTTGCTGTTAGACCAAATTGCATGCTTGCCATCAGTTTTCATATTTTGAAGAGACACTCCCGTCCATATATATTGCAGGTTAAGGTGGCTTTAGCTTTGGTGGTACAGGAGCCGGCCATTTTTTCGTTTAGCACGCTTTTCTTCCAGAGTCGAGGCGGGTGGGTTTTTTTTCGCTGTCCATAGCTTTCTTGGTCACGGAGTAGTCTGTGTGTCTGTCTGTGTGTAGTATTCGATGCCGACTGTCATCATGAAGCATGCACACTTCCACCCACTGTTCACTCAGGACTTATGACTTATTCTGTAACAGTTATAATTACAATATGGATTTTTTTTTCTGATATTGTTAAACAATCGTTTACTGAAAATGCGTTTTAAAATATTTCCTATAGGACTAAAAATCTGTTATTCCAATAATCTAGTATTTAGAACAATTTGTTTATAGATAAGAACAAACTCGATGGCTAGCATGACTAGACTGACACATGCGTAAAAGTAAAGAGTAAAGTTCCCCTTTCAGACCTTGCGATCTATAAGGCAGATGTAAAGGCCATCTGTTTCTATGGTTAACGAGGGTGTCATGTGGCCAGCACAACGACCAACCGCCTTGACTTTCCCCAACTAATGTTAATTACCCATTAGAGCTGGGTGGACTCAGAAGCACCCAAGGGTCCCGAATTAAAAAATCCCAGTCTTCACCCTTTGAGCCCGGAACCTCGGGCTTAGCCACCCCGCCTTCATGAGATTTTTTTTTTCATGTCAGTTTACGTCTGCATCATATAAGATAAGATATGTAGTATTACATTTTATAACATATACTACACCTGATTGTAGTGAATGAATAGGACGGATAACGGGTGCCTGGTCGTATGGTATGTACTGCTAAAAAACAAACTAAAAAGGACTGCGTCCAATGTCTTCGTGTTCGTTATGGAGTGCTGGCCCCTTTTATGGAGTCTTTAACAAGTTTTAAATGCTTTCTTTATGGCACCCAATTCACAAAGCCATACACAAGGGTTGTGAGAACCACTGCCTAATAAACACGCAGTTTTATCGGAAGAGGGAGAGAATTATCCTGCGAAGTCTCATTTAGAGGCGTCAATAGCGCTGATAGCCTAAGCCAGACTATCTATTTCTCTAGATAGCGATGCGTAATTGGATAGAATGATGTCCAGATAAGTATCTGACCTACCACATTAAGAGAGTGACCAGTCAGTTTTATATGGGGCTGATTGACTGAATTCCATTGGGAGATCTCTAGAACATGATTATCTAAATTATACGCGCAAAATACCACTCACAGACTGTTTCATGCATGTATCGTATGGATTCTCACAAAATTTCATACATGCAGGTTCCTTTAACCTTGTAAGTGCTTGCTAAAACGAACTGATTACCGCTTTATTCGCGAAAAATCGCAAGATTTCTTTCAAACTTTTTCTCTAAAGGTCGCACTCTAATAAATAGAAATACCTCCCCACAAAACAAAATAAAAAGGATTCCGAATTTTTAAAGCATACCCCCCCCCCCCAATCCGAAGTCAGCCTATTTTCTATTTGGTTTCTTATAGTTATCATGCTTTTGTTTGGTGTAATGCACAAATTGTAAGATAAATTTCCATACGGACAATAAAGATTATTATTATTATTATTACGTCATATATATTTATATTTATCGAAAAGAGAAATGCATTATTTCAAGGGAGGTAATCAATGTAACAGTGGTGTATCTAGAGTATATGATGCCTGGTGCGGTACCTCATCATGATGACTCCCCCCCCCCCCCCAAAAAAAAAAAAAAAAAAAAAACTTAACTAATTACTAACATTGCAAAACTTTACTTTTTTGTTCAAAATAATATGCATCTATTTATCAAATATTGTTAATTCACTTTTACATAAACATACTACAAGTGAATTTTACGCGCTTTCTTGCTGGCTAAAGTATCAATAATTTTATCAGTATGAATTTGTAATGCCAGCTCTTGTTCAATAGACAAAATGGCCAAATTAGTGAGTCGTAAATTTGTCCTCGTTGATCGCAAGTAATTCTTGATCAGTTTAAGTTTGGAAAATCTTCTCTCGCATGTAGCGACGCTTACCGCAATAGTAAAAAATATGCGAATCATGAGGACGATATTCTGGACTGAATCATCTAGTTGATATTTTTTTATAAATTTCAAGAGCTCAACAGGTCCTTGTTTTGGAAGTTCGGAGGCTTCTGATAAAACTGTGACAAACCGTTGAAGCCTCTTTCGCTTCAGCAGAAATTCGTTTTTATCAATGTCGCTAGGAGTACTATCGAGATTGATTTCGACCTCACGATTTAATATCTGGGAAGGCGGCTAAAATTCATATCTATCTGCTACATCATGAAGTTGCTCGAATCGGGTGATTATTTCTTGAACAATCCTGTCCAAGGTAGAATAAATTTCCCTTCGTAGCTCTTCTTTGTGTGTAAGTACAGAGTCGTCACTTTTCTCACCAGGCATCTTTTTCTTATGGCCAATACGTTTTTGAGGTTCTGTACTGATTCTCAGATCTGAACACACGCTTTCGGCAAAGGTAATGCTGGCTTCAGCGATGTCCTCTAGATTACTACTAAAAAATGTTTCTAATGTTTTTAGTTTGAGTGAGCAGTCTCGAATAGACAATCCTTGTTTTCGAAGGTAGAATGGCGCATCATTAATTTCAGTTAATACAGGAGCCCAAAATCCAAGATAGGTGAGAAAATTAAAAGACTGAATAGCAACCAATAATCCACCTGCTTCAGATTTAGTCGATGAATTTTCATCTCTGCTAGTTAATGTCTCCAGAGTTTCTAAAATTTTAGAAAATTTATCCCTAACCATCTTGACGGCTTCTCCTCGGCGCTACAGCGGGTCTCGACTATACGTTTAAGACTAGTTCCGGTTTTTTTGATGAGGATATCCCAGCGGTGTCTTGAAGTTGAGAAAAAGGAGTGTGAACGGTCCAGTGTACCAAAAAATGTTACCGAATGGACTTCAGCTTCAGCAGCTCGAATTTCTGCTAAATTAAGAGAAAGGTTTGAGCAGGTTTTGAATAGTGACTTCTAGAATACGTTTTCGGAAAACGTAGTTTTTACCTTTCATGACCGCAGCATTATCATAGCCTTGACCCCTGCAGTCCATTATGTCTAAGCCATCCGAACGCAGTTTCTCTAGAATCATCTCAGCGATTCCAGCAGCATGCTTGTCCTTTGTGTCGATGAAGTCAACAAAAGACTCACGAACTTGCAGCCCGTCATGATCCATGACAACGCACCGTAAAATTTGGGAAGTTTGATCCAGCTTTGAGATGTCAGGTGTACTGTCAAAAATAATTGAGAAATATTTGGCTTGTTTTACTTGCTGTATGATTTGTTTTTTTAGCGTGATCCCCCAATATTGTAATAAATTCATTTTGTATTTGTGGAGACATGTATGTATTCGGTCTGGAACAAAGTTTAGTTCGAAGCACATGCTCCCTCAAGAGTGGATCGTACTTTGATAGTAATTTTACTAATTCTCCAGGTTTTCGTCTCTTGTATAATCAAATCTTGGGCCTTGTTGTCAATATTGTTCCTACTCTCAGGCGAACTTCAAGTTCCCTCCAAGCAAGCGATGACTGAATGTGAGCTCTGCTGGTCTCATGTTTTTCTGTTTTCGGGGATAACCTCCACCACTCATTGAATCCATCTTTGGATTTAAATGAAGATTTGGTACTTGATCTTGTTGAGAAGAGTATGCAGAGGAAGCAAAATAAGGATTCTTTTTTTGGCGAATAACACATCCACTTTCTAAGAACTTTCTCGCCGTTTGACATTTGCCTGAAAAACCAAGCCTTTCAAAGCTTTCTAGCCTTTCCTTTTGCTGATTCTTGATGTCTATACGCCTCTCTGAATTGACTGTCCATACGCTGAACTGTTTCAGATCCTTGAGTGAGAAGGTGTATGCGAATATTATCTGTGATGACATCAGGCCAATTTCCAATGTCGTTCAGTCTAGAGTTTATTATCCTGCTTTCTGTATTGTTTACACTGTCTGATGGTTCAGCTTCTTCAGTGTGAATTTTTGAGGAGTGTACTAAAGACATGCTTGTGTGCTGTCCTTTAGTCTCTAGAACCTGCGGTATTGAAGTATTTTCTTCTTTTCACGATGTCGCCCTCATCATTTTTCTGGATTCAATGTTAACCGTCTCATCTTGCTTTGATCCTTTTAATTGTTCAGTTAATTCATACCCAATAACAGCTCGTCTATAGTCGGTGGACTCTGGCAATGATGTGACTTGAAATTGTCTCGATGCTTCTTTAGACTTAAGAAATTTAAGAAACGCACCTCACTGCGGTCAAAGAAACTGCTTTATGCGGATGACATTGTCCTCTGGTCAACCGGGAAGAAAGCCGACCAAATACAGGCAGCAACACAAGCAGACATCCAAACCATCTCCTCGTATTGCGACTAATGACAGATTCAGATAAACGTTGCCAAAACGACCAGGTCCCTGTTCAGCCTAGGGATCGACATTCTTAAGGCTCCATTCGAGCTTAAACTCGGTGGGCTGCGACTCCAACGTGAAAACACGCCAAAATATCTAGGGGTAACCCTGGATAGAAAGCTGACAATGCTCCGGCACGTCCAGGAAGTTGAAAGAAAAGCCTTGGAGAAGTTAGCGTTACTAAGAAAGCTGGCCAGCACAAAGTGGGGTGCCAAAGTTTACATGCTACGCACATTGTACTTAGGGGCAGTCAGATCACAAATTGAGTACAGCTATACAGTTCAAGTATATGCTAGTAAAACTGCCCTCGAATCACTCGACCGAGTACAATCACAGGCACTAAGGTTCATTTGTGGCACCTTCGGACAAGCACAACAAACTCTGCTGAAATCTTAACAAACGTGGCCCCTTTACATTTAAGGAGGGAGAGGGCAGTACTTACGGCCTACGAGCGCTACAAAAGGGGCGACTCTAGGCTACCCACCTCAATATTAGTGCGACAGTGGAGAGAGAGAAACCGCATTAAAATGCGATCGTTCCTCCACATTGCTGCCAATTTGTCTAAATCAGCTGGGCTCTCCACTGATAGAATCCCTATTAGAAGAATTAGTACTTGCCCTCCGTGGAGGAGATGCCGGCCCCACAAATAAACATGTCCCTTATAGGGCAAGAGGGAGCCACCAAAAGGCGATTAACACCTGCCATGCTCCAAAACTTGTCATCAGCTACACTAAAGTCCTACCCATCAGATGCCATTTTCTGTTATACCGATAAGTCGGTAATGAGGGACCCCGATAGATCTGGGTATGGGGCCCTTATAGTCTACCCAGACCAGACAGAACCAGAGATGCCGATTTCTCCGTCTGAGCTTAAAAGGGTTTTGAGGCGCCAGCCAGACTAGTCTGTGTTGAGTTGAGCACTGTTCATTATTTTGTTTACGTTACAGTGTTACAATTAACTAGTTAGTTAAAAAAAAAACTCGTAGAAAACAAAGGTTAGCTTATTTAAAAATATTGACATTACAATAGAATTATTTCCAAAATTAAACTATAAAGAATCATAAAGAAATGAATAAACTAAGACAATTGTTTAGAGCTAGAGTTTAGTAATATATTTGTAAACACAATATCTAGATGAAACCAATGGACTAAACAATGAAGTAAAACAAAGGTTGGCATATCTTCTTCTTTATATTACAGAGCATTGATCAGTGTAGTAACAACATGTACCGTGTGTCCGAAATAAATCTAGTCAATTAGATACAAACTGTTCTATAGCTTACATTGTATGGAAGAAATAGTCAAGGAGATGAAACAAAATAGTGACATGGCTAGTTTAAAAATCGTTAGTTCATGTTTAAAATACAGTAGTTTATGTTTGTTTGTGTCCATACAATTAGTCGTTTTTACTGAAAAGCTCAGGGAAATAGAAAAATCAATACACACTGGGGGAATTTTGGTGCCCCTCTCCACTTGGTGCCCTCCACCCGGACATTGGTTACTACGCCACTGCAGTGTAATATGTATGAAACCTATACTTTGAATTTTTAGAAGCACAAATTTCAACATCTACCCTTCATAAATGAAATCCTATATAATGTTTTCATAAATGCTAATTTGTATTTTAAAAGTCCTCTATAATTTATTAATCATTTCTTTCTTATGATTGAATTTTAGGTAAATTTTATATAAATTTTAACCTATCTGTAAATTAATCATTGTTAACTGCATCCGTTATAATGACTGAGCGTCGCATGAGGTTTGCGGGACATGTTCTACGTCAAAATGAATTACGCATACCAAGAGTTGCGATGGCATTGAAGCCAATACGAGGAAAGCGCAAACAGGGACGTCCTCGTATTACTTGGCGACGCACCTTCGTGGAGGACCTCAGAACAGTGGACACCAAGTGGGAGGAGGCTTCAGACATTGCCAGTGACAGATCTTTATGGAGACAGCTTGCCGTCCAATGCGCCGAACGGCGCGGGAGGACCCAAGTCTAAGTCTAAGTCTAACTGCATCTATCGTGGTCATTGGCCTCATTAAGTCATAGATATGGGATATAACTCAAAACTACATAGTACATTCTGTTTACATTGTTTTTTTAAACAAGTGTAATACAAAAAAAACAGAATATTAACAATCTCTTGTCCTAGGACCTAGGTGGCCTACTTAAAAAAAAATCTTCAATCGACCACATTGATTTGTTTCATCGACCAGTTCATGTGTCAAACAGCGGGCCTATGAGTCCGCAACACCAGCGGCGGAGTGGCTATAGATGGTTTGGGGCAAATGCCCCGCTTGGCCGGTACTGTAGCCCGGGCATCACCTTTTTAAAAAGAATCTCTACATTCTTCAATGTATAA
Source organism: Biomphalaria sudanica (assembly GCA_036873155.1). NCBI lineage: Eukaryota > Metazoa > Mollusca > Gastropoda > Planorbidae > Biomphalaria > Biomphalaria sudanica. The sequence continues at coordinate 329,171 of JAZGLO010005637.1, read as the reverse complement.
TACTAGCCAAATATTCTGTTATTATAGATTCGCCTATATCACCGATGAGCTTCAATCCTTTATACACACTAAGTGATAGACAAAAACAGAAGTTCTGTGCTTGTTATACTCCTATTAAAGTCGCGCTAGTCAACATGGGAATCCGTTATAACGTAACCATGAACTAATACACTAGTAACGAATTTCCTGATTTCATGAAAATGTAAACTTAACCCATAATTCCTTGACACACACTCTGCACCTTCACCTTACGATGCCTTTGAACAAGTAAAAGGCTCTCCATGTTATCACGAAACAGTCTGTTGCAACAATTCTACAGTTGATGGTGACATACCAGAGTTGGCGTTAACAATCTAGCCGAGAAAGAGGACATTAAGAGTTCAAGTGTAGGAAACAGAATATGAGCAGGAGGATGACCATTATGGTGATAAGGAGACAAGAGCAAAGTGTGTCCAAATGTCTTTTCATGAATTTTAAAGGACTGTATTTGTAATTATCAACTTGGCTTATGAATATTATGATTTAATGCTGTAATTAACACAAATAGGTTAACTTGTAAAAGAAGTTTCTGCCCATGTAAATGTGTAAAGAATAATGACACAAGACAGTTGCAAGGTTTCATGTTGATAAAGACTTTATATGAGAAATGGTTTTGTACACACGCGTGAATAATGTACCAGGGGATTGTTAGCGTGTTGAAGAGCGATCTTTTGCCTTGAATGTAAATTTCTTAAATGATTAATGTATGGACCTACAGTTGCAAGAAATGCTCATGCTGTTTACTTTTCAAGTGAAATGCTTTACTCTTCTAGTAATGTCAAAACGTTTTAAAGCAAAGAATCCAGTATTTTACTCAAACTAGATAAGGTTGGGATTCCTTAGACATTGAGATTTCATATAGAAATAAATTATGTCATGTAAACTCAGGTTACGTTTATTTTTCGTTCCAATTTCAAACTGATTAGGGAGACGCACATCAGCACATCATATGGTGCGCACACTGTGAACTGAATAGTAGGGTAATACCAGGGAGGGTTTTGATACCCATCCCGCCCCCAGGCAGTGGCGTAGCAAGGTACCCGTGGGCCCGGGTTCTAGAATATATTGGAGGGCCCCCTACCCCAATAAGACGAATGTAATGTGTGACAAAATCATCGAGTAATCTGACTGTATCGGTATATTTACCATAAGACATTCCAATACAACGAGAGTAGATTAATCTTATTACGTTTGAATCAGAACTGCAATACAATTTTTGAACAGAATTAAACGAATTAATGGTGTTTCAAATGTATACAGAAATGTTTGATGAGATCTAGTTCCCATTCTACACATTTACATTCCTAAAAACACTTTCTAGGTGTTGGAAACATTGACACAAACTAGTATAGAGTTATACGTCCATTATTTAACTGTAAATAGATGGAATATTTATTGACTAACATTTTTCTGGCCTTTTAAGTAGCAAAGTAAGAAACCAGAGCATCTATTTCTAAATGTGCGAGCGGCTTCCTTTGATGAAACAATGCACAGAGGCCATACTGGTCTCCTGTCCTATTGGAAGCACCATCATAGCTTTAGCCTCGTAGTTTATTTAAGGATAAATGGGGATTTGTTTTAATTACTTGGAGCCTTTGTTCAGCCCATTATGCAGACGTCTGGTTCTCACAAATACGGTAAACTAGAAATGATAATTGCTGCCATTTCTTTATGTGTTCCGTCATAGGAGATCACTAAACAGTCTAGAAACAAAATAAAACTCATTGGATCAACTTGTTATTTGTCTGAGCGCTGTCACCAATGAAAGAGAAAAATGGTGCAGAATGGATGTTCTATAGTACCGGTATTTTGCCATAACTGCATTGCCCAACGGGTCTATTATTTCATTTTGAATCTGTGGGGTTTTGAGTTCCTGCCAAATGTCAATATTCATAACAATTCCCTGAGGTTTTCGTATAAATATAGTTAACTTACTTTAGAGCTATGAATTATGAACCAAGTTTCAACCAAATAGCATGCATTTGTCAGTGAAAGACACTATTCCATTCATTTAGTCATCTCTCTAGCTTCTAGATCTTTGTTATGAACTTTCTCCCCGAATCGGTGTTCTCATTAATTGCAATAGCAGAAACATATTTAATTTTAACGATTCCTGATGTTTGATGTTTCTCTGGCTTGATAAATATTTAATGTTATTTTTATTTTTATTGGTTTAGATTTTACCCCTTTTTTATTCTGTTCTAATTGCATTAATTTTTATATTTTTTTTACACACTACAAAAGTCAACAGGACAATGCGATGAAGACTTCAGCGGACACAGTCGTTTTGATTGAATGTTCTACACTATTTTATAGTGTCAACTTTGTCGGATTTAATAGTATGGAAACATAACAAGCGTGACGTTTTAATGTCTACTAAACATTTTAATAATACAATTAAGATCTTACTTTTTTTTAGGAAACCTCAGAATTTGCGCTATTCAATTTTAGCTTTATCATCATAGGAATCCTTGGGCCTTAGGCCTCTTTTCTTTGCCTCTTTTTTTTGGGCTTTATATGCCTCTTTTATGGGCCCTCTTTCCTCTTTTTTTTTATATAGTTTTTTATTTGTAAGTTCTCATAATTCACAAGTATTAAATCTGGACAATTGAAAAGTGATTAACATGAAAATATAATAATAGTAATAGAAATACTTTTTAATATCAAAGACATACTAACTTACTATTGTAACCACTAAAAATGATATAAGGATCCTCTGCCACAGAACAATCAACACAGTATCAAATATCCCTGACCCCCACCACCCCATTTCTGGAATACTGCCTGAGTATTGTCCATACAAAAGCCCTTGGTGAGAGATTATAACGATTTATTTCACAATATTTTAAATACAAAACAAAATATAAAAAAAAAAGATTAAGCTTTAAGAAAAATGAATAATTAGCAGCTGTATCAAAATTTTAATTCGTGACTATCAAGACTATCCCTATAGACTTAATTGTTATTGTCGACCCCCTCACCCCCCTGTACAACACAGTAATATTGTCTTCACCAAACTTTCCCCATCCCCCCCCCTGTACAACACAGTAATATTGTCTTCACCAAACTTTCCCCATCCCCCCTGTACAACACAGTAATATTGTCTTCACCAAACTTTCCCCATCCCCCCCCTGTACAACACAGTAATATTGTCTTCACCAAACTTTCCCCATCCCCCCCCCTGTACAACACAGTAATATTGTCTTCACCAAACTTTCCCCATCCCCCCCCCCCCTGTACAACACAGTAATATTGTCTTCACCAAACTTTCCCCATCCCCCCCCCCTGTACAACACAGTAATATTGTCTTCACCAAACTTTCCCCATCCCCCCCCTGTACAACACAGTAATATTGTCTTCACCAAACTTTCCCCATCCCCCCCCCTGTACAACACAGTAATATTGTCTTCACCAAACTTTCCCCATCCCCCCCCCCTGTACAACACAGTAATATTGTCTTCACCAAACTTTCCCCATCCCCCCCCTGTACAACACAGTAATATTGTCTTCACCAAACTTTCCCCATCCCCCCCCTGTACAACACAGTAATATTGTCTTCACCAAACTTTCCCCATCCCCCCCCCCTGTACAACACAGTAATATTGTCTTCACCAAACTTTCCCCATCCCCCCCCTGTACAACACAGTAATATTGTCTTCACCAAACTTTCCCCATCCCCCCCCTGTACAACACAGTAATATTGTCTTCACCAAACTTTCCCCATCCCCCCCCTGTACAACACAGTAATATTGTCTTCACCAAACTTTCCCCATCCCCCCCCCCTGTACAACACAGTAATATTGTCTTCACCAAACTTTCCCCATCCCCCCTGTACAACACAGTAATATTGTCTTCACCAAACTTTCCCCATCCCCCCCCTGTACAACACAGTAATATTGTCTTCACCAAACTTTCCCCATCCCCCCCCCTGTACAACACAGTAATATTGTCTTCACCAAACTTTCCCCATCCCCCCCCCCTGTACAACACAGTAATATTGTCTTCACCAAACTTTCCCCATCCCCCCCCCTGTACAACACAGTAATATTGTCTTCACCAAACTTTCCCCATCCCCCCCCTGTACAACACAGTAATATTGTCTTCACCAAACTTTCCCCATCCCCCCCCCCTGTACAACACAGTAATATTGTCTTCACCAAACTTTCCCCATCCCCCCCCCTGTACAACACAGTAATATTGTCTTCACCAAACTTTCCCCATCCCCCCCCCTGTACAACACAGTAATATTGTCTTCACCAAACTTTCCCCATCCCCCCCCTGTACAACACAGTAATATTGTCTTCACCAAACTTTCCCCATCCCCCCCCCCCTGTACAACACAGTAATATTGTCTTCACCAAACTTTCCCCATCCCCCCCCCCTGTACAACACAGTAATATTGTCTTCACCAAACTTTCCCCATCCCCCCCCTGTACAACACAGTAATATTGTCTTCACCAAACTTTCCCCATCCCCCCCCTGTACAACACAGTAATATTGTCTTCACCAAACTTTCCCCATCCCCCCCCCCTGTACAACACAGTAATATTGTCTTCACCAAACTTTCCCCATCCCCCCCGTCTGTACAACACAGTAATATTGTCTTCACCAAACTTTCCCCATCCAAATCACCCCCAACACCTGTAAATACTAACCAATTGTTCATATGAACATTCAGGGGGGGACAAAAGACTGAAGATATGATAATGATTATCACTTCAAATGGACTATTAGGGCTAGGCACCATTACAATTTACAATAAACCTGATGGAAAGTGGTTCCTTACATTAAAGCTTAAAACACTAGTTAATGTTTTATTGAAGTTAATATACATTTTGGTACAACAATATTCTGAGGGAGCTTTTTAAATTCTATTTATTATAGGTTTTTACTAAAGTGCATTTATTTTTTCACTTAGTTGTCATCCCCAAGTTTTAATGGTGGTCCATGGTGTTCATGAGTCATGGACCCATGGGCAATGAGCCCCTTTGCGTCATTGTTGATTGCTACGCTTCATGCTGTAGGCCCTTAATGGCCGTGGGCCGGGGTTCATTGAACCCCTTCGCGCCATGGATGCTATGCCACTGGCCCCAGGTCAACAAAATCCACACTTACTAAATAGAGTAAATCCCTTTACGCCACGTTAACAAGTTGATTGTTGTATGACTACACTTCTTCAATATCTAAGGAAGGAAATATGCATTGACATCTTTTATTGGTATATGCGTTCATGAAATAGTAAAAATTATTACAACTTTTCGTTCTAGGGGGATGTGGGAATTTATAGATCTACTAAATACACTAGAAGTATAGCAAAGTGAAAACAAAATGTTTATTATAAAAAGTTTAGTGTTTTATCCACTATCGTCAGAACTTCTCGCGCACAAAACGTCTCTCGCCTATAACGATCTGTGGCAAAACGACTGAACATGCCGGGGAAACAAGAAACTTGACAAGAAATGGATAGAATGAAACATTATAGACCATCATTAGCTTCATTAAATGGGACATTGATCTTTTAAAGACCATCATTAGCTTCATTAAATGGGACATTGATCTTTGAAATAGATCTTTGTTTAAATAGTGAATAGTTCTGTTTACAACATGTCCGTGTTTTAACAGGTCACTTAGGCCTGTGCGTATAAGTATCTAAGTTTAACCAGATATGTCGATATTAAAGTTTAACCAGATAGGTCGGTATCTAAGTTTAACTAGATATGTTGATATCTAAGTTTAACCAGATATGTTGATATCTAAGTTTAACCATATATGTCGATATCTAAGTTTAACTAGATATGTTGATATCTAAGTTTAACCAGATATGTTGATATCTAAGTTTAACCAGATATGTCGATATCTGTATTGTCATGGTATCGTTATCAAACATTTTAATTTCATTTTGTTGGTCACTTATTCTTGATAGTTCATCATTTTTCTTCCTACCCTCCCAGCAACTGAACAATGTGTATATTAAGTTCTAATCACAAACATTGTTTTGCCTTCCTTATCACAATGGCTTATAGATTAGTCAGTTTTCAGGACATATTGATTTTTAACAATTTACTTTGTAGTTCTGCCCGTTGCTAGCGCACAAATTCAAATCAGTTTGAAACATTTTTCAGCTGCAAAACAACACGTGATGAATGATAACTTGGAGGCAAATCTCCAGTTAGAAAAATATTTAAAAAAGCAAAACTAATGGTCGATCCTAAATCCCGAACGCTTTGAAGTTTCCAACATGTGCAAAAATGTCGATAACTATTTTTTTATTTTTTTGGCTTTCTCGGCATGAAAAAAACGGAATTGTGTTTACATGTTTCGTTTGTCTGTCCGTTGGTCACTGTATTGATAAAACTGTGAATAGGGTGGAAGCGCTTTCAAAAATTTGTTCAAAAAAGGAGTTTGAGGAGTAACAGTTGAATGACATGCTCAATTCAGGATCCTCGCCAGAATTGCTTCGTTTAATATGCCATAACCATGGTGCTTGCTGCTTGCGTTCTTAATTCCTTTCTCTCTCTTTTTTATATTAGCCGCGAATTAATGCACACCATATAATTATGAAAGAGACAGTTGGACAGCTCTCGGTCACGGGAAAACACGAGACCCAAAGAGAAGCCTTTACCAAAGACAGGCACAGACGACGAAAAGAAATAGACCTCCAGCGGACAACGGCTTTGTCTGCATCTGATGCACCAAAATATTCAAGTCGAAACTGGATGTTTCACGTGAATACTGCTCTCATTCTTAGTCTTCGAAATTGAAGACAGAAGACATTGCCTCATAGCGCTGTTAATATACAATATCGTGTGTCGTGAGAAATCTATCAAACATTAGACATAAACAAGCTAAATATAATTTTAAAAATATTTAAAATAAAAAAAAGCCTATCTAAGGGGAAAAACCGCAAAAAATCTCTGTACTGTATCTCAATACTGCAGGAATTAGATCCCTTTTATGTATAAAAAATAATTGCCACAAATTACTAATTGATTAAGGATTCATATTTTGTCATCGATTATGAATATTTATGCGAAATTTTCAACTTGATCCGAATATGGAAAGTGATACACGTGCATGAAGTGTAAAAAGAGAAATAACTCCACATATACAGTCATATCTCTCAATAAGTAGCATTTTTTCCCTTTTTCTTTACGTCAAGCAAAAAATGTATTACGGTACCAATAATAAATTAACTATTAAGTTCAACTGACCCGAGAATGGGTGTGGGAGAAAAAACGTGTACAAACTTTGTACCAGACAGACAGACAAACAGAGAGTGTTTACGAGTATACGCTGTAAGAACACATCACAGTGGTCTCTGTCTTAATGTAATTGTTTAACTCTTTCTCTTCTTATTGACGATGCCAGCGTTGATTTGACTCCCATTAAACTCAATTGATTTCTGAATTTATAAACTTTAATTTGTGTTGTGTACAAAGAGCATGCATTCCCTTATACTTCGATACCAAATAGAACATTTTCTGATAACAAATTTAAAAAGTTATTGAAGTTTAATCATAACAGGATAGTGAAATACAAAAGAGCAAAATAATTAATCCTATCGGAACGAGGACATAATTAAGGAGAGGACGAGTTAAGGTAACGATCCATTGGGTCTGGTCTGTTGACAGAATGTTAAACCTTTGAACTTTGGTGTCGAACTATTTATCTAAGTCTTTCATGTCATGATCCTTCTAGTCTGTCGTTATATTGAATCTCTAGGGGGGGGGGCGAAAGCTAGAAAAAATAATGCTCTGTTATTGGACATTGGCTAGCCATTTTTGTAAACGTGATGTTATGTATGCTTACAAGTGACCTGTTCAGTGATGTTGTGTTTTGCTTACAAGTGACCTGTTCAGTGATGTTGTGTTTTGCTTACAAGTGACCTGTTCAGTGATGTTGTGTTTTGCTTACAAGTGACCTGTTCAGTGATGTTGTGTTTTGCTTACAAGTGACCTGTTCAGTGATGTTGTGTTTTGCTTACAAGTGACCTGTTGGCTAATGACTCCTCCTCTCCTACTGAAGGCGAGGGAAACATACAAAAAATACTTTAAAAAAAAAGACAAAGTTAATATTTAGTGTAATTGTATCAATTATTTTGAATCAATATTGTAATTATTTTTTATATATATATATAGAGAGAGAGAAACAAACAATAATGAATTTGTACGATTGAAAATATTTTTTCCAATACTTATTGTTTAGCACATTCTCGTGCTTTAAGCATGCTCAATGCGCTATGGGATAATCCCTTGTGTGGACCAGTTGGGGAAGGGGAGGGAATGAAGGAATATCTGGGAGAAGGTTTCCGTGCTCGCTTTTCAAAAGCAATTTAAAAGATAAATAAAAAAATTGCTCCACTTGAATTCAAACTCGAGGGCTCAAGATAGGCCATCCAAAAAGCTAGACAAGTGCTTATGAAAATAGAAGGTTTTATAGTTATGGATTGTTAGTTTCGAATTTTTAAACCTATTTCTCTACAAAAGCTTATCTCCTCTTAGTTAGTACTTTCTCTACATAAAACATATTTAATTAATTATGACTAATTGATAAAATGATCAATTTTTTTTAAAATTTATTCAGCCTGATTCAGGTGTTGTTAATTTAAGTTCCCCTTTCAGAACTTGCGGTCTATAGGACAGATGATGTTAACGTCCATCTGTACCTATGGCCAACGGTTAACGAGCAGGGTGTCATGTGGCCAGCACAACGACCAACCGCCTTTACTTTACCCAACTATAGCCAGATACCCATTACAGTCTAGGACCTCAGGTTCGGTAGCCAGCGCTTAACCCCTCAGTCACCGCGACCTTTATGTGTGGGAAGCGTGGTCGAGAGGCTATGTACGCTTGAACTTAGCTTAGCTTAGCTTGGCTACCTATGAAGGGGGCTCGAGGTTCGACAACCGACTAAAGGCAACACGGAAAAACTTTCTCCTAGATACCCCCCCCCCCAACTGGTCCACAACTGCGATTTGACCAAAGCGATCTGAGCATGCTATATAATGAAGATAGGGCTATATAAAAGCTATGTTGTTGTTTTTTTGTTAAGAACAATGAATAATGATGCAACGTTTGGTCCGAGCATGGGAAGTGCCTTCGAGAAATAACGTGTATACACTTTGTACCTGACAAACAGGTCGAGTGAGTTGATATAAGCTTTGCAATTTTAAAATGTATAGTCTGTAATGGGATCAATACACAGCATAGATTTAATTATTATTTGGAAGTCTTATGAAACATGACATGACGTCAGTACCAACAAAGCGGAACATTTATTTTGTATTGAGTCAATTTTTTTTTTCTGTAGACTATTTTTTTTTCCTTTATAGTTGTTTTCTTTCATTTCGTAGCACAACAAAAATATCGGTGAAAGCTTTTAAAATGCCAATATGGCATGGCAAAAAGCTCGAGCTAGATCGGCTAGGATATAGCCAATGAAATGAAGGGGTTCTTTGTCACGTGACAATGGGTTTTTTTTAACATGACAACTTGGGACACGAACACCGGAAGTGAGAAGAAATAACATGAACTAGAGAAATTATTGATGGAATTGTGGGAAAACGTTATGAAAAGGAGCTAGGGAGAGGAAATTTTGTATTGATGAGTGGTTCAGACTGCTTGCCAAACGATATGACCTAATGGATAGTGCAATAACAGTTATTTTATGGCCATTCCATTTAGATTCCAAAGTATGATAGTATTGTAGACTGGTTGTACGTGGAAAACAGGTATGTCGGTGGGTCGGGGGAGTGGTTAAGGAGAAATAAAAAAAAAGAAAAAAAATGGTAAAAGAATGGAATTTAAATGTATTTTCCTTCGTTAGATCAGGATTTTAACCAACGACGTAATTTATGATAGCACAATAGGGTATCAATGATCTATGTTCTATGTGATATTAAACGTGAAAAATAAACAATATTTGTTGCAAGCTCTTTTTGAAAACCTGTTTCAGCCATCCCAAGAAAGGTTGATCTACATGTGTTTTACATACATAGAACAGTGTGTGACAATTGGAAAACTATGTAGGTCATGAAATTAAAGGGCAGTTAAGATAAGCAATACATGCAAGTATCATATTGCATTGCATTAGTTACGTTAAGACATTATAAAGAAAAATTGACATATACTCTTTAACATTGAGAATATTTTTATATACCATTTGAACTGACACTGCTTGTTAATATACACACATTATTTTATCAAGTAATTGAAAAAAAAAATAACAAAGAGAGTTGGTGTTTTCCTAAAAACTCAGGTGTGTTCCCGAAAATGTTCACATGTGGGTCAATTGTTTTATTAAGCAATGCTGGTAAAAACTAAAGCTATTAAGTACAAATTAAATACAAAGTGCTGCCGACGTTTGCAGCCCCCTCCCCCCCCCCCCCCATTGATTGGCTGCGGCGGACGTTGCTGTTATTAGTATTCCATTGTTAATATCCAAAAGTATTTAATGAAATGATCTTTATGATGATATGGTTCAGTGTGAGCCTGGCCAAACAGGATGTGATCAGTCATCATCTAATTGGCGAACAAATGGGTTGATAAATGGAATGAAAGAAGCCCTTCCCTTTGACAATGTGTTAAATTCTAAGTGGTCTTATAATGTAGAAGCACTAAACACACCAGTAATAAATAACAGTAATAACTGCCTGTTAAATCTTTCTTCTAGTTTACTACACAAACAACAATACCTCTGCTGTTTTAAAACCAAAAATAAAATAAAAATAAATAGGGCCTATGTAGCACATACTCCATATGCTGTACAAATGACAGGAAAATTAGTAGTATATTTTGTGTCACTTTCCTCAAAGGATTATCAAAACTGTATGCACAGGTGTTATGAAAATATACACATTCACTATTTATAGTAAATAGTTTTAAAATGGTGTAGTGTTATGAAAACGAAACAATATTTAAAGGTAAAAACAAAACAGTTCGCTTTTAGAAGATACAAAGTTAATGTTGCAATAGAACTTTGCAAACATTTCTGGAAGCATGTAACAAGACCACATGATTGTTGATTTCAACAGAAATTTAGTTTTAGCCTAACATTAAATTCTTCAGTGTAACATTTAAATTCGTGTCTCCCCCTTCCCAGTCACTTTTCACTTTTCCAATCTCTAGCCCCCCCTCTCTTTCACTCCGCTTTTCCAATCTCTAGCCCCCCCTCTCTCTCACTCCGCTTTTCCAATCTCTAGCCCCCCCCCTCTCTCTCACTCCGCTTTTCCAATCTCTAGCCCCCCCTCCCACTCACTACGCTTTTCCAATCTCTAGCCCCCCCCCCTCCCTTTCACTCCGCTTTTCCAATCTCTAGCCCCCCCCCCCTTTCACTCCGCTTTTCCAATCTCTAGCCCCCCCCCCCTTTCACTCCGCTTTTCCAATCTCTAGCCCCCCCCCCTCCCTTTCACTCCGCTTTTCCAATCTCTACCCCCCCTCCCTTTTACATTGGTTTTCCTCTCGCTTTCACCCCCATCACCGCCACCAACCCTCCCAACAACACACAAACCAGGTTCACCTTTTTCTTGTGTGTGGGGGAAGGAAAGGTGTGAGCAGAGGGAGAGAGAGAGAGAGAGAGATTGGAGAGGGAGAGAGAGAGAGAGGTTGGAGAGGGAGAGAGGGAGAAAGAGAGAAGCGAGAGAGAAGGAATCTATTCCACTCAACACATCGACAGATGAAACTTTCCGTTAGAGTTCTTGGAGATTCAGTACGAGGGTTACAGTTATATTAGTTAAGTCTAACCATGCCATCATCTTTGGCTTTACTTTTTCGCTCAGGGAACTAAAGAAACAATCATACACATAACAAAAGCATTCATCGATTTGGATTTATCTCAGACCACAAGCTAGGTGAGTTGTATTGTTTGCCGTGGCTCTCTTCATGTAATTGTTCGCTATTGTTCGGGTATTTTTTATAGTGAATGTTAATTAGAATAAAATCGATTTCTTCGCTTCACTTGGAATTATTAATACAAGTTTGCACTCATCTGGTGGTTTTATTATGCATGCAGACAGTCTACAAGTGTTTGAAGATGGTGCAAGCAGGCTTATTTTAAAGACTTGCTGTTGTGGTTGTATTATGCTTGTAGATAGTCTGCATGTGTTTGAAGAGTGTGCGAGCAGTCAATGAAAGGACAAGTTGCCAACAGAGAGCTGCCTTAATAAAGCCTGTAGCTTACATTGAGACAACATGGCGTGGCCATTACATCTCCGGGAGGCAAAACTAGAACAGGAAACAAGGAGAGGAACACGATGAAAAAACAAGTGAAAATATGTTCAAGAAATGTTCAATCCATAGTCAGAGCTTCTCCCTAGACATCGATCTTCAGATTGACTTTTTTGTTGCCCCTTCTAAATGAAATGCCGAAGTAGTGCCTCTTGTCCTGTCACGTGTGAGTTCAGACAGTAGTGGAGTAATCTTCCCATATCAAATACTATTCAGAAAGTAGTCATACGGCAGGATATGTTATGTAGTAGAAGATAGTTTGGCCCTATCACAGGCTTACTTATACATTACAGAATTAATTAATCTTCCCCCTATCACAGATTACTTCGAATGGTTTTCATGCTGCCTTAGTGGTATGCACTACTACTGGGAAGCCGACAAGATTCATAAGTGTAGGCTGTTTATATTATACAGCACCACTTCTTGGCTCTAATGCTGCACTTGTAGAAGTGTCTTTTTCTATATAAAAAAAAAAAGGTACGTAATACATTATTTAGCTACCTTCGGTCACTTTTTTTTTTTACCTTAGTTGGACCGTTGGGGCACCATGCTAGATTTGACGACCGTCCTCCTCCATTCCTCTCTGTCTTTTGCCTTATTTGGAACCTCTTTCAATAGCAGCCCTGTCCATTCTTTTATGCTGTCTTCCCATCGCTTTCTCTGCTGCTTCTCCTTTTTCCTGGTTCTGTTCCCTGATGGAAGGTCTTTGCGAGCCCGAATACCTTGGTCACTTTATCGCGTTCAAATTCTATAGTTTTGTGATAGGGCAATGTCTCATATAGTTTTGTGATAGGGCAATGTCTCATATGTGTCCATTATCAACTCTTTTGTTTCCACCTAAAAGTAAGTAGCACCACGATTTCTTACTTTATCTACAGAAGAGGTCAGAGTTGAGATAATGAGACAACTGCTTGGCATTAACCTCCCTTTGTCCCCTTGTCTCACATATCAGTGCAAACTGATGGACATGCTTATTAAGATAAACAAAAAATATACTTAATGTTTGTTTGTTTACATGTTTCGGATGTTCCTTCAGAGTTGAAGATGGTTTACTTCCTAGTCCAAACCTCCCGCAGGACGACGGGGGATGGAAGCGGGCAGGGTTTGAACCCGGGACCATAGATAAATTCAAACGACAGTCCAGCGTGCAAACCGCACGACCAGGCAGCCATCCATACTTAAAACTTCCATGGAAAATTGTATTTGAGCGAGAAAGGTTTTTAAGAAATCGAGCACCAAGTTGTGGTTTATGAGAAGAACTCCACATCATTTCTGTCTGTAACGGATTGGTACAGTACATTGTAATATGTATCAGAGGCCCGCAGATGTTTTTGCAGAATGGACAGTGACAAAAGAATCGCCCTGTCGCGGGGCTCCCATTAGGCACGAAGCTTGAGGCTGGTGCTCCAATAGCCACCTCCTAAGGATGTTTAGTGACATAGTCTTGCCTTATCACATGATAACTCATTTAGTAGAGGGTCAGCCTATTTTATAACGAGAACATTTTATACAAGATTAGCCTTTGCCAAAAAAAAAACAACACTACATGATGATAAGAGTTGTGGCAATGTTTCTAACTCTCTTTATACAATGAATCAGATCCAATTTACTCGTAAAATCTTTACCACAAATACAGCCGTTGCCTTCATCTAGAAGTTATCTTTATTTTGTAAACTATGTCCCGCCCCAGCACTTATTGATAATCACTCATCTGCAGCTTGTTCTGTTCTATTTTTTTAATCGATGACTACAGGCTTGGCAAATAGGTTCAGTCTGAGGCAAATTACAATAAATTATGTAGCTTGTAACAAACAATAACATAGAAATACAAACATTCCGCTTGGCTACAAAGACTCATACTGCTTGTGTATAAAGACTCATACTGCTTGTGTATAAAGACTCAACGACCAACCTGATTGTTTTGTCAATAATTAAAATATATTGATCTATGACATAATTTTAGCCAATTGTTATGGGGAAAAACCAACTCCTGAACGACTGTTCTGTTTGGCTGAGTGGGTAAAGTGCTTGACTTCCGAACCCATTCTCCTCGAAGAATGGGATTTTGATTTTCGGGATATTTAGGACGTCCCCGAGTTCACCCCAGTCCCCCAAGCTGACATTAGTAAAGAAAGTAAAGTCGGTTGGCACCGCCGTTAACCATCGGCCGGAGAAACTGATCATGTCTATATTCCTATATCTTCTGTCCCCTAAGATCGCAAGATTCAAGCACAAAGTGACCTGCTCTGACTACAAATAAAATAATGTTAAAAGCAGAAATAACGCATGCATTAATTCATTCAAGATCTGGGGTTTTTTTTTCATTAGTCTAGTCTTTCTGCTGGTAGTCTATATAAAGCCCCGAGAAAAGACAGACCAAAAAAAAAAAACTAATTCTGTGAAGTCCTTTTTTTGTTTCGCTCTTTTCCCAGTTGAAACCAACTTCCCAAAGGTCCGTGCTTTCAACGTGAGCGCTTCCACTCCGTCAATTAGTGACACATTGAAACGGACATTGGGAGCCTCGCCTCATGAATTGATAATGTACAGACTTACTGGCCCTTATGTCAGTAGCCTCTTGTGTGGCCAGTCTACAGTTTAGGACTATTTAATGATAGAGTAATTATTAGGTGCTGTTGGATTACAGTCTCAGTTATAGAGGAGCCTCTATTTTCTAAGAAGAGTTGCTTGTGGGCTTGATTCATGGTAGAAAACAAATCAAAAAGTTGCTTTAAGACATGCTTGTTGGTTGAAGAGAACAGCAAAGTCCCAGTCGCACTCTATTCCTTGTAGTGTGTACAAAGCGTTACATTACTGACAAATCTTGTACACGTCATTTCTCTCACCTTCCATTGTAGCACCAAGTTTAAAATTTGTCTAATTATTCATGCTCGATGACAACACAGGAATAAATCATTTATGGGTAATACAAAAATATCCTTTACAAAAAAAAGACAATACCTCCATTATAGAGCTTAAAATAAAAATATATATATTTAGGAAAATCAATAAAAAAAATAGTTTTGCTCAAACCGTGTATCGTTTTCTTGATTTTGACACCGTGAGCTCCCAACCCATTAGGCCAGCGGGCATTGTATAAATGAGCAATTATTTATTGGTTCTTACATTATATAGGCATCTAGAACTACATCTAGACTTTTGATTTACAATTCTTAAAATCCAGTCTAGATCTAGATCTACTTCTGATCTAGAATCTAGAAGTAATCCGTAGAATATTTCTGTAATATAAATAACAAACGAGTGTTTATGAAGGAAGACATATTATGAACTCCATTTATTACGTAAGCACAAGCGGTGTTGCACTGATGCGCTAGGGTCCAAATGTACAAATAATATCCACTTCTGACACCGTGTAGAATATTTGTGTTATACAAATAACAAACTAGTGTTTATGGGGGGAGACATATCAGAAACTCCATCTATTACGTAAACACATGCGGTGTTGCACTGACGCGCTATTGTGCAAAAGTAAATATTATACCAATATGTTGCATAATCTTTATTAGATTTACAACTCTGTCATCGGTCGGTACACTACGGCATGTTTTTTTTTACTTAATTTATAGCCAAATTTAAAGTTATTTTTGTTGTTTTTTTACTATGAAAAATTTTAACGGCCAAACTAGACTTTTCCCTGTGTGGCCAACGATCACCAGCCACATGAGGAGAAACGAAATCCCAGTGCAAAGCCCTCAACCCCCTGAATGACAAAAGTGGCCATCATCGAACCATGATGGACGAACTCTTTTCTCAGTGATATATACATCAACTGTTCAATCTCTAGGAAACTAGTTCGAGCCGTTTCAGAGATCAGTGTCCAGGTTACTCCAAAGTTGTGATTTTAAATAAAAGTATTGTAAAAAAATTAATCAACTAGTTAATTTAGTATGGTAACTCTAGTTAATTTTGCTTTATATAGAAAATGGAGATTTTGTAGCATTGATTTGGTAGTAATTGTCTGGTTCTTTCCTTTATATATATCCTTTTTTTTTCTTTTTTTTTCCTATGCTTTGCATGTTTTAATTCCTATTATTACATTAAATTCTCTTAGCGGAAGGAAAAAGTTGTTGGTCAAAAGTTGGACGCCTGGAAAGTCGAGAAACTGGCAACGAAGAGTCGTGCTGATAACGCTAATGTCATGGGATCGATTCCCATTTGGGCAATTTTTTATTTATTTCAATGACGTTCAAATCCGATCCAATTTTATTTGAGAGCTAGAATGTCAGTTTTAGCTGCTAGAAATGATCCAGTGAAAAAACACACCAAAAAAAAAACCATAGATCTAGTGTTTTTTAACACAAACTTTTCTCACTACTAAAGTTGATCTGGTGACAGGTAAGTGCAGACGCATTAAGATTTAATTCCTAAAAGCTTTTAACCCACAGGCTACGCCCGTTATTGATCATGAATGTCTCTCAGTTGTTATTCCTTTTGTCCCCCCCCTTTTCTCTCTCTCTCTCTCTCTGTCTCTCTTTTATCTCTGCTTATTTTATGATAACCCCGAGGAAATGATTGTGAACTGTACTTGAGGGATGAATTGTTCGTTTATTTCTGTCTCCAAAGTAATGACATCTTTATTAGCTGCAGATCTGCACGTACCATTTCAATGCAAAGTACGCTGGCAATGTCAATTGTAGGTACATCCGAGTTGATGATGACTACTTTTGTCTTCCAAGACCTCCCTGGGCCCTTAATGTTTGAAACAGCACATGATGGTGTAGCTGGAGCCTATGTCATTTGTAGGTACATCCGAGTTGATGATGACTACTTTTGTCTTCCAAGACCTCCCTGGGCCCTTAATGTTTGAAACAGCACATGATGGTGTAGCTGGAGCCTATGTCATTTGTAGGTACATCCGAGTTGATGATGACTACTTTTGTCTTCCAAGACCTCCCTGGGCCCTTAATGTTTGAAACAGCACATGATGGTGTAGCTGGAGCCTATGTCAATTGTCGTTTCTTTTTGTAGTTGTTGTTTTTTTTTGGGTTCCCAGCGAGTATCGCTCCAGTATTTGTCTTTACACTATTGCGACACGGTACTCTGTGGTTTATAAATTAATTTAGTTGAAAAGGGAAACAAATTGTAAACATTTTGACTATCCAGATAAGTATTTTAACTAGAAACGTTTGCTTTGAAAGAGTTAACTTGTCTAGGTGTGTTTGAACTCGCGACATTTGCTTTGACAGCTTTCCCTCACTACGTATTTAAGCTAAGGACATTAGCTTGTACGTACTGACTCTCACTTACAGTTCCCATTCTTTCGGTATTTAGATTGATTGTTGTTGTTCTCTTCCCTACACTAATATTTTGTATGATAGGATATCGATGCAATCGACTTCTAAGGATCGAAGGCTAATCAATGCAATGTGTTCGCTCTATGCCATGAACACATACTTCATTAAAGATGGCGCAATAGAAAAACATATTAACAGCAACATTATACGATCGATGCCCGAGTAACATTAACACACATATTGACACTTAATCGACGAACAATAGAGTCAAACATTAGCCAGACTTAATATCTAGTGAGCTTTTCACATCTAGGCAAACATGTGTTCATCTTGACGTCCTAGTTTGACTTCACTGTGTCTTTAGGCATTCATTTACACTGTGCTACTGAATGTTTAGCAACAAAGGCTACTTAGCTACAGATGCTAGCTACATATAATGTTAACTACAGATAACGTTATCTGCAAATGTTAGCCACACATAATTACAAGTATTGTTAGCTACACTATATTTGTTTTTGTTTATATCAACCGGATGTTCCGACAGATTTCAAAATAATGACATCGTAGCCCAAACCTCCCTCAGGGCGGCCGGTAATGGCACAGGGCAGGGTTCAAACCTGGGACCATCTAGAGAGAGTAATCTAGACCATCGAATGATAGTCTAAGGCGCCTACCACACAATCAGAGACTGAGCACAGTGTATTTAGATTCGCATGACGCTCTCAGAGCCACACAGTGTTTGAGAGATACAGCCGCGGCGTGACAATGAGCTATTGGTCTAAACTGCCAACAGGTTGCGAGGTCAATGTTCATGCCTTCTATAACGATTGGCCTCGGTTCAGGCCTTCTATAACGATTGGCCTCGGTTCAGGCCTTCTATAACGATTGGCCTCGGTTCAGGCCTTCTATAACGTTTGGCCTCGGTTCATGCCTTTTCTAACGACTGGCCTCGGTTCATGCCTTCTCTAACGACTGGCCTCGGTTCATGCCTTCTCTAGCGACTGGCCTCGGTTCATGCCTTCTATAACGACTGGCCTCGGTTCATGCCTTCTCTAACGACTGGCCTCGGTTCATGCCTTCTCTAGCGACTGGCCTCGGTTCATGCCTTCTATAACGACTGGCCTCGGTTCATGCCTTCTATAACGACTGGCCTCGGTTCATGCCTTCTCTAACGACTGGCCTCGGTTCATGCCTTCTATAACGACTGGCCTCGGTTCATGCCTTCTATAACGACTGGCCTCGGTTCATGCCTTCTATAACGACTGGCCCGGTTCATGCCTTCTATAACGACTGGCCTCGGTTCAGGCCTTCTATAACGATTGGCCTCGGTTCAGGCCTTCTATAACGATTGGCCTCGGTTCAGGCCTTCTATAACGTTTGGCCTCGGTTCATGCCTTTTCTAACGACTGGCCTCGGTTCATGCCTTCTCTAACGACTGGCCTCGGTTCATGCCTTCTCTAGCGACTGGCCTCGGTTCATGCCTTCTCTAACGACTGGCCTCGGTTCATGCCTTCTCTAGCGACTGGCCTCGGTTCATGCCTTCTATAACGACTGGCCTCGGTTCATGCCTTCTATAACGACTGGCCTCGGTTCATGCCTTCTATAACGACTGGCCTCGGTTCATGCCTTCTATAACGACTGGCCCGGTTCATGCCTTCTATAACGACTGGCCTCGGTTCATGCCTTCTATAACGACTGGCCTCGGTTCATGCCTTCTATAACGACTGGCCTCGGTTCATGCCTTCTATAACGACTGGCCTCGGTTCATGCCTTCTATAACGACTGGCATCGGTTCATGCCTTCTATAACAATTGACCTCGGTTGAGGACTACTATAATGATTGACCTCGGTTGAGGACTACTATAACAATTGACCTCGGTTGAGGACTACTATAATGATTGGCCTCGGTTGAGGACTACGATAACAATTGACCTCGGTTGAGGACAACTATAACAATTGACGTCGGTTGAGGACTACTATAACAATTGACCTCGGTTGAGGACTACTATAATGATTGGCCTCGGTTGAGGACTACTATAACAATTGACCTCGGTTGAGGACTACTATAACAATTGACCTCGGTTGAGGACTACTATAATGATTGACCTCGGTTGAGGACTACTATAACAATTGACCTCGGTTGAGGACTACTATAACAATTGACGTCGGTTGAGGACTACTCTAATGATTGGCCTCAGTGGTATACTCTTCGGATTGTCGTCACGATGCTATGAATGTCCCCCCTGCTTACCCTGAGGGAGGGACTATGATCATTTCTATTGCAATATAAACATTTGAAACATACACAACAAAAGAAACATAAACGAAGAGGTCATTGTGATTGTAGCTATTGCAAATCAGATCCTCACATGGTATCAAATAGAACTAAAGCAGTACCTAACATTATTCCTCTTTCAATTCGTACGTTTTAAAATAGATTTTAGCTTTTTTTTTTCAGGAATAAAAATAGCTGAGTTTTGTTTCTTTATTTCATTGGCAGTCACATTACTTCCATTAAAAATCGGTTTAAATTGTCTCTTTCATTACCCCCCTTGGCCACTATTTCCAACGCATTCCCAAGACCAAATGGCTACACTAGAACAGGCGCACAGAGGAAATCAAATTAATAGGAAATCGAAGAATTTTTTTCCTTTAGTTAATAAAGCCAAGATACTTCACAGTTCACACTGAGTTCGGTCTGGTAGAATATAATAGACTCCCAGACAGCCCGGTTAAATAAGTTGGTCATTGAAAACATAACTATACATGTGAATTACATTTCGAGATTTTCTTTTCCAATCGTATTTAATATAAAATAATAAAACGAACTCTATACCAAGTAGAAAGTCTTCTAGAATCAGTATAGTGATGAAATGTGCTGCTTCTTTTATTCTGTCATTGGCGACATAGTGTCACTGTGTCTCGATCTAGCCACTGGAAATGAAAGGCTTTAGGGCGAGGGAGTGAGGTCGACGTGTTGCGCAAATCCTCTTCGCTTTCATCCAAATCGTAGCGCAAGTCATTCCCCATTTGTGTCTGTCATTTATATCGTTTGTTATTTGATTTTTTAAATGTTATTTATATTGTACTCTTTGTGTCTATGGTATGGGAAACATACAATTAAAATGTTATTTATATTGTACTCTTTGTGTCTATGGTATGGGAAACATACAATTAAAATGTTATTTATATTGTACTCTTTGTGTCTTATGGTATGGGAAACATACAATTAAAATGTTATTTATATTGTACTCTTTGTGTCTTATGGTATGGGAAACATACAATTAAAATGTTATTTATATTGTACTCTTTGTGTCTTATGGTATGGGAAACATACAATTAAAATGTTATTTATATTGTACTCTTTGTGTCTTATGGTATGGGAAACATACAATTAAAATGTTATTTATATTGTACTCTTTGTGTCTTATGGTATGGGAAACATACAATTAAAATGTTATTTATATTGTACTCTTTGTGTCTTATGGTATGGGAAACATACAATTAAAATGTTATTTATATTGTACTCTTTGTGTCTTATGGTATGGGAAACATACAATTAAAATGTTATTTATATTGTACTCTTTGTGTCTTATGGTATGGGAAACATAAAATTAAAATGTTATTTCACTTTAGTTAGGCCAATATTACAAAATGCATTCTCTGTTTGGGATTCTCTCAACTCAAGAAAACAAAGAAACTAGCACACGTACAAAATAGAGCAGTGAGATTTATAACAAATGAATATTCACATTTGATTTAAGTAACACCATTTACTGAACTTAGAGACACTTCAGGACAGAGAATAAAAATTAAAGTAGCTATAATATATAAAACACTAAACCATAATTTACAAATAGAAAAACAAAACCTAACAGAATACTTAGAAAGACACAAGAATAGAGGCACATTTCTTTTTCCATACGCTAGGACAAATTCATTGAAGTGCTCCTTCTTCTTAGTGCCATTACAGAATGGAATGGGTTGCCTGAATCAGCTAGGAAAATCAACGACTTAGCAGAGTTGAAAACATTGATTAACATGCATGACTAGATTGACACATGAAATGCGTAGGACATAATTATCTTTTTTTTTGAAGTAACGTCTGTAATATATAAGATAAGAAGAAATCTTCAGGTATTCTCTAGGTCTCTGCTTCATAAAATAGCATTAACTTATTAATGGTGTTGAAGAGCCTGATTATTTTCCTGAATCCTCTAATGGCGGATGCTTTTATCTTGAACACATTGTTTGTTGTTTAAAGATGATAAACTAAAGTACAAATCACTTGAATGTATTCTACCAATTAGAGTGCATAGATAGTTTCTTTTCATCAGTACACATTAATCATCCACGAATTCAAAGTTGGTTTACGAATCTGACTTCTTTGAATTTGACGTCTATGAATCTGACGTCTATGAATCTGACGTCTATGAATCTGACGTCTATGAATCTGACGTCTATGAATCTGACGTCTATTATTAGGTCGTCCATGAATCAATATCACTTGGAACATTTTTTTTTCAGAAGTAAATCTTTTTAGTTGATCACCGAAAGATCTGTGTACGAATCACATCAGCTAGAACTGAGACTTAAGACGCTTGTTGTGTCTGCCTCCATGTATGTATCTCCCGAGAAAAAAGAGCTGAAAATCAATGATAGCTACCCATTCTGCTCACAACAAAAGTGATAGAAGACACAACTCAGTGTGTAATAGCAAGTTATTGTGTTCAGTCTCCAGCACATTTGATTGAACTCATCAGTTCGTATAAAACAATATTGAGCCAGTAAAGTTTATTGAAGCGTTTTGAGAGCTAATATTACGGAGAATTATTGCTGAAGGGTGACTTATATAAGTGTCACTCCACTCGGTTCATCTCCATTTGGTCGTTGATGCATGGCCTTTAAAACAATAAGTCGACTGGAGCTCAATCAACAGATCCAAATGGATTGTGTTCATAAAACAGTTCAAGTGGGCGGAGTTATACTATATGCGTGTACGGGAAATGTTTTCAGTGTAATGCCTTGTGATCTGTCTGGAAAGAGTTATTTCCTTTTGGTTATATTCTTTTGCCTAACAGTCAGTGCAATGGTGGTTCATGAAAATTGTAAGTTTCATTTCGGTTTCCTAATCAACTAGATGACTGGATAGCTGATATATAGGTTAGGAAATAGCAGGGTTTGACGAGTGCGGAGGTTAATGTGGCAGTCATATTTCTTTCACTAACTTTAAATATTAAATGTTAATACTCAACTTTTATTTCTCTCACTTTCTTACTTCTGATCTTCTTGAATTGAAAGTCCAGTGACTAGGGATTTATTTCACAGGCTCTGATCTCCTTGTACTTGTTTGATCCCTACAAGCACAACCTTGTACACCAGTGGTTCCCAAACTTTTCCCTTAACGGAACACTTATCACATTCTGAGTATTTAGCGGAACACTTTGCATAGTTTTTTTAGAGTAATTAATTCACGTGTAGGCCTACTAGTTAATTATTCCAGTAGTTCGCGGAACACCTCATCAGGCCTCGCGGAACACTACGGTTCCGCGGAACATAGTTTGGGAAACACTGATGTAAAGTAAACATTTCACTCTTGCTACACAATTGCTAGACTATTGCTAGATTCTTTGAAGCAAAACAACAACAACAACAACAACAACAGCTTGCGCTTGTGTACAAACTATTTGAACAACCTGTAGTCTTCAAACTTGGGGGGAACTTTCCGGAAAACAATTTTATTTCTTAGAGAAAACAAAAGAAAGGTCGTTTAAATAGATTGTATATTATTATGTCCCCTGAGTCCCCTAGCAATGTGTCTGTGAATGAAGTAAGTCACTGCAATGTGCCCAAAGGTCAACTATTCAAAGTGAGACCAGTATTTTTTTTGTTTCGGACCTCTTTAATAACTGGCATAGAAATTACAAATACTAAGTCAACAGGGAAGGTTGATCGATGACACCGGTGTTGGTTTTTCCAATCATCAGTCAACCAACAGTCACAGGTCGATATCGAACTGCGACCAATTCAGACTGGCAACTCAAGAGAGTTTCTAAAATTAATGGCGCCATTGCCTTCGTCATACATCATCAAACATAATTAACCTTATGATTTTTTTTTTTTGAATTCCCAATTAAACGTTCGTGATATTGTATTTAAGAATACCGAAAGACTGTTACATAGAAAGAGTATATCTGCCTCAATAAATCATCAATATTAAATAATGACAAAGGTTATATTAACACACTCCACAGGTCTGTCTAGAAACACACTCCACAGGTCTGTCTGGTAACACACTCCACAGGTCTATCTGGTAACACACTCCACAGGTCTATCTGGTAACACACTCCACAGGTCTGTCTGGTAACACACTCCACAGGTCTGTCTAGTAACACACTCCACACGTCAATCTGGTAACACACTCCACAGGTCTATCTGGTAACACACTCCACAGGTCTGTCTGGTAACACACTCCACAGGTCTGTCTGGTAACACACTCCACAGGTCTATCTGGTAAGACACTCCACAGGTCTGTCTGGTAACACACTCCACAGGTCTATCTAGTAACACACTCCGCAGGTCTATCTGGTAAGACACTCCACAGGTCTGTCTGGTAACACACTCCACAGGTCTATCTGGTAAGACACTCCACAGGTCTGTCTGGTAACACACTCCACAGGTCTTTCTGGTAAGACACTCCACAGGTCTATCTGGTAAGACACTCCACAGGTCTATCTGGTAACGCACTCCACAGGTCTATCTGGTAAGACACTCCACAGGTCTATCTGGTAAGACACTCCACAGGTCTATCTGGTAAGACACTCCACAGGTCAATCTGGTAACACACTCCACAGGTCTGTCTGGTAACACACTCCACAGGTCTGTCTGGTAACACACTCCACAGGTCTGTCTGGTAACACACTCCACAGGTCTGTCTGGTAACACACTCCACAGGTCTGTCTGGTAACACACTCCACAGGTCTATATGGTAACACACTCCACAGGTCTGTCTGGTAACACACTCCACAGGCCTGTCTGGTAACACACTCCACAGGTCTATCTGGTAACACACTCCACAGGTCTATCTGGTAACACACTCCGCAGGTCTATCTGGTAAGACACTCCACAGGTCTATCTGGTAACGCACTCCACAGGTCTATCTGGTAACACACTCCACAGGTCTATCTGGTAACACACTCCACAGGTCTGTCTGGTAACACACTCCACAGGTCTGTCTGGTAACACACTCCACAGGTCTGTCTGGTAACACACTCCACAGGTCTATCTGGTAACGCACTCCACAGGTCTATCTGGTAACACACTCCACAGGTCTATCTGGTAACACACTCCACAGGTCTGTCTGGTAACACACTCCACAGGTCTGTCTGGTAACACACTCCACAGGTCTATCTGGTAACACACTCCACAGGTCTGTCTGGTAACACACTCCACAGGTCTATCTGGTAACGCACTCCACAGGTCTTTCTGGTAACACACTCCACAGGTCTATCTGGTAACACACTCCACAGGTCTATCTGGTAACACACTCCGCAGGTCTATCTGGTAAGACACTCCACAGGTCTATCTGGTAACGCACTCCACAGGTCTATCTGGTAACACACTCCACAGGTCTATCTGGTAACACACTCCACAGGTCTGTCTGGTAACACACTCCACAGGTCTATCTGGTAACACACTCCACAGGTCTATCTGGTAAGACACTCCACAGGTCTGTCTGGTAACACACTCCACAGGTCTATCTGGTAACGCACTCCACAGGTCTGTCTGGTAACACACTCCACAGGTCTATCTGGTAACACACTCCACAGGTCTGTCTGGTAACACACTCCACAGGTCTGTCTGGTAACACACTCCACAGGTCTATCTGGTAACACACTCCACAGGTCTATCTGGTAACACACTCCGCAGGTCTATCTGGTAAGACACTCCACAGGTCTATCTGGTAACACACTCCACAGGTCTGTCTGGTAACACACTCCACAGGTCTATCTGGTAACACACTCCACAGGTCTATCTGGTAACGCACTCCACAGGTCTATCTGGTAAGACACTCCACAGGTCTATCTGGTAACACACTCCACAGGTCTATCTGGTAACACACTCCACAGGTCTGTCTGGTAACACACTCCACAGGTCTATCTGGTAACACACTCCACAGGTCTGTCTGGTAACACACTCCACAGGTCTGTCTGGTAACACACTCCACAGGTATATCTGGTAACGCACTCCACAGGTCTATCTGGTAACGCACTCCACAGGTCTGTCTGGTAACACACTCCACAGGTCTGTCTGGTAACACACTCCACAGGTCTGTCTGGTAACACACTCCACAGGTCTGTCTGGTAACACACTCCACAGGTCTATCTGGTAACACACTCCACAGGTCTATCTGGTAACACACTCCACAGGTCTATCTGGTAACACACTCCACAGGTCTATCTGGTAATACACTCCACAGGTCTGTCTGGTAACACACTCCACAGGTCTGTCTGGTAACACACTCCACAGGTCTATCTGGTAACACACTCCACAGGTCTGTCTGGTAACACACTCCACAGGTCTATCTGGTAACACACTCCACAGGTCTATCTGGTAACGCACTCCACAGGTCTATCTGGTAACACACTCCACAGGTCTATCTGGTAACACACTCCACAGGTCTATCTGGTAACACACTCCACAGGTCTGTCTGGTAACACACTCCACAGGTCTATCTGGTAACACACTCCAGAGGTCTATCTGGTAACACACTCCACAGGTCTGTCTGGTAACACACTCCACAGGTATATCTGGTAACGCACTCCACAGGTCTATCTGGTAACGCACTCCACAGGTCTGTCTGGTAACACACTCCACAGGTCTGTCTGGTAACACACTCCACAGGTCTGTCTGGTAACACACTCCACAGGTCTGTCTGGTAACACACTCCACAGGTCTATCTGGTAACACACTCCACAGGTCTATCTGGTAACACACTCCACAGGTCTATCTGGTAATACACTCCACATGTCTGTCTGGTAACACACTCCACAGGTCTGTCTGGTAACACACTCCACAGGTCTATCTGGTAATACACTCCACAGGTCTGTCTGGTAACACACTCCACAGGTCTATCTGGTAACACACTCCACAGGTCTATCTGGTAACACACTCCACAGGTCTATCTGGTAATACACTCCACAGGTCTATCTGGTAATACACTCCACAGGTCTATCTGGTAACACACTCCGCAGGTCTATCTGGTAATACACTCCACAGGTCTATCTGGTACTCATTTGTACACGTTTTCTTCTTCCACTTCCCATTCTCGGATAAAGTTCAGATTTCATTCAATTATTCATCATCGATGACAAAATAGAAATCCATAAAAAAAAATTAATTAGTGGTGATTAATTAATTTTTGTTTTATATTCAAAAAGGGAGTTAAACCTTTCAGTATTGAGATATATAGTCATGATATTTTTCGGATCCTTCCCTTGGGCTTTGTCTGTGAAAAGGTATTTTATAATACAATACTGTGTTTGTTTTTGAAATTGTTATTTTTGTTAATCATAGGTCATAGATCATGGTGCCATTAGTCTCCCTTTTTTTAAATTAACATATTCGGTAAAATATTAGCAGTTCGTACAATAGAAAAACAAATAAAAATAACTTATAGTTCTGAAATGGTGTAGGCCTATATTTATGTCAAGGAAAAGACGAATTACATGATAATTTTAGAAAGAAAACGGTTTCGGTTCAGAAGGTAAAGAATAGCCGTTCTTAAAAGACGGACGGACGGACAAACGAAATAAAACTAATAGCGCTTTTTTTTAAAATATTATCTAGTTTTTCCTTTCAAGTCATTGACAAAGCAATAAATTAGGGAGTTGTTACCGAGTACTTCACGTCTAGAAATAAAACAATACTAAGTCTTCTTTCTGTAAATAATTGAAACAGAAAGTACAATACTAAATAGAGTGACGAACTACACAAACAAACGGAGTAAAGTCAAGTGGAAGCTTAGTACTTCATGGTTATCAGGTAAAACAAAAAGAATTGTACTTTCTGTTGGAGCGGAAGCTGCACTATAAGGCTCAGTCACTTCGCAACTCAAGAGGCACTCAAAGATTTGATTGGCTGACAATGTGCTGTGTGGAGACCTCTAGCTGCTCATCTCGTGACTGTCGTGCAGAACAAACTGAACACGGACTTCATTTCCTGGCTTGTAGCAGACGTCTGGGAGAAAAAAAAAAGGTTGGATAAGGGCTTGAACGGGAGATGACATACGACAAAATAGCCAGACGAGAATTGTGCCTGGTGTGTAAATAAAGAGCTTAATGAATACTGCTATTAATAGTCCAATTAGGTTTCATGAAATCAAATAGTTGTATTTAGCACGAAATTGAGAGAGACAGAGGAAGAAGGAGAAATTGAGACAGAGAGAGAAAGAGAGAGAGAAAAAGCGACAGAGAAAGACAGAGATTATGATTCGCAGAGATTATGATTCGCAGAGATTATGATTCGCAGAGATTATGATTCGCAGAGATTATGATTCGCAGAGATTATGATTCGCAGAGATTATGATTAGCTTACTATTTAATATGTAGTCTTTATGTGCACACACAACTCCATTCGATTCCCTTTATTTTATATTGAAAATGTGCATTGACTCTTTTCTCTTAAGGATTCGTAGGGAGGGGGCGCAAATGTTTACGTTTTGTTCCAGGTACAATTAGTCTAATAACAAGATAAGGAGCTCATGGGCGGCACCCCTGCGAATCAGTTTTATTAAGCATTACATTTACGTTAGATATACGCTGATGTGCTTCTCACGAGTATTCCCACAGACTATTTAGGACTTTTTTTTTTAAATAGAGGAGCAGAAACAAAATTAGTGGGGGGTTTTTTTTAAGTCCTCTATTCCGCGTGCAAATTCATGGGTGGAACCTGGGCGAACACGTTTCTCGTATATGGCCATTATCGCTCCACTAGAAATTCGACTGTTTCCTAGCTAATTAGCTACACTGGAAAAACTCTAGTTTGGTCGTTATAACTTTCCAAAGTATAATTTAAAAAAAATAATTTTACTAAGAAAATCAATTAAAAACCTTTGTCCTTCCCCCCTTGTCAACAGGTCGCGCTCCCTAAAGTTTGAGAAACGCATCTCTAAAATAACTCAGTTAAGAATATACATTGAATTTCATCAGTTATTCTTCCCTGTCTAGCACTCTTCAAGACGCGTTTAATAATGCATGCCCCCCCCCTTTTTTTTTCATCTATGTCTGGCCACATTAGGAACAGAAAAGACTAATTCTGTTCTAGACATTTGTCCTATCACATGGACAACCAGCTAATTCTGTTCTAGACTTTTATCACATGGACAACCAGCTAATTCTGTTCTACACTTTTGTCCTCTCGCATGGACAACCAGCTAATTCTGTTCTACACTTTTGTCCTATCACATGGACAACCAGCTAATTCTGTTCTACACTTTTGTCCTATCACATGGACAACCAGCTAATTCTGTTCTACACTTTTGTCCTATCACATGGACAACCAGCTAATTCTGTTCTACACTTTTGTCCTATCACATGGACAACCAGCTAATTCTGTTCTAGACTATTGTCCTATCACATGGACAACCAGCTTTTTTCTAGACTTTTGTCCTATCATGAATAGTTTCATTTTCTATTAAAATGTCCTAACCTTCAATTATTTCAATAGTTTTTTTCTTTCTTGAAGAAGGCAGACAAATTTTACAGTTAATGTATTTGTTTGTTATTTACATTGTTATTCCTTCATGTTTGTAAAGTGTGAAACAGCTGTCGTAGAGTGCGTGACAATAAAAGAAACGGAACTTATAATTCAGAAGTATCACTAGTGAAATCTTAAGAATTTATAAGAACATTAGTGGATCAATTAAGTCATTCCAATATTATTTCTTGTTTACACGAAATTCTTACCTACATAAACTGTTCTCTACTGTGCGCCGATTCTATTGAAATTATTTTGTGCTACAAACGAAAAAGAAGATCTGAAGTTGATCAAATGTGCACTCAAAGTAATACATATCTTATCAGCACGTCCATTATTTTGTACACCGGGTACACCAAAAAGCTTGCTATTTATAGTTGTTCCGCCATGAGGCCTTTGAAAATATCCAAAAGACTCATATGCATACATTATCTCATCACTCATGCACTTTGTTTATGTATTCAGTGTATTTAAAATGTTGGAGAAAGTGAAATCTTCTAAAACTAGTGGATCACAGTAATAGAAACAAACGAAGATGTAGCCATTGTTAATACTCGTTGCACCAAGTCACATGACTTAGCTAAAAATAGTTCAGAGCTACCTAACAATCCGACTGAAGCACATTTGTATTTAGGGTAAAGTCTTTTCAACACGTTATACGGCCAACATTAGTTCGTTAACTTAAATAATGACTATGTGATTCAAAGTTTCAAATGCTTTCAACGTATTATATGTCCATTTTCAGTGATGTCCAGCTGTCCGGCAGTCATGAGAATGTCATGAACTTCTCTACAGAGCCGCCTCAACCTGTCCAACTTCTTTCCGCGCTTTACCCCCCCAGCTGTGACAGGGCGGTCGCCAGTGTCCAGACCAACGTCCATCTGAATAATAAAAGTCGGAGACCCATTCACGATGAGGAGTCGGATTTTGGGGCCCTGGTGTACATTGTGGTGGTACTGGTCTTTTACTCAGCAGGTCAGTGCAGAAATGAAAGATAAGATTGCAAGAAACGTTAGAGGATGGAGGTCAGACTCCTTGATACATTGTCACCATAATCTGAACCGTAATCTCAAGCACGCTAAGTGGAACTTCACTTTTGCACACTAAATATAGAAAAACATAAAGAAAAGTGTTTTTTTTTTAAATAGAGCTTCTAGTAAGTCTAATTGTATTCATTAGTTTGGATCAGTCATGTCATTTTATGCACCATTGACCTAGATATGATACATTTGTGTGATTGGAAATATTTTTAGAAAAGGATTTTTATATTCTCTTTTTATATGTTCCAGGTACACATATGTTTTAGTAATAAAAAAAAATGTCCCGTTAAAATATTAGTCATATCGCAACTTTTTAAGCTCACAAATCGGAAGGACGCTAACTTTTGAAATAGCAACTGTTTAAAATATTCAACATTAAATCTTATCTTATAAAATACAGAAGCTACTTCAAAAATAAAGATGATTACTTATCTTATATAATACAGACGTTACTTCAAAAAGATGATTACGTCCTACGCGTCATGCATTTAGTCATGCATATTAACCAATGACTTAAATTCTGCCAAGCCACTGGTTTTCCTGGCTAGCTCAGGCAACCCATTCCATGCTCTAATAGCACTAGGGAAGAAGGAGTATTTGTACAACTTTGTCCTAGCATATGGGACGAGGAATGTGCTTTTATCTTTGGGTCTTTCAGAGTATTTTATTAAATTTTGTTTTTGTATTTGAAGATTATGGTTCAGTGTTTTATGTATAATTGCTACTTTGCTTTTGAGTCTTCTGTCCTGAAGGCTTTCTAAATTTAGTGATTTTACTATGGGTGTTACTATAGTCAAATGTGAATATTCATTTGTTATGAATCTCACTGCTCTATTTTGTGTCTGTTCCAGTTTCTTAATGTTTTCTTGAGTTGAGGGGTCCCAAACGGAGGATGCATATTCTATTATTGGCCTAACCCAGGTTAAATAACATTTTAGTTTTATGTTCTTATTTGATTTATAGAAATTTCTTTTAATAAATCCTAATACTTTGTTTGATTTTTTTATAGTTTCATCAATATGTGGATTCCATGACAGTTTTTCATTTATTATAACACCTAGGTATTTTTAGTCTGTGTTACTGGTTTGCCATGAATAAGATAAGTGAAATTAATTTGTTTTAGTTTTTTTGTTACTCTTAACAACTGACATTTTTCTGGATGGAAAGACATGCTCCAATTTGATTCCCATTTCTGTAATTCATCTAATTCTCTTTGTAAAATATCTGTGTCTTGTTTTTATTGTTCTATATATTATGCAATCGTCTGCAAATAATCTGACTTTTGTTCCTGAAGTAATGCCATTTGGTAAATCATTTATGTAAATTTAAAATAGTAGTGGACCCAAGACTGTTCCTTGAGGTACACCTGAGTTTACTGTTATCGGTGTTGATTTAGAGCCATTTATTATTACAGTTTGTTCTCTCCCTATCAGAAAATCTTTAATCCACTGATGCAGTGGACCATTAATGCCAAAATATTTTAATTTTTTAAGCAAACTATGGTGGTGAACTTTGTCAAAAGCCTTAGAAAAATCTAGTAAGATAGCATCTATTTGTTCACTATTATCTAAACCTTTAGAAAAATCATCAATTAGTCCTATTAGTTGTGTTTCACATGATCTATATTTCCTAAAGCCATGTTGGTATGGTGTGAGGACATTTTGTTTGTCTAAGTGGTTTATGATGTTGCTACATATTATGTGTTCTAGGATTTTACATGTGATGCTGGTAAGTGATACTGGTCTGTAGTTTCCTGGGTCAGATTTTTCTCCTTTTTTAAATAGGGGGGTGACATTAGCTTCTTTCCAGTCCTTTGGTACTCTGCCCTGGTTAAGTGAAGCCTGAAAGAGTATTTTGAACACTGGGGCTAGCTCATTGCTTAGTTCTTTGAGTAATCTAGCTGGAATACCATCAGGTCCAGACGCTTTATTTGGTTTGGTGTTGGCTAATAGTTTTTGAATTCCATTTTCTTGTACTACTATATCTTCTATGTTGTCTACTTGGTTCAAATTCAGTAATATGTCTTTCTAAATGTATAACTTATATAGAGTGAACTCCAGCCAATATACACATAATATATAAGGCTTGTCTTCAAGTCCGAAGATTATTGAGGAATGCAATATTTCCCTTGGCAACGCAGCCCCAGCTACATATTTTGCCATAGACAGTGCAAGCATAACCATTGTCCGCAGGTGGTCGATTAAGATTTCCTTTTGCCGTCTGCGCCTGACCTCGGTAGCAGATTTTCTGCTGGTATTCACTTCCTGCAGTGAGCGGACATTCCAGCAGGCGACTTTTATAGGTATCATTTTTAATCTACTCTGTTGCGACTATTCATTTGTGGGTTAGTTATATAAAATACTGCATTGCCCCCAGCCTGCGCAAAGAGTGGTTATGGTCTGCGCGAGCCAATTATCCCTTTAAAAAAAACAAATATTACTCTGCTATTAACAATGCTAAAAATGTTTTATTGGTCAGACTTTGACACATAGATTCATTGTCATGATAATCTGTTTCTAACTGCTATTCATCTGGTGGCAGGTGTGATGGTGATGATAGTTCGCTACCTGAAGACGGAGAAGAAAGAGCTCGAAGAAGAGGCTGCACTGGAGAACTTCTTCAAGTGCATGCCAGACAAGAAGCAGGAGCAGGAGCACCGGGTCAACAGGGTGGCCATCCACGCCTTCCACACTCTCACGTCCATCTCTTACGATGAGGAGGAGTTCGAAGACAGGGACACAGCAACAGAGGAGCCATCGCCAGTACCCTCGACGAGAAAGGCTTCCAGTAAAATGGGGCTCGTGCTGTTGTCTGACGACGTCACACAGCATCCGATCACGTGATTGGTGGGAGCGTCTATGATGAGCCAATCAAATGAGCTTGTCGTAGATTATTATTAATAATATTCACGTGTAAAACGTTTTTCTGAAGAACATGAGTTTTGGAAATTGAGGAAACCCATATCTAAGTCAAAGGAGCTAGGTATGCATGTTAAAAAAAATGGGATTTGTTTTTTAAAACAATGTAAATAATGTAAACCAATTTTAAACCTCATTTTACATCTTGTGTCAGACCTACCTAGTGGGATCCGTAACCGTGCTACAGCCAGAATAAGCAACCATAACATTTTGCTATTTTCTAAATTCCTTTTGATTTGAGATATTTCCTATGGAACTTACTGACTGTATTACTGAAAAGGATCATTAGTACACTGAACTATATTTTTGACATTTGTTAACATCTAGGCATTTTAAATTATATAACTTTTTTTAGAAATATGAAAGTGTTGTCTTTTTGCATCAATAAATCACAACAAAATGTATGTTATACAGAATTAGCATAACACTGTAACACACACACATACATATTACATATATATATATATATATAAATACACACACACAAACACACACTTGCTAAACAAAGTCCTAGATCACGAGTTCTTTTTATTTATAGTGAGACCATTGTGATTTCTGGCACTTATAAAAGCATCATCAGTATTTGATGCTCCATTGATAGTTAAATATCTGCAGAAATTATTAAAATACTTTTAGGGCAGAAGAAGATTAATTTACCATGTTCTAATTTAATTGTGGATTTTTACGCATTTCCCCCCAACCCTAAAACCTCTCCCTTGTAAGACTGTTAGACGTCACATGTGTATGACTCGTGTGTCACATGTGTATGACTCGTATAGAAAGTTCGCAGGACGAAGTTTCTGTATTTAAAAAACAAAATATTTTAAAAACATTTTAATAAGTGTAGACTACCAGGCCATATAAGTCAGCTACACTTTGGACAGTTCTATCCTATTTTCTTCACTCTAATCAAATCAAAACAAATCACTGTTGTTTTTGTTCATTTTAAAAATAAAAATAAACAAAAGATTTTTTTATTAAATAATTTTTATCCTGCAGCAATGGTGTAAAAATAAGGGAAGCAATAAGTACAATAACATTTATGTTTGTGAAACTACTTTATTTTCGAGTGTCCTCCCCTGACATCTTCAGCCTAAAAATATCTGCCGGTTTTACGAAACTATATTCCGCAGAACTCTAGTGTACCGTGTGTCCTGAAGAGATGTTCCGTGTGTCCTGAAAAAGTGTTCCGTTTCTCCTGAATAGGTGTTCCGTTTCTCCTGAGTAGGTGTTCCGTGTTTCCTGAATAGGTATTCCGCGTGTCCTGTATAGTTGTTCTGTGTGTCCTGAATAGGTGTTCTTCTAAAATATAATGTAATTAACTAAACAGTTGTTCTGCAGATTACCTAGTTATTGCACAGACTGATATCCTTTAATGTGCGGGGAATATGTTTCATTTTTCACATTACACTTTTTAAAAAGTACTTGATTTTTTTTTCCATTTGTAACACTGCAGACCAGACGGAAATTTTCTAAGCTCTTCAGTAACACAAAATAATTTCAATAAGGAGGAAAGATTTAGCTTTTACCTTTTTACTTTTAGCATATTTAAAACAATAAGGTGAATAACTAGCGTTACTATAGTGATACCGTTAGGGCAGGGTTAGGAATCAGTTATTGGTTATGTAAATAGTGGAAGATTGGACTTAGACGCTGTTTTGTGGACGTAGAGACGTAGCTGGACGACATTCGACGGTTCCCTTCGTTATTATTAAACGTCTTGTTTGACATTCGCTACCAGCGTCGACTATCTTCTATTGATGGCTTTTCGCCTGTGTTATTGGGTGTCGTTATGTGTGTGTTACCTCCGTTTGACTTATCTGCATAATACACAGCGCGGAAGCGCCTTACAACACGAAGATCAACTACCATTCCTTTGAGATAGTGTGAAAATTTAGGTTCAATTCTTTTTTTTTTTTACTTAGTTGGCAGGGAATCTTAACTTAGCGTCCTTGACATTGACATTGTTTCTCTGACCTTGGGAAATTTCCAATAATGTACCTATGTTTTGTTTGAATGCATAGAATTGAGAATCGAAATATCGATACACTGAGATAATGATTTTAGACTTTTTATAAACTTTCTGGAGCGAGGGCAGCAAGTTATTTAAAAACCATTAAACTTGGGGAAAAAAATGAGGGCAATATATGTGAGTGACATTTGTATATGAGAGACATTTATATGTAGTGAAATTTAATCAATGCTTCTAAAACTTCCCAATTTATGTATCAGATCGCTTGTCCATGTCTCCTTCACAAACTCAACAACATATAACTGTTCCATAACTGTTTCTTAACAATAAATTATATTCTCTTTATACATCTAGCTAGCCATTTGTATGGATTTATTTCATGATAACAAGTGAGTTATTATATTTTGTATCAGGTTCTATCTACTTTTAATTTTAATCTATAATTATCATAATTACTATTTATTGTTATTATTATTGTACTGTTTAAAGTTATATTCATGCACTTCACTATTAAACTATGTTCACGCTATCACTTTATGTAATCATCAACATTGGTCAAAGATTCTCTTATCTCTGCTGTTCTAATAAAAAGGGAGAGCGCATTCATTTAAAAAAGTTTATTGTTTTGGCAATATATTGCAAATGAATTGCATTGAAAGTTAACTCGTTACAGCGGGTGGTATCTGAAAACGTTTAATGTCGCAAAAATTCAGCGTTAAAACCAACTAAAGTGAACTAGCAGAAGAAGATCTACAGATGAGAGTTCTTATTGATGTCATCATGGTTACTTCATTCAACTGTTAGATGCGAACTACTTAGACGAAGTGGTTACTTGAGTTTCCACACTAATAAACTACAAATAGTGTAAGATACACATTGCGACCAGCTTTGCTTGACGCACGCTCAGCTAACTCTTCCCTAGTGCTATAAGGGTATGGAATGGGTTGCCTGCGTCAGCCAGACAGCCAGACTTGGCAGAATTTAAGTCATTGGTTAACATGCATGACTAGATGCATGACGCGTAGGACGTAATCATCTTTTTTTTGAAGTAACGTCTGTATTATATAAGATGAGAACAGAGACCATTGAAGTGCATTGGACGTCCACTCTCACGACAGCGGCAATAGAATGTCTCCTGTACGGTACTCACCTAAAGGGGTCATTGAAAATTGCACTCAATTATCAGATATTGAAAGTTCTACTCCAAACATCAGATATTGAAAGTTCTACTCCAAACATCAGATATTGAAAGTTCTACTCCAAACATCAGATATTGAAAGTTACAATAAAAAGAAGCTTCTTAAAGAATTATTGAAATGCCACAAACAACACAATCACTTCTGTAAAAAAAAAAATATTTGTGCCGAAATTAACAGAAATAAAAAAAAAGTGATTTCGTGAAAAAAGAATGTCTAGCGAGATAAAAGCCAAACACGGAAATTACATTAGCGTTATACAATTACTTCAACACGATCATTCAAACACACACACACCCAATTTAAAACAAACATTTTAAAAAATGTGAAACTCAAGGACAACACATTTTTTTTTTACTTTTTTTTTTTTTTTTAATGACAATATTGACTTTTTCTCCTGAACGCTTTGTTGCTGTGTAGCAAACATTTCTCTTCTATAGATTGTTTAGGTAGCAGGAACATGGTGTTTGTTTGTTGACCTCAAAAATTGTCTACTAAGTTGTCTTTTAAGATGCTCATTTTGTTGAAAAGAATAATTCACACACTTTATACACACAAATCACACAATACATACTTCACTATTAAACACACAAACATAAATTATTTGCACACAACTACACTGTGCCTCTGCACACAAACTTACACTTACAACACACACTAGCCCATTGTCACACACATCAACACAAGCACTACACACACGTACATATACACACATATATATATCATTCTATTAAAAACAAATAACATTCAACATCAATATACATTATTGGTACTTCTGATTCTTATGATGAAGAAAGAAACATTGTCTATGTATGTCATTCTAAAAAGTTTAAACGAAGATTGTTTCATTAATTTATAATATGTCGAAACATTCAGTCAAAGACACAACCTCAGGTCAGTATTTATTCAATGCTATGAAGAACTGTGTTGAAAGTCTTGAGTTGACATGGAACGAGATGGTGAGTGTAACCACTGGGTCGTTCCAGTTTTTTAATTGAGAAAAAAACATGTTTGTTAATAAAGTTAAAGAACAATGTCCCAACCATAAACTCTACACGCGAAGCTGCATTGAATATCAAACATGTTATTGACCCAATTATCTGAATAACCAAACTTATCTGAGCTAGGAGATATAACCAGAAGCAGTTCCGTGAAGTAGCCAACTTGAAGTTGTGGAAACAAAACATTAGGCTGTTGGGTACCGCAGTAGTATCCGCTAGCTTCTCATGAGCAAGGTATTGAGAAGAATATGGGATCTCAACTTGTTATGTCCCTTGAAGGACACTGACAATGACTTTGTTACTAATATTTCTAAGGAAGAGTTGAAGGCAGACATCATGTTTGCCTTTGGCATAATTGCAATTACTTTTGTGCATATTAAATCTTTTCAGTATCCTATTTCTCCACTCGAGGGTTTTATGGGTCTTTGTCAGAAGCTTAATTTCCACACTTACAATACCTTGCTTCTAAACTTTCAAATTTTCTGGGTTCACATTCATCTGTGAACAAGCATTTTTTGTTTGAAAATAAACAATTATAAGAACAGGTCGATTCTGACTGACTGACTGATGAGTGTAAACAGTTAAATACTTTCCATTAAATACATCTGTACATTTGTGGTGAAATGTTGTGAAATGTAAATTCTAAAAATATTGGTAAAATTAATTTCAAAGCTCTTGTTGTAATTCCTTAAATTGGAAGTGTATAATACATAGTTAGATATCGTATTTTTCTAAGTTGTAAGTACATATTATATATATGTGCGGCCCCACATTTCGAAAATTTTTAATTCTACCCCCAATAGAAAAAAAGTTTCCCACTCCTGCCTGCTCTAAAGCAAGTAACAACACTGATGAAACGACTTTACATCAAGACAACTCTTAGAAAAACAAAAATAAAGTTGAAATATTATTTTATTATTTTCAAAGTAATTTAGTGAATATCAAAATTTTTACTTGTTTTGATTCAGCCAAGACAGAAGAATAAAACATTTATTTCAACATGCCTAAACTAAAGTTTCATTAGAAAATGTCCTCTCTCGTAAGCAGTGCCAACACCAGGCTTATACAACAGTTAATTCTCATGATTTTCTTTGCATTGCTCACGGCACTTGGCGAACTCTTCCAGACAGCCACGACCATACTCGTAGCCAAAACCAAAGAAATGCGTTGGCGCTAATGCCATTGGGCATTGTTTTTGTAGACAATCCCGCATACAGTCTGCAGAGGCAGAAGACAGGCCAGCCATCAGGAGGAGACAACTTAGAACAAAGACCTGCATTTTTCTTTCACTGCCCTGTTTCTGAAATGAAACAATGTAAACGTGGATGTGTATTTTTTATATTTCTTTCAAAGTCTAAAATTTTTTTTTAAAACATAAAACTATGTCCAATGTAGGAAAGCAGTGACATCTTGTGTTGGTGGGGTCAACATGAGGTAGTGACGACTGGTGTTGCTTCTGACAATGGAAGTAGTAACCCTTGAGGATGCTGAAAACAAAGGAAGTTGTGACCGTTGATGTTGCTGGGGACAAGCCCTGACCATGGAAAGTCTAGAGTAGCCAGTATCACAACGATGACAGATTTGACTTTCCCTCTAAACGTTCTGTCACTGCTGAGACCAAATTTTGTTTTTTACTTTAAAAATGAAAGTTACATATTCTGGTCAATGTTAAATTCTATGGGTTTTATAAAATATAAACTTGGAATTTACGAGTTTGCGATTTCAGAAAGTTAGACATTCTCTTTAAACTCGGGTTTCTAGCTAGTACACCTACAAGCCTCTCTCTCACACACACACACACTCACACAGACAGTGTCACCCTTCTACTGACGTCAGCGTCTTCCCCCCTCCCCCCCCCCTTTCACCTACTCACGAGGGGGATGTAACTCCCTCAATTGACAACAAATTAAACACCTGCCGCTAGTTCTTCTCCTCTGCCTCTCTCTCTTCAGCTTCCGTGTAGTGTGAGAATGTGTGCGTGTGTCTGGATGCTTGTGAGTGAGTGTATCGATGCGACACTCGATATATTTTCTCATGTTTCTTAAAGAAAGAAAGAGATCCGACATGTTTCGTCCATTAGTTCTAACTGTCAAAACACATTTCAGGAAGTATCGCTTCAAACATCCCAGAAAAAGCATTTGTTCTCAAACGTAATTCTTTACCAAGTTTCCGAGAGAGAATTGTCTATGAAAGGTGTGGGGTCGAGTCCAGCTGTGCAGACCTAATGCTACCAGTCACTGAGCAGAGCGGCCGACCAAGACTCGTACATGATGGAGGTTTGGTATGATAACAATCACAATGTCCGTACATTTAGATCAAGCTTGGGGCTATGTTTATAGGCTCCAGCTTCCAAAGATTTGGGACCTCACAGCTCCTGATACTTCTGTGCCATATGGTAGCGCCTTTGCATTGTGACATTCATATCATTGTTGTTTTTTTTCCCAAAAAGGTATCATTTTTGTGACCACATGACATGTTTCCTGATGTAGCTCTACAAAACGTCTGCTTTTCTGCTATCTATTCCCACCCCCATTTTTTTCAGTATATTACATAAACAAGTATTTATGAGATAGTTATACAAGTTTAATAACTGTTTCCTGTCGTAGAGAACATGCTGACATGATAGAAAAATGAAATAATCTCGGCCCTGGATAATCTCGGCCTATAATGTGTATTATCGAAACAAAGGCTGAAGAAAACTGAGTTTAGGAAATATGAATATGTTTTGAGGTGGCTGACTAGAGAACAAGACTGTAGACTTCAGTTGGATGATTATAAGACATAGTTATTAGTAACAAACAAGAAACAGCAAGATCCAGTTGATTTCGGGTTAAGGGTTTTATTTGCCCCTTTCGAGTTAGTCATCGCAGTAACAACTGAAGCAGCCCGAAACAAAGGACTGGCACGAGGGCATCTACAGCAACGTTCAGCAGCTTGTGTGAGGTACTTGTGTGTCATATCAATTCGGACGTCTCAGAAAATCAGTGGCTGAGTGCTGGGTTTTGGAGAATGTGCAAGCTGTTAGTGACCTTGTAAAGAAGCGGGGAGAATTTGCCATCTACATCTTAGTCTGGAGAGCATGTTTTGCAGAATTGGACCTTAACATTAGTTTTAGCAGACAATCTAATCAAAGCAAACTTACATTTAAATAAAGCTCTGTAAGCATGTCGTTTTCAATTCTCGAACAAAACATTGGGGACATATTTTATATTGACCACAACCCTGAGGTCTAATGCAAAAAAACAAATGGTTACGTTAGCATCTGGGACAAACTCAAAGGATTCTTTGTATTTTATTGTAAAATCAAATGATGAAGTCTTTATAAAAACCACAAGTCCGAAAACATCTGTCATGCGTACAACACAAGGTCATATATCCTTGGAATGAATATCACATTTACAATTGAAGAAAATATCTACAAAATGTGTAGTCAAACAATCAGTCAGGTGTATTCCAGATAACATGAAGTTTGTCTACATGAGTCTATCATGATTTGTCTACATGAGTCTGTCATGAGTTTCAATTGATCACAGAAATATTGAAACACAATGTCTTTTCCACGTAGCAGAACTATCAAAGTATCACATGATTAGCAACCAAGCAACAAGTGAGTGTTGGACAAACTGGAGCTCTTCAACTGATGAAGTTTAAAGAAAAAACAGCGGAGCGAGACAAATCTCTTATTGACTTTTAATTTGAGAGTTGGTATGAAAATAAAACACTAGGCATTTAGTGCAGTCACACTTTAGTGTTACGCCTATATATAGTCTAACGAATTGTTAAGTTGGTATTTATGATAGTTCTTGATTGGACTAGATCTATTTTGTTTTGTTATTACTCTTGTAAGAATCAGTGCTAGACTGGGCTAGGCCATGTTGATAGTTATCATTATGAATTGTTGTCTGGGTTGACCCTATCTGTCCAGCTCAGTCTTTGTTTCTATCTAGGTCGGTGCAGCCGTCACGGAGCTCAGCCGTTGCAAGAATGCAAACAGGTACGCACACTGTTCATGCAGTCGTCGTCTGGAAGGTGGGAGTATCCTTGGTTGAACAGGACCGGATCCAGGTCACCGTCCAGACTCGGGCAGTGTCCATTGAGCAGCATGCAGTTGGCTTTGCATTCCTCATTCCCACGAGATGACGAGGCCATTAGAGCAAACAGCAGTAAGACTTTCACCAACTCCATCGAGTTCCGCACGTTCCTGCGCATGCGTGATCCAGCTCCTATTCAATGTATAGCATGTGCGTAATGACAAAAACAAACTTTAACATGAATGTTTTAGACACTTTAGACAGACAAATGTTGCGAAGAAATGTGATCAAAGCTCTAAATAATAAACAAATAGGAAAGTCTATAAGTACACGCATCGAAACGTCTTGAAAGAATAAGAGAGAAAGATTCCTACTTTATTGAGGAAAAATGTTGTTCTTTTGTGTTCCCAGGGTTAGTTGATATAACGTGTTTTTTTTTCCTGAATGATTTCATTGAATCTTTTTCTCTATTGCCTCGGAAGACATTTCACAAGACTTGCTTCACTGGCAATAAAAGTCCAGCAATCAAAACTTTACATCCTAAATAAATTTCGATTGAAATCATATTAAAAAAAATAGTTTGAAGTATCAGTTCATTGATCTGATCTTCTATTGATCTGATCTTCTATTGATCTGATCTATTCGTTATGTGCCTCGTTGTGTTTGGTGTGTTTGGTTCGACTAGAACCCAGTAAGAAACTTGCATCTCATGTCAGTGAAATTGGGAAAAATTAAATTATGTTTATAATGTTTTGTTTTTTTAAATTTGTATTACTAAAACATCAGTAGAAAAACAAACGCAACGTGTTCTTTTGGTGTTGCAGTTTTTACACTTCTGTATTTGAACTAAAAACAAAAAGTGTGTTTATGTGTGTATACACTTGATCGTATTTCATTATCTGCTAACACAGAACGCCTTCTCTCGGTGGAATGAGCTTGCCCGCACTAGGCGCCAAACGGTGCGGGAGAACCTTAGTCTTAGTCTCTCCACCTTATCTTATAAGTTACAGACGTTCCTTTAAAAAACAATGGGTGGGAGGGGAGTGATACGTTCTACATCATGGCATATTGATGTAAATATTGGACGTAGATAGGCATCAGGTTAGGTGGAACAAAACATTATATTATAAGTGTTTTGGTGCAGTGTTTAATAAATAATACAGCGAATTGTTTATGTTTTTTATATATATATTTTTTGTGTAAATAAATTGTTCAAGTTCCTCTATCCGAATGAAATGAGATAGATGTAGACATAAGAATCTCTATGTGGCTGTTGTTATTTTTGTTGGTCTATTTTTTTAATCACATTCTCTTTACAGTACTGTCTTCATTCAAATGTGTAGAGTCATAACAGTGCAATAATAGAACAACATAATACTTACCTTGATAGATGTGATGCCCTGTGAAACTTGGTGAGCTCTAATAGTTCTGAAATAACTTTTGCTTGAATGTAGAAGACTTAGGTAGAAGGGTGTGGCAGAACTGAAATCACCTGTTGGAAAGTAGCAATTAAATTGATGGTGTCGTAATATGGTTGTCAGCCAATGGCAAGCCTCGCTTTGTGGAGTTTTTCATATCTGAACTTCCGGGCATGCGCACTGCTTAGAGAAAATGCTAACAGGCCACGCGGCTGTGCCTTAGGATGTGAGTCTACAAAGCTTTGAGAGACGTTTAGATCAATTGTTTTTAGGTCGACCAACGTTGAGGAAATGTCAGCATCTCGTAATGTGGCGATGTAATGACATAATTGTTCATCGACTGTCTGGGGAACTAGAAACACGCCAGGAGTGTGTCTCCTGTTGCAGATACAGGGCGTTTAGTTTTATTGGGGA
Organism: Biomphalaria sudanica; assembly: GCA_036873155.1. Lineage (NCBI taxonomy): Eukaryota > Metazoa > Mollusca > Gastropoda > Planorbidae > Biomphalaria > Biomphalaria sudanica. The sequence continues at coordinate 285,909 of JAZGLO010005637.1, read as the reverse complement.
ATATCTAAAGGGTGGGGAGAGTCACGTGGCCTTATTGAATACAGAACAAGAATATTTGTGCTTGAAGAGCACACGTCCCCCCTTCTCCACACATCTCTAACGAATGAGAAGCTAAGAGAATAAAATAAACCCAATGTTTATAACTCACACAGAGACTCGAAATAACAGGACGCGCAGTACACTGGTATTAGATCTTTATAAGATGTGCTCCACTTCATGACTCTAAAACTGAAGAGTTAGAGTAATCGACTCATCAGGAGAAGGATGACTTTGTGAGTCTTGAAGACTATTACAACATGGACACTCACCAAATGTTGGCTGGCGGAGAAAGCTGAACAAGACACAAGCTCCGTCGCCATCTCTGGCCGTCTGCTCGGTACATGCAACTAGGGGGTTTGATGGGTAGGCATTGGGAGGTGGACATTGTTGGCATAAAGACAATGTTGTTTCAGACAACAACAAATAAGATTGAAAGTAGCATCCCTAACGAATGAACGACCTATACAACAAATTGACCGTGACCCTGTTGACCTAATGTTTGTAACCTAGTTGTGACTAAGAAGTTCTTTTTTTTTTACTATCCCTATAAGTTTACATTCTCTTCATGGGTAAAACTTGGACACTAGGTGGACGGGTATTGCGAAAAAGCCCTGTAACGATTTTCTTATTTGACTGTATATTTTGGGAAAAGATAATTATCCAAACGGCCACACAGTGAAAACTCAGGTTTGATCATTATCATTTTTCAATTTTTTAAATTACATTTTAGGTCTTTTTAATACGGCTTAGCGAGAATAGTCGACTCAAATGTTTCTTTATATTCAGTAAAGAGGTGAATACATATATAAAAAGATGTATCGTCTTATGATGACATGAAGTTTCATCCTATATACACTTGTCACAAGTTATACTGCTAGTTCAATAACTTGATTGTTCAAAGCTCACTTGAAAGACTCCTCACATTGTTGAAGCATTACAAGAAATAAATAGAATCAGAAATAAAAAAAAAAAAACAATATCAGCTTCATTTTTTAAAAATTGATTTTTAATAACTTGTTTTAATGCTGAAGTCTGTGTATACTACCGGATATGTACAATTATAGTGTAGTTGTTAAATAAGTCTGGATTGATTCATGGTAACATGGCTAACTACTGGTAAAAACGCCCCTGCAGGTTTTTTTTCCCTTTAACCTAAAGTTAAGATGACATTCATATCATCGATTAATTGTTCCGTAGAGCTTCACATGACGTGGCAGCTACAACAGACTAGCATACAGGATTCCCGTAATCTTTCAAGAATACGGTATTTCTCTTATCTGAAAAGCATACAGGTAATCTGATTAACATTGCTGATGTCTTGTTATCTGAATAGCATGCATATGTACTGTTATCTGACTAATATGCTGATGTCTTGTTATCTGACCAGCATGCTGATGTCCTGTTATCTGACTAGCATGCTGATGTCTTGTTATTTGACTAACATGCTGATGTCCTGTTATCTAACATGCTGATGTCCTGTTATCTGACTAGCATGCTGATGTCATGTTATCTGACTGGCATGCTAATGTCATGTTATCTAACATGCTGATGTCCTGTTATCTAGCATGCAGATGTCCTGTTATCTGACTAGCATGTAGATGTCCTTTTATCTGCATACACAATAGAGACCGACTCTTCGTGCGAGTGGAACAGACTGCATTATTTGCAGAGTTAGTGTTCTTTTGCTATGATAAACACCTGGGACACTTTAAGCTCCGCCCTGTTTGGCTGATAGACTTAAGATGCCCTACACGACTCAAGATGCCCAACACGACTCAAGATGCCCTACAAGACTCAAGATGCCCTACATGTCCATTTTTTGTTCAATATATTTTAAAATACTTATACGAAAATCGTTTATGAAGCTAGCCGCTATTTACAATCCTGAGAAAGTTTCTCCACTCAAACTTGAACTTAAACCCCAGCACTTAACAAGTCACCAACCTGTTTGATTTGGTTTTTTTCGAAGAGAGACATTTGTGAATTCCCAGCACTTAAGTTCTGGACTAGCATCTTGAGAAAAAAATAAAACTCTCCTGTTCTAAAGTTAGAAACAAGTCTCTTAGTTATACTCATATATAAAATGACCAACGAAAGGATTTTCTAATCGCTGATTTTTTTTAACAACACAATGATCATTAAAGAATCTAGAGGTTCGCTTTTCACCCCCCAAAAAAAGACAACACTATTCCCATAATCTAGAGGTTTTACATCCGCTATAAATTCTTTAAAAACATTCATTTATAATGTCTGAGTAAATCGTGGACAAAACAATGGCCGACGTCTTGACGTTTCTTCTAAATGTTAGTGTTAGTGGATTGAGACGAGATCCTAGAGGCAAATGATCATGTTGTGCTCTTCTGTTTATTTCCGCTGAGCGTGAATCCAACACTAAGAAGATATCAGAATGTTGTTTAGGTTACATGTATATATCTTTAACACTGGTAAAAAAACAAAAAGTCTATGATTTCAATCTCAACTGAAAAGCTCAAAGAAATGTTTGTTTTTATGTCATTCTTGTTAAAAAAATGTAACTCTTCGTTTCGAATTTTTAGCGGCTCCCAAAAGGGGAATAGACGCTATTAGTTTTGTATGGTCTGTCCGTATGTTCGTCCGTCCCGTTTAGATCTCGTAAACTAGAAAAGTTATTGAAAATCCGACATCATGATACTTTGGACCTTTCAAAGTTCTAATGCAACGGGTATTTTTTTCTTTTCTGAAAGCGAAAAATTTAATTTTTAAAATCAACCATGCGAGCAGTTTTTTCATTAAAATACACCATTTTTATTACTATTCATTATTAATAGTAACAAATTACGGGAGGCTATTTAGTAAAAGAGACAACTACTGATTATAATATAACACATATTATGCAGACAGTTTTAGATTTGTAAAAAAAAAAATTCTGTTACAACTGTATTGCTAAGTTACATAAGTTCTGCATACTAACTACTACATTTACAAAAAAAATTTTTAACTTTTTTTAAAGAGAAAAAAAATATCTATTTAATATGCATATAAGTGAAACATAATTTAAAACAACAATTAATAAGTAGTTTGTCATATTATCGCGAAAACTGCAGTGTGCAATATATTACACAGTACATTGAATTAAAGGATTTTTTAAATTTCTTGAGGCTTTGAATAAGATAGTACCCCTTTACAAAACAATTAGATAATCATTAAATGACATCAGTTAGGCCAGGTTCACATCTAACTTCACTTTCACCTATCCCTTGGTCTGCTTGACCGTTGGGGCACCACACAAGATCTATCAACCTTCTTTCTCAATTCTTAACTGTCATTTGCCTTTTAAAAAATATCATTCTGATATTCTTACTGAAAATATCGAAGTTTGCCTTTTTACCTGCCTTGGTGGACCACTTCGGGGGCCAATCTTTGAATTTGTGTTTCCACACAAACTGTCTTTGTAACCTTGTTAAAATTCGCGATTGGTGGCACAGAAACATATTAATGTAGATCTATGTATACCTGAAAGTTTATACTACGGTGCCTTCACATTGTTCTACTCACAATTGTTGTGAGTTTAAATACCCTCATGAAAGGCATAAGCTATTAAACCACTTAATGTTGCTAAACAATGTTTAAGTAAAATAAAAAACAATTCATTTATTGATGACTTGACAATAACAAACAACGGCACGTCCAATCAAGAACTGCGGCCTATAACAGTTACTGGGTGAACATATTCATTTAAACAGATCTTGACTTCGTCCATATCCGAGATGTGACCACCGCAGTAGATGCCCGCCTGGGTGGATAGAAGGCAAGGTTGGGGCTCGTCCGTCACATACATGTAGCTGCAAATGTGCAACATGGGCTTGGTGCCGGCATCCTGCATAACGTTATAGATCTTTCTGAGCGAGGCTACACTCATGTCTGACACGTTGTAAGTCTTAACAAAGTCGTAAAGTTCCGTCTGAAAGTAAAATATCTTAACGTCAATGTTTTCCTCAATTACACAATTTTTGTTTAAATAATTCCAAAAATATTTTGAGTAGCACTAAATATGTGGTTAAAATTACACCCATAGCATTGTTGTTTTATTTACACTTAAAACTGTTCTTTTAATAACACTCGGAATGTACGTTGTAATTGTACTCACAACTTTTGATTTAATTGTACACACAACTTTTGTTTTAATTGTACTCACGTTTATTGTAATAATACTCCAAACGATTGCATTCATTGACAATATTAGATTTATTATTACTGGTAACAACACCTATTTCCGTCCAGGAAGAAGCGGTATAATAAAGTCTAGTCGATGTAACCGTCACTTGGTTGTAGAACTAACAACGAACGAAGCTGTCAAGTTGCCAGCACCACGACCTCCCTGTGGTACGGATTTGGTGGGAGATCACAAACTAACACATTATGAACATCCATTAGATTAAGTCTTTCTGCTATCAATGAAGTGTTTCAGCATCTCTACAAATGTAGTTTTTTTTTTTTTTAATATAACTATCTTCATATGAAAATATCAAATAAAAACAGTAAACCGTTTCTTTTCAGACATCAAGTCCATGGGCTCATCTGTTGCTTTGGTCCACGGTTAATGAGGGGGCCATGTGGCCACAACAACGACTAATTGCCTTTGTTTTCTGAAACTATCACCCACTATATCTTGGTAGCCTTAGAAGCGTCCTAAAAATTCCTAAGTTCTAGATTCTCTCCACCCACCCCCCCAATCCAACAATAGCTAAGCCTCCAAATATGAAGTTTCTGTGTACTACTGGGGATATTACTATGACGTCATATAGTATTAGATTAAAGATTAAATAAATGTATATGTTGACTTCCTTGTCCAATTTGTTTCTCTCTCTCTCTCTCTCTCTCTCTCTCTATCTATCTATCTATCTATCTCTTTCTGTTAGTGTGTGTGTGTGAACTGCTCCTGCACTTGGAGTACGTGTATGTAAGACCTACCCAACGCGTGACGCCGCTCGTGTTGCTGTCTGTTAAGTTGATGTAATACTGGTGGTAGTTCAGATGGCGCCCTGTCTCTCGGTCGTACTCCACCAGGCGAATACCAGGATTGTGAGGGGCGCCAGTCTCTGTTGGTATCTTATAACGCCAAGGCGTTATGGAAGGTGCAGTAAATACTGGAGACGCCCCTGAGCCTGCGGGGTGATAGTGTGACGTATTATTAGGTGGGAGTCCATTATTTATCACACTAAGCGGGACAACAAATTGACTTCTTTGATGAGATTTAAGCAAGTTTAAAAAAAAAAAAAAAAGAACACTCGAACTTAAAAAAAAAAATTATAACTAAAACGTGACTTAACAAAATGTATAATTACAAAACCAATTCTCTAAGTCTTAGGATTCAACACTCTACAAGTTTGTTGTTTGTTGTTGTTGTTGTAGGAGACCAAAACTGACCATTTGAAATAGCTAACTACATCCTAGCTTCTAACTTCTTCTCGACTTATGGACATGTTTTTTACTACAATCTTTGCTTGAGTTTTCTGAAAGCTTCTTTATTATGTCGTACATGTCTCTGATGTTGCCTTTTGTGGGCTGCAAGCGGATTACTTCTAGAGAGTTCTATCCAGTATTCATTGGCACAGTTCCGTGCTGATGGTTCCAGCTAGAGTCAGAAGATTGCGTTGAGTGGACTGCGCCTTGTACATGATGACTGCATCCCTCTTGCTCTGATGACAGGTGTTAGTAGAGCTGATTTAGAGTCGTACTAATCATTTCGCTTAAAATGTTTCTTCCGAAAATGTCCCCGGAAGTCATTTTTATGACTTACAGAAGTGTGAAGTTTCAACGAGCTATTGATCTCCCCTGACCATAGGTTGCCACGTCACAGGTCTGTGTTCGGGCCTACTATTACCCGTAGGTCTCAACATAATGCTAATTGAGACGCGAAGTGATCATTTTATTTCAAGTTATATAGGAAAAGGTTTTCTATATTGCCTACACTAAATTCTTTTAAGAAGATTGTCTCACAAAGTTCATTTTAAGATTAGCTCAAAATGTTCATTAAAAAAAAGATTGAACTTAAATAATAATTTGAAAAAAGATTGCCTCAAAAAAAATCATTTGAAATTAAGTTTTAAAAAATTCATTTACAAAAGATTGGTATAAAAGGTTGAGGAAGATTGTCTCAAAAAGTTCATTTAAAGAAGATTGGCTGAAAAAGTTCATTTGAAGAAGATAGTCTCAAAAAATTCATTTGAAGTTTAGTTCAAAAAATTCACATGAAAAAGATTGCTCTAAAAAAATTCACATGAAAAAGATTGCTCTAAAAAAATTCACATGAAAAAGATTGCTCTAAAAAATTCACATGAAAAAGATTGCTCTAAAAAAATTCACATGAAAAAGATTGCTCTAAAAAAATTCACATGAAAAAGATGGACACAAAATGTTTATTAAAAGAAGATTGGGTAAAAAAAAAGTTCATTTGAAGAATTTCAATATTCAGTCAGAAATTGACAGTGCTTAATTCATTATTTTGAATGTGGTAATGTTTTTTTGTAAGATTTCGCGTATGACTCATTCGAATATTTGATAAACTAAAGTGATTACACACATTTTATAAATATATGGTTTCTAAGCAGTATCTTGTTGTTTGTAAAATCGCATAATCTTCAAAATTAAAATATTAAATAAATAAAGGAGAATATATCCTTTATTACAACTACATTAGATATCTATTAGTCATCTGATGAAGAATGCTAGTTTCTATATCTGTAACACCCACCGAATGACCTCCAGATAGCATTTTTGATTAATGCAAGAAAGCATGCTATAATAATAATAGTCATATTAGTAATAGTAATAGCCTATTATACCAAAGTTGCAGAAACTATTAATGTATAAATAAAATCAATACAAAAAGGCATATGTCTTTTAAATGCATAGTTAAAGATGACTTGATATTCATAAATATATTCAGGAAAACAAGCCAGTCTAGAAAAGGGTGTTTTTTTATAAAAGAAAGTTTGGTGCAAGATGTCAGCGGTCAATGCTAATACTGATGACAGCGTTGACGAGAGAGGCCAATGTTATTATCAATGACAGTCTTGCCAAGATAGGAGAGGCAAATGTTAAAAGTTTCGGGCGAGCTAAGAGAGATATGCTAATAAAATAGTCATTTTAATGAGACATAACAGGTGTAATTTAATAGCGATGACTGTGTTTCACAGTGTAATGTATGTTTCACAGTGTAAGAATGTTTCACAGTGTAAGGTATGTTTCACAGTGTAAGGTATCTTTCACTGTGTAAGGTATGTTTCATAGTGTAAGGTATGTTTCACAGTGTAAGGTATGTTCTACCAGGTGATGGGATCCATATTGAACGTTTTCTAACTTTCCTGTGATACGATACGTTTGAACAAGATGTGACCATACATAAAGAGAACCAGATGAGAACTATGTCTTGAAGTTACGATGAGATTGTGTTCATCAGACTGCACTCTCCAAACAGAGTAGCCAGATCTTTCAAATACTACCTCTTGCCCCCACCCCTTTTCTAGTAACGTTCAAACCATTTTTAGATATTGCGGAAAACCGTCATCGTTTTTGTTTTAAATGTCATTTACTGTCAACAACATACAACCATGACCTTGGTCAAGCTAATGACCTTGGTCGAGCTAATGACCTTGGTCAAGCTGATGATCTTGGTCAAGCTGATGACCTTGGTCAAGCTGATGACCTTGGTCAAGCTAATGACCTTGGTCAAGCTAATGACTACTTGAATGCTAAGCTCTCGCTATGAGTTCAATCTCAGAGAATCCTCCATTTTTGTTTTTCTCTTCTCTAAAGCTTACGACGTCACTTACCGTTTGATCTCTGTAAAATTTTAAAAGAGTCCGAATGATCATGACCGTAGTGGTGGGCCACTATGATGTCCGAGTACTTGGTCATGAGGTCCACGTAGGGCTGGTGGAACCTTGGATGGAACCAGTCGAGCAGTGTAGGCACCAGGAAGGTAGGCGACACGTGACCTGTAATGATGACCTTGAACAAATCGATGACAATTGGTTTAATGGCCTACATAATGTGCATGTCACGACTGTGTTGTATTTTCTCCACAATCATCTAATATATTCGGATTTGGAAGAGCCGTTTATATAATTCAATCCTTTCTAAGACAATGTAGTAAGTAAGTGCTAGATATGATTTGTCTTGAGCTTAATACTTTCAAACTCAAACATGAAGCAAATAGGAAGTGTACATATAGTGTTGATGTAGTATTGATACATTAACAATAATAATAATGATTAAACAAGAAAAACACACAAAAAATACTTTAAAAAAAACAAAGCTTTTATTAAGAGTAGATGTATCAATTCGTTTGTATCAGTCATGTTTTGTAATAGATCTAGACTAACAATAATAAATGTGTGCAACATTTTGACCAATAGTTTTTCTTTAGCGCGATTTCATGCTTTTAGCTTTCTCAATAGCTAGGATCCTATCACTTTCTCAATAGCTATGATCCTATCACTTTCTCAATAGCTATGATCCTATCACTTTCTCAATAGCTATGATCCTATCACTTTCTCAATAGCTATGATCCTATCACTTTCTCAATAGCTTGGACCCTATCACTTTCTCAATAGCTATGATCCTATCACTTTCTCAATAGCTATGACCCTATCACTTTCTCAATAGCTATGATCCTATCACTTTCTCAATAGCTATGATCCTATCACTTTCTCAATAGCTATGATCCTATCACTTTCTCAATAGCTATGATCCTATCACTTTCTCAATAGCTATGATCCTATCACTTTCTCAATAGCTATGATCCTATCACTTTCTCAATAGCTATGATCCTATCACTTTCTCAATACGCTATGATCCTATCACTTTCTCAATAGCTATGATATTATCACTTTCTCAATAGCTATGATCCTATCACTTTCTCAATAGCTATGATCCTATCACTTTCTCAATAGCTATGATCTATCACTTTCTCAGTAGCTATGATCCTATCACTTTCTCAATAGCTATGATCTATCACTTTCTCAATAGCTATGATCCTATCACTTTCTCAATAGCTAGGATCCTATCACTTTCTCAATAGCTATGATCCTATCACTTTCTCAATAGCTATGATCCTATCACTTTCTCAATACGCTATGATCTTATCACTTTCTCAATAGCTATGATCCTATCACTTTCTCAATAGCTATGATCCTATCACTTTCTCAATAGCTATGATCCTATCACTTTCTCAATAGCAATGATCCTATCACTTTCTCAATAGCTATGATCCTATCACTTTCTCAATACCTATGATCCTATCACTTATCTGGACCAGTTTGAAAGGGGTGAGGAAAGAATGGGGTATCTGGGTGATCGCTTTGTAAATGTATTTACAAAAAAAAGGTGAAAGACCTGAATTCGAACTTGAGGGCTAAAGCCTTTTCAGTTCCCTCAAGCCAAGACACTAACCATCCTCCCGGCGAATCGCTTATGAAAACAGAATGTTTTATAGTTATCTAATTTAGCTTCAAACTTCAAAGCGGCGACCAACAAAGTATAAAGGGGGGCTAATTAAACACCAAATCATTCATTCAAGTACAATTTCTTTACCTTGTACAAAATACCAAACAAAATAATTAATAATAGTTAATTTACTAATTTGTTAATTTTGCTGATTCTTGTTTTCTCAGCAAACGAAATAATTCTGCAAAATTTCAGCTTGATCCATGTACAAACTTTTACCAGACAGACAGCCAAACAGATTGGGTTGATTTAAGTTTTGTAAAAAAAAACAACTAGATAATCATATTTGAAGACAAGCGAGAAACTAACTTTCCAACTCCACAAAGAGCCAACTCCACAAAGAGCCAACTCCACAAAGAGCCAACTCCACCAACTCCACGAAGAGCCAACTCCACAAAGAGCCAACTCCACCAACTCTACAAAGAGCCAACTCCACCAACTCCACGAAGAGCCAACTCCACAAAGAGCCAACTCCACCAACTCTACAAAGAGCCAACTCCACCAACTCCACAAAGAGCCAACTCCACCAACTCTACAAAGAGCCAACTCCACCAACTCCACGAAGAGCCAACTCCACAAAGAGCCAACTCCACCAACTCCACAAAGAGCCAACTCCACCAACTCCACAAAGAGCCAACTCCACCAACTCTACAAAGAGCCAACTCCACCAACTCTACAAAGAGCCAACTCCACCAACTCCACAAAGAGCCAACTCCACCAACTCTACAAAGAGCCAACTCCACCAACTCCACAAAGAGCCAACTCCACGAAGAGCCAACTCCACAAAGAGCCAACTCCACCAACTCCACAAAGAGCCAACTCCACCAACTCTACAAAGAGCCAACTCCACCAACTCCACAAAGAGCCAACTCCACCAACTCTACAAAGAGCCAACTCCACCAACTTCACCAACTCCACAAAGAGCCAACTCCACCAACTCTACAAAGAGCCAACCCCACCAACTCCACGAAGAGCCAACTCCACCAACTCCACAAAGAGCCAACTCCACCAACTCTACAAAGAGCCAACTCCACCACCTCCACAAAGAGCCAACTCCACCAACTCCACGAAGAGCCAACTCCACCAACTCCACAAAGAGCCAACTCCACCAACTCTACAAAGAGCCAACTCCACGAAGAGCCAACTCCACAAAGAGCCAACTCCACCAACTCCACAAAGAGCCAACTCCACCAACTCTACAAAGAGCCAACTCCACCAACTCTACAAAGAGCCAACTCCACAAAGAGCCAACTCCACCAACTCCACGAAGAGCCAACTCCACCAACTCCACGAAGAGCCAACTCCACCAACTCCACAAAGAGCCAACTCCACCAACTCTACAAAGAGCCAACTCCACCAACTCTACAAAGAGCCAACTCCACGAAGAGCCAACTCCACAAAGAGCCAACTCCACCAACTCTCCAAAGAGCCAACTCCACCAACTCTACAAAGAGCCAACTCCACCAACTCCACGAAGAGCAATCTCCACAAAGAGCCAACTCCACCAACTCTACAAAGAGCCAACTCCACCAACTCTACAAAGAGCCAACTCCACCAACTCCACCAACTCCACAAAGAGCCAACTCCACCAACTCTACAAAGAGCCAACTCCACCAACTCTACAAAGAGCCAACTCCACCGACTCGACCAACTCCACAAAGAGCCAACTCCACCAACTCTACAAAGAGCCAACTCCACCAACTCCACCAACTCCACCAACTCCACAAAGAGCCAACTCCACCAACTCCACGAAGAGCCAACTCCACCAACTCCACAAAGAGCCAACTCCACCAACTCTACAAAGAGCCAACTCCACCAACTCCACGAAGAGCCAACTCCACAAAGAGCAAACTCCACCAACTCCACAAAGAGCCAACTCCACAAAGAGCCAACTCCACCAACTCCACCAACTCCACAAAGAGCCAACTCCACCAACTCCACCAACTCCACAAAGAGCCAACTCCACCAACTCCACGAAGAGCCAACTCCACTAACTCCACAAAGAGCCAACTCCACCAACTCTACAAAGAGCCAACTCCACCAACTCCACGAAGAGCCAACTCCACAAAGAGCCAACTCCACCAACTCCACCAACTCCACAAAGAGCCAACTCCACCAACTCCACGAAGAGCCAACTCCACCAACTCCACAAAGAGCCAACTCCACCAACTCTACAAAGAGCCAACTCCACCAACTCCACGAAGAGCCAACTCCACAAAGAGCCAACTCCATCAACTCTACAAAGAGCCAACTCCACCAACTCCACAAAGAGCCAACTCCACCAACTCTACAAAGAGCCAACTCCACCAACTCCACAAAGAGCCAACTCCACCAACTCCACGAAGAGCCAACTCCACCAACTCCACAAAGAGCCAATTCCACCAACTCTACAAAGAGCCAACTCCACCAACTCTACAAAGAGCCAACTCCACCAACTCCACGAAGAGCCAACTCCACAAAGAGCCAACTCCACCAACTCTACAAAGAGCCAACTCCACCAACTCTACAAAGAGCCAACTCCACCAACTCTACAAAGAGCCAACTCCACCAACTCCACGAAGAGCCAACTCCACAAAGAGCCAACTCCACCAACTCCACAAAGAGCCAACTCCACCAACTCCACGAAGAGCCAACTCCACCAACTCCACAAAGAGCCAACTCCACCAACTCCACAAAGAGCCAACTCCACAAAGAGCCAACTCCACCAACTCCACCAACTCCACGAAGAGCCAACTCCACCAACTCTACAAAGAGCCAACTCCACCAACTCCACGAAGAGCCAACTCCACAAAGAGCCAACTCCACCAACTCTACAAAGAGCCAACTCCACCAACTCCACAAAGAGCCAACTCCACCAACTCCACGAAGAGCCAACTCCACAAAGAGCCAACTCCACCAACTCCACGAAGAGCCAACTCCAAGACGAGCCAACTCCACGCCCCTTGATTAGTAATGTAGCCAGTTGTTTCTAGAACCTTTACATGTATCTTCACATCTTACTATTCTCTATCTTGACCCTTGACCCTTTCTCGTGTTAATGCAAATTCTTTTCTGTAATGTTTCTCGCGCCTTTGAAATCTGACTAACTATTAAAGACATTAATCCCCCTCTGACGGTCAGTCTTCATTCTCAATTGTCAGGTACAACAACAACATAATTATGTCAAGTTTCAACGTCATCTGAGAAAGTGTGCTGGAGAAATAACGCATGCAAAAATTGTACCAGGCAGACAGACAGAGTGTATTGATATAAGCTTTGTAAATAGACCCCCTACGGACAAAATCAGATGTGACAAAATATGCATCCATGTTGCAACTGGGTCTGCTAGTCTCGTGAAGTAATGTACTTATCCCTAATCAATATTGATTAGATCCGCTTTCCTCAGATAATATGCGATGGGGCATCCTGGGACTAGGAAGTTGTTTCTTAAAATACCCAAACAAAAGTATTGAATTCTCTGAATGCTAATCTGCCAATTATCAAAATGGCAGCTAATGGGCAACAACTGCGTAAGTGATTGATGAAACAGTGGGCATAATGGAGTTGCGTCTCTTCTTAGACAGGTATAACAAACAAAGTTTGTGCTACTCCCTCTTCACATCGGCAATGTCAGATAATAATAAAAGGGGGGGGGGGGGTCACATGGACTTTTGAAAGCAATTTTGTATAAAAATGCCTTATGTAAAGTACATGGCCCTAACATAAGGTCCTCAGGGCTCACAAAGACTTTCCTTTAGGGAACAGTATCAGGAAAAAGAAGAGGATCCTATTGTTAACATGAAAACACAACGTATAGATTATGTTTGACAATGCGTTTCAGTTCTCCCTCCCTCTCTCTCTCTCTCTCTCTCTCTCTCTCCCCATCTGTGCCCATGTGTGGTATAGGAGGTGGCTGATGTTTCCCATGTGTTGGAGCCTTGAAAGAGACAAACTAAAGAGCTGGTGCAAGTATTGGACCCATAAAGCATGGCAATAAACGGATTGTACGATTTATATGATAAAAGAAACACTATTAATTCATAATAATAGAAGTCCAATTTATTAAGCGCTGGCTGTGAGTGTATGTGTTTCATATGTGAATGTTGTTCGTATTGGCATCTCTATTGTTATTGTACAGTAGTTACGTTGAGGTTGTCAATTGTAGTCAAACTGAATTTCCATTTGATTGGATCAATAAAAATTATCTTATCTTATCTTATTATAATAATTCAAATGCTTATGAAAGTATACACCCGTCTACAAGATGAACGGTTTACGAGGGTATTTAGTGTACAGCACGAGCCGCAGGTTTTCAATTGCTTAACTTTAGGAAAATGTTCTACTTTAAAGCCACATTAAGTACTTAGTATAAATTTGTTTTGGTCATTGTCTTTGGTCATTGTCTTTGGTCATTGCCTTCGGTCAGTCTCTTTGGTCATTGCTTTGGTCATTGCCTTCGGTCAGTCTCTTTGGTCATTGCTTTTGTCATTGTCTTTGGTCATTGCCTTCGGTCAGTCTCTTTGGTCATTGCCTTTGGTCAGTCTCTTTGGTCATTGCTTTGGTCATTGTCTTTGGTCATTGCCTTCAGTCAGTCTCTTTGGTCATTGCTTTGGTCATTGCCTTCGGTCAGTCTCTTTGGTCATTGCTTTGGTCATTGCCTTCAGTCAGTCTCTTTGGTCATTGCTTTGGTCATTGTCTTTGGTCATTGCCTTCGGTCAGTCTCTTTGGTCATTGTCTTTGGTCATTGCCTTCGGTCAGTCTCTTTGGTCATTGCTTTGGTCATTGTCTTTGGTCATTGCCTTCGGTCAGTCTCTTTGGTCATTGTCTTTGGTCATTGCCTTCGGTCAGTCTCTTTGGTCATTGCTTTGGTCATTGTCTTTGGTCATTGTCTTTTTGTTGTTTCATTACCTTCTCGTTTGCAGCCCTAGATGCATTGAGAACGCTGTCTATCCACTGAAACTGACCAGCAGGGTCCGTCATGTTAGCAGTCAACTTGTCCTCACGTAAATATAATACTGTGTTAAGTGCCAGAATCCTCAGCTTGGGGGTGATCAGTTTTGTGTAATAACCACCTGGAGGCAATGAGACAAAAAGTTCTAATGTTTAGTGCAGTAACAGATTATGGACGAGTCAATGACAGAATACGTTCGTAACTTTAGTAAACAAACTTATAGTACCTGGAACAGATTTAGAGATACCGCTTTATTTTACTGCCCAATAGAATTAAAAAGGGTGTCAAGAAAGATCAATGCAGTAATTTACCTTTCTTGAACAGTTCAATCTGAACAGGGTCTTTAATCCAGTCCTGCCACAGGTCGGACACTCGAGAATAAAATAAAATCCTCTCCCCGGCCTGGTCACTAGGGTAGTAGTCGTGGTTGCCCAATGATGGATAAAAGGGAATTCCTGGGAAGCTGTTCTTAAGTGCTGACGTAATGTTCTCTAAGACGCTGAGGTTGATGTCTAGAGACATGTGAGAGTCAGAGATGTGAGCCACATTGTCACTGAAAGAAATGATTTTTTTTTTGGACAGTTTTAAAACTATGACATTTCTAAGACATTTGTCTTTGTCGTTGTTTTTTTGTTGCTAATATTATTTCTATGGTAATGGGGGGGGGTTACAATTTGTTCTTATTTTACTTGTGCAGATTTATTTCTAAAGCTTCCTAATTAGAAAGATCTAATGTATGATATCGGCCTTTATGGTGCCCTTTCTGTCCGGATTGAATGTCAACCTATCTCCATCTCTGCCTGGGGTCTCGTCTGGGTCAAAGGCCACTAACCAACTTCCTTCAGGCGTGTCAGCTCTGGGCCAGTCTGTCCAACAGTTCCCACTTCTTGCCCATCTCCTTGGCATCTGCTTCCAAGTCGTAGCACCCGAAATATTATTTAATCATTGCTTATACACCAGCAACTATGGCCAAGACTGTAATTGCTCAGAAAAACGTCTCAAAGAAAAGCTTCCCTTATCCTCGCGCTGGAGACCACTGCGCAATTCTCTAATTTATATAGGTTTGGACACTATTCTATTGTTGACTACGTCATCGTTAGTGATGAACTGTATTTCGGCTACATCCCCAAAGTTTCGTTCCCGGTAGGTGCAGCAAGCGTTTAAAATTCTAAAACATTTCATGTCATTCTCTTCCTGATATTTTAAAATTATCATAATTTCTTAGCTCCTTAAGCAAACATGAATCAGCTTATATCATAATATCTTAGCTCCTTAAGCAAACATGAATCAGCTTATATTCTCTTGTGTATTTGTTTCAGCTAGAGTTTATAGACAGGAGAAGCACAATCCCAGAAAGAAGGGAGTTACACAAAATGTTATGGGCTTCTATGTGGATAGGGCCAGTTGTTATACGCTCGTATAAACTTGTATCAACTCATTCTGTCTGTCGGACTGTCTGTCTGGTAAAACGTTTGTACTTTATTCTCCGACACCCTTTCTGGGATCTGAAACTTTGCACAATTATTCATTGGCATAGACAAGACATGTATCAGTGAAAAAATAATTAGTCCATTAATTACTGTTAATTAATTATTTTGTTTGACACCAACAAGGGAAATTAATCCTTCATTATTCACAGCTAAATGTGAAGGGTTTCGTCCCCTTAGATAATTGACCACTTAATTCACACCCATTCTCGGATCAAGTTGAAACTTTAAAGAATTCTTTATTTTACCTAACAAAACATGAATCAGTTTTAAAAATTAACCAGTTAGTCAAAGAATTATTGGTAATTAATTATTTTGTTTGGGGGTGCGGTAGCTGAGTGGTTAAGCGCTTGGCTTCTGAACCTTGGCCAGAGAAACGGATGACCTTAACACCATCTGCCCTATAGATCGCAAGGTCTGAAAGGGGAACTTTAATTTAATTATTTTGTTTGATATCGAATACGGGAAATAACCTGTAGATTAATAAGAGAAATAGTTGTATGTGCGGAGTACTTTCCCTTAGATATGCTTTGTTTTTTTTTTTAAAAAGAAGTTTGTAATATTTTGCTTGTTTTTAAACGCGTTCCAAAGTAAAGTGTCTCTATTCAAATGTAAGGTTTCGTCTGGTTCCAAAGTAAAGTGTCTCTATTCAAATGTAAGGTTTCGTCTGGTTCCAAAGTAAAGTGTCTCTATTCAAATGTAAGGTTTCGTCTGGTTCCAAAGTAAAGTGTCTCTATTCAAATGTAAGTTTTCGTCTGGTTCCAAAGTAAAGTATCTCTATTCAAATGTAAGGTTTCGTCTGGTTCCAAAGTAAAGTATCTCTATTCAAATGTAAGGTTTCGTCTGGTTCCAAAGTAAAGTGTCTCTATTCAAATGTAAGGTTTCGTCTGGTTCCAAAGTAAAGTGTCTCTATTCAAATGTAAGGTTTCGTCTGGTTCCAAAGTAAAGTGTCTCTATTCAAATGTAAGGTTTCGTCTGGTTCCAAAGTAAAGTGTCTCTATTCAAATGTAAGGGTTTGTCTGGTTCCAAAGTAAAGTGTCTCTATTCAAATGAAAGATTTTGCCTCGTTCAAAGAGAAGCTATGAATAAATAAACAAACAAAAGTCAGAGAACAAAGGCCGTACCCTGTCCACAGGACAAAATCCACCTGACGTCTGATGCTAGCCATGTTGTTCACGCTGTCCTGTATCAACGTCCAGGGTGAGTCGCACCAGTAATCCCCGTATTTCCCCGGGCTAGGAACCGGGTTGTTACAGGACAATTGACTGGTCCAGTAAGTGTGGTCATAGTGAAAGTCTGTCACGTGCCAGAAGTAGCCTGCAATCAATGGGTGAATTACAAGCAAGTAAATGCATGCTTATATAATCTAGTAATCTTGAATCAAGATCTTAAAGTGTTTATTTTAGCAGGTCCTGACTTACAAATGTTTGGATCTTATGTTGAGGCTCATGCAGACCTCAATCATTACTCATTGTGATAGCCCCTGAAAGAGTTCCGCACTTGCAGATGAAAGGTAACAACTCGTCAAACTGGTTAAAACCGGTTATCTATAATCTGAGCTGCAGAAATGTATCATTCACGCAGAACAACAATGCATGAGTGTACGTAAGACATTAAATGGTTGAAATATAAACTCTGGAGCTCACTGGTAGCTATAGAAATAAAGCAAAGTCATCATATACCATACTTCACCCTCACGTGGTATGAGCCAGGTTCATTCAGTGAGTATGGTTAGACCATCTCTGAGGCGAGACCTCGGTGAGTCACATTTGGTTTGGAAGATGTAGGACTAGATGCATTAGTGTAAGTAACAATTTTTTAAAGTAACTTCTATATTCTATAATATAAGATAAGATGATTTTAAGTTTGCCAGCAAGATTAGTGTTTGGATTTCATATTCTGTACACCTGGTCCACCAACAAAAAAATCTATCTATATTTAGATTATATATTTAAAATTTCCTATGCGCGGAGACAGCGAAAAATGCCATTTTTTTCCCTGTACACAGAGCAGTTCACGTACACACTACGCTGCATCAAATTTCAATAAAAACTGACAAGACTGTCAACTTGCTTAGGTTTGACGTGCATGCGTTTTTAATACAAGTTGTCGCAGACGATCGGAGTGACTGTTCCTTATTCTATTCTCTAGTAAAGACAAGAACACGATTCCTGCTTCAGTGCTTGGAAGTTCAAAGGTTACATCATTCAACTTTATTTCTCTGTGGTGAGGCCTTAGTGAAGCCAGGTCAATGACTCAATTCCATTTGTCAAGACTCAGTTTAGTGACTTGATCCCATTTGCCAAGCTACTGCTTCGATCCTATTTGTCAAGCTAATGACTCGATCCCATTTGAATTTGTGGTATATTCGAAGAGAATCCCACTCTAAAGGAACATAGCACGCCCGAATCGCAAGCAAATACATTCTCGACTTCATATGGCGTTTCATCAACTCTTTATCTCTTGGTTATGTCCGGGCCCGCATCATACATAACATTAAGTAATCCAGTCACTATCGTGTACTATGTCAGAACATAAAGTCTTACCTATATCTCCATAAACAACATATGTTGGACTAGCCACTATGTCAGAACATAAAGTCTTCCCTATATCTCCATAAATAACACAAATTAGACTAACCACTATGTCAGAACATAAAGTCTTACCTATATCTCCATAGTTAACACAAATTAGACTAACCACTATGTCAGAACATAAAGTCTTACATATATCTCCGTAAAAAAAACAAATTAAACTAACTAGTATGTCAGAACTTAAAGTCTTACCTATATCTCCGTAAACAACATAAATTAGACTAACCAATATGTCAGAACATAAAGTCTTACCTATATCTCCATAAACAACACTAAATAGACCAGCTATTATAAAACAACTGTATGACATATTTTTTGTCCACAAAATGTCAATACTTCAGTCAAGTGGCTACAAGTTATAAGCTACACAATGTGCTCAAACAGTGTCTCTGCTACATATATTTTGAAGTGCTACTACTTAGATAGAGCTGTCACCTGCTGACTAATGCAATCTCAAGCTGTTTTTACCACCGGGTTTCCCACACTGTTACCTCTGCGATAAAACAATAAATTAAGATTGAGAAATCCAGTTTTAATATTCATAATTGTGCAAATAGTAAATTCAAATAGTAGGTCGCTGAACTCGCCTTGACCAATATTTACTACCAGCACAGGGCAGCGAGTTGGCAACATGTTTTACTGGCAATATTGTTCTCAAACACGCGCGATCACTCGGACAGACGTGCGCTTTGTGACCTTAAATGTTAATGGACAAAAAATATATTGCTTCACAAACACAAACATAATGTCATAGTACGACAGACTTTTGCTGTACCTAATGAGGCCGAGTCCCTCCCCTGATACACACACGCACACTTTTATACTACTATTAATGCATACAGTAACACACAGCCGGTGGAATTGATGACCCTCAATCGAGATGAGCTTAAAGCGTTAAGTGACGAATAGAGTAGAGCCATTCTTAGTCTGAAAAGATGTCATACTTCAGCTGTGAACTATGACTTCCAAAATTTGTAAGAAAATGTACAATTTCTACCTGTAAAGAGTTCTCTACCCTGGCGTTTTAGTTATTAAACTACATCAATAGCAACCTTTAGTTTAAACAACTACTCATAACAAGAGGAAAGGTCCAAGAGAGCATCTTATGAGAAAAAATTCCTCCATTTAGATCTTCTCTTGGTGATAATATTTGTTTTTGAGTTCAACAAGAAGATTTTCATGTGTTTGATTTGTTGTTACAATAGAATAAGAACCTGGACAGCACACATCAATCCATTTACATGTTTTTATAACGACCTCAAAACATTTAAAACTTGCTCTTCTAGCTAATTAATGTCTCAACAATTGTAAGAGACTTTCTTTGCCGTTTAGAATCACAGCACTGACCCATATTTCAATAACACATAGTGGTGACGTTTCATGATTTTAGGTTAATAAAGTGATATTTTTTACAAATAGTTCTTAATTTAGTTTATACATATTAATAAACATAATGTGTCTCTCCTTTCCATAAACATACATACACGCATAATATCAAATAAATCTAACTAGCCAAATGCATTCACATCTTATATGTAAACATTACAATGAAAAATGCTGAATAAAAGATTATGTTAAAAGTGACGATACCATGTTTCTTACATGTTGGTAACACATTATCTTATCTTATAAAATACAGACGTTACTTAAAAAAAAAAGATTACTTAAATTCTGCGAAGTCACTGGTTTTCTTGGCTGGCTCTGGCAACTCATTCCATGCTCTAATAGCACTATGGAAGAAGGAGCACTTGTAGAAATTTGTCCTAGCATATGGAACGAGGAATGTGACATTAATTGACTACATAAAGTAATTAGAAACTAACAGTAATAAGAGAAATACAATGGAGGCACTCCCAGACAGGCGGTGGGCAGCATTGTCTTTTCTTTGTCTGTCTTTGCTGCACTGCTCAGCTTTGGCTAGCATGTAGTTCTGACCGCCACACCATATGTTAGCCCTCATGTCGTCGGTGCACCTCCTGTCTGAGTCACTGACCGCCCAGTTGTTGCAGAACTTCTGGTAGAGTGGGCTCGTGTTGTCCTCCAGCTTTTTGAAGATACTTCTCAAAGAATCGACGCTCATGTCTGAGACTCCATAGGCCGAGGTAAAATTATAAAGTAGTGTCTGGAGATACAAACAAAGAAATATGAGATTCACTACATTGGACGGTTAGCGTCTGGAGATACAAACAAAGAAATATGTGATTCACTACATTGGACGGTTAGTGTCTGGAGATACAATCAAAGAAATATGTGATTCACTACATTGGACGGTTAGTGTCTGGAGATACAATCAAAGAAATATGAGATTCAATACATTGGACGGTTAGTCTCTTTCTCTCTCATCTTCTACTAATTTCTTGTCAAAGGAAATGTCCAATAAAAGAAACAATTCATTACTCACCCACACGGCCCCCTCTGCCCCAGCATTGGCCTTTGTGATGTTGATGAAGTACTGTGCATAGTCCAGTTGGGCTCCAGTGCTGCGGTTGTACTTGACGAGCCTCAGACCAGGGTTGTGAGGTTCTCCAACCTTCTCCACGCCATCTTCTTTCACCTTGTGCCGCCATGGCGTCACTGCCGGGGCGTTAAACTGTGGTACAGCTTTGGTGCCTGAAAGTGGTAGCAAGAGTGATGTGATTATAGGAACATTAAAATATTTAAGTAATATATGTCATTTAATTCTTGTCAACTAATTTTTGTTATCGAAACATCAGTGGCTGTTTCTTTTATTTATTTATTCATATCATCATACTGATAAATAGATGAGCTTTTGCCTTTCCTAGAGGACTTAATGACAAATGTAGGTAAGACTTTATGTTTTGACCTAGTGGCTAGTCCAACATATGTTGTTTATGGAGATATAGGTAAGACTTTATGTTCTGACATAGTGGTTAGTCTAATTTGTGTTGTTTATGGAGATATAGGTAAGACTTTATGTTCTGACATAGTGGTTAGTCTAATTTGTGTTGTTTATGGAGATATAGGTAAGACTTTATGTTCTGACATAATCCACGATAGTGACTGGTTTACTCAATGGTATGTATGATGCGGGCCCGGACATAACCAAGAGGAAACAACCCTTGTTATAGACTGTATGGAACGGCAGCCAGCCCCATGAAGCCATCGTCAGGTTTGTGACATCAGAACAATGTGTCTTTGTCTGAGTCCACTGCAACAATTGGTGCTAACAATGTAAGTCTAGCCGTCAAAAGTTATCATCTAACTGTCCTACAAAATAACTGAGAACAGCGGGAGATTCAAATATAATTACAATGATTGATACGAAACTTTGTGCGTTATTTAATTTTTTTAAAATGCTGCAAAAACTTGATTTTTTGTTCTCAGTGCTTCGTCTGTCTTGAACTGAGAATATGGGATACAAGAAAAACCTAGATCTTGGGGTCCAAACCTATATTTTATTTTCAGGAATCCTTCTTCTCTCCTTTACGTATAAGTAATTAGATTTTAGGAGAACGGAGTAAAGCTATTTTAGATTTAGCATGGGGAGGCTGCTCCCCCAGACCCCCTTGCTGAGTCTTCAAGTTTTCCACTAACTCCAGGAAGAACCTATTCTAGGGTACAATAAACGTCTTCCGAAAGAATGAAGGGTCAGAATGTTATGAAGATTAATTATTTACCACGCACACACACACACATATATATATATATATTTGGCGGGGGGGGGGGGGGAATCCCCCCGCCCCCCCCCCCCCCCCCCCAAGAAAAATCCTGGCTATGAGATTTAAGTCTAAACCTAAATTTTCAATTCTTCTTCATTTAACGACAGCGAGGAAGATGGGGTAAAGCAACTAGATCTAAGTTTAAACCTACATTTCTCATGAACTCTTATTGTACTGAATTCAAAGTCTCACCCTCATCAGTCTGTAAAATCTTGAAGCTGTCATAATGATCATGTCCAAAGTGTAAAGCCACTATTATGTCTGTGTAGTTGAATAGGATGTCCATAAACTTGGTCTTGAACACTGGCCAGTACCAGTCAGAATACAGCGGCATTGGCAGCCCAGGAGGCACGTGACCAGTGACGATGACCTAGCGAGACAGGTGTTTTTTTATTAATTGTATTTTTAAAGAAAATTAAACTTACTTTATTGAATCTTAATTGAAGTTAAATGTGAATCTAAGAACAAAGTAAATTTCAGTATGAATATAACATCTAAGTAAATTTGATTTCATTGTGAGTGTAGAATTATTTATATGCGCATCCTCTGAAGTATAAATAAAACAAAGATCTAGATATTCTACTAAAAGTTTGATCGACTGACGTTTATAAACACCCAGCAATTCTCTATGATTGCCAACTCATCAATTCTTCTCTTTATTATACTCAGTCTCGACAAGCGAAGTCTTGCATTGATGAAAACTATTGGCAGACGACTTCAATAGTCTCCCATTAACATTTAGCTTGTAATGAAATCGATAAACTAGTCTCACTTTTTCTCCATTTCTTTTGGCTTCCTGAAGTTGTCTCTGCATCCATGCAAACTGACCAACTGGATCTGACACATTGGGAGTGAGTTTGTCGCTTTTGTAATACAGATTTGTGTTGAGTGCTAGCAGACGAACTTTGGGGCTCACTTTGACAGCGTAGTAGCCACCTGGAGAGAACTATTTAAGTTAATGTTGTTTTTAGAACATGGACGAAGTTTACAATTCTAAATCGTACCTGGAGAAACTCGAGATAATTACTACATACTTTTATATCAACTCAGGAGTATTTTCGATTTATGAATTAGAATCATTAGGTTATGGTGTTGTTTTTATAGACTGTAGAACGCACGTAAAATTTTGAAGAAAGCATAATTCTTCCTGTACATAAATTTAGTGTCATGTTAAAAGTTGTACTAGGAAAAGCGACTTTGGGACACTGCCACCATTCCGCGACATCTGTCTCAGTGTACGACTTTTCTCGGGAAATCTTTGGTGAATGCGTCTGTTCAGGCTTCCATCTTTCTAAATACAAGATTGTTTGAGGTCACTATATCTTGCGTGGACACACAATCTTCATCTAGTTTTGAACTGTTTATAACGCAACTCTAATGTCAAGTTGTAATATAAGCTATAGATTTTATTTTCTTGCTCAGACCTCCCGATCAACAAAACCTGCTACGTCTACCTGGTAGTTCAGTTTCAAGCTAGAAAATCAAATTATCTATGCTGTGAATGCGCTTAAATTATCAGGGAAAACGTGAAATCCGGACATTGCTGGCCCTAACAATTGCGGAGCCCTATGCGAAACGGATTTCGCGAGGCCGAGTCTGGTTTGGGATAAGGATAATAAGTGAAAATTAAGTTTTTTAGAAAATAAATTCGACTTTGCATTTTATATTGTTTACTAAGTAAAAATTCACGATCAAATTAACTTTACTTTCCGACCCATTCGTGTAGCGAAGTCATACAGTATATCATCACAATTCTGTTTCCTACATAGATCGCGCTCAATAGCAAGAGTTGCCAAATTGTTCAATCTATCTTCGAGAATTCTTAACCTCAAGTAATTCTTGATTACTTTGAGGCGCGATAAGCTTCTATCACCGGATGCAACAGTTACAAGTCTTGTATAATAACTTTTTTTTATCGCACCTAGGATTGGCGCTTTCCATATTGAATGACACCCCAAAATGACAATTTTATCTACATTTTAGGAGATTTTAATAATTTCAGATTTCCATAACTTTTTCATATATTTTTCTATTTCAGGATATTTGCAGGAGCTTCTGGAAAATCAGGAAGCCGCAGAAACCACGTTATAAGTTATAAAGATTCAATTTAATTATTTACACCTAGAATTCTCGCAGGGCCTATGAAAGCGCTGGGCCCACTGCAGGCGCATAGGTTGCAGTGACCTAAGTGGGGGGGGGGGGTGATCGTGTTATAATTGAAAAGTTTCTAAATGACAGAAATGACTTTCAACATTTCTTGATCCATGTAGATTATCATCATATTGAAAATAATACAATTTACAACAGTGTGTTATTTTAATTGCAATAATCCAATACTAGAAATGTTAAGATACCTAGAAATGGAATGCTAATAATATAGAATTTGAACAGTCAAGTAGCGATGGAACTGTTGTAATTTGAAGGTTATCTTTCAAATCTTACTTTTGGTTTTAAAGAACTAATTTGTTATTACCTTGTCTACTGTCATCGATGGCCTTTGATTGATTCAGCACCCAGTCCTGCCACATGTCTGCTATGTTAGAGTAGAACGGGTGCCCCACAACGGGGCTGGCTTGTGAGTCAGGATAAAAGTCGTGATTTCCTAGAGAGGCGTAGACTGGCACCTTGCCCAACCTTTGACTCAGTGCATTTGTTAAGTTCTGGAGCACCTGCAGAGTGATTTCCAAGCTCAAATAGTCGTCAGAGATGTGCGCTACGTTGTCACTGAGGGAGACAATTAAACAGGTTTAAGAGGAGGATGCTTTCAAAACAAATGTTGTTACTTAAGTTTTTAGAAGAAACATCTCGAAACTAATCACAGTTAATTAGAAACTTTGACCTTTATGTTGACAAAAAAAATCTGAAGAAAAAAAATACAATTAGGTATTAGCTTTCAATACACTCAACAGAAACGGGCTAGGAAATTTATAAATGTTTTTTTATAAGAAGCAGTGGCGTAGCTAGAAATTTACCTTCTTTTTAGGGTCAGGATTGTTTGACCTCTTTTAAAGGCCCCTGCATTTTGACAATCGACATCATGAAATGAGGTAATGGTGTAATATTTAATATTTAATGCAAAAAAAAAAATTTCAAGCACTCATTTAGGGGCCCTCCTTAAGAAGGGGACCCGGAGGGAATTTTCAAATTCTCCCCCCATCATACTACGCCACTGATACGAAGTTAAATGCTTATTTATATATTCGTGTTAAAATTTGTTAATGTATTTGTTTGACCATCGAAAGGTTTTTTTTTACAACAATATTTTTATTTCACTTTTTGAGGTTTTGAAATACACGCTTTCAAGGAAATTAAACTCTGTGGGTTTTTTTTTTTTACACTATATCACAATCACACTATATCACAATCACACTATATCACAATCACACTATATCACAATCACACTATATCACAAACACACTATATCACAATCACACTATATCACAATCACACTATATCACAATCACACTATATCAAAAACACACTATATCACAATCACACTATATCACAATCACACTATATCACAATCACACTATATCACAATCACACTATATCACAAACACACTATATCACAATCACACTATATCACAATCACACTATATCACAATCACACTATATCACAATCACACTATATCACAATCACACTATATCACAATCACACTATATCACAATCACACTATATCACAATCACACTATATCACAATCACACTATATCACAAACACACTATATCACAAACACACTATATCACAATCACACTATATCACAATCACACTATATCACAATCACACTATATCCTTTTTTTTTTTTCTCCATAAATCAGGTCATCAGGGCCGACGAAGTAAATAAGAGACATTTCCCTCAACCTGTACAGATATCTTATCGACTAAGGCTTTGCTGCTTCTCTTACCCTGTCCAGATGAGAAAGTCCACATTCGGTTCGATGGTGGCCATGGCGTTGATGCTGTCCACTACCAGCTTCCAGGTGGCATCACACCACGAGTCGCCATACGCAGGAAGCTGACCAGGGATGTTGTCATTGCAAGACAGTTTCTCGTCGTTGTAAGTGTGGTCATAGTGAATGTCAGTCACGTGCCAAAAGTAGCCTTTCGTCATCAGACATTTCGAGAAGAATACAATTTTAATTAGAGACAGTCATTTTAGAATTATTGATGTGTAAAACAGAGACATTAATGAAACCTTTTCGAACACATTGGTGTTTAGAAACTCAGTTGTTGTTTTTTTATTTCTAGCAGAACATCAAGTTTATCAATAAAAGGGAAGTAAATCAATGTATTTTGTAACACCAAAAAACAGTTTTTTCCCCTTAAAGATGTGGATTAATTGCTAAATATTTGAATTTTACATGAACTCAGTAATAATTAATAATAGTAACATAAAATTACTTTTTTAAGAAAAAACTTATACGAAGTGTAATAGTATCAATTAGTTTGGATTAGTCATGTCATTAAATGTGTAACAGATATGGACCAACAATAATACATTAGTGGCGATTAGATAAATGTTTACTTATTGTTTATGTTTAGCTATGACATCATTTCATGCTTTTAGTTTCCTGAAGACGCTAAGATTCTCTCACTTGTCTGGACCAGTTGGCAACATGGAGGTGGGGAGAGAGAAAGAAAATGGAGATCTGGGTGGATTTTACCGTAATTGGTTTTTAAAAGCATTTACTTAGAGAAAGGGAAACGACGTGAATTTGAACTCACGCCTCCTCTGGAAGACGTGCTGACCACTGAGATACTTATCACTAGTGTTGATGGCTGATGTATTGATGTGGTTGGTTGATCAATCTTATAGTTGAGTGGAGATGCTAGATGCGAGCTCTGTATATATAGTAGCCACCTCCAACAGAACAAGAAACATTACATACATTGAAGAAGTGCAGCTATTCACTTGAACAACAATATATTACAAAATAAGGACACAGTGTATGTCGTCTTTATACTACAAGCCGGTATCCTTCGTCCTTGTTCGTTCCTTAATCGTTTCTTCTCTGTTTCCGTTCTAACTTTTTAAATGATCAGTTGCGTCACTAAGGAAATACCCGATTAAACCCACACGTCTAGGCGTCTTGCTATTGGGTCAATACACTAGAGAAGATTATATAGTTAAATATTGTTTGTTTGAATTCAGAGTGGCGACCTACAAAGGGGACTTATTCAGTTTATACTACCACTTCAGTTGAGTACAATTTCTTTCCCTTGTTCGAAATACAAATAAAACTAATTACCATTTAATTCGGGTTCGAATCCTGGTGAACACTGGGATTTTTACTTTCGGGAACTTTAGGGCGCCTCAGAGTCCTGACATTATTTGAGGAAAGTTAAAGGCGGTTGGTAGTTGTGCTAGCCACATGACACACTAGTTAGCCGTGGGCCACAGAAACAGATGACCTTTACATTATCTGCCATGATAGATCACATGGTCCTAGTGCAAAAAGAACATGGAACGGGTTGCCTGAGTCAGCCAGGAAAACCAATGACGTGGCAGAATTTAAGTCATTGATTAACATGCATGCAGCATGATTAGATTGACTTAGGGACGCGCCTAGGAAGTAACGTCTGTATTTTATAAGATAAGTTAAGATAATGAAGTAATTCAAACTAATGAAGACTGGGTCATTACACATTGAAATTACTTATGGTCTACCAGCCTTAAAATGCAACAAATTACGTAACCCAACGCATGATTGAGTTTAGTTCTCTCCGCATTACTGAGCTTTACATAGGTACAAATAGATGTCCAACATGATTACATGACACGTAGCATGAGGGTCGAATTGTTTAGTACAGTAGAACGTCGTTTATCCGACTCAATTGGGACCGGACACCGTTCGGATACGCGATTGTTCGGATAACCGAAAACCGAAGCGATCCATGCAGTATATGCAACCGGACACTATACGAATATTGAAAATCATCACATGCGGGACACGTGCGTGAAGAACGAGCAAAATAGGTGACAAATGTCGCAATTTTACCTTTATTGTGGAAAATAATCACTTATTTTTCGCTGTACCATTGTACACCTTCGTTGATAAAAAAAAAAACAAAAAAAACTGGTCCGGATATTTGACGCTCCGGATAATAAACGTTCGGATAAACGACGTTCTACTGTATTGCAAGAGCCGATTTTGACGCCCACTCCGCTTGAAACATGTCAAAATGAAGTCTCTTAATAATCTCAGCTGTTTTAAATAGCACAAGGTTCTAGGACATCTGCAGTGACCTCAACGACTGCCTCTTTTTTCTGTCGTATGCAATAAGAAATACAATGACATAGTGCATGTTAAAAGCCTCGCGAGATGTGTCCTGTTATGCTAAGTAGTTCAAAGCACCATGTCAACAGAGTGAACATTAACACAAACCAGTCGGAGGTGAAAGCAAAACCTAACCCACATTGAGCGATAGTATCAAGAAATTCTCAGCAAGCAGATAGAATCATAATAGAAACTATAAAAAAAAAGACGGTGTCCCCAATAGTTTCATTTTCATTGGGATATTTGCTCGTTTCTACTTCATAGCGTTTAAACTCTAAACCATGCGAGGCTCTGTAAGGGGATATGGTAAAAACAAGATGTGCAGGTTCTGTAAGGGAAAAGACAAAACATTGAAAACAAAACATCGATCTATTACTTAAAAATAGTTTACTTAGTTCGAGAATTGAAATTTAAAAGAGGATATTTACAAGTTTAATTTAAAAAAAAACATTTTTGTATATATAAATCTAGATCAATTTTTGACTTACCATAGAATGAAAATTGAAAATCAGAGAATTCTTGAAAGAGCACTTACCTATATCACTCTGACCATTACCTATACCAAAGAAGCAGACAAAAGGCAACAACCAGGCAGAAGCCCTGAGCATCTTCAGTTCATACCAATCCTCTTCTACATTAGACACCGAATGATGTGTTGCTTTGGATTTTAATTATTTGTAGCAAGTGTATGTGCAGTGTTGACTGTGTGTGTGTTGACAGAGTAGGGAATGGGGGAGGTTACTCAAGTAACTTTACAGAAAAGGACACATCAGTGTGTGTGTGTGTGTGTGTGTGTGTTTCTAGGAGGGAATATGATGAAAGAGGCAGAGGGTGGGCTAATGACATCTCTGCCAGTCTAAACATTTCTCCGAGAGTTAATTCTAGTAAACTTCTAGAAGAGTCTATTAGTTATCATGACCAATGTGATACGCTGTTTATCTCATCCGCGACTATTTCTCGGTCTCCTCCCCCCCCCTCCCCCACTACTACTTTTGTTTCCCCACCTTTTCTTGAACACACAAGCATGGACTTATTCGGTCGTATTTTCCAGGTAACCTTCAGGTGTGTACAAACATCTACCTGAGTTGTCCTATCAACTAATGCAATTCATTGTCTCATTGTGTTTGGTCTTTTTTTTTTCCTGTCTGATGATTTGTTCCTGTTGACCCTCAAGTTGATGTGTGTAAACTTAGTGATCAAAGTTGAGAACAAGGGAAGCACCTTGCACATTATTATTAATTTAGCTTTAAAATATATTTGAAACCAGTGTCGACTTCAATATGTTATCAGCGCCGTTAAACCATTCACATTGAATTGATAACCTTCCAAAGAACAAATGTTGAGTTTGATCAAATACAAAGAAATGCAGATCTTCATCTAGAATCTAGATTTAACATTTAGTTCACACGCCAGTATAATTAGAGATTGAAAGGGAAACAATCGTATAAAGAACGAACCATCAAAGGAGCAGAAGTATGCCCCCGTGTTAGAAAGAAACTCAAATAATAGCGTAGAAGAAACAAAATGACAACATAAGCAGATAACTAACCAAAGTTAAAAGTAGAATGAAATCTTTAAAAAAATATTTCCCTGGCTTCTTAACGATTCTATGCTTTAACATTATAACTAGTACCAGGTGACCGAGCCTCGCTCGTTTGAATCATTTGTTGAGGAAAAATATGTTGCACTCCCAAGGTAGTCAAAAACTCCCAATTCGAAAAGTTGCTTTCGTGTTCTTTTAGTTCTAAATGTCTATGTACATGGCGATTAGAAAACATAGTCTTTGAAGTGCCCATACAGAACACGCCGGTATGGACATTGTAGAGGGACTTCTTATGGTCCGACAGGTACGCTGGAGAGAGAACTCTCCCGTATTGGGGATGAACGTTTGCAGAAGTCAATCTTGTTGTTGTTGATGTGAGCTGAAAGGGGCTAGACGTAACAGAAATGTCCCGCAGAAACGTTTTAAAGACCAACTTAGGCAGCAACTTGCTTGAACTGACATTGAAGAAGGTATAGGACTGCAGGCCGCTTTAGAACGAGATACCTGGAGATTTTTGTACAAAGGCCGCGGGATACACAAAAGAAAATTAACTGTCAAGGACATAGACGGTGAAAAGAGAATCTAAATCGACCACCCGGCATATAATGGACATGTTTTCGTTGGCTGTGGCAAACCAGCGGCGTAGCATCCATGGCGCGAATGGGTTCAATGATCCCGGGCCCTTAGGGGCCCAAAGTCCGTGACGTACCAACCACGGCTCAAAGGGATTTATTGCGTTTGGCCCATGACCAGTTGGGGCCCACATAAGCCCTTGAGGATGACACCAAAACTGGAATACATAATTGCACTTTGGTAAAGGTGATTAAAAATATTACCTTATAAGCCTTCCCAAAATATCCTTACACAACACGTGAACTTAAAACGTTAAACTGTACTAGAGTCTGTCTACCAGCTGCCTAGACTGCTTTGATCTGCTTCATTTTATCAGGTTTATTGTAATGGTAGCTAGCCCTAATCGTGCGTTGGTGGTGTGACAGTGGTGTCAATTGTTGCCAGCTCGCACCATTTTTACAAAAGCTTCTATCAACTCCCTCTATCTGATCAAAAGTCTGTATACGTTATTTCTCCCTCACCCATTCTCGGATCAAGCTGAAATTTTGCAGAATTATTTCTTTTTTTTTCTGACCACAAAAGAATCAATAATAATAATTTAAAAAAAAAAAAATTAGTTAATTAGTATTGGGTTAGGTATCTCGAACAAGGGAAATTTGACCTGATTGACACGAATACAAAATTTTGACTCAGTTGTAAATTATTCAATTTTCGCAAAGCTCAATCTGTTTCTTTCTTTTTTTCTTCATAAAAAAAAAAAAAAAATACCCCTCATATTCCACCATAAGGCTCCTCTACAGTTGCAATGGGATCAGTAAAGATTGCCCAATGGTAATTGGTTGAAACTTGGACCATAGTTCATCAACATCATATTAATATAAAATTTTCATTGAAATTTGATATGGATATTGAGATATTTGACAGAAAAGCAAATCTCTCACAGATTCAAAACGAGATATGCCAAACTGCGAGGCCAAGGCTATGTTGGTAATTTCAATATGACAGGAAAGTAAATTGGCCCTGAGGCATTGCTTCATCAAAAGGCAGCCGACCGAGCACTATGTTCACCGCGTGCTAACCATAACTTATACTTGGTGTTAAATAAATCCGTCAGCTGTGTTCAAGAAGTTACAGATTTTTATGACTTTGCATAAAATGTGCATATGTTTTTACTCACAACATATCAAGATGAGCGCTTCTTGAATCCAATAGAGAGAGCATAGTTTATAAGACACTTAAATAATTGCTCCCTACAAGGTGGTCATCAAGGAATAATGCTCTAACTGCAGTGAGATACAGATATTTTGATGTACCAAAGATGATTACACAAAATACTTTCTGTTCCTCAAAGAAAAAAGAATGTCTTGAAGCTGCAGCATTTAAAGGAAAATAAGAAACTTTTGATACTCTTGTTCTGTTCAAAATTGTGAGCGCAATCATCGTTGTTTAATAAATGTTGCAAGGTAAGTATCAAGATCTACGCAAAGCTGTGAATCATCTGGAGAAGATCTAGACTAAGGTAGGCTACAACATCGGAGAAGATCTAGACTGGAATAGGCTACATGATTTGAGAAATAACTTTAGAGAGTGTGAACATGAGGCTTCTGTAGTAGATCTTGGGATGTTGATCCAATTTTTTTGTTTTACATGATTGAGGAAAATTAACATCCAATTTGACTACTGTAAAAAACTTGTGAAGAGAAAATGTAAGATGCAGAGACTACTTTCAAAATCAACGTATTTTACCGAACTCTCGGTGTCATTGTTTCTCAATTACTTAACAGATTTTATGGGCATAAAATTGTCAATATTTTAAGTTGTTCATTCAAGTCGTTTCATTTTAAGTGCAAACGATGATGCACACATGCGTCTTGTCTCCTCTGACACAGATGATATTGCCATAGAATATTATTCAGAGATGCAATCTTTGAAAGAAGCCTTCTATAAACACATACAAAGTCTGTGTTAAGTACTAGATTTAGTTGTTTTATTTATCATAGACAACTACATTTTATCGTCAAGCTTTCAATTACTACAGCATGCATGTTATTTCTGACTGTCACAGATTGGTCAGCTGAGCTGTTATTCTCGAAGTTGCGACTGATCAAAATTGATTGAAGAATTTCTATGACACATAGCATGTTGGCTTCACTTTGTGTGTGTGTGTGTTTGTGGCCGGGTTTTTATTAAGTAAATGTGTATAATAGGACAAATGAAACATGAGTTGGTTCATCTATAACGCTTCAAGTCGTTTAATTCTGTTCAGAAGTTGAAAACAAAATTGCAATTTAAGACACTGTTGCTCGATGGAGTCCTAATTGAATAAAATTAATGACATTATTACTTATAAAAAGGAGTAATACTTGCACTGGAATGTCGTTCTCTAAATACATTCAGATTACTCGAGTTTTTTTGTCACACACTAAATTAGTCTTTTTGAGGGGGGGGGGGGACACCTAGATATTCTTGAACCCGGGCCCACGGCTACCTTGCTACGCCACTGTGGCAAACTATGTGGGTCACAGCTAGTGCTGTGTAGCCACGTAAAATACTGCACTCCTCCTTAATCATCGGACTGGAAGTCAAGATTTGTATAAAGGCCTCAATGAAACATGCTTCCAGATACCCCCCACCCCACCATAGAAGTTGGACTGTAGCGCTCTGTTAATGCTAAAAGCATGAAAGTTGCACTATTAAAAAAAAAGTTATTCAATTATTACAATGCAACTCATAAATATTCATAACTTTTTACTTTGTCATTAAATAATGCACAGACTGTTACAAACACGAAGTAGATTCATTTATTATGGAACTAAGGAAGAAAAAAAATGAAATAAAATGTACAGAGGTATGTTTGGTTTTTGTGTTTTGCGAGTTGTATTCATTCTTTACACTTTCATTGCGGAGAGCCGTGTAGGGGACTTCTACTTTGTTGTCTAAGCTAATAGTGCCTAGAATAAGATGGTGCGCAAATGTTTAATTAGGTCTATTGATTCATTAAAAGTTGTTTGCAAAGAAATATTTTCATTTACTGCTGTAAGCCTAGTGACGTAAGCGGTGTTTTTTCATTTGACGTCATGGAAAATTTTCATTCATAAAACATTCTAGTTACGCTCTTTCGATAATGAAACATTTTCAAAACAATATAACGTCGACCTCGAGTTTTCCCCCTGTGGTCAATGAGTTGAGAATTTTTTTCTCATTTATATACACATAGATAAGATAGATAAAGTAAGATACTTTTTATTGATCCAATCAAATGGAAATTCAGTTTGACTACAATTGACCATCTCAGCGTAACTACTGTACAATAACAATTAAACATTATAGATGCAAATACGAACAGCATTCACACACGAAACACATACACACTCACAACAGTGCTTTATGAATTGGACTTCTATGTAATTCTCGATGACGACATATGACCGTGTAACACTCTGACCTAAAGTGGGATAAAGGAGTTTTTAAATCTTTCTGTTTTAGTCCTAATGGAAGGGAGACAACCACTTCGTTCAGATCTTATGTATAAGATTATATATGGTGTATGAGATATTGAGCAACACATAATCCATATGTTATAAACAATTTGCACTTATACATTATATAATTCAAGCATCAAACCATAACTTGGTAGAAAATAAAAAACATAAGAAAAATATGATAGAGGCACTCCAAGTCAGACGGCGGGCATCATTGCTTGCTTTTTGTCTGTCTTTGCTGCACTGCTGGGCATTGGCTAGTATATAGTGCTGACCGCCACACCAAACGTTAGCCCTCATGTCGTCAGTACACTTCTTGTCCAAGTCACTGACCACCCAGTTGTTGCAGAACTTCTGGTAGAGTGGACTAGAGTTGTCCTCCATCTTCTTGAAAATACTTTTCACTGAGTCTACGCTCATGTCTGAGACTCCATAGGTAGATGTGAAGTTATACAGTAGTCTCTGCATTAATAGAATAGATATATAACAAAGTGCATTGATTGGTTGCATGGCACATTGAAATGGAAAAATGCAGCAAAATATCGGCAAATTTATAACTTTTTACCTTTTTACCTATCTCTTAGTCTATTGGACCGTTGAGGCACCATGCAAGAAGCAGCAAGATTCGTCGACTGTCTTTCTCCTTTCCTTTTACCTTAGTTAGAACCTCTTTCGATGGCAGACCCATCCATTCTTTTATGTTGTCCTCCCATCGCTTTTTTCTGTCTGCCTCTTCTTCTTTTACCTGAAACTGTTTCCTGGAGGAAGGTCTTTGCGAGCCCCGAAGATCTTGTAATATGGACATAGATTTTTAGCTAGCGTTTTTTTTTTTACGATAGTTAGCAGGTCATCGTGAGGTCCAATTGCTGAAATAACCCTGTCTCCAATCTCTTGGTTTGTGATGCATGCAGTCTTTGAATGTGATACCTAGGATCCTTCTGTAGAATCTCAGTTCCATTGCTAGGATCCTCCTCTCTAGCTCTGCAGTTACCGTCTAAGACTCACAAGCATATAAAAATGTGGCCATGACCAGGGGGCGCATCAGTCTGATTTTGGTGCCGAGGGCTAAGCCTCTGTCTTTTCATATTATTTTAAGTTTTGAAACGGCTGCCGTGGACTGTGCTATTCGGCCAGTAGTTCAGGTTTCGTTCCCTCATCTGAGACAATAGCTCCGAGGTATTTGAAGCTGCTAACACTGGTCAGCTTTTCACCTCCAATACTGGTGCCCCGTTTTAAAGCCCTTTGGCTATTGGTCATAATTTGTTTTTTTGTTTTTTTTTGGCATTTATTTGCATACCATATGATGCGGAAGTCATGTCAATGCGCATCACCAAGTCAGCTAGTTCTTCTTCTATCCCTGCTAGGCTATCAATGTCATCTGCGAAGCACAAGTAAGTAATTCTTCTTCCTCCAATGCTTACGGTACCTTCGTAGCCCTCGAGAGCATCTTCCATTATCCTTTCAAGGAAGATATTGAAAATGTCGGTGAAAGGAGGCATATGTGTTTTATATCTTTATGTTAAATTTATTTCTTCTAATTATTCTTTTCGAAAAGGAATATGAGAACAAAAAAACTTATTTAAAATACAAAGCTCATCTAAGGGAAAGAATTCTGATTTTTTATATCTATTTGGCTCAAAAATGGGCTAGACTAATATGTTAACATTTGAATTGATTCATGTTTTGTCCATGCCAATAAATAATTGTGCATAGTTTCAACTTGATCCAAGAATAAGTGTGGGAGAAATAACGTGTACAAACTTTTTACCAGACAGACAGACAGACAGATTGGGTAAGTTAATATAAGCTTTGTAAAAACAAATTAACAATGTCAACTAAAGATTATTTTCTAACTTTTTGCTGTTTTAGTCTTAGAATTTCTTTCTTCTATTCCGGGAATATGGTCTCCCTTGAATTCACCTGTATTTAAACGTAAGGTCATTCATCTGTTTAGTCGTGTTCTCGGTTACTCGGCCATCACTCCTGTCCAGAGAGAGAGAGAGAGAGAGAGAAAGAGAGACAGAGAAAGAGAGAGAGAGAAAGAGACAGAGAGAGAGAAAGAGAGAGAGAAAGAGAGAGAGAGAGAGAGTAAGAGAGAAAGAGAGAGAAAGAGAGAGCGACAGAGAGAGAGAAAAAGAGACAGTAAGAGAGAGAGAGGTGGGGAGAGAAATTAGCTACTCACCCACACGGCCCCCTCTGCCCCAGCATTGGCCTTGGTGATGTTGATGAAGTACTGAGCGTAGTCCAGTTGGGCTCCAGTGCTGCGGTTGTACTTGATGAGCCTCAGACCAGGGTTGTGAGGTTCTCCAACCTTCTCCACGCCATCTTCTTTCACCTTGTGCCGCCATGGCGTCACTGCCGGGGCGTTAAACTGTGGTACAGCTTTGGTGCCTGAAAGTGAGAGTTAAACTGTGGTACAGCTTTGGTGCCTAAAAGTGAGAGTTAAACTGTGGTACAGCTTTGGTTGCCTGAAAGTGAGAGTTAAACTGTGGTACAGCTTTGGTTGCCTGCAAGTGAGAGTTAAACTGTGGTACAGCTTTAGTTGCCTGAAAGTGAGAGTTAAACTGTGGTACAGCTTTGGTTGCCTGAAAGTGAGAGTTAAACTGTGGTACAGCTTTGGTTGCCTGCAAGTGAGAGTTAAACTGTGGTACAGCTTTAGTTGCCTGCAAGTGAGAGTTAAACTGTGGTACAGCTTTGGTTGCCTGAAAGTGAGAGTTAAACTGTGGTACAGCTTTGGTTACCTGCAAGTGAGAGTTAAACTGTGGTACAGCTTTGGTTGCCTGAAAGTGAGAGTTAAACTGTGGTACAGCTTTGGTTGCCTGCAAGTGAGAGTTAAACTGTTAACTACTTATACTAGCTCATTACATTGTAAACTAAACGTTTACTTTCCAAAGAGAAAAACAAATCTATTTAATGCATATAAAAATCAAATATAATCTAAAACAACAATTAATTAGTAGTATTTCATATTATGCACTTGAAGTGAAAGGCACAATGTGTTATGATCCTATTACTTATCTCAGTAGTCTTCAACGGGTCTTCTAGGATCTTCTTATTTAGTTTAAAGCTATTGAGTTTATATAGGAAAAATAGTCGCTGGGCTGTTTTCTTTATGTTAACGTTTATGATTTGATAAACAAAGTCGGTAATACGCTTTTTAGATTATAGTTTATTTTATCTACATATGTGAATATATCAATATGTAAATGTTAATTTTTTTAAAAACCTGCTAAAGCTAACATTCAAATAGAATAATTTAACCATTTTTTAACAATGAAAACATTGACTAAGTCGGTCGGAAAACTTGCTGAGATATATACATAAGAATGTCTAAAAGTTGTATTGAATTGTCACTACATAAAAAGTATTCCAATGTTCTACTTTGAAAGATATCAATATAAAATGAGGTTATGAAACCAAGTCGGTTTCATGAACATATAGAAATATCCAAAATTAATTCAAGAATATTCATGAACAATTAAAAACATTCTACTATTCAAACAATTTTTTTTAATCTGCATATCAGAATATGTTGTAGTGGCCTCTTGGAAAATTGCAGAAATTTTTTGCCAAAACACAAACAAGTCTTATCATGTTGTCTGAAAATTGATTAAAACTAAAATTGTTACAAACTTATCTGTGACACACAAAAAAAAACTTTTTTGGTTAGTGATGAAATATTAGTTCAAGAGTGGATATTTGTGAAGAAAGATTCATCGGTTGGGGATAACTTGGTTCCCGGTCATTTCGTCCACAATTGAATATTTTTCCTAATCATTGTATAATTTTGTTGTAAAGGCTTTGCCTTTAAGACCTAATTTCATGTAATATATTGTTACAAATGAACAGTGACAGATAGAGGTCACTACGTATGACCCCGGCGAGATGACACAGCAGCCAGTGTTCTCTGGAATCTAGGCGTATAAACAAAGACAGGATGTGACGTGTCCTCACGTGTTGTTCCAGATTACAAACAGATCTAACAAGGGGGCAGTTACTAATGAACAGTGACAGATGGAGGCCAGTACGTGTGACCCCGGCTTGATGACACTGCAGCAGATGTTCTCTGGAATCTACATGTAAAAATAATGACAGGATGTGACGTTTCCTCACATGTTGTTCCAGAAGGTACTAGCAGTGTTTGTGCAACTTTGGATGAGCGATTAGGGACTCTATAAAAGCCAGAGAGTTAATGTGAAAGTCAGTTGTGAGTGAGCCGTTATAGTCGATACAGACTATATAAGACGTGTGCGGCTCTAGTGGAAGAGAAATGTGTACGACTCGATGCAAGTTAACTAGGGTAGAGTTAACTGGAGTGGACTACTGTCGTTAAAGTCTATACAGCGAACTACCGTGGACTTGAGCCGTTACAGTCGATACAGTCGATGTAAGAAGTGTGCGGCTCTGATTCGGTAGACTTGAGTACGACTTGGTTCAGCTTTGGGAGACCTGGAGCGACACTGGGAAGTGTGTCGTTGGTTTGTTCTGTGGAATACAGCTCGATGCAAGTTGAGAAGAGAGGAATTGCAACGAAGTGAAGAGATGAATTGCAACGAATTATAGCTAACTGTAAACTGACAGATATTGTACAGTCTTATCTTATCTTATATAATACAGACGTTACTTCAAAAAAGAAGATGATTACGTCCTACGCGTCATGCATTTAGTCATGCATATTAACCAATGACTTAAATTCTGCCAAGTCACTGGTTTTTCTGGCTAGCTCAGGCAACCCATTCCATGCTCTAATAGCACTAGGGAAGAAGGAGTATTTGTACAAATTTGTCCTAGCATATGTTACATGTTACAGTGACGAATTGTTAGAGTTAATAGTCATTAAAGTTATATGAAACTGAAAGTTGAGTCGTCAAGTTCTTTGCAGTGTTTTTGTTTGTGTGCCTACTTGTACATTTAGCCAGAAGATTCAGAAATACGTACCAATATAAATATGTTTATTTAGAAACATCTGAATGAATTTTGTCCGTAATCGGGAGGACGAACTGAATTCGAACTCATGACTCAAGTCTCCTTAAGCCGAGATACCAAACAAAATAATTAATTACCAATAGTTAATTAACTAATTTTTTTTAAATTGATTCTTGTGTTGTCAGGTAAAAGAAATAATTGTGCAAAATTTTAGCTTAAGCCGAGTTTGGTTGTTGGAGAAAAACTTTTTATCAGACAGACAGACATACAGACAGAGTGAGTTGATACAAATTTTGTAAAATTACTCTTCTATTTAATCTCTCACCATCAACACTTTGTAAAATCTTGAAGCTGTCATAATGATCATGTCCAAAGTGTAAAGCCACTATTATGTCTGTGTAATTGAATAGGATGTCCATAAACTTGGTCTTAAACACTGGCCAGTACCAGTCAGTGATCTCTGGAATTGGTAGCCCAGGAGGCACGTGACCTGTCAGGATGACCTAAGGAAAGTAATTATAAATTTTTTTTATAAAAATAATATAGTCTTACAAAAACAAATAGAAATATGGATCATGTTTAACCTGTAAAAACACGTGAATAGCTGTCTGTAGCTGTGTGAGCCTGTTTGAACCTCTATGAATGTTAAATGTGTATCGTTGAATATTAATTAATCCCAAATAATTACTTTCGGTCAGTGTTTCAGTTTTAATGAAATGTTATATTTGCTGTTAATAATAATCGTGGATATCTCTGGGTAATATTCAAACGAAACAATTTCACTGAAGCTCTTCTGTAACTTAGTATCGTTTTCTCATTTGTCAACTATCTAGGAGCACATCTCGTCAGCACATCTCGTCAACACAACTCGTCTGGGAACACATCTCGTCAACACATCTCATCTAGGAGCACATCTCGTCAACACATCTTGTCTAGGAGCACATCTCGTCAGCACATCTCGTCTAGGAGCACATCTCGTCAACACATCTCGTCTAGGAGCACATCTCGTCAACACATCTCGTCTAGGAGCACATCTCGTCAACACATCTCGTCTAGGAGCACATTTCGTCTAGGAGCACATCTCGTCAGCACATCTCGTCTAGGAGCACATCTCGTCAGCACATCTCGTCAGCACATCTCGTCTAGGAGCACATCTCGTCAACACATCTCGTCTAGGAGCACATCTCGTCTAGGAGCATATCTCGTCAGCACATCTCGTCAGCACATCTCGTCTAGGAGCACATCTCGTCTAGGAGCATATCTCGTCAACACATCTCGTCTATGAACATATCTCGTCTAAGAGCACATCTCGTCAACACATCTCGTCTAGGAGCACATCTTGTCTAGGAGCACATCTCGTCAGCACATCTTTTCTAGGAGCACATCTTGATTCGCTCAGATGTGAACTGATATTCAGCTATTTATTCAAGCAAATAGTCTATTGTAGAACATTTTATGAGTATGCCTTAGCAAGACCTTTACATCAACTGCCCTTTAGATCGCAAGCTCTTAAATGCGTAGTTTTGTTACTCGTAAGAACAATACCCTAGAAAATTGTATCTCTCTATTTTCATCATTACAGTTTGGATGTTTCCATTTCATTTAAAGTACACATCGACAAAGTAGCGCTCACTTTTTCTCCAGTACTTTTGGCTTCCTGAAGTTGTCTCTGCATCCATGCAAACTGACCCACAGGATCTGACACATTGGGAGTGAGTTTGTCGCTTTTGTAATACAGATTTGTGTTGAGTGCTAGCAGACGAACTTTGGGGCTCACTTTGACAGCGTAGTAGCCACCTGGAGAGAACAAAAAGTTGCAAGATAGTTGTTTGTTAGGTGCATTTTTTGTACAATAAGAATGTAGAGCCTTATCAAACCTATTCAACAACAGAAGAAAGAGACTGAAAAAAAATATTGCTTAGATAAACTACTAGTCATTCAGCGCCCTGGAGGAAATTACAAGCAAACTTACCCTCCCTTCCAAAAAAAAAATGTCATTTACCTTGACGACCTTGTCTACTGTCATCGATGGCCTTTGTCTGATTCAGCATCCAGTCTTGCCACATGGCTGTTATGTTCGAGTAGAACGGGTGCCCCACAACGGGGCTGGCCTGCCCGTTAGGATAAAAGTCGTGATTTCCCAGAGAGGCGTAGACTGGCACCTTGCCCAACCCTTGACTCAATGCATTTGTTAAGTTCTGTAGCACTTCCAGGGTGAGTTCCAGACTCAATTTGTCGTCAGATATGTGTGCTACAGTGTCACTGAGGAATATAGTTTTAAAAAAAAACAGGATAGTCCTCAATGCTTACCAAAAATATTCTAAATGTTAGTAAACTAGCAAAGTATATTAAGACCTACTCAATTTACTCTTTTAT
Organism: Biomphalaria sudanica; assembly: GCA_036873155.1. Classification (NCBI taxonomy): domain Eukaryota; kingdom Metazoa; phylum Mollusca; class Gastropoda; family Planorbidae; genus Biomphalaria; species Biomphalaria sudanica. The sequence continues at coordinate 244,512 of JAZGLO010005637.1, read as the reverse complement.
AGTGTTAAGTCTAATACTTCATCTAAAATTTTACGTTGACTTTTTTTTCAGGATGAGATTTTGAAACATCCCTATGTAGTGGCATTTTACATCTGTGTATTTAAGACGAAGACATTACTTCCTTTTGGTTGGAAAATAAGCAACACAAAATGTCATCTGCCTTGTCCATTCCAAAATTGTGAGAGAACTCATAAACTCCTTCCTTAAACATGATCTGCAGTTTTTAAAACTTGACCTCAACATACAACTGCAGTTTTTAAAACACAGACTTGACCTCAACATAGAACTGCAGTTTTTAAAACACAGACTTTACCTCAACATAGAACTGCAGTTTTTAAAACACAGACTTTACCTCAACATAAAACTGCAGTATCTAAAACACATTACCCTGTCCAGATGAGAAAGTCCACATCTGGTTTGATGGTGGCCATAGCGTTGATGCTGTCCACCACCAGCTTCCAAGTGGCATCGCACCAGTAGTCTCCATACGCAGGTAGTTGACTTGGAATGTCCTGGTCATTGCACGACAGTTTCTCGCCACTGTAAGTGTGGTCATAGTGAAAGTCAGTCACGTGCCAAAAATAGCCTGAAAAAAATTATTTGTTTGTGAAAACTTGGGGATTCATTTTTGTGTAGACATGATATCAAGACCTCAACCTAAGTATGAACACAGTGAAACAAACGGTAGAGATTAAACACTTATGCCAAGTTGTACTCCACAACCAGTTCTTATCTTTTCTTATATATTACAGACGTTACTTCAAAAAAGAGGATAATTACCTCTTACCCATTTCATGTGCCAATCTAGTCATGCATGTTAATCAATAACTTAAACTCTGCTAAGTCGTTGGTCTTCCTGGCTGATTCAGGCAACACATTCCATTATCTAATGGCACTTGGGAAGAAGGAGCACTTGTATGAATTTGTTCTAGTGTATGGAATAAGAAATGTGCCTCTATCTTTGTGTCGTTCTGAGTAATTTATTAGATTTTGTTTTTCTATATGTAAATTAAGGTTTAGTGTTTCATATATTATAGCTACTTTACCTGAAGTGTCTCTATGTTTAGGGATTTTACTAATGGTGTTACTCTAATCAAATAGGAATATTCGTTTGTTATAAATCTCATTACTCTGTTTTGCATTTGTTCTAGTTTCTTTTTGTTTTCTTGAGTTCGTAGACACTCAACGTAAGTCAAAGTTTGGAGATTTGTAAGGATTATTTTATTATCTGGCTTCCTGTGTGTTGTAGTGGTTAAGTAGTTTCAATTCCTACTATCAACTGTCTTCCTGTGTGTTGTAGTGGTTAAGTAGTTTCAATTCCTACTATCAACTGTCTTCCTGTGTGTTGTAGGGGTTAAGTAGTTTCAATTCCTACTATCAACTGTCTTCCTGTGTGTTGTAGGGGTTAAGTAGTTTCAATTCCTACTATCAACTGTCTTCCTGTGTGTTGTAGGGGTTAAGTAGTTTCAATTCCTACTATCAACTGTCTTCCTGTGTGTTGTAGTGGTTAAGTAGTTTCAATTCCTACTATCAACTGTCTTCTTGTGTGTTGTAGTGGTTAAGTAGTTTCAATTCCTATTATCAACTCACATTTTCGTCATAGTAAAAAAAAATGAATCATTTATTTCAGGGGAGGACTGGCTATATGGGTATTCGGGCTAATGCCCGGTGGGCCGGTACTCTATTAGGCCGGTAGGGAATGCCAGTAAATTGTTTTTTAAGATTTTATAATATGCTCTTTAAAAGCAACACTTTTCCCGAAAATCAAAATCCCAGTCTTCATTGAGATTCGAACCCAAGAACCTGGGTTCGGAAGCCAAGCGCTAACCACTCGGCCACCGCACCCTCTCCCCCCCCCCCCCCACCCCAAGGCAGTTAAATAATGGAGGATGAAGAGTTGAATTTGTAAATTGAAGTCCATAGGCCTGAGAAAATGATTTAGAAACAATATGTTCGTTGATGGAGAATCTTCATGTACATGTTAATGTTAATGATAGCAGAAATGTGTTCACATTAAGAGATTCAATGGGTTATACTTGATTCATTTAGTAATAGTGTTTATTAGATAGTTTCAAAATCATCTAATAAATTATTCATATTAAGCTAACTACTTTCGATACATTATTAAACTTTACACAATGCTCTTGAGGACAGGTATAATAGGATGATAATACTGTAGCGTATAATTTGACGGTCGGATGTATAGAAATGCCCAGGCCGATTTTGACACCCAGTCCGCCCCTGATTTATTTTGACAACTTTTCCCCATTCTATGGATCTGAAATTTCGCACATAAACTCGTGCTGCTTGACAACACATTTTATTCACATTTCGCAATTAAAGTCGTTTATTTTATTAAAATTTCGCACATTAAGTCGTGCTGAGCGACAGGTAATTTGACGTTGCCACCTCCTATTGTTTTTGTAATCATTGAATTACTTCCTAAAATGGATATCTCGAGATTGACTGATAGTTCATTCAGTAATTATACACACCAGTACACACCAAGGTATTTTTCTTTTTTACCAAGAATAAGATAAGATGCACATACACACACAAGGACTATCACACAACAGTCTTATCTTTTGAGGACATAAAATGTAAGCAGTCCGAAGTTGAAGTTGACATAGAAGACACTTCAAAGTGAACAAATAGAGGCGGACTTCTTTCCCTGTGGAGTTTTGTTGTTTTTTTACATTAAGATTAAAGTGATAGACTTTCTCAATTTTAAAATACTTCACCACAAATTTCAGACAAAATTAAAATGCTATAGTAGGTCTATCCATGGAACTATGGGTTATATTGTGCAATGATCAATGACTATTTTTTTGTAACTTTAAAAAAACCAAAGGGAGACATACTGTAGACATCTCTGACTCGACGCAAGGACAACTAATTAACAGATTGTAAGAAAACTTACCTATGTCACTTTGACCCTTGATCACGTCTGCTGCATCAAACAAGCAGACGAGACATAACAACCAAGTCAATGTCATGGTCATCCTGAGTTGTAGTAGCATTCGAATTCCAATCTTTTGTCGAATTTTTTTTCTTTATTGTTGTGTTTTAATGTTTGTTTCGCTTTTACTCGACTTTGAAATGTTGATGTAGTCCGAACAACCGACTTGTGGCAGACATTGATGATTCCCTGGAGTGAGGGGGCGTGGTCTCCAAAGTGAAGGCAGGGACTATGTAGAACAATATATGACTACAGCTCTAGACAAATTATGGCAAGTGACGTAGCGGGGTACTCGTGGGCCCGGGTTCTAGAATATGGTGATGCGTCCCCCCCCCCCCACATCCCGTAGCTTATCTATAACCCAAAATGAGTTGTCCTGTTCCTCCTTTAGGCTATATCAGCGTCTGATCGTTACATGTTTAAACAAGGCATTCCGATAATTACATTTACAAACAAGACATTCCAATGTACAACATGTTACAAATATTCATCCCATTACACTTACATTAGTAACAATTTTTAGAGGCTTCTGTGGGCCCCTTATTGTCATGGCCAAAGCGTTATGAAATCCTTAATACACTTGATAGGCAACTGGTTATGGGGGAGTCATCCTAATGCTGGTATGGTGGTGAATTAGCTTACAAGTGTATTCTTTTTTCACCTTAACCAAACTCTTCTCAGAATCTCTCAAGCACCATATTAAGTGGCCAGTTATTTACGACGGCCAATATTTGTTCAGCGGTTCTATTCTTAACATCCGCAACTAAGGCCTATTTGTTCCACTCCCCACAATGGCTATCTATATCACACATACACAAATTCTCGACCACTTTGGCAGGAAGTGCTGTTTATAATTTCTGTGTTTTCCTATTAAATGAACCAATGGAATGCTTGACTCAAGGCCACACTTGATCGTTCGTTTGTACAAAGGTTATATCGACTCGGTCTGCCTGGTAAAAAAGTCTGTACTCGTTAGTTCTACTACATCCATTCTTGGATCATGTTGAAGCTTTGCACAATTTGTCATTTACAAAGACAGGACATGAATCAGTGAAAAAGTAAAAAAAACGAATTATTCAATTACTGGTATTATTTTGTTTGATGCCAAAAAGGGAAATTAAATCTTTAGTATTCGCTGATATGGCTTTATAAGTAGGGTTTGGTCTCCTTTGATAACTGTAGGCCCATTCTCTTCCACACCTATTCTCGGATCAAGTTGAAACTTTAAACAATTTTTCTATTGAATCTAACAAAACATAGCAAGATACGGTTACACCATTGTAAAACGTCAGTTTGTTTCTTTTATTGTTTTGTAAGCCAGTCAAGCACAAATGAGAGAAGCAATCCTATGACAGCTGTAGCACCTACAGATCTATCACCAAAGTTGAAACGTTTTGAGAGGAAGTACTGAACAATCTAGAAGTGCTGATTGTTCTCTGCCAGTGTGAATATTTTCTTTTGATGTTGTAGAAACGAAGATTAAAACGTCCAAGCTCAAACGTCCAGTAGGGAGACAGCAGGTAAGGGTTCAAACTCTTATCCCCATTTCTGAATGAACGGCAGAAACGTAGAAAAGAAAACAAACGTGGGATGTAAGGTTACAAAGACCAGTTTTAGGTCAGCGTAGTGATACAAAATTAAGTTTCAGACTTCAGTACTACACCCCCCTGAACTACTTTATTTCCTGCTGCACTTCGTGGGCGCCAGGCTGCCTAGACCAGTTGTGGAAGACAAACAAAATTCTTAGTTCATTATAAAAACGAGAACAAAATGTGATCTGCATTGTTCTGAACTATTCTTGGAATATTCAAACACCATTTTTACAACAACAATGACCAACACCGTCACACTATTTTGTTTAAATATACTCTGTTCAGTACACCGTCACGCCTTTTTTGTTACCTACTGGCTAGTATCTTATACACTGAGACTACCTTGGCTTTAACAGACTGCAACTGAATATCAACATGGTAAATGTCAACCACTGACCTAAACATTACAAAACATGGTTTTAAAAATGCATTATTTAATATGTCAAATAATACTAAAAAACAAATATTTCCTTTACACAAATTACAAAAGACAACAAACAAATAATTAAAGACTTAAATCTGCAATTTTTATTGTACAAGTTAATAATAAAATAAAACAAAAGACATATTTAAGAAATTTCCAATAATTGTTTACAGATGAACACAGTATAAGGGTTTGTCTCCCTTTGTTGAACATTCAGACTGTATAATGCTGAGTGCTAACTTCCCAATAATTCAAATCACTGAAAACCATCAATTGGGTAAAAACCTACTTTACAAATACATTACACAAAAACCCATAGTGAGATGTACCATTATAAAATTGTTATTGAATAAAACACTGAAAACAACTGATTTTCCTATTAGAGTCATCAGGAAAACTTCAATCAATGTTCAAGGACTAATTAACAGTCAGGTAAAAAGAGAAAAAAACATATTTATTGTTAGCATCAATAACCAAACAGTTTAAAATTGTTAATTCTATTCCAAAACAATTTGAAGAATATTATTTACTACAACAAATAGTTAAAATGTAAATGTCATGGCATTATTGTATTTTGAATAACATTAATAGCATTAAGCTTTTCCTCACTGCATTCTTTTGCCTTATTCAATTATCCAACATGAAAATGAGCAAAAGATTTAATGTAACTGAATTTTTTTTATGTATAAATACAGAAACTTTATGTCTTTATGGTGAATGATAGATATCTGTAAATGGATTTCATTTTTAAAAAAGCTTATATTAATTCACTCTGTCCGTTTGTCTTTCTGTCTGGCAAAAAGTTTGTATACATTATTTCTCACACAATCATTCTCAGATCAAGTTGAAACTTTGCACACTCACTTGCGACCTGCACATATTTCATTTCCTTTGGATAATTTTTACTACACGACTATGCAAAATCTCATAACATATGGAAACTTGTTGGCAAGGCAACGTTTCATCTTAACTGTTGCGCTGCTTAGATAACATTATAAAAAAGCATAAAAATCACATGCACTACACTAGTATATTTAAATGAACTTTTTGAACAAAAATGTCTAAGAAAAATCAAAAAATCTTGGAAGACAACAGCCACACGTTCCATCAGAACTACATCAGGTCATAGCAAAGTTGACGACTTCTGTCAATGAAGACTAAAACCAAGTGGTACAAAAACGTGGTCATTCCTTACTCAGTCAGACTATATCAATGCCACTTGTTGATCAGCAAACATGAAAAGAACCAAGATGTCTGTGTCTAGTCACTCAATAAACTCTTTTTTGTGTCTGTTCTATTTATGTGCATGTTTCTGTTGTGTTGTCTTTATATGAGAAAATAGTCCTTGTAATCACAACAAATTTCCATAAGGATCAATAAAGCAGTCTTAGTCTTAAAATCTCTCATCAATTAAATTATCCTGTTGCCTAATATATACTGTAAATAAGTAAATTCATTTAGATTTAATTTTAAGTTATCATCACACATTTTTAATAACATGGAAGTCCAGGAAGTACTTACTGTACAAATGAAGATTCAGTCAGATCTACAAACACTCATTGGAAAGTGAAGGTCCAAATCACATTATTATGTAAACATAATATTCTAATTATAAAACTTCTTCCATCACCCACAACCTTCTTTTTTCATAAACATAGAAATGATAAATTTCCTAATTTCATCAGAGTGGATGCCTTTATAGTTTTAGTATTAAATTTTAAGGGCCATTTTTCATTACTAATCAAGCCAAAGGGACAATGATATCACTACCAATGGAAGTATAATGAAAAACTGTCCTGATAAGCAGTTCATGCCATTATTGTCTTTCTGTTTAACATTAATAGCTTTAAGCCTATCCTCACTGCATTGTTTTGCCTTTTCCAACATGAAAATCTGACCGCCACAGTAAATGTCAGCCCTCATGGCATCAGTGCATCTCTTGTCCGAGTCACTGACCACCCAGTTGTTGCAGAACTTCTGGTAGAGTGGACTAGCGTTGTCTTCCATCTTCTTAAAAATACTTTTCATTGAGTCCACACTCATGTCTGAGACTCCATAGGTAGATGTGAAGTTATAAAGTATTGCCTGGGGGAGTAAAACAAATTTAAAAAAATGAAACTACATTAGCTTCAGTAAAACTGAACCATTTAAAAACAAAAACATGGGACTTCTTCATAGTCAGGTTGTCAAAGGGTTAGATTCTCTGTTGCCTACCTGATAAGTTTTTTACAATCAAGTTAATACAACTGTAACTTTTTACTCTGCATTATTGAACTAAATGAGATCCCAGAGTTGATCCAAATGAAAACCTAGCCTCAGATTTGGAAAAGTAATGTCATCAATCAATTGTGAATGTAACCTGATCTGCCCTATGACCTCTAGATTAATTTTTCACAGAAAACCTCTTTTACTTCAATACAAAAAATCTATTGCTAGTTACTTATAAAATCTTGATACCTATAATGAAAGAATGTTATCCCATTTGCATTCTTTTCAGTGCTTGAAGCATTGTTTTATAATGATGACTATTTATTGTAAGTGACTTCAATGCCATTAGTCTTGACAGTCATATAAAAAATTGTTTAGCGATTATTTTTTTCTTTTTAAAAGTAAGTCAGAGTGTACTTCTTCCTTCAGAGTAGAAATAAATGAAAGACAGTGGTCCAGATGTCTAGCAAGACAAAACAGTGGTCCAGATGTCTAGCAAGACAAAACAGTGGTCTAGATGTCTATCAAGACAAAACAGTGTTCTAGATGTCTATCAAGACAAGACAGTGGTCTACATGTCTAGCAAGACAAAACACAATAATACTTTCTCAATCTTGGTATCTCCATGATTAAAGAAACTAAAAACATAGAGATGAGAAGAAGATCAAACAAAGATTTTTTTAGATGAACAAAATAATAAGTTTAACACTGATTCAAAGATTTACATTGAGAGTAATTCACAGAATCAAATTTTGATTCTTTATATAAAAACTCTTCAAATGATCCATTAAAGAAACATTCTTCAAGAGACTCTTACCCAGTCTGCTGTGGCACCAGCATCATTGGCCTTTGTGATGTTAATGTAGTACTGAGAATAATCTAGCTGGGCTCCGCTGGTGCGGTTGTATTTAATGAGCCTGAGACCAGGATTGTGAGCATCACCTATCTTCTCCACACCATTTATTTGTATCTTGTACCTCCAAGGTGTCACAGAAGGGGCATTGAACTGAGGCACAGCCTTTGTGCCTGAAATACACAAATAAAAACAAATGACTATAGTCTATATTTAGGCAAAGAACTGGAACATCACTTTGCTGCCTACTTGTGATATGATCAAATAGATTGAACTAAATGCTTTACACTTAGCATAGCTACTTGTATTTGTAAGAATTGATGAGGCTAGAAAGAAAAAGGCATAAAATGTTATCAACTCAGCTGCCTGAAGATGTTACAGAATTAAACAGATGATGAGTTGCCAACATCACTACCTATCAGTTAGTCTAACAAAAACAAATATAGTTTCTTTTTATGTATTTCCTTGCTGGAGGAACAATACATGAATTTTTTAATGGATGTTTTTTAACTTAGCATACAACAAGAGGTCTGGGTCCAAGAATTGTAATATGAAATCAAGATCAGTCAAGACCATAAATAAGCTGTAATGTCTTGAGTAAAGTAAGCTGTAATGTCTAGACTAAAGTAAGCTGTAATGTCTTGAGTAAAGTAAGCTGTAATGTCTAGACTAAAGTAAGCTGTAATGTCTAGACTAAAGTAAGCTGTAATGTCTAGACTAAAGTAAGCTGTAATGTCTTGAGCAAAGTAAGCTGTAATGTCTTGAGCAAAGTAAGCTGTAATGTCTTGAGTAAAGTAAGCTGTAATGTCTAGACTAAAGTAAGCTGTAATGTCTTGAGCAAAGTAAGCTGTAATGTCTTGAGTAAAGTAAGCTGTAATGTCTAGACTAAAGTAAGCTGTAATGTCTAGACTAAAGTAAGCTGTAATGTCTTGAGTAAAGTAAGCTGTAATGTCTAGACTAAAGTAAGCTGTAATGTCTTGAGCAAAGTAAGCTGTAATGTCTTGAGTAAAGTAAGCTGTAATGTCTAGACTAAAGTAAGCTGTAATGTCTTGAGTAAAGTAAGCTGTAATGTCTTGACTAAAGTAAGCTGTAATGTCTAGACTAAAGTAAGCTGTAATGTCTTGAGTAATGTAAGCTGTAAAGTCTAGATCTGACAGTGAAGTTGTTTGTAGGAAGTGATTCAAGCTCAAATGTTTCTCCAATGATTCACTTGCAAGTTTTGGATCCTAAAACTTCACCTAATGGTTTCTAATTAATTTGTTCTTTCAAACCAGATCAAAAGACATTTATACACACATAAAAAAGATAAAAAATTATCTTTTACCATCATCACTTTGTAAAATCTTGAAGCTGTTATAATGGTCATGTCCAAAGTGTAAAGCCACTATTATGTCTGTATAGTTCAGTATTATGTCCATAAATTTGGTCTTGAACACTGGCCAGAACCAGTCAGCATACTCAGGAATGAACAGTCCTGGAGGAACATGACCTGTCACAATAACCTAAAATAAACCTTTTTTTTTTAGTTATATACTTGTATATATATACTTGTGCATTGTTAGTAGTTAGCACAATATAATCTGAGTTGTTTTGTTTGTGTGAATTGTGTTTTAGTTTAGGTGTGTGTGTGTTTGAGTGTGTCTTATAGTTTTAAAGCATTAAAGTGCAATATCATGATCCAATATAGAATCAAAGAAAGACTTTAGGCAACAACCTGACACACATACATCTTTCAATAAGAGAACTTTAACATAAATTTTTTAACAGACTCTGACAATTCTTTGTCAAGAAGAGTTCTCACTAATGTGTAGTAGGAAGCAATCTGGGCAACAATGAGGACATTTAACAGCAACACAGTACTTTTAAATACCAGACCACAAACATAATATATGCCAGCATTAATGAAGGTTCATCATCATGATCATTAAATTACATGTAAATGCAAGGGCTAGAGGGCCTTATATCCTCTCTTTCAAAAGCTGCAGACAAAACTCTGTAATTGAGCATAATAATACATGTATGTCACCATAAAAGTCAGGAGCATGTGGCTTCAGCACCACAATCAATATTTTCTTAGAGACAGTAATGAAAGAAGGAACTTCCCAGAAGAAAAACTATTATATCTTGAGTTTTATGTACAAGATAACTTGGTCTATACGCCATATAGCCAACATGTTTAAAAAAGCTTCTGAACATAAACTCAAGAGATTACTTTAAAAGAAAATTAAAGTGACAGGATTGAATATTTAGGTCTGTGTGGCATCCCTTGGGACCATTGTTAAGTAATGTAAACCATGTGACCAGATTCTCAAAACTGGCTAATATATTCTGCGAAGTCAAGTGCACTACAAAAACAAAGGCAGAGAAACAGACACAAATAAAAGATGAACAGGTAACATTGACCCTTAGGGATGGAGGAAAGAGTATTTGGTGGAAACTTTCTGCAGCTCTATTCTAGCAGGTGAAATGTTTGACCATCAAATGTAGCAGACAGAAGGAAGAGAGTTAAAGAGAGATCAAGAGAGACAAAACATAATTGAGAGTTCTTGTGTTTATCATTATTTAGCATTCTTCTTCCAAGACTCACTTTCTGCAGCTATACCCAAATAATTGATAATCATTGAATGATTTTATGGGATTTAAATAATGACAATAGCTGGTGAGAATGGGCATATGTAAATATAATGTGTCAAAATAATTATTGTATTAAAATTTGTTATTATAATTATTGTTATTGATTACCTTTTCTCCTTTACTTTTAGCTTCCTGTAATTGTTTCTGCATCCAGTCAAACTGACCAACAGGGTCCGTTACATTGGGGGTTAGTTTATCACTAGTGTAGTACAAGTTGGTGTTTAGAGCCAGCAGACGAACTTTAGCACTTAGTCGCACCGCATAAAAACCACCTTGAAACAAAACAAAGCAAGTTAATGTATGTATGTAGCATAAAAATGTTTGGTTTTTTATGCATATTTATTTAGATTTGCATTGAAATGCTTGAATACAAAATAAAATGTACATCATATGGAAACAGGATTAGTGAGAAACAACATATATTGATTTGGTTAGGTTTAGTTAGGGACATAGTCAGACTTTATGTAAACTGTCTTTGATTTAAACTACTTTACAAATCTAATTCTGATTTAGTGAATTAAAAATTGTAAACATGCATAAACTGTAACAGTGAAAAAGAAATAGTATTGATCAGTGGGACAACATGGTAGGCAAAGTTGATGTTACAGGATGTAACAAAATGGAACTGAATGCAACACAATTATCCATGGAACAGCTTTGTTTGTAATATCTAGTTTGTTCTACTGAAATCTTCCTTTAAACCTTAAATCTTTAACAACCAAATATAATTTAAATATTTTAAATACATTTTGAAAAACAAATATCAGTTTACCTTGTCTGCTCTCATTAATAGCATTGGACTGGTTGAGGATCCAGTCTTGCCACATGTCAGTTATATTGGTGTAGAAAGGATCACTAGCATTGGGGTTTGCTTGTCCACTGGGGTAGAAGTCATGATTCCCAAGTGTGGCATATACTTTGATGGTTTTGAATGTTTCCGCCAGGACATTAGTAATATTTTTTACTATCTCAAGATTCAGTTCTTTGCTGAGCCGTTTGTCAGTTATGTGGGCTACACTGTCACTATCAGAAAAAAATCAATGACAATGTCACTGCCAGATATTAATGAATGACAACATAATTACCATATACAAATCAATGTCACTGCCAATACTTAAGATTGTTAAAGATATAATACATATTGTGATGCTTTAACTTATAAAGTTTAATATAATTAATGACATTATCATTAACTTAAAAGATAATATATACAATGGCAATTATAACATCAGAATCATTGAAGAAGTCATCTCAGTCTCAAATACATAACAAATTTATAGTCCAAATAGTTTAAAATGTTAAAATTAATGATGAATTCAATTATATTGTCAGTGTCTGAATTATGTCTACACAAACAATTCAAATAAATCAACATAGCAAACGTAAGCTTTTGTCAATTGTAAAATGAATTTCAAGTTAGGCAGTGCTGCTTTGGTGTCTATAAGCTTTGACTGAGTTAGTAGCAAGGGACATAATAAGGCAGAAGGGGAATAATGATGAAGAGCGGCTATTCATCAACTTAAATTTTAAGTGTTGGATGACACCTGATAGTTGGTTGTGTAATATGGTAGGCCTACAAGATCTAGATACTGCCTGGTACTAAATTTAGATATTGCTTGGTACTAGATCTTGACCTACTAAATCTAGATATTGCTTGGTACTAGATCTTGATATTGCTTGGTACTAGGTCTAGATATTGCTTGGTGATGCTGCATTGATTGCATGGAGAAGTGAAGCGGTTAAAAAAATTTGTAGATTTTGGCAGATTGTGTAGGCCTAACCCTAAATTACGTTTATTGCTACTTTAGAAATGGTTTACAGATCATCTTGAAAGAGGCTAGAGTAAAGTCTTTGTGGACGTGTAATTTATTTTATGAATGTATGGCATATAAGTTGTAGCGTGCCGAATAGGAATTAAGGCAGAGAGCATTTTCCAAAGGCTGAAGCCTATTTTGACAAGCCAAGCCATTGGTCTTGGACTCGAGACAAAAATGCACCTTCTCAACACAATCGTCATCTCAACAGCAACATATGCATGTGAGACATGGAAGTCATCTGTCAAAATTGAGAAAAGACTAAATGTGGCTCAACAAAAAATGGCTGAGACGTATTTTAGGAGTCAGTTACACAGATCAGGACTCAAACAAGGAAATCCTGTGCCGAACTGGGAGTCGAACACATAGTGAGGTGGGAGGAGGCTTCAGACATTGCCAGCGACAGATCTTTGTGGAGACAGCTTGCCGCAAAATGCACCGAACGGCGCGGGAGGACCTAAGCCTAAGTAAGTAATGGCATATAACATATGGATGGTAGGTAAGAAGAAATAAGGCCAGTGGCATCACTAGGGGGTGCGGTCCGCACCGGGTGACACCTGTTGGTGGGTGACACCCATGTAAAAAAAAATTCACTTTGTGAATAACTGACAATAAAAAAATAAAATAAACGACAGTGGCCAAATATTGGAACATGTTATTCACAATGAATCAATAGATCTGTCTACTTTTCTTTTTCCTTTCGACTTAACATATTTTAATTTTCTAATGAAATTCTATCAAAAGGTTTCAATTATTATATCATACTTAATACCACAAGGAAAACGTGAAACCTTACTTTTCATTGTATACCAGCTGCATGTATGTATAGGAACACTGCTTTGATTCAAATAAATGTTTCAATCGAATCTATGAATTTGTAACTAAACTAACACTGTAATATCAGGATGCCAACCAATAGTCACTATTTAACAAATGAAGACATTCTTCATGCATAAATATTGACATCTCACATGTAATTAATGTAAATTTTGTAGAATTGGAAAGTAAATAAGTGGCAATTGAGATTTCTGAAGATAATGATGTTCTTTCATTTTTCTGTAAAAGAAGCTGTAACCAAGATGAAAGAATTATTACAATGTGTCAGTTGAATATTATCGAGGATTCTCTTCTTGGCTAGTGCCAAGAATGGTTCTGATGCTTACTAATGGGGTTCCTAATTAGTCACTTAGTAGCAAAAAAAACCGTTATTCTTTTGTTGTCGACTATTTTCAACTAATTGTAATGAAATGAAATAGAAATGTGTAACTGAATTGAATGTGGTGGTTGAAATAAAGTCCGAAATTGGAATATCTAAAGTTGTAGGAAGAATTCATCTGGATTGGGACATTGGAAAACATCTGGCTACAAATGGAAGTGACAAGAGGAAGTCGTGGCTTTATGATTGATGTAAAGAAGAAAAAACAATGGAAAGATATATTGAAAGGACTCTGTTTTCTATTAAAAAAACAGCATATTTGACATTTTGTGACTATATTAATAAAGATATTAATATTATTGAATAAAGAATTTCCAAGAGATATAGGAAATTTTATGTAGATAAAACCCATTCCTGTAAATACAATCTGTCATGTTACAAAGTGGAGAAATGTTTTAGCGAACGACGTACAAGACATTAGAATCAGAATGACTGCAAGCACATTTGTATTTGGTCTGACAACACACCTGACGTAGCACACCTGACATAGCACACCTGACATAGCACACCTGAAGTAGCACATCTGACATAGCACACCTGACATAGCACACCTGAAGTAGCACACCTGACATAGCACACCTGACATAGCACACCTGAAGTAGCACACCTGACATAGCACACCTGACATAGCACATCTGACATAGCACATCTGACATAGCACATCTGACATAGAACACCTGACATAGCACACCTGACGTAGCACACCTGACGTAGCACACCTGAAGTAGCACACCTGAAGTAGCACACCTGACGTAGCACACATGCCGTAGCACACCTGACATAGCACACCTGACATAGCACACCTGACATAGCACACCTGACATAGCACACCTGACATAGCACACCTGAAGTAGCACATCTGACATAGCACACCTGACATAGCACACCTGACATAGCACACCTGACATAGCACACCTGACATAGCACACCTGACATAGCACACCTGACATAGCACACCTGACATAGCACACCTGACATAGCACACCTGACATAGCATACATTGATCAGATTCAGAAGTGATACGATTAGGAGACCAATAAAGCTGAGCAGATCAACTGAATATCTTCACAGGATGAGCTTGAATTTATATGTGGAGCTCAAAGATAGGAAAATGCAGCATTAATGTTTAGAATCATGGAGGAGTATAGGAAATTATTTAAGAACCAACAGAAGAGCTATTTAATAGATGTGTAACGCATTCACTCAATCTATGTGGTCAACATTCTTTTGGAAATTATAACCACTAGAGGCGCAGTTTAAGACCTTTTATTTGACCTATCTTTACTTTTTTAGGGGTGGGAGATGTACAAGTAGGCCAAAGATACACACGAGTTGAGGCCTATCTTTACTTTTTTAGGGGGTGGGAGATGTACAAGTAGGCCAAAGATACACACGAGTTGAGGCCTATCTTTACTTTTTTTAGGGGGTGGGAGATGTACAAGTAGGCCAAAGATACACACGAGTTGAGGCCTATCTTTACTTTTTTTAGGGGGTGGGAGATGTACAAGTAGGCCAAAGATACACAAGAGTTGAGGCCTATCTTTACTTTTTGTAGGGGTTGTGGGAGATGCACAAGTAGGCCAAAGATACACAAGAGTTGAGGCCTATCTTTACTTTTTTTAGGGGGTGGGAGATGTACAAGTAGGCCAAAGATACACAAGAGTTGAGGCCTATCTTTACTTTTTTTATGGGGTGGGAGATGTACAAGTAGGCCAAAGATACACAAGAGTTGAGGCCTATCTTTACTTTTTTTAGGGGGTGGGAGATGTACAAGTAGGCCAAAGATACACAAGAGTTGAGGCCTATCTTTACTTTTTTTAGGGGGTGGGAGATGTACAAGTAGGCCAAAGATACACACGAGTTGAGGCCTATCTTTACTTTTTTTAGGGAGTGGGAGATGTACAAGTAGGCAAAAGAGACACACGAGTTGAGGCCTATCTTTACTTTTTTTAGGGGGTGGGAGATGTACAAGTAGGCCAAAGATACACAAGAGTTTAGGCCTATCTTTACTTTTTTTAGGGGGTGGGAGATGTACAAGTAGGCCAAAGATACACAAGAGGAGGCCTATCTTTACTTTTTTTAGGGGGTGGGAGATGTACACGTAGGCCAAAGATACACACGAGTTGAGGCCTATCTTTACTTTTTTTAGGGAGTGGGAGATGTACAAGAAGGCCAAAGATACACAAGAGTTGAGGCCTATCTTTACTTTTTTTAGGGGGTGGGAGATGTACAAGTAGGCCAAAGAGACACACGAGTTGAGGCCTATCTTTACTTTTTTTAGGGAGTGGGAGATGTACAAGAAGGCCAAAGATACACAAGAGTTGAGGCCTATCTTTACTTTTTTTAGGGGGTGGGAGATGTACAAGTAGGCCAAAGAGACACACGAGTTGAGGCCTCTATCTTTAAATCTATTGACAATGTGGTGACTAATTACGTTAGCACAAAGTCTTCTAAAAAAAAAAGGCTCTTCTAAAAAAACAAAGCACTGTGATATAGAAGAAATAAAAATAAAAACAAGAAGAAAATGTCAGGCGAGCAATGACAAAGTAAGATGATGGACTAACTTTTTAATAAAAGAAAAAGAGGCTCATTCTTATGTGCATCGATCGTTTTTTAACTCTGAGCTTATTTCAACTCCTACTTCAAGCAATCATTGATGTAGCTGATAATGGGAGCAATCCAACCAAAAATTTTTTAGTTCAACAGCCAACAAAGTATTGTAGATGTCTGTTTCAAAATATTGGCGTATCTGATGATTTGTCACAAGACGATCATTCCAATAGAAATACCATGACGACTGAGAAGGGATTTATTGGCAACAAAAAGTTAGTCTTGAAGCAAATAAAAGTTGGCAGGTGCAGGATTCATAGGCCACTAAGACGTTAAAAATAGCTCTAAATCATTGAACATAGCCTTCAACTGTTTTTATCATCTGCTTATCTATGGCGTCTCATGTGAAAAAGGATTTTAAAAATTAAAATCAAGAACTTTTTGAGACATAGGAGAAAACGACACTTTCACAACGGGCAATTTGATTAAAAATGAAATCGTTAAAGACGTTGATTTTGATCAGGTTAATGATAAGTTTGAAAGTTTAAAGTCCAGAAAAAAAATGTACTTATGGTTGCATTGTTGCAAAATTGAACTATAGATTAATGGCAATGTCTTTGATTCCAAAAATTAAGGATGCGTGCAGAGTTTCACATGACTATGTAAACCGAGTGAACTGTAGTTAAATTGTGATCAACAACTGAATTTTAAAATTTCATAGACACTCATTTTATAGTTTTTGAACAATCGAATAACGTAGGTCATTATAAATTATATGTATTATAGCGCAACAAACAAACGAAAAAAAAAAGGGGTGGGGCTGGATGACACACTGAGCTGACCGCACCGGGTGACACCCACCCTAGTGACGCCACTGAATAAGGCCCCCTGAAAACAAAAAGTTGATATATCCAAGTACTATTAAAGAATGACTCTGAATGAAGTGAACAGAATTTTCAATACACACATTTCGTTTGGCTAAAACGTATCAGATGTCACGATGGCTGGACAAAAACAAAGACATTGATTTACCCTGTCCAGAGAAGAAAGTCCACGTCAGGCTTGATCTTGGACATGGCGTTGATGCTGTCGACCACCAGCATCCAAGTGGCATCACACCAATAGTCTCCATAGCGTGGCAGATGATCAGTGACGTTGTTGTTACAGGACAGCTTCTCGTCACCCAGACTGTGGTCATAGTGGAAGTCCGTCACATGCCAAAAATAGCCTGATAACAAACAGTATGGAAATTTAAGATATTGAAACATTTAGAAAGATTCTGATCACAGACTTATAGGCTACATACTGAGACAGACATCTATAAAGAGTGGGATATTGAAAGGGTACAGACATACTATTTTGAATTTCTCCCAACTTGAAGATGTATGATGAGTTACAGAGATGTTGGAGAGGTGGGGAGACACAGAATTAAAGGCATATCACTGAAATAATATCCCAGATTCGAATCCTAGTCAACTAATAAGGCTAGTGGCTTTTAATAGTTGCTTAAAAGAGAAAGGTTCTCATCAGATGTTTAATGTTAGTCTAGCTACATCTGCAAAGGTATGGGCCTAGTGACCTCTTCTATGACGTTGCCACAAAATTGTTTACCCTAAGGCTGGACAAATTTGTCACAGCTGTGACCTTCTCAAACACAATCTTCAATGAACGCGTCACATCTATGTATTACCACGTGACCCCACACCACTGCCAGCAAACTTATGAACTCCGGACTATTGTGGTGACAGTTCTATGCAAATTAGGCAAAATACACAATGTTAAAACATGCATCTTCAAAAGTAACAAATAAATAAACTATTTATTCATGTGACTCTCGTGCTACAGTGATAAGAGTGATAAAATGTCAAATACGTCACCTGCTTATCTGTGTAGCGGAATCAAAACAAACAACCGTGTTTATTTTATATCTCCAATCTGTTCCTAAATTTACAGTTGGCTTATAAAAAAATATCTTTTATGACACCTCTCCCTCCCCTGATTTGTATCATATTTGTATGCAATTTACTTGTACTGAAAAAAAATTTGAATAATGTATAACCTCTCTCCGTAACATTAAAAAAGAAATATATGTTTGGGAAAGAAATTGTACTTGACTGATGTGGCGGCATAAGTTGAATTAGTCCCCTTAATACTTTGTGTAGAGAGTTAGGTCGTCAGTTAAATATAGCTATGAAATCTTCTCTTTTTATAAGCACTTTGCTGGACAGTGGTTAGTGTAGCCTATTGGCTTGAGCTTAAGTCGTACAACTTGTTTTTTTTTCTTATATTTGTAATACATCTGAAAAGCTATCACCGTAACCCTTCATTCAGATACCCCCTTCTTCCCCCCCCCTTCTTCCACCCCCCTTCTTTTCCCAACTGGTCAAGACACATGAATTTTCGCTAAACAAAAACAATTGGTTAAAATATTTCTAATCGCATCAAATAACCCTAAAACAGTGCTACAACTGTAAAGGCCCACTTCAGTCATGTTCATAGTTGTACTGAAAATGATATTTACTTAGTAACAACAAAACTCACTTCTCGTTTCCTTGTGTTAGCCCTCTTCCAGCCCCGCCCCCATTTACCTTCCTCCTCTACCACTGCATTAACTCTCTGATTACAGGTACATCACGTAGGCTACCATCCATGTTTTAATATCCAGTTTACTTCTGACTCCACTTTCCAACGGTGTGACCCGGTCCTTGATTTTTGTAACACTCTCCTAACAAGAAATAAAATTGTATTTGACTGACATGTGTACTAGATCTAGATCTTCGATGTGGAGACCAGGTGAAGGCTAGACAAGTTACCGTGATTCGAAAGCTACAACACAACATTCTTACTAGTTGGCAAGTCACAAACACTACTAGGTAGAGACTATTTAGTTATTTATATACATTGCCATGTCTTTGGATTCAGCGCTCATCGCCATACTATATTAGCCAGATTATTATTTATAGATGCCAGATCAAATCAAAGAACATTGGGCGCAGACGTTCGCATCTCAAAACGAACTACAACAGTACAACTAAATCAAAGAATATTCTGTGATTAGATAATTGGAGACTAGATGTGACTAGACGATTGGAGACTAGATGTGACTAGATCATTGGAGACTAGATGTGACTAGACGATTGGAGACTAGATGTGACTAGATCATTGGAGACTAGATGTGACTATATGATTGGAGACTAGATGTGACTAGATGATTGGAGACTAGATGTGACTAGATGATTGGAGACTAGATGTGACTAGATGATTGGAGACTAGATGTGACTAGATGATTGAAGACTAGATGTGACTAGATGTTTGGAGACTAGATGTGACTAGATAATTGGAGTCTAGATGTGACTAGATGATTGGAGACTAGATGTGACTAGATCATTGGAGACTAGATGTGACTAGATGATTGGAGACTAGATGTGGCTAGATGATTGGAGACTAGATGTGACTAGATGATTGAAGACTAGATGTGACTAGATGATTGGAGACTAGATGTGACTAGATGATTGGAGACTAGATGTGACTAGATGATTGGAGTCTAGATGTGACTAGATGATTGGAGACTAGATGTGACTAGATGATTGGAGACTAGATGTGACTAGATGATTGGAGACTAGATGTGACTAGATGATTGGAGTCTAGATGTGACTAGGTGATTGGAGACTAGATGATTGGAGACTAGATGTGACTAGATGATTGGAGACTAGATGTGACTAGATGATTGGAGACTAGATGTGACTAGATGATTGGAGACTAGATGTGACTAGATGATTGAAGACTAGATGTGACTAGATGTTTGGAGACTAGATGTGACTAGATAATTGGAGTCTAGATGTGACTAGATGATTGGAGACTAGATGTGACTAGATCATTGGAGACTAGATGTGACTAGATGATTGGAGACTAGATGTGACTAGATGATTGGAGACTAGATGTGACTAGATGATTGAAGACTAGATGTGACTAGATGATTGGAGACTAGATGTGACTAGATGATTGGAGACTAGATGTGACTAGATGATTGGAGTCTAGATGTGACTAGATGATTGGAGACTAGATGTGACTAGATGATTGGAGACTAGATGTGACTAGATGATTGGAGACTAGATGTGACTAGATGATTGGAGTCTAGATGTGACTAGGTGATTGGAGACTAGATGATTAGAGACTAGATGTGACTAGATGATTGGAGACTAGATGTGACTAGATGATTGGAGTCTAGATGTGACTAGATGATTGAAGATTTATCATTTTTACAACATTATTTCTGTGATAGTAAATGTGATTGTTGTGTCAGGCCCGTCCTGTTATTGTAACCAGTAACCCACATTGCTGGCATGTCGAAAGAATGTGCTAATTAACAGATAGTATAATTGAATTCCTTTTAGGCCTATAAAAGGACGATCTAACATGAATAAAGCTGCATTTAAACAGACAAGAAAGTGTTTGTTAGTCACTACTTGCCTACTATTACATGGTGTCAGATGGACCGACTCCACCCGCCACAACCGCTGGAATTTAATGGAAATGTTGCAGAAAACGGGAGAAGTTTTAAGCAGCCGTTTCAAATTTACACAATAGCAAGTGGACTTGATACTAAAAGTAAAGAAGTACAGTCCATGACGTTCCTACATGTTATTGGCCACGAAGCAGTTCAAGTCTACAATACATTCCAGTGGACGGACGATGAGTGTGACGACTGCGATATCAGCAAGTCTTTTCATACACTGAATTGCATTTGAAACAAGTTTGAACACAAATACTGCCTCCCCAGGAAGAATGTGACGATTGAAAGGCATACTTTGTTTTCAAGAGAAGTCAAAATAAAGGAGAAAAGCTTTTTGACCGACCTCCAACTCAAGGCAAGGTCATGTGAATGTGAGTCACTAAAAGATTCACTAATTAAAGACCAAATAGTAGGCGGCATAAGAAATGACAGCACAAGAGCAAGACTTTTAAGAGAACCTGATCTGAACATTATCAAAACTGAAAACATTTGCCGAGCAGCGGAAGCAACTGAATGGCAACTCAAAGTCATGAAAGAAGAATGTGACGTTCAAGCGGTGTCTTCAGCTACAAAGAACTTTAGTAGAACGAAATCAACCTTGAACTGCGGCTATTGTGTCAGACAACATTTACCAAAGCAGTGCCCAGCTTACGGTAAAATATGTCACAAATGCCACAAAATGAACCATTTTTCTAGTGTATTCAGATCAAATAACATCCAATTCATCAATAACAAGACTGAAGCTACAGATGAGACCAAGTCTGAAACGTCTTTAATTGACAGTATTTGTTTCACAGAACCAATGTAATGAGTGGAATACAGTTATCATTCTAGAAAACAAACATGTAACATTTACATTGGATACAGAAGCACAAGTCAACATTCTTCCTTATAGGATTTTTAATCAACTTAGAAGAAAGAAACTTCAGAAGTCATCATCAAGACTTACTACATACAGTGGTGAACATTTAAAGGTTGTTGGCAAAACACACATGTTCAGTAAAAGAAAAAACTGCATGGATAGAGTTTCAAGACACAAACACTCTTTTGTTCCCCTAGCAATCAAATCATTAAATAAGAACAATCTGATTTAAACTTTGTCACATGTAAATTATGAGTGAGTCTGGTGTGAATGTACACTTTGGTTTCTTATAGTTATAATGTTTTTGGTTTGGTGTAATGCACAAATTGTAAGACAAATTTCCATACGGACAATAAAGATTATTATTATTATTATTATTATTATTCAGAGAGTAGATGTTTTAGAAGATGAAACATTAAACAACTATGCTGATGTTTTTACTGGCCTTGGATGCTTGGAAAAAGAGTATACAATCAAAGTTGATCCAAACATAAGACCAGTGGTACATGCAGCAAGAAAGGTTCCAGCGGCACTTCGAGAAGAATTGAAAAAAGAAGCTAAAACATCTGGTCAAGACCCATATTTAGCCATGCTACAGTTCAGAAATGCCCCAAGTCCAGATAGACCTTCGCCAGCAAGGCTGCTCATGGGCAGACGTTTGAAAACTAATCTTCCGACAACAAATACTTATCTCACACCACAAGTTCCAGACCAGAAAGAAATGGCCGATGTATGGAGAAAGAAAAAAAATGATCAAAGAAAATATTATGACAGAAAGGCTAGACGCAGTGAAAGACAACAGTTTCATCCTGGAAACAAGGTCTTTATGCAAAAGTATCCTAGAAGTCAATGGAAGCCAGCCACTGTCATCTCAGAAGCTTCAACGTCAAGATCACATTTTGTACAGACACCTGAAGAGGTTACATACAGAAGAAATAGAAAAATGTTAAGAAAGACATTTTCTAGACTAAACGAAACTCCAGATGTATTTGAATGGGACAATTCTGATACATCCTACGAATCGCAAGTTACATAACCTGAGACTGCGATTGCTAGTACAGCACCTGTTGTAACACAATACGGCACAGCCCCAGTGGTTACACTCTATGGCAGACCAGTAAGACCACCAAGCGTTTTCCTGATGTAGATATTTAGACATTTACTATTTAAACATTCATTATTTGAAATGCAGCCTACTGTGTAAAAGGCTTTATAATGTTTCTTACATTATATTATATAAATATTTAAACACAACTGTAGATCATTACTTACAACTTGTAAACATTATAGCAATGTTAGAATTTTATAATGTGGATGTTGTAACCTTTGAATAGTTACATTGAAATGTCTATTGGTTATCTATGTTATATGTCAATATTTTGTACTACGATAGAGAAATAGTTTTATAAGTGTTTTATCATTGAATGTTTGTAAGAAGGGAGATGTGATAGTAAATGTGAATGTTTTGTCAGGCCCGTCCTGTTATTGTAACCAGTAACCCACATTGCTGGCATGTCGAAAGAATGTGCTAATTAACAGATGGGGGGGGGGGATAATTGAATTCTTTTTAGGCCTATATATATAAACAGACAAGAAGAAAGTGTTTGTTAGTCACTACTTGCCTACTATTACAGACAAGAAGAAAGTGTTTGTTAGTCACTACTTGCCTACTATTACAGACAAGAAGAAAGTGTTTGTTAGTCACTACTTGCCTACTATTACAGACAAGAAGAAAGTGTTTGTTAGTCACTACTTGCCTACTATTACAGACAAGAAGAAAGTGTTTGTTAGTCACTACTTGCCTACTATTACAGACAAGAAGAAAGTGTTTGTTAGTCACTACTTGCCTACTATTACGGACAAGAAGAAAGTGTTTGTTAGTCACTACTTGCCTACTATTACAATTTCTCCCACTTCACATTCTCGTATCAAGTTGAAACTTGACACAATTGTTGAATGTTCCAAACAAAACACGAATAGATCAACAAAACAATATTAGTTCATCAAATAGTGGTAAGTCATACAAATCTGTTTGATATCGGAAAAGGGAAATATATCGTACAATGTTGAGAAATAGGCTTGTACGTGTGTTCTTCCACCTAGATCATTTATTTTTTTTAAGTATTTTTGTACATTGTTTACTTTTTAATTTTGTTTCCAGACCATCATTTATTCCACCAACATTAGGACTAAATACTGTAAATAGGTTGTAGAACTTGCTGAATTACAATGCTCTCTTCTTACAAAGTGCAAACATTTTTTGATATTTTTTGTATGGACTTTTCTTTGAAAAGCAAAAATAAAAAAGACATTTTAAAAGTACCATCAGACGGTTATATAATCTATTTATAGCTCTGACGTTGTTCTTTTTTTTCATTTTTGATCCTCCGGAGGGCGTTACTAACTTTAACTATGATATTGTCAGGCAGATCTAACAGTACAGCTTAATTGAAAATATTCTATCTAGAGTAGACAATTCTCAAAGCTTTGCCATCTGTGCTAGAAATTTCTTTGACTTGCTTACCCATAAAGTAAGCCTATGAGGCGGCGAGGGGTACATACACATACCACAGAGTAAGAACCGCTGGTCGGGTACGGGTAATCCCAATATTTACTCAGTACAGTAATCCTTGAACTAAACAATATTTGACAAATCTTGATTGACTCTACAATATGCATGCATACACTCTAAAAGCTTACGTAATGTGTCTAGTTCTTAATATCTTATATCTGAAGGACAAGAATGTATGCCTGCTCAGGTAATAAGGAGACAAATTGGGGTGGGGGGGTTGATTTTTTTATGATGGAATGTTGAAATGTGCCTTTGACAAAACTTATATTAACTGACTCTGTCTGTCTGGTCAATAACCCCTTAACTAATTTTACACGTTAATGCTCCCCCACCCATCCTCTTAAAACTATTATTTCTTGTATCTAACAAAAATGAATCAATTTTTTTAAAAATTAACCAATTAGTCAATTAATGATTGGTAATAAATTATTTGATTTGATATCGAAAAAGGGAAATAGCTTCTTCTTTTTTTTTTGTAATACAGTTGTAAGTGTGGAGCTCTTCCCCTTAGATAAGCTTTGTTATTTTTTTAAAAATGATTTATTATATTTTGATTGTTGTTTTTTTCTGGACGTCATTTAGAACATTCTAGGACATTTCCATCACGCACGAGCCACATCCCTGAAACAAATAAATCAAAAACAATCGTCGAAATAAATAAAACAATCGTCGAGTTTCAAGGAACCAAGTATTTGCAGCTTTATTTGTCGGCAACAGTGTTGAAGTAGCACCGTATCTAAGATTGGATATGACCCGAAGGCCTTAGTTTGTACATCACTGATATCTATTTTACAGTTTCTTCTATTTCCTCGTTATCCTTGTTTTGTTGGAGCGTTCAGCTGACTAGACAGACCATTACACGAGTTGCGCCTGTGGTTTCCAAATCAGGTAGCTCTCCATTTAGTTGTCTTTTTATTGTGTATTGTTTGGGTCTCTTGGTAAAGAATGCAGTTTTAGAGGACATGGACAGAATTCTCTGGTGACACTCCACGCGGGCAAATTTCGCTAGTACTAAGTTTTAGCTTCCGTAACATATGTTGTCTCACGACCTTCAAATTCTAGCACTGGAGACCATTAATGCTTTCAAGCCCAGTGCCATTTTTTCGTATACTGATGGATTGGCGGCGGCATCAGTAGATTATGGAAGAGCAGGCTATGGAGCCTACATTGAGTTTCTTGGCTCTGACTCAGTTTTGATGCGGCCATGGCAGTCTGTGAAGCCTTAAAAGTCAATGACTCAACTCGGCGAGGGGCATTTGAGGGCAACACAGATTGTACTGTACTAGAGACTTTGCAAAGCCCTGGAATATGGCCCCCCAATATCGACACTGTCATCATTGCCTCACAGAACATAACGCTATGGCACCCCTGTAATAATGCAGTGGGTACCGAGTCACATAGGTGTGACTGGCAACACTATTGCAGACTCCTCGGCCCACCTTAGAGGACAAACACCACCCACCGAACAGGCTGTAAATTTTCATCATGCTCTTTCCATAATTTGAAAAAAAGTGAAAAAGTGTTTTGAGTGCTGGGACAGGTCCCCAAAAGCCCGTGGAGTCTTGGAGCGCATGAGGCGCCCTGACCGCACTTCCTCGTGGTGGAGGCTGTCCAGGCCTGAGCAAGCTGTTATAGCACAATGCAGGACAGGCCACAGTCCTGTTGGCTCTTATTTCTCGCGGCTATGGCCAAATTTCGATTCACGGTGCCCCCGCTGCGGGGAAGAAGAGGAAACCGTGTCTCACATTCTTTTCGACTGCCCCAGACTAGCTGATCTCCGTCTCGACAGGTCTGGAAAAACCAAAAATTCTCGACCTGTATGGCGACATGTATACACTACGTAAGACAGCAGGGTTTCTTTCCAGGGTTTTTGCAAGAGAGGATGTAAGCCTCTCAAGCCCTCTCTCCAATGGAGTATGATGAGGATGTAAGCCTCTCAAGCCCTCTCTCCAATGGAGTATGATGAGGATGTAAGCCTCTCAAGCCCTCTCTCCAATGGAGTATGATGAGGATGTAAGCCTCTCAAGCCCTCTCTCCAATGGAGTATGATGAGGATGTAAGCCTCTCAAGCCCTCTCTCCAATGGAGTATGATGAGGATGTAAGCCTCTCAAGCCCTCTCTCCAATGGAGTATGATGAGGATGTAAGCCTCTCAAGCCCTCTCTCCAATGGAGTATGATGAGGATGTAAGCCTCTCAAGCCCTCTCTCCAATGGAGTATGATGAGGATGTAAGCCTCTCAAGCCCTCTCTCCAATGGAGTATGATGAGGATGGGGATGAATGTAAACATGGAATACGTAAACCGAACATTACTGGAAGATTGGGGGGGGGGGGGGGGCGCTGCACAGGACACCTGACCGAGATCATTCGATATAGGAGGCATCAACACTGAACATCCACGTCACAACCTGTGGGCCGTTTAGACCAATAGCTCGTTGCCACGTCGTACAGACCTGTGGAGGTGTAAACACACTTCTATCTGCATCTTTCTATCCAGCTGATGGGCAATTATTTCATGTCATCTTCCCCAGTTTTTAGTGTAAGACAAATAGCTGCCATTGACTATCAGCTCATTAGTTTGTGTGTTGACAAAATTACAGGACGAGTTTATGGGGAAATGTTTGACGAAGCAGGAGTGAGGGGAGATAACTAGAGAATAAAACATGAAAAACAAGCAAAATAATTTTCTTTTAAATCTGTAAATAAAATAACAAAGCTTATCTAGGGGAATAATGATAAAATTGCTATACTGCATATATAAACAAAATTTATTACCACTAAGTGATTAACTAATTGGTTATTTTTTTATTGATTCGTGTATTGTCATAGACTGTCAATAATAATGCAAAATTTCAACTTGAATTTGAGAAATAAAAGGTGGAATAAAAACATATACAAATAGTCCGTACATATAATATGAGAATGTATATATATATATATATATATTTCTCAATAAGTAGCATGCATTCCCCTTTCCCGATAACAAACATAATAATTAATGACCAGTAATTAATTAATTAATTTGGTGGGTTTTTTTTCTTATTGATTCATCTTTTGTTAGGTACAATAAATACTTGTGTAAAGTTTCAACGTCATCCGGGAATGGGTGTAGCAGAAATAACATTAACAAATTTCGTACCAGACAGACATAGGGCCAACAGACCGATATACAGACAGACAGAGTGAGTTGATATAAGCTTTGTACACACAAAAAAATAGAAGTTAGGGTAGAATTCATTCATTGATCCTGGTCGTGCGGTTTGCACGCTGGACTGTCGTTCAGAATTATCGATGGTCCCGGGTTCAAACCCTGCCCGCTCCCATCCCCTGTCGTCCTGCGGGAGGTTTGGACTAGGAAGTAAACTATCTTCAACTCTGAAGGAACATCCGAAACATGTCAAACATTTTACAAACATGTTTGGGCAGAAGTAACACTTTCATTGATGACTGTAAGACTTTTTATTTGGGACTTTGTTAGGGCAGAAGTAACACTTTCATTGATGACTGTAAGACTTTTTATTTGGGACTTTGTTAGGGCAGAAGTAACACTTTCATTGATGACTGTAAGACTTTTTATTTGGGACTTTGTTAGGGCAGAAGTAACACTTTCATTGATGACTGTAAGACTTTTTATTTGGGACTTTGTTAGGGCAGAAGTAACACTTTCATTGATGACTGTAAGACTTTTTATTTGGGACTTTGTTAGGGCAGAAGTAACACTTTCATTGATGACTGTAAGACTTTTTATTTGGGACTTTGTTAGGGCAGAAGTAACACTTTCATTGATGACTACGTTAGGATAGAAGTAAGTATTCAGTAGTGAATTTGTAAGGGTAGAAGTCAATTTTTAGTAGTGATTATGTTAGCTTACGGTAAAGGTTTTCAGTTATGTTCAGGTAGACGTTAGTTTTCAGTTATGTTCAGGTAGACGTTAGTTTTCAGTTATGTTCAGGTAGACGTTAGTTTTCAGTTATGTTCAGGTAGACGTTAGTTTTCAGTTATGTTCAGGTAGACGTTAGTTTTCAGTTATGTTCAGGTAGACGTTAGTTTTCAGTTATGTTCAGGTAGACGTTAGTTTTCAGTTATGTTCAGATAGACGTTAGTTTTCAGTAAAGACTACGTGCATTGTTGTGTTCATTATCTACATAAATGGAGGCCGCGCCTTTTGAGATCTTGACCAATGGAAAGCCCAAACACCAAACACTTCTTCTCAGGTCTAGAAAAAAATGCCATTTGGAATCACCTTCTGAGAAACCCAAGCAGATATTAGCTAGAACGAGGCCCATTCATTATCCAAGTCCTCCTCCCCCCCCCCTCCTCCAGATCAGAGTCCTCTGGTCCAGTCCTGACTTCCGCGAGTGACCGACGAATAAAAGACTGGTATCACAAAGACATTTTAGCTTTTTAATCATCCTCTCAGAAATCTAGGAGCTTGATTGCATTAGGCACTAGATATAAGGGTGTTATTGACGGTCGTTGACTGGTGGCACCAAACTGCTGGTAGAAACTAAACAGCTGTGGGCGTAATATATCTTAACTAATAAAACTTTAAAATTTTGAATAACTTCATTGTGAACAATACTAAATATAACTTGTATATACTTTTTATTGACAAAATCAAGTTGATATGAGATAAAATAAATCTACTAGACTTAAGTAATATTTTTAGCAAAATCTAACTCATTACAATAACACAACCTTTCAATCTCCCGTTCTGGATTTGTTTGTTTTAACTAAAACCAATGACAACATATTATTATTATGGCTTTTATATAGCGCTACTTTCATGCTTATAGCATGCTCAGAGCGCTATGGTCCAATCTCTTTTGTGGACCAGTGGGGGGGGGGGATGTATCTGTGAGCAGGTTTTTCCGTGCTGCCTTTAGACGCTCAGTAAACACAACTCGAACCTCGAGCCCCCTTCATAGGTAGCCAAGCCAAGCCAAGTTCAAGCGTACCTACTTAGCCTCTCGACTACGCTTCCCACAACCAATCGCCAATATCTTCCCACAGTCACCATAGAAACACACATACACTCCATAACAGTGGCGTAGTTAGGGTGGGGAAGGAGGGGGGAGAAATTGAAAATCCCCCCAGGCCCCCAGTTGAGGGGTCCCCCAAATGAGTGTTCGACATTGTTTTTTTTACATTAAATATTACGCAGGGGCCTCAAAAAATGTCAAGCCCTCCTCCGGGCCCCCAAGTGATGGCAACTTCCTATCTACGCCACTGCTCCATAACAAAGGTTCTATTTTGTTTTCTTATTAGCCTATTAATTCTTAACTCTGAAAGTTTACACTCAATTCCTAGTGCCGAGAAACACTTCTGAACCACAATTGACATAAACTCTTTTACAAAGATTGAACACGTGTGTTTGTTGGGTCTAAAATTACAAGTGACACAAAGTCTTTAACAAAAATTAAACGTGTGCGTTTGTTTTGTCTAAAAATATTCAGTTTGTTAAGAAGTCACGAATGTCTTTCAATATTTGATGTAAAACATCATTGAATTGAAAAAAATCTCTGGTTGTCTTTGATCTATTTACATGATTGATCCAATACGCTTCTGGTTACTCAACATGTTTTTAAAACTATATGGAGAGCTCCCTGATTTGGAAACCACTGCGCAGTTCATCTCCTATGTTGGTCTAGTCATCTGAACACTCCAACAGTTCATCTCATATATTGGTCTAGTCATCTGAACACTCCAACAGTTCATCTCATGTATTGGTCTAGTCATCTGAACACTCCAACAGTTCATCTCATGTATTGGTCTAGTCATCTGAACACTCCAACAGTTCATCTTCTATATTGGTCTAGTCATCTGAACACTCCAACAGTTCATCTCATATATTGGTCTAGTCATCTGAACACTCCAACAGTTCATCTCATATATTGGTCTTGTCATCTGAACACTCCAACAGTTCATCTCATATATTGGTCTAGTCATCTGAACACTCCAACAGTTCATCTCATATATTGGTCTAGTCATCTGAACACTCCAGCAGTTCATCTCATGTATTGGTCTAGTCATCTGAACACTCCAACAGTTCATCTCATATATTGGTCTAGTCATCTGAACACTCCAGCAGTTCATCTCATGTATTGGTCTAGTCATCTGAACACTCCAACAGTTCATCTCATATATTGGTCTAGTCATCTGAACACTCCAACAGTTCATCTCATATATTGGTCTAGTCATCTGAACACTCCAGCAGTTCATCTCATATATTGGTCTAGTCATCTGAACACTCCAGCAGTTCATCTCATATATTGGTCTAGTCATCTGAACACTCCAACAGTTCATCTCATATATTAGTCTTGTCATCTGAACACTCCAACAGTTCATCTCATACATTGGTCTAGTCATCTGAACACTCCAACAGTTCATCTCATATATTGGTCTAGTCATCTGAACACTCCAGCAGTTCATCTCATATATTGGTCTAGTCATCTGAACACTCCAACAGTTTATCTCATGTATTGGTCTAGTCATCTGAACACTCCAACAGTTCATCTCATATATTGGTCTAGTCATCTGAACACTCCAACAGTTCATCTCATATATTGGTCTAGTCATCTGAAAAGTCCAACAGTTCATCTCATATATTGGTCTAGTCATCTGAACACTCCAACAGTTCATCTCATATATTGGTCTAGTCATCTGAACACTCCAGCAGTTCATCTCATGTATTGGTCTAGTCATCTGAACACTCCAACAGTTCATCTCATGTATTAGTCTAGTCATCTGAACACTCCAACAGTTCATCTCATATATTGGTCTAGTCATCTGAACGCTCCAACATAACAATGAGAACGAAGAAGTAGAAGAAGAAACATGTTTTGACATACATTCCTTCATTCCCTTTTCACTCCCTCAACTCATCGACTCAATAACACGTGAAAGGAGGCGTCCTCTTAACATTGAAAGATAGGCCTACGAGTTCATTCATTTGTAATCGGAAATTTGTCTTCAATTTCTTCCTTTAATAAACAGATTAGGCAAACGTAATATAACTTAGTATTGGCGATTGCAAATTTAACAAGGTTACAAAGACAGTTTGTGTGGAAACACAAACTCAAAATCGGCCCCCGAAGTGGTCCACCCAGTCAGGCTTCAATATTTTCAGAAAGAACATCCAAATGAAATTATATCAAAGACAAATGAGAGATAAGAATGGAGAAAGAAGGTTGACAGATCTTGTGTAGAGCCCCAACGGTGCAGCAGATCAAGGGATAGGTGCAAGTGAATGCAAAGTTAGATGTGAACCTGGCCTAACTAGTACCCCCTTTCAGACCTTGTGGTCTATAGGGCAGATGATGTAAAGTTCATCTGTTTTTGTGGCCTACGGTTAACGAGGGTGTCATGTAGCCAGCACAACGACCAACCGCCTTTGCTTTTCCCCAACTTATGTCAGATACCCATTAGAGCTGGGTGGACTCAGGGGCGCCCAAGGATTCCAAAGTTGAAAATACCAGTCTTCACCAGGATTCGAATCCGGGACCCTCGGTTCGGAAGCCAATCGCTTTAACGCTCATCTACCGCGCCTCTCCTGGACTAACTGAAGTCTTATAAATAATGTAATTGTTTTGAAAAGGCTCAATCTCTATTTCCGATCCTTTGGTTGTTGACATTTTAATGAAGTTTTAAAAAATGAAGTTTATAAGATTACTATTCGTTTTAAATTAGATCTAACTTACAATGCATACTAATTAGCTTTTTCTCTTTAAAAAAACTGCTTGCATAACTGATTTTAAAAAATAGATTTTTCGCTTTCAGGAAAAAAAGTAGCCGTTGCATCAGAACTTTGAATGGTCTAAAATATTGTGATGTCGGATTTTCAGTATCTTTTCTAGTTTACGAGATCTAAACGGGACGGACGGACAGACGGACAGATATTTCACACAAAACTAATAGCGTCTTTTCCCCTTCCGGGGGCCGCTAAAAAAAGACTTAAATATGTGTGTTTTGTCATTAGATGAAGGTGTAAAACATCAGAATTATGTCGAGTGACAGCATTGCTAATAAAATCATACATTTGGATTTTCAAACCTGCATTGAATGAACAGTAAAAGAGAAGAAATGAAGTTTTACTTCTACATCCCTAACTGGAGGAGATGTCTATGATCTATCTGTTTTATAAAGTGCCACTTACCAACATCGCTTTGACCAAAACTAACGCCACTGATCACAAAGAGAACGACACAGCAGGAAAGAATCGCAAACAACTTATCCATCGCTAACACCAGGTGTGTCTAGTTATTTATTCTATTGCTTCCTTTCCAAGCCAACGAATTGTACTAATAAAGATCTCAGTCTACCGCGCTGCGCGCTAGGCTCTGAAAGCAGGACTTTTTTTTTTTTCTTTTATACTTGAGCCGAACTTGTGTTAGAGTGATCCTGGTCTAACGTCTAGTGATGTGTTACAGCAGTGGCGTAGCAATCATGGCACACTGGCCCACAATCAATAGGGGCCCAAATTGGTTGTGAGGGGGAAAAAATTCAAAATGTTATTTTTTAAAGCCGACTTATCAATAGATTATACTTCTTTCCGTTTTTAAGCACTATTGAATCTCTGTTTATGTGTAATTTTCAGTTGCACTGCATGGCACCTAACTTACTTTTGTAGGTAATTAAACATAATAAATACGATGTTTCTCTTGTTTTAAATATGTAGGCTTAGATCTAGAAAGAACTAATGGGGAAATAATTCAGATAGTCACAGGTAAAAAGTCTAAAGCAGTGATACCCACAATACGGCCCGAGGGCCACATCCGGTCCACCACGGGGCTCCATCAGGCCCTCCGAAACTAAGTGTAGAAAATCCCCTCTCGACAAAAAAAAAATACGTTTTTAAAAAAGAATATTTTTCTCTACTTTAGGATAAATGGATTGGAAACGATAATAATCCAACATTTTTTTTTTAATAAAGAGTGACTTTTTAATTTTAAAGGAAATAACATTGAACAGCTTAATGAAACCAAACACATCAAAAAAAATAAGGCGGCACTCTTGTTAGATTGTTAGATTACACGTAGAATGTGGAGGACTGATCAGAACATTTACCAAAAAAAGAGACAAGAAAATGAATCTGCTGTAAGTTTGCTACAGAGTTGTTCAGATTGTAAGTAGGTACATGAAGCCCTTTTTCGACTTCGAATGCGTAAAAAAAAAAGGTTGGTACCAATGATAGAAGAACTATGTCCTGACCTGAAAATAGTAATAGTGAACAAATAGATGCTATCTTACTAGATTTTTCTAAGGCTTTTGACAAAGTTCACCACCATAGTTTGCTTAAAAAATTAAAATATTTCGGCATTAATGGTCCACTGCATCAGTTGATTAAAGATTTTCTGATAGGGAGAGAACAAACTGTAATAATAAATGGCTCTAAATCAACACCAATAACAGTAAACTCAGGTGTACCTCAAGGAACAGTCTTGGGTCCACTACTATTTTTAATTTACATAAATGATTTACCAAATTGCATTAGTTCAGGAACAAAAGTCAGATTATTTGCAGACGATTGCATAATATATAGAACAATAAAAACAAAACAAGACACAGATATTTTACAAAGAGAATTAGATGAATTACAGAAATGGGAATCAAATTGGAGCATGTCTTTCCACCCAGAAAAATGTCAGTTGTTAAGAGTAACAAAAAAACTAAAACAAATTAATTCCACTTATCTTATTCATGGCAAACCAGTAACACAGACTAAAAACTCAAAATACCTAGGTGTTATAATAAATGAAAAACTGTCATGGAATCCACATATTGATGAAACTATTAAAAAAATCCAACAAAGCATTAGGGTTTATTAAAAGAAATTTCTATAAATCAAAAAAGAACATAAAACTAAAATGTTATTTAACCTTGGTTAGGTCAATAATAGAATATGCATCCACCGTGTGGGACCCCTCAATTCAAGAAAACATTAAGAAACTGGAACAAACACAAAATAGAGCAGTGAGATTCATAACAAACGAATATTCACATTTGACTAGAGTAACACCATTAGTAAAATCACTAAATTTAGAAAGCCTTCAGGACAGAAGACTCAAAAGTAAAGTAGCAATTATACATAAAACACTGAACCATAATCTTCAAATACAAAAACAAAATTTAATAAAATGCTCTGAAAGACACAAAAATAAAGGCACATTCCTCGTCCCATATGCTAGGACAAATTTGTACAAATACTCCTTCTTCCCTAGTGCTATTAGAGCATGGAATGGGTTGCCTGAGCTAGCCAGAAAAACCAGTGACTTGGCAGAATTTAAGTCATTGGTTAATATGTATGACTAAATGCATGACGCGTAGGACGTAATCATCTTCTTTTTTGAAGTAACGTCTGTATTATATAAGATAAGATAAGATAAGATAAAGAAGAATGCTGTTGAAGTTGTCAACTTTTCTCATGACAATCATAAGGCGAGTGAACGATTCAAAACAGACAAAGCAAATTTCGAAATGTTTCATATTGCTTCTAAGACTAAGACTGCTTTATTGATCCTTACGGAAATTTGTTGGGATTACAAGGCCTCTTTTCTCTTATAAAGACAAGTCTACCGGCTTATCTGGTACAGTTCAAAATGCAAGGAAACACCACTAGAAAATTCATGTCAAAGAAGTTTCAACCATCACAAAGAATCTTCCTCTTGCTTCTGAAAGATGAGTAATGGTGCCACAAGTATGGTTGACAGCAAGAGTGTTGTTGAATCAAATGGAACCGATGAGCCTCTGAAGCTTCGTACATTTAATTAATACCTTACTTATTTAGACTTAGGTCCTCCCGCGCCGTTCGGCGCATTGGGCGGCAAGCTGTCTCCATAAAGATCTGTCATTGGCAATGTCTGAAGCCTCCTCCCACCTGGTGTCCACTGTTCTGAGGTCATCCATGAAGGTGTGACGCCAAGTTATACGAGGACGTCCCTGTTTGCGCTTTCCTCGTATTGGCCTCCATGTCATCGCAACTCTTGGTATGCCTAGTTCATTTTGTCGTAGAACATGTCCCGCAAACCTCACTAAGTGTTCGACTCCTAGTTCGGCATAGGATTTCCTTGTTTGAGACCCGATCTGTGTAACTTACTCCCAAAATCCGTCTAAGCCATTTTTGTTGTGCCACATTTAGTCTCTTCTCAATTTTGACACATGACTTCCATAAATACCAATTAAAACCAAGAAAATCTATTTCCATGTGATGATGATCATGTTCAGATTGAACAGTGCTAGTCGTTTCGAAAATCCCTCTTCGGCCTGATTCGGCCAATGTATCAAGTGCCGAGAGATGCAACTGGAACTGGTTGACTTAACGAAGCTAGACATCGCTGCTTGATACATTTCTAGAGATTCACTCTGTGTTACTTGCAGAAACTTTTCTAAATCTCCGATAACAGGCGTTAACTGATACTAATTACAAGCATTTATTTGTGAGGACAAACCTTTTCAGTGATGAATCGGCGCGAAACCCAAGCTACGTAATCGTCTCAAGGACGAACGTCTAGAATTATAGATTTACTCATCATTAAGTCTTAGGTTAGGGATTCATCTTTAATTGGCATCTCATTTATGCAACTGGATATTTAAAAGTTGGTTTTGGATAAACTTTTTGAATTAATGCAAGTACTAGATTCACTGGTTTCTAATAAAAATGGTTCATTGTTTTTTCTTGATGTGGTCCGCGACAAGAGTGTCGGAAATTAAAATGTAGGTACTTTGATAAAAATTTTAAACTCAATATATTGTAATGAAACTAATATAGTTAGAGCTCTTTAAACTGGGTTTATTGATACCTAATTTATGCTTATAAGTTAATTAGAACAGAAGTTATAGCAATTTTAGTGTCGAAAATTTTGCCTATATTTAAAAAAAAATTGTGACCGAAAAAGGAAAATTTGCAATAAAAAACGTGTAACTTATAAACTATTTGAGTTATTTGCATGAAGATTTCACCAGAAATGGATGATAATGTCCTGATATTTATTTTACTTTCAAACAACGGATAGACTTTGACGAAATTTTCTTATTAATTTTTAAAGTGAGGTTACTTCTAAAAAAGAAACGATCTTCGAAGAAGTACTTTGTCACATTTTAAAGACTAACTTTTGAACCGTGAGAGATAATTAAATACAATTTTAAACAGAGATGCTTGATTATCTTTTGTTACTGACTATACCTTTAAATTATACATAGAAGTCCAAGAAAATATTTTACACTTCATTCCGAGGCACCACGTGTCAAAAAAAAAACAGAAAAAGTACTTTTTTCTGTTAAAAAGGCTGTAATTTTTTAACTTTCAGAGATATATGAATAAAATTTTCAGCAAAAATGCAAGAATTTAATTGTGTTGTTCTTTTCATTTTTTTGAAACCTGAGATTGAAGTTAGCACAAAATTTTTTTTGGTTATAGAACTGTGGCGACAGTAAGTAAATGTAATACGTCACCAGGTCGAAAATAATTTTTTGCTTACCCTCAATGATGGTGGCAGAATCTGTAAAAGTATTAAATTACATCCATGTCTGTTGCTGCCACATTAGTGTGTATGACAATAATGTCACACCGCAGCCACATCTCCTTCTTGAGCTCTGCGATGCTGCCAGGCGTCAAAGTTAGTGTAACATCCAATACAACTTAACTACACCACTACTGCTCCCTGCCTCTGCATCATCAGTGTATGTTTTGTTTGTTTTACATGTTTCGGATGTTCCTTCAGAGTTGAAGATAGTTACTTCCTAGTCCAAACCTCCCGCTGGACGACGGGGGATGGAAGTGGGCTGGGTTTGAACCCGGGACCATCGATAAATCCAAACGACTGTCCAGCGCGCAAACCAGGCAGCCAGCCATCTGACTATCATGTCACCACAATCACCACCTAGTGGCACACCACTGCTAGTTACGCCCCTGATGAAGTTTTCTGTGAAAATTTAAAAAATATTTATAATTGAATAATTGTCTTTAATTTGATTTTCAATTAATTATCATATTCATTATTTATTAGAATTTGATTTATTTTAGAAAAGTTATTTTTAAATCACTGGTCTAAAGCAATTATATATACTCTGTACTTTTTAATATTTTTTTCAAATTCAGAGCTACCTCCCTTGTTACTGTACAAAATAATTGATAATTATTAAAACATGCTAGTTTAGTTTTGTTTTCCACTTTTTGTGACGATTAGATCTCAGATTTGCTTACAATTACATCTATTCCTGTATAGATATATCTAAAATTTATCAAGATGCCAAAAGAGAAAGTACAAAAAAAGTCACGAATTCATCAAAATGTTGCACAGGTGCAACAACGACAAGGTGATTTTTCCATTTTCTTGCCTCATTTACTATAATTTAGAGTCTTATCTTATCTTATATAATACAGACGTTACTTCAAAAAAGAAGATGATTACGTCCTACGCGTCATGCATTTAGTCATGCATATTAACCAATGACTTGAATTCTGCCAAGTCACTGGTTTTTCTGGCTAGCTCAGGCAACCCATTCCATGCTCTAATAGCACTAGGGAAGAAGGAGTATTTGTACAGATTTGTCCTAGCATATGGGACGAGGAATGTGCCTTTATTTTTGTGATTAATAATATGTCATGTCATGAAATATCTGATTGTGATACTGATATCATATTTAATAATTTATATAGTTATAGTAATAGTAATACAATATCAATAGTATCTCAACTCAATATCATTATCATTGAATATGTCAATACTGTGACTAGACTAGTGTAACTAAGAGTGAAGTTACAGTGAGTGTGTGGTGTGTGTTTTGTCAGTTTTGATTTACAGAAAATTAATATATTATTATTATTCTTTTTATTTTATTTTCAATAACTTAGCTCTAGACTCTAGTAATTGATGTTTTTCTGATGTAATTTTTATATGAATATAATGTGAATCCAAAACAGTCAGATTTTCACTGGGTTTCTATGTGACTTCACACATAAAATTTAGTAATTAAAAAATCTCTGCTGAATCTAGTAAATCTAGCGGAAAACCATACAGTTATGACCGACTATTCGTAGTCTAGGCTAGCCTTACACTGACCACTTTGTTAGAATTAGTCACATCTATTTACTTTTTGAGACAAGGAGGGGTCTCTAGAGATGAAAATGCTACTTTTTTTTTCCTCGAGTTGGTTTTATACTAATGCTTTTACATCTATTTATATTATATATTGTTACGAACCTCACTGTCCAGGCTCTCTTCAAACTGCACAATACACCACCACGAACTTAAAGAACCTCACAACTCAGGGCTCCAAAGTAACAGTAGCAATTTAATTTCAAATACATTAGAACACTGTACAGTTGGCAACAATATTACACTAACTGTCCAAAAACCTAGCCTTGCTCTGCCTGACTTCACACACCATGCTGTTTCTAACTTTGCCTCGTACTGGTCACATTGCGAGGTAACGTGAAGTGTCTTGACTCAAATACACTTGCTCTTATATAGGGTATCTACTGGCCTTCCAGAACTGGATGGAACGCCGCTTGACCGCTCAGGTTGATTACAATAGCTGTGACTTGCGAGCGTAATATTTACACACAGGTCGTTGCCGAACTGGCGTGTACTGTCACTGGTCACGGTTGACCGCTAGTCTAGTGCTGGACTGGGGCGATTTGCGTAGGCTAAAAACAGCCGTCACTAGCCTAACAACTACTGTAAGAAAGCAGTGATATGATTGGTTAGATCTAGATTTGCTTTCAGAATTGTTGAGGGAAGTGGTAAAATGTTTACTTTTACAACTTTCTAGGCAGAATTTAAATATGTCAATAACTTCAAATTTGAAAAACCATTGCAGTTTCCCTTTAATAGTTGCTGATACTATTAGTTTTACCTTAGCCTCAGCCGTAACTTGATGGCTTATCTGCTTAACCTTAACTTGTTAAGTAATTAAGTTCCCAACTGGGACTGGGTACACTAGACTCTAACTAATAATATAATATAGTAAAGTTACTTAAATTTTTTAAAGTAACGTCTGTAATATATAAGGTAAGAGAAGATAGAATCTAATCTAATTTAATAGCATATATATCTCCAGTATTAGAATCTGGTAGAAGTAAATTTGTAGCTCACAAAGCTAATTTCATTAGTATTTATCATTTTTACTAGTTTAGGGTGTAAATATTGAAGGAAATTAAGAAATTATGAGGTCATGACCTGAATTAAATGTCACAGTGGTGTGAACAAAATGGTGACATTGTCGTGACAACCCAATTTTATTTCAATTACAAAAATGCTTTCTTAAAAAACTTGCATGATGAAACTCTTTAAAAACTATCTAGATCTATAGATAATTATATTTGCTACAAGATTATGCATTTATTTAATAATGAAACACAATTTCTTCTATAAAATATCTGAAAAACTGAAAATCTTCATAGTGGTCATAGTTGTTTTTTGTTTTAAATTAGTATTCGATGTTGACGATAGATCGTTTTAAAAATTGTTAGAAATACAGCCAGACATATTGTACTATCAGGCAATTTACTGTCCTTACAGTTGTCACGACTGTTTAGTCTGTTGTCAGTGTTGACACTCTTCATCTCTTGCAATAATAAAATTGTAAGTCAAATCCAGTGATTGACTTAAATGACATAGCACAGTCAAATGATAATCATATGATAATGTCAAAGTATTAGTATTTAGATCTAGATAAATCTAGCTACTGTACTCTATTTTAATAAAAATTAATATTACTAAATAATATAATTATAATATTATAGATATAATTTATAGGTCTAGTCAATCTAGAAAAAGACATAGATATAGATTATAGAAAGATAGAATATAGATAGAACTATTATTATTAATATATATAATTGATTTTAAGGTTTATCTATGTATGTTCATCATGGACATTAAAAACTGTTTGAGCAATTCTGGTAAAACTTGAAATTATAAATGTTCCATTGATCATGGCGGAGATAGTAGTGTATGTTTAATGCCTCTCAGCCAATCTGGGGTCCTAAAAATAAAAAATTACTAAATATATCTCTATTAAAGAACGAAATTTTTCAACAAATTGGATAATGCTGTTTTCACAGTATTTTATATATATTTCATATGAATATGTTTTTAAACTGGTAAACCCATTTTCACACACTAATTTTATTTTCATGGTAAAGTAAAAAGAAAGGGAACATTCACCATGTTTAACATAAATCTAAACCCAATCCACTAGATTAGTAATACCCAAACTAAGACCTGCAGGCCGCTGGTCATATCTAGCTATTAAGTTATAAATAATAAAGTTAAATTATAAATATGACTATCATGTCACTATGTCTATTGTACAATGTGAAATCATTTTTATGCTAATAAGTCCTAGATTATATAAGGCCTAAGATTAAAAGAATATGGTCTGAAGTTTAGTCAGAATAAAAATTAATGTCTTCGACTTCCAAGGCCTAGTGATATATATCTAAATTTGTAGATTTTAGTACATTTGTATTCTTGTTTTCTGGTGGATAGAACTATACATATTTAAACTGAATAATTTGAACACTCACCTATTTCCAGTTGGCTGAAGTAGACTATTTCAACCTTACATGCACTTACATGAAACAAATATCTAATATTAAAAGCATGATTTTATTTACAGGAATATCCTTCAGAACAGATATTGGTCAACACATCTTAAAAAATCCTATGATAGTTACAAACATGGTTGAGAAGGTACAAATGCTATTATTTTAAAAACAACACTGATCTTTAAGAACATAGCACTACTTACTTTTTTTTTCTTAACTTTTAAAAGGGCTTGAATGTACACCTTTTATTTTCAAAACTTGTTTTTAGGCAGCCCTTAGACCTTCAGATGTTGTTCTGGAAGTTGGTCCTGGCACAGGAAATATGACTGTTAAACTCTTGGAAAAGGCAAAAAAAGTAATTTCATTTATTTTTAATTGTATACAAACAGTAAAGAGTTTTCTAATTGTATGAATAATTTTTTGCAATAGTTGGTAATTAGCTGTTGATTAATAATTAGCTTTGATAACCATTTAACGAACCTGCAACACCCACCTATTATAATAGCAGTTTTTTTTTTATATTTTATGCATGGAAAAAACAAAGTAAATACAAATCATTTGTTTACACAACTTACAAAAGTCAGTCGTAATGGGTTACATAGAATCCTATACAAATATTTAACATAGTACATGGGTTAACACTTAATCCTTTCAGTCTTGTCCAGTTGAGGTCTAATACACATTTACAGCTACAACAATAAAGGATTTACTCTTCGCAATATTATTACAACTAATAAACTAAAACATTTAATGCTTCTCTTTTTTTAATTTAGGTCATTGCTTGTGAAGTTGATCCTCGGATGGTTGCAGAATTACATAAAAGAGTACAAGGATCGTACGTACATTAACATTTTGTTTTATTCAAACATTACATAGGTATATACACATATATACATGTCATTCATGACATTCTTGTTATTGTGAGATTAAATAAAAGAGAAATGAGGACTAAGTGGTAGAGTGCTTAATTCCTCAGCCAAAGTCCTAGCTCAAGTCTTGGCTTTCAGTTGTTAAGAAGATGGATGTTCCACCCAACTTTAATGTGTACCTGACATTTGTTGAGCAAAGTATATGATGTTGATCAATATTTTCACCATACACAACACACAAGTAAAACTCAAGTCACTTTTGGGACTTAAACATACCTTATAAACTTTGAGGTCTCAGTGGGAAACTTGAACTTTACTAGTATGGTAAGAGATATGAATCAGTGCCCAAAAAGTATGGTAAGAGATATGGATCAGTGCCCAGATCTGGGTATTTTTCATTCTATAGATTTAAGCATGTGTGATCATCCAGCTCTAATCAAGTCTTAAAAGCCATTAAAAAACCTGTGATCAAGTCTTTCTTATAATATACTAACAACACTCTCATGTTTTTTTTTCTTTTATGTTAAACTGTATGAATATTTTTTTTTATTTGTGAATGCTTTAGACCAGAAGCTTCCAAATTACAAGTCATGGTTGGAGATGTTTTAAAGACAGAGTTACCTTTCTTTGATGTGTGCGTTGCTAACTTACCCTACCAGGTAGGTTAACAATAGGTTGTTTCCTGTCTTTGGTGCTGTCACGTTATGTACAGTACTTAGAAGTAGATTGTAAAAGCAAATTTTCTATTGAATACATCAGCTGTGCTGTTTGTCCTTACTACTGAGTAGGCAACCTCTGTCTGACCGTAGCTGATGTCCAGGTTTTCATCTCATGTTTCAAAACTGGAGGCCATAGAATGTTTCCTTTCCTTTAGTGTTTTGGACCATTGGGGCACCATTTGTCTGACCATAGTTTCTTTTGTCTTCATCATCTTTCTTTCCTCAAGTATAGAAAATTTAAAGAAACCAAGGCAGAAAGAGTTTACAAAAAGTATATAAAAATTAAACACCTAACCCAAAAAGTAAGCAGACAGCTGCAGAGTGAATTCATAAACAATTTAATATCTAAAGATAACAACAAAAACCTATGGTCATACATTAAGTCTAAGAAAATGGAAACAACAGGCATAGCACCATTAAAAGATGAACATAACATAATACATAATGATAATGAAACTAAAGCAAACATCCTAAACAAATACTTTGCATCAGCATTCTCAGCCCCAGGAGACAAAGACATATTTCTTAATTTGAACCAAGTAGACAACATAGAAGATTTAGTAGTACAAGAAAATGGAATTCAAAAACTATTAGCCAACACCAAACCAAATAAAGCGTCTGGACCTAATGGTATTTCAGCTAAATTACTCAAAGAACTAAGCAATGAGCTAGCCCCAGTGTTCAAAATACTCTTTCAGGCATCGCTTAACCAGGGCAGAGTACCAAAGGACTGGAAAGAAGCTAATGTCACCCCCCTATTTAAAAAAGGAGAAAAATCTGATCCAGGAAACTACAGACCAGTATCACTTACCAGCATCACATGTAAAATCCTAGAACACATAATATGTAGCAACATCATAAACCACTTAGACGAACAAAATGTCCTCACCCCATACCAACATGGCTTTAGGAAATATAGATCATGTGAAACACAACTAATAGGACTAATTGATGATTTTTCAAAAGGTTTAGATAATAGTGAACAAATAGATATCTATGCTATCTTACTAGATTTTTCCAAGGCTTTTGACAAAGTTCACCACCATAGTTTGCTTAAAAAATTAAAATATTTCGGCATTAATGGTCCACTGCATCAGTGTATTAAAGATTTTCTGATAGGGAAAGAACAAACTATAATAATAAATGGCTCTAAATCAACACCAATAACAGTAATCTCAGATGTACCTCAAGGAACAGTCTTGGGTCCACTAATATTTTTAATTTACATAAATGATTTACCAAATTGCATTAGTTCAGGAACAAAAGTCAGATTATTTGCAGACGATTGCATAATATATAGAACAATAAAAACAAAACAAGACACAGATATTTTACAAAGAGAATTAGATGAATTACAGAAATGGGAATCAAATTGGAGCATGTCTTTCCACCCAGAAAAATGTCAGTTGTTAAGAGTAACAAAAAAACTAAAACAAATTAATTCCACTTATCTTATTCATGGCAAACCAGTAACACAGACTAAAAACTCAAAATACCTAGGTGTTATAATAAATGAAAAACTGTCATGGAATCCACATATTGATGAAACTATAAAAAAATCCAACAAAGCATTATGGTTTATTAAAAGAAATTTCTATAAATCAAATAAGAACATAAAACTAAAATGTTATTTAACCTTGGTTAGGCCAATAATAGAATATGCATCCACTGTGTGGGACCCCTCAACTCAAGAAAACATTAAGAAACTGGAACAAACACAAAATAGAGCTGTGAGATTCATAACAAACGAATATTCACATTTGACTAGAGTAACACAATTAGTAAAATCACTAAATTTAGAAAGCCTTTAGGACAGAAGACTCAAAAGTAAAGTAGCAATTATACATAAAACACTGAACCATAGTCTTCAAATACAAAAACAAAATTTAATAAAATACTCTGAAAGACACAAAAATAAAGGCACATTCCTCGTCCCATATGCTAGGACAAATTTGTACAAATACTCCTTCTTCCATAGTGCTATTAGAGCATGGAATGGGTTGCCTGAGCTAGCCAGAAAAACCAGTGACTTGGCAGAATTTAAGTCATTGGTTAATATGCATGA
Source organism: Biomphalaria sudanica (assembly GCA_036873155.1). Lineage (NCBI taxonomy): Eukaryota > Metazoa > Mollusca > Gastropoda > Planorbidae > Biomphalaria > Biomphalaria sudanica. The sequence continues at coordinate 200,111 of JAZGLO010005637.1, read as the reverse complement.
CTAAATGCATGACGGCTAGGACGTAATCATCTTCTTTTTTGAAGTAACGTCTGTATTATATAAGATAAGAAGATAAGTACTGTTCCCTGTAGGAAGGCTTTAGTTAGCCATGTGAATCTTGGAATATAGCATTAAAATCTTAGTTTGCACTTTTTTTACTGTGGTCAGAAGATCATAATAGGGCCTTATTGCCATTGTGATCCTGTTTTGGGTTTCTTAATTGGTGGTGTGGTGTTTGTAGGTAATAACTAGAATCTTCTGTAGCATCTCAATTCTGTCTAATTCTGCAGTCCATGAATTGCAAGTTTTTTTTTAAAAGTCACCATAACCAAGGAGTGCATCTGTCTGATTTTCATGCCAAGGACTATGCTTTTGTCTTTCCAAATTGTATTTTTTTTTAGCTTCACAAGTACTACTCTGGACTGGGCAGTCGATTGGTGATTTGGTAAGTCCTCTGTCCCCACTCACTATCTTAGTCAGCAAAACGCAAGTTTGTAATTTTACTTTCAGCAATGCTAACAGTACCATTATAAGCTTCAGGAGCATCCTCCATCATCTTATTGAAATATCTTCCTTGAAAGCATTTTATGGTTACTGTTACTGTTTTTCTAGACTCCAGCTGATGCCTACAGATTTGTCTAGGTATATGAACGATGGTTGAGTCTAAAAATTATCTCATCATTTTACAGATTTCATCCCCATTTGTATTCAAGCTTCTCCTGCACAGACCATTTTTTAGGTAAATAATTGAAGTTCATACAGCAGTAGCTCAGATCATAAATTTTTTTATTCAACAATGCTAGGTTAAAGTTAATGAACTTTTAAAGGTTCATCTTTTCTGAGCTGTTTTGTTGAAAGTCAGGACCAAAAAAAAAAGCCTTTTAATTTTTAGTTGTAATTATTAGCAGATCCATCAAAAGATTTCTTACTAAAGTTACATTTTTATTAAAACAATTTGTTAAAAACAATGATTCTGTCATGACTAACTTGTTTTTTCTTTCTAGCAAGTTAAGAATAGATTAAATTTTTTGATTCCCTAGATGTGCTATCTTGATGTTCCAAAGAGAGTTTGCACAGAGGCTGGTGGCCCAGCCAGGGGACAAGTTGTATTGTCGTCTCTCTGTAAATACTCAGCTCTTGGCCAGAGTGGACCACTTGATCAAAGTAAGTAGTGCAAAGTTAACATTCATTTTACTGCAGTTCTACAATAATATATGAATGTTTTCAATAGGATAGATTACTTTGTTATATTTAAGATATTTCAATTTTATAGTACATATTTTACTAATTGGAAAAGAGGACGAGGGGGTGAAATCCATATAATTTTATATAATAATTATGTGCTTCAATGACAGGTTGGCAAAAATAACTTTCGCCCACCCCCAAAAGTGGAGTCCAGTGTTGTCAGAATTGAACCAAGAAACCCTCCACCTCCAATTAATTTCAAAGTAAGTTCTATTTTTGCTGATAATTAAAATCAATTGGGGTAACATAAAATCCTCTGAATAGCTGGGATGTTTGGTCTACACTAGTCGTTATGCTTTCACCACCGATTTAGTAAGCATTAAAGTTTTTGCCTGTTTGTTTTTTGAGTATCACCAATTTATTAAGCATTAAAGTTTGCCTTTATTGTTTTTTTTTTTACTTGACATGATCTCATGGCGACCCAACTTAAGATTATACCAAATAAACTATTTAGTACTGAGTTGAACACTTGATGCTAACAATGCCATAATTATATGCTTTTTTTTTAAGGAGTGGGATGGTTTATTGAGGATTTGTTTCTCAAGAAAAAACAAAACAATTGGTGCATCATTCAGGTGAGTTCCTTTAAGTTTCAATCTTGTCTTCCTATGTATTATCTTAATCCTATTATTAGTCAAACTGTTCATCTGGTTATTGAAATAAATTACCTTTTATTTCTGTCATCAGGTTTACCAAAGTTTTGGCTGTTTTGGAAAAGAATTACAGAGTATCCTGTTCTTTCAAAAATATTGTAAGTCGGTTTCTTTTCTAATACAATTTTTTCCTCTCATTTCCAACAAAAAGACAACAATGGCCAATTTTTTTTTTTATCATTTTTAGACAGTACCTGATAATCTAAATGTGAAAGAAATGGTAACAGACCTTCTACAGAAAAATGGCTTCGAGGAGAAAAGAGCCAGATCTATGTCTATAGATGATTTTATTGAGTGAGTAGTCTGTAAACAGGAACATTTATCCTAATAATAATAATGTCCAGACAATCCATGAATTGTGCGACTAATTGTATGTTTTTGTAGCATCACTGTCCTGGGTATTCATGGTAATAAAACTTGTAGACAGTTGTCTCTATAGTTGGAGCATGTTTGTTATTTGTTTATCATGACACTGACATTTCATTTTTCTGTGTTTCAGGTTGTTGAATATGTTCAATTCAGCAGGCTTCCATTTTGTTTAATACAACATGTTGTATATATTATATATTTTGCCTATTTATAGAATTGCTTTTGCTGTAAACAACACATTTTCATGCTTAATAAATGTTTTGAAAAATTTAATTTTCTTTATTTGTTATTGGACCTTGAATTATAATTATTTTATTTGGCATTTGTAGAAAATCCCTATCAGTTTAATATTCTGTCTTGTACTGTTAACTAAATAGATACTTTTCTATAATTCTTTTAATTGCATAATGTAAGTTCCCCTTTCAGACCTTGTGGTCTCTAGGGCAGATGATGTAAAGGTCATCTGTTTCTGTGGCCCATAGTTAATGAGGGTGTCAGCACAACAACCACCTTTACTTTTCCTCAATTAATGTCAGATACCCATTAAAGCTGGGTGGACTAAGAGACACCCAAAGATCCCGAAATTAAAAATCCCTGTCTTCACCAGAGATCCGAACCCTGGTTCGGAAGCCGAGCGCTTTATCGCTCAGCTACTGCGCCTCCAAAAACTACCGTCACAGATCATGCAGTCTATAGGTCATCTGCTTCTTTGGCCAATGGTTAACGAGCAGGGTGTCATGGCCAACCACCTTTACTTTCCCCAACTAAAGTCAGATACCCATTAGAGTTGGGTGAACTCAGGGGCGTCCTAAAAATTCTGAAATTCAAACCCAGGACCCCAGGTTTGGAAGCCAAGCGCTTCACCACTCAGCCACCACACCACTTTACTTACTTTTGACTTATTTGTAGACAATCCTCTCTATCAGTTTACTATTCTCTGTGCTTGTACTGTTCACTAAATAGATATACAACTTTTCTATATATAATTCTTTCAAATGCATAATAGTTGTTTTTTTTTATTTTGTTGAGACATTATGATTCCTTTTTTTTTTTTTTAAACAAAAAAGGATTTGTAAAAATCAATTCAATTCACTCTTTGAGTTAATAAGCCCATGTATTGTTTGAATCAAGTTGTCAACATACTAAACAACAGAAACACTAAACAGATCACTCATCAAAACAATGTTTTTCTTTAATGTTTTTCTTTTCATTAAACAGATTTTAAATAGATTTAATTTTAAATAGTCATACTACAAATACTACCACAGCCATTTCACCAAGTTGTATTCTTAGTTCATTATTTCTGTTCACAAAGACGAACACAAACTGGGAGATCTACAGGGAATGGTAACAACAAAGATTGTGATTGCACTGGCTAACACAAGTTCAGGTGAAAACACTCATGCACTTTCAAATGTTCAATGTGTTTTTTTTAATACAAAGAATGAAACTCAATTCACTTTTGGTTAGCTCATTTCAGACCACCCCAAAATGAAATGTTCTTAGAAAGTCACCCTGTAGTACGATGCTGAAAAGTTTGAGAACCATTTATATGACTGAACATATGATAATGAGGCTTAAAATAAACAATATTACATAAACAATACCTTGTCCCCATCTAACCTCCCAACAAAATGTGACAGTTTCACATAATGGAGAACAAAAAAACAATTTTTAAAAAAAAAGCACTTTTCATAATACACTCAAAATAATGGTTCTGGACATCCAAACCTTTAGTGTTTTGATTCTTTGAGTATTTCTAGAGCTCAAAAAAAATGTCACAACTACACAGGCTCTGTTGTATACAAGGAATAAATGCTCACGACAAGTAAAATGCTGAGATTTCTAGACTACAATTCAATGGCTCAATACAAGCACAGGAAGTTCCCAGAGTATCTGCCCTACAGAGTTTTGGTTATTCTCACAGATTGAGTTGCAAACAATCATCACAGTGTAACATGAGGTCAACCCACCCCATGGCTCTAATAACAAATAATACACTAGTTTAACTCCTTCAACCAGCGTGCAGAAGTTTATTATACAGATAACACAACAGTTTTAGAATAACTTAGACATACACATTGTAAATACAATTTGCTGTGTAATACCTTGATATAAAATATAAAGAGTATAATAAATAAGTTTTAAGGGAAGAAACATTTAAGGAGGATGGCTTTATATATATATATACATAATAACAGAACATTTTCACAAATTCATTTTTCAGAAAGTTTAATTCAATTATTTTTTTCTTTTGGATCTTGATGTCTTTTAATTCTTTTTTTTTCAATTGTCCCACCCCTGTTCTTTTTTTCAGTTTACTTCCTCCTTTTACAGAGAAATATTTTTTTACCTATTAACAAACACTTTGGTTCATCTAATAACAAGTGGCCTCGCTAGAACAAAAAAAAAAGGGGGGGGGGAGAGCAGATTGCACTGGGTGACACTGAAATCAAAGAGCTTTTTTTTTAAAGAATTGATGGTAGCTTAGAATTCTAACAAAATGTCACCAGTGAAGTGTTAAAGGTACTTTCAGCTATAACCCAGTGCCCTGCATTTCAACACTGACTTGAATCAAAGACTGAAGGAACTGACGTTTTTGGGGGCTATTCTATTGTAGGCTAAATGAGGTTTTTGGGGGCTATTCTATTGTAGGCTAAGTCTAATCATATTGTGCAATGGTGCTGATGAGAAACCTAAAGAATATTTATCAAGCTTTAAAAAAAAAAAGCTTTGGATAGATTTATCAGATAAAAAAAAAAACAATTGATGAAAAAAAATCTTTGTTTAGTTTCTAACAAAGGAAACTGACATTTTTTAGCCACATTGAAGATGAGTAGTCATTATAAAAAAGGAAATAGAGATGGGGATATTATTTAAACTTTATTAAAAGTCTTCTTTAGATTGTCTCTCTTTCGTGTGGAAATAAGCTGATGAGATCAAATCTGGACTAGGAGTTTCTAATGTGTCAGGGCTATGCACATGGAGATGTACTACCTGAAGTCAAAGAGTAACTACTAAAAGTTTAACTATTGACAAAGTGAAAGCAAATTAAGAGGCAAAAGCATTTCAAGTTAGCTCAAAACGCTATTGAGAAGACTAGTATGGTGCTTCATTAGAAAAAAGTTTTAATTGATACTAAATCTGTTTCTAGTTTAATTATTCCTATACTTTGACTATCAAAAGTCATTCTTAAAGGTACACTGGAGGGAGCACAAAGAAAGGGTTGTCCAAAGAAAAGCTGGCTGGATAACAGGAAAAGAGGAGAGATTTAGTTACGGGAACTGTCACAGTACCCCTATGTCAAAATTCAAGGGACAGATATGAGAGAGAGAGATATTTTGATATTCACAAAATGTCCTACTATATATATATTTATAGCTTTTATATAGCGCTACTTTCATGCTTAAAGCATGCTCAGAGCGCTTTGGTCCAATCTCATTTGTGGACCAGTAGGGGGTATCTAGGAGTTGGTTTTCCGTGCTGCCTTTAGGCGCTCAGTAAACACAACTCTGCCCGAGTCGGGTGTCGAACCTCGAGCCCCCTTCTAGGTAGCCAAGCCAAGCTAAGTTCAAGCGCACTTAGCCTCTCAACCACGCTTCCCATATATAGAGTTGATGGATATCAATGATTGAATGCAAGATTTCCTTCATGTCTTCTGGTTCAACAATAAGTAAAAAAAAATTTATTGGAAAACTTTGTGGGGATGGCCCAGGTGACCACCAACCCTAGCGATGCCTCAGCCAACTACTGACCATAATGAACACACCAAGATTCATATTATCAACTTATATGTTACCAAAACAAGCAATAGTCCTTGGTTGGTAGAATTGGTACTGTTAATTAGTAACCAGTCAACTTTTTATTAATCATATCGAAATTTCTGTAACACTCATACTAAGGGACATAACAATGTGGAGGTTCTTACATGAGTTACAGGTCTTTAAAAACAAAAATCTTGAAGAATAAAAATGCATGAAAAAAAAATGCTGTGAACAAAATTGACAAAAAAAAAAAAAACAGAAAAGATGTCTCACTTGGCAAGATGTTTTAGTCATTTCAACAAAATACAAATTAGGAAATAGATGGTAAGAAATATTTATTTCTATACTAAAAGTTAAAAGTAAACTCTGTGGACTTAGAATGACACAAAATTGAATTCTGGAGTAAGTCTAACAAAAATGTTTAAATACATATCACATGGTCGACATATTGAAGAGTTTTTCAGTCCACAATATTAAATACTAGCTCCATCACAATGCCTTCCTCGGACGCCTGGTGAACTATTGGGACAAGGAAAGTATCCAGGTTGTTGATCATGGCTGCTGGCAGAGATCGCCCTTTTGATCCTATTTCATAACCAACCTGAAGGAAAGGAACAAATTGATATACACCATAAAAGAAAGCCATCAAGATTCATATTTGTTCTAGCAATGAAATTAGTGTCTATTTAATGTACATTGAACTACTGTCTAAGTAATAACTTCTTAAGACAGAAACAAAAAATCCTAATTAATAAATATCTGTATTAAACCACATTTTTTTAAAAGTAACTTAAAAGAACTCATTCAAATTATGAAAAGAAAAAAACACCACCTTTTATTTTTTTGTAATAGTTAGAAATCAGAATTGAATACATTCAATAGGTTCAATATCACATGTATAGAAATGAAACAATCATAGATTATATCTCTCTATATAGACAAGTCCCCTAGTTCAGTTTAAAAACAAACTTCCATATACTTTTACTGAGTGGAAATCTTGTCACCATTCATGAAGACACTTGGTTTGATTCATCGTTTTCAACAAAAAAAATTGTTATTTTAAGTTGAAAGGTGAGTTAAGAAAAATGACTTACAGAATCTCGAGTCAGGTTCACTCGAAGACCCAATTTGACTTGACCTTCTTTCTTGAGCTCATCTAAATGTTTCACTAATGCTGTGCAACAGGCCTGAGCTATATCCTCTGTCAGTCTGCTCAAATCCAGAGGGTCAAAGTGACTAGAACTTGATTCTTGGTGCTGCAAAAAGTAAACCCGTGTCCACCGAATAGCCAAGGTCTCTCCAAGGAAGTCAGACTGTGACTTGACACTGACACTTTCAACACCTTCAAGTGACATGCCATCAATGTAACTTTTAACACTGAAATAAATACAAGATAGTTTCATAGTCATATTTTGTTGGTACTCATTTGATAATTAAGTTAATGGCCAATGTCAATAAATCAGGGCCGGACTTAGATAATTGGAGGCCTTAGGTGAAGTGAATTTGGTGGACCCCAAATGAAATAGAAAAATATAAACTAAACAACAAAAAAATAAAATTCCACAAAATTATGGAGTTTATTTAAAACCTAGTGTACTACAGGAACAAAATTGGCACAAGTTTCTCTATTTCTTCTCTAAAAATTTTGTATTGATGCTTTGTGAGGCACCCACCAATTGGATGCCCTAGGAGGCTGCCTAGTTAGGTTGGCCCTGCAATAATGATTTGAAATTTATACAAAAATAGGATAAAACTATGTTATAACTGTATAAATATTAGATACTTTATAAGGAAAGAAAATTTACAAGATGAAAAGATTTATTTTTATTTTCCCAACAAACACTAATAGCATAAATACAGCAATCACGTTAGAACAATCTAAGAAGAATAGTCTAAGTGTATTATTGTGAGGTTCCTTTCAGGAATTAGTGGTCCATGGAGGGTGTAGATTTTGTGTTTCGGTGGCCATCAAAAAAACAAAGAATTCAGTTGAAATGACAAGCCGCAACAAACATCAACAAATTTTGTGAATGTTCAAATGTCATGAACTTAAAGAATGTGTGTCTTAGTTAAGGAATCCCAATCAAAAAGCACACATTCCAACATTGGTCTAAATAAGTTTATAGAATAATTTAGCCTAAAATTTTCTTTCAATTAGTAGAATTTCTTTATATAAACCTTTATGCAATTTTAATTTTTAAATTATTTCATTAATGAGGGATGATAGTTATTAACTTAATAGTTAAGAGTTACTAGTTTACCAAGAAAAAGATAAGTTTTAATTTAAGTTTCTGATTAAAGTAAATAATTGGCTTTTTTTTTTCTCAGTGTAAAGAAAAATTTGAGTCTCATTTTTGTTACTCATCTACTTCTTTTTGTAATTATTTATTTACTTTGAGGAATGAGCTGGCTACCCTTAGCAGCTTGCAGTGCTACATACTGGCAGATAATGTTGCATTGGATAATGGCCGCTCCTTTGGCCACATTGGCTGCATGGAAAAGGGGGAACTGATGCAATGGCAACATTGTTCCGACCATAGCTATTTGCTATGTAGTCACGTGAAAAAGCTTTGTCTTAGGGCTAATGTGTAGCACTAGATTGTTTATGTCAATAAGAAAAAATAATATCTTACTAGTGGTGATTCACAACCATTTATAATTTGCAATTTGCACGCTCTACTTACTAAGAAATCCTGTGTGCCAAAGCATTTTATTTTTCAAGTTGACTAGAGGGAATGAATCTAGTCCAATCCCTTATAAATATGAATAACAATATTTCTCTAAGTGTGATTATTCTCACTAGACAAGATGAATTTTTTTGTAAAGTAACATTCACAACATTGTATAAGCTGGAAGCTTTAAAAAAAATACAAAGTTGTTTTATGATGAAAAATACTTTACTCTACCCACAATAAATATCAATGGAACTAATATCATAATAATGAATTACCCAAAATTGAAGTTTTTGTCATTTTCTGTCCATCGTAGCTCAACTATTTCCTCCGCTGATGTGGACTCCAGTGGTCCACACTGGATGGTGTAGTTGGTCATCTCTTTTAGGGCTTCCTTGATGCTGACTATAGCCTCTGGTAGCACCTGCACCATGAGGCCATCTTCTACAATGCTAGATTTAGCCCGCAGCCCTGTGCTAGTTTTCAGTGCTCCATTGAAAACAACAAAACTAGCACCAGTCTCTGGATGGAAACAAAAATTTTTTAAATACATTGACAGATTCTGTTTAAACAGCCTCTTTTCATGGCTATGACCTATTCCCCTTGACCTAGTTTATTACATCCTTTAACAGTTCAAACTTTTTTTAAATGTCATAGAAGTTTTTTATTTTTAAATTAATAATATTTGAAATTTAAAACAATAATTTTTCAGTAGATCAATGTTTTTAGACCTTGTCTAGAATATCAAAATATAATTTGCACCTAAACGTGGCTTGTTCTGAATGTTAATAGCTTGAGTTTGATAGCTGCCATCTTCATTCTGTATGCACACTAAATGAGAGTCTGCTTCAGGACTAAAGGAGGAGCCAAGAGCCATCACATGCTCATTACTGTTTCTCACAACCTTCATTACCTTAGGAAAATACAATGTCACCAAGTGTCATTACCTTTAGAAAAACAAAGTCATCAAGTGTCATTACCTTAGGAAACTATTATGCTATTAGGTGTTATCACCTTAGGAAAATACAATGCTATCCATCTTAAATTTTACAAGCGGGCACAAAGCAAAGATAATACGTTTTGAGGACTACAACTGTCAACTAAAGAAGTTTGAATGTAATCAGATACAAAAATGAAACTGAAGTAAGGGATGTTCCTCTTAGACTTATCCAAGGGACTTTATTCTTAATGACTACTACAACCAACAATATCAAAAGTGGGAGGGAACTAAAAACGAAATAATTATAAAAAAAAGATTTGTCTAAATAAACTTTCTATCACAATAAACTAAAACATTTTTTAGGACGGTGTGCAACATTTTTTAGGACAGATATTTAGTCACCAGAGGTTCTGGACAATCATCAAAAAACAAACTAAAATTATTTTTTTTATATTATCATGGTCTACACCCCTCATTTGATCAAACTTTTATTATCACCATGAAAAGGTTTAGATCGCATGGTCTGAAAGGGGAAACTGTACTTTTTTTTTTTTACAGGTCTGTCACCTCATTTAATCAAACTCTTACAAAGTGATGCATCTGGCTTGTCAAATGCTTTATTACAAATTAATTACAAGAGTCCATCTGTTTATGATCCATAAATAATAAATGAAGCAAAAGACAAAGATGGATTCCTTCTTGAACTACCTGTAATGCTCCTGCCCTAACCTTTTAGTGTCCAACCTTCCTACTGCTCCTTGACTCAGTGACTTCCTAGCTCAATACTAAAGGTTAAAATCAATCATTTCATAATTTATTCCTAATATCACTCTCTCCATCTCCCACTTGTTTAATTCTAATGCCAACTTCATGGTAACAAAAGTTTCCCAATTCTACTGGAGAAAAAAACAAACTGTTCTACAAATAAAAAATACATAATTTGGACTCTAAAAATGTAAACATACACCAACCTCTTGAAAAGCATTATTAAATGAACATATATTGTCTTAGACATTTGCCTCAAAAAGTCAGGCATTAAAAAAAAAAAGTGTGTGCTAAAATGTCCTGTTTCGTTTTCAGAAGCTGATATTTTCCTTTTTCAAAAGCATTGAACATTTAACTCACAGAATCATTTAATCTACTGTTATGTCTTTAGGCAGGAACAAAGAAGCCAATAATGTAATGAAACAAAAGAAATGTGACTAACAGATCAATAAAAACTAAATTATTTTTCCAGAGCCAATTTTTAGCTTTAGTGGTTACTCACTTCATACATTGTTCCTTCAATGCACCACTCAAATCATTTTACAATGGTAATGGTTAATAGCTTCAACTCTTTCATTATAATGTTCGTTTTACATTAATATTAACTCCTAAAACATCACTCAAGAGGTATATACATTAAAAAACAAACACTTTCTTCAGTCCAAAAAAAAAAGTGTTATATTGTATATTTAAAAAAAAGAAAAAGCTTACTTCATTATATCTGTTTCTGGGAAAGTTGATTACAGTTTTCTTGTCCTCCATTTTTATAGTTACACCTGGTATGTGGCTTAACATGTACTGGTAGTTACGAAAATCTGCCAGAAGGTTGATAATGGTGTGACCTATTTCAAAGAACACTGGCTTCCTGTTTCTGACGCCTACCAAAGGGCAGGGATAATCTTGAAAAAAAAAAAGAAAAAAAAAAACACCTCCACATTACTTATTGTGAGTTATTAAGAATCATTAAACAAAATTTAAAGGAAAAAAATAATATAGATAAGCTGCATTATTATAAGCTACTTTGGTTTATTTTGTAAATGCTAAGTCTGTTTGCTAAAATAAATTAAAAAAAACAACAAACACACCACCTAATTATTTTAGAGCAAAGCCCTCGTAAAGGATATCTTTATATTAAGCAGGAGATACATTGAAGCGTTCTGACTATTAAGAATAATCCATGACAGCATGAATAGCTAGATGAGTCAGTTTACATGTTTAATAGCTACATAAGTTGGCATGTCAAATAGACAAAAATGCAACACTTACATCTATACTCTGCACCTAGTCGAAGCATCAACCTGATAGGGAACACTTTAGCCCAGGGCACCTCCCACTTCTGTAACAAGATTCCAAACAAATATGGTGGCTCTGGTAAAGACAGTTTGCTTAAGCACTGAAATGTTGGCCGCAAGTACAAGAAGCCACCATGATCACGACTTCCAAGGAAGTTTGAATGACAAATAGAGTGACCCATGTCTTGAACAGTAAACCCTAGAGAAAAAAAAATGTACTATAAAAATGTATATTAGGTGAACTTTATTATAATGAAGTTCAACAGATGCCTTAAAAAATAGTATTCCAATCCAATTAACAACAAACCAATCAGAAACCACTTGGCCACCTTTCAAGGCGGCTCAAGTTCATATCCTAACGAGCTGAATAAAGACAGCACGAAAAACTTCTTCTAGATACCTCCTTCCCACGAATCCACAAAAGAGATTGGACCATAGCACACTGGGCATGCTATAAGCATTTAGATGTATTATACAAAAACAATTTTTATTAAAAAAGTATTACTGGTTAACTTAACATCTTATGAAATGATATCAAAATATCTAATTACAACAGAATGCCAAGACACCCTCGTTAACTGTGGGTCATCGAAACAGATGACCTTTACATCATCTGCCCTATAGACCACAAGGTCTGAAAGGGGAACTTAACTTTCTTTACAACAGAATGTATATAACATAACAACACTAAAGAAAAAATAATATGTCCATCTCTTACCTTTAAGAGCTTCCTCATACACATTGTGGAAGTGGACAAAAATGTCTCTTGGTGGTGACACAGAGCCATTCATCTCTTCCTCTGTCAGTTCAAGCAGAACAATTAACTCACTCTGACCAGCAGTGCACATCCCTCGTGTCACAAAGAACCAACAAACTCGATTTACACAACAGTCCACTAGAAAATGAAAGAGTTGTAGCCCTTTAAAGCAGTGTGAACTAGGTCTCTTTAGCAAACATTCAGAATAGTAACACATTATCTTCTATACATAGCACAACCCTCAGCCCTTAGGCAATATTAGTTGTTGACTCATACAATGTAATCAAGACAAAATAAATTGAAATAATAAAAAGAACTTACGATTGACAATCTTAACTCCAACAGACACATTTTTATTGACAGCAAAGTAAATAAATGGGCCACCTTCAGCTGAAAATGTAAACAAACAAAAATAGAATAACAACCACCATTGCTACACGATTACAAAGAATTCAGTTGTGAATTAGACGAAAAAAATGTTACCTTTAAAATCATCAGTGTAGTCTATTTGATTGATAGATTCATCATGCTCAACATAGCCTTGAAAAACAATGAAGTCAAACAAATGAAAAAATTATTAATATGCTGCTAAACTAATTCAGTGAATGTACTTATAAAATAAAGCTCTAGCCTTAACCATACCAGTATCTCCTGTCACCATGTATAAGGGAGGCAATCCTCTCTCTGGCAACAAACATGGGCTTCGATACAGACTGTCATCTTTGATTTTACGAGCCGGTGGAGAGCCTGGAAAAGAAAAGCAACATCATAAATAGCAATTAATTTGAAAGAGAACTAGAAACAACAAAGCCTCATAAGCAGTTTACAATATGATTTTTTAATGGTCAAAGTAATGCATTTCTAACTAGAGCGGTCAAAGTTAGTACCAAAATGTATGGACTTTACTCAAATAATCAGTATCCAATATGTATTCTTTCAATGTGACTTAAGGGGTTAAATTATATATTTTTTTTATAAATGTGTGGTATGCTACAGGGGTCAAGAGCTCAACTCAGTGAGACAAAAGCTATGTACTACCACTACTGGATTCTACAGCACTGGATATTGCTATCTATTCTAATTTATATGCTAGAAAAAAAAAGCTTTACCATTATGAATCAAAAGCTCTGTGAATATATTACTACTTACCTTGGTGTTGAGATGGTCCTTGTTTTCTAGACCCTCGAGCTGAACGCCTTGGCCTAGTCTGCTCTGGGCCATCCAACTCAGTTAGGTCCCCACCAGGCCTAATGCCATCAGAAAACATCACCTGTTTGGGCTCACCAGAACGACGGTGACTACCTAAAACAAAAAAGAAACATTCAACCCAAATGATTACCGTTTCGTTATTATATAAGAAGAAACTTGTTGATAAAAAAAACTGTGTTAGTTAGAAAGATATTGTTAAAATCTGACTTTCCAAAAGTTTGTGTACACAGCAGCACACAAAAAATTTAAACAAAACAAAAAAACTACAACAAATTGTAAAGTTTATTTTAATTTAAGAGGAAATCACAATAGTATGCACAATGCTTAAGTTGTCTACAGGCTTATAAAGCACTAAAACTGTCTAGTTAAACAATATTAGTCCATGCAAACAAATTATAAATTCAGACTTATTATTATACTATGTTTAGATCAAGAAAAAAACTGGATCATTGTGAAAGTGGAAAGTTTCAATTTTGAAGCCAAAAAGATTTTTTCAAATCCCATTTACTTTTAATCACTAAGTAATTAAGCCAATGGATTCTAAGGTAATCTGTCTACAATAAAAAAGAAAGAAAAAGTTACAATTTAAAAAATAAATGTATAACAATTTAAAAAAAAAATCTGGGTCTTTGACTGACCTGAAGGTTTAAGAACACCAGTTGGTACCATAACAACCGGGGGGCTTGCATGGTTGCTGGCCTGCTGGTTGGGTGGCACTTTTGAGCAGTACTCATTAGGGTTGTTGGGATTGGGACTACAAGGATTGACGCCTGGGGCTGCAGAGGTAAGCATGGGAGAGCAAAACAAAATTTACTGGCTGTTTATCAAGCAAGTCAATGGTCACAAACAAAAGTCAAAGGTTATTTCAAGCAATCAAGCTCCTCTTTTAAACAAAAAAAGTAAAGCATAGTTACAGTTCTCTAAATAAAATTATTGCAGATGTTTTTGTAGTAAATTAACATTCATCCATTGAATCATAATATATATATAGGCAAAATAAAATGCTATGCACAGAGAGTAGTGACAGAATTTTAAAAAACTGCAACTATCAATCATGCTGACAAAATTATCATGCTAGTTTAGTATTCTAACTAAATCATCCGTTGCTCTTAAAAAAAAAAAAAACCTTTTTCTAACAATGCAGTTCTATATTACTAATAATTGACGAAACATCCATTAAATATTGACACAAAGTGAAGTTTTACACACACACACAAAATGAATGCTGAAGAGCCTGAAGTCGATTTCATCGCTAAGTAAAATTAATTGAACTTTTCCGTAACTGTCAACCCAACAAATACCAATGGAACAAGAAATCAAAAGGAACTGGATTGGACTTACAATGCAAAGAAAAAAACAGAAAATATTGCAAAACAGGCTCTGGACTGGAACCCACAAGAAAAGAGAAAGGCTGGAAAACCAAAGCAAACAGGGAGGAGATCAACAGATTAAGAAGCAAAGACAGTAAGATGGACATGGACCAAACTGAGGGCAATGGCCCATAACAGAGACCAATGGTGAAGTACTGTTGTGGCACAATGCTACACTGTAAGTCAAAAGGACTCAGTCAGCTTGTAATTTTTCCCAATTATTCAACTATTACAAGCTGACAGAATATGCTCAGAAACAGGGAAAAACTAGCTGCTATCAGACCTGGGCATTTCAAAGAACTAATAAGTAGGCTACATCACAGCTACAATATTCAGTAAACATTAACACTGCATAAAATTAGACATGAATGAAACATTTGACTAAAAAAATGTTTTAGCCCAAAACTGACAATGAGAACAAAATAAGCCTAAGAGGATTTTTTTTTTCAATTAAAGGAACTAAAGAATAACAGAAATGAAAGATGGCAAGGGCTTAGGTTTATTAATCAGAACACAAACAGAATATACACAAATCTGATGAAAATAGCAGCAAGATATGAAGATTAAAGGTTAATATTAAGAGACACTAAAATGCTTTACAGTCTGTTGAGCTTTAAATAGCTAAGAGTCCAATTATTAATGAGTCGCAAAACCAGAAAAATGAAACAAGACAAAAAGGGCCATTACTAAGTTTCATTCCCCTTCAAGCTAAAAAAATAATGTAGGCAAAACAAAAACTAATGTAGGCAAAACAAAAACTAATGTAGGCAAAACAAACTAATGTATGCAAAACAAAAACTAATGTATGCAAAACAAAAACTAATGTAGGCAAAACAAAAACTAATGTAGGCAAAACAAAAACTAATGTAGGCTTAACTGAATATTATTGTTTTAGGAGCATGTCACCAAAAAAAAACAAAATGAGTTAATACTACTTGGTGGTAAATATGTTGGGATGAGTCTAATCTCTAAGTGAACTGACCAGAGGTCAACTGCAAGTGACACTCAACACAAACACGAGCTTCTTTGTTTTCCATGTAGGGCAGTAGTGCCTTTTGACTACAGCATGTCGAACACAGAACCTGTAAAGCAGAGCATTTTAATATTAGAGTGGTGACATTGAAATGAATTGCAGAAAATAAATGTGCAAACTACTAAGATTTAGTAAAACTTTAGTATGGCTGACAGACCAGTTTTTGTATCAAGGCACTATTATAGTAGAGAAATAAAGATGTAGATACTTTAATGAAGGTCAGAGATAAAAAAAAACAACTGAAACCATGGAAAAATTTATTTTAAAGGAAAAAAAGGAAATAGGGTTTCTTTCTCTGATAAACCTGACATTTTTAAGAAATCTTCAATTTCAAATTGCTTTGGAACTTACAATAAATTGCAACAAAGAATGAAATGTAGTGTAAATTGTATGAATACACAAAAAATATAACACTAATCTAATGAATCAAAAACACAATTAAAACTTAGTCTTCCAGTTAGAAATGAGATAAGTTGCCAACTTCTCAATCCTTTCATGGGACATTAGAAATTACCACACAAATATAACTCATTGTTTTTTTTATTCATTATTTAAGAAAGTCACCTTTCCACAAGCCCTACAATGGTGTCTTCTTTTCCATATGGTGAACTTGACTCGACACAACATGCATTCTGGAGCATCAGAATCTGGTATCCAAAATGGGGCCTGCTGTCCCAAGTTACTGCTAAGTGTCTGTGAGTGTGATGTGATGTCAATAGTTCCTTCTTCTTCTACAGCCTGTGCACTGGCGCTGACAGAGTTCAATTCGTCGCTGTCAGGGATAGCGATTGCTTCATTGTGTTCACCTGAACTTGGGGATGGTTCATCTGAAAAATAACGCTAACGCTCTTACAAAAAGATATCATAAACTACCTGGAGCTGATTATAATCAGTAGAGTATGACCTGAAATAACCTCTATGTTCCTGCCACCTTATTTTTCTAAAAAAAAAATGCATGAATGGCATTAACAAAAATTTTTTTTTTAAATTACCCTGTTAATTCAAGATTCCTACTAAAAGTCTCTATTAAGGAATTGACTGACCCCTGTTTGAAGGTTATCACTGAATGAAAGCAAAGCACATGAGGTTTCACCTTTTCACCATAACCACACACACAAAGACTGAAGTTGTACAGCAACTGACCAAAGATGCCCACATAACTGACTAATTACAGCGCTAACTATTGTCAAACCATGAGCTGTCTACTACAGACATGCCAGAAAAATAAATCATTTGTTATATTGGATGTCCATGTCAAATTCTGAATAAAAAGTTTTAAGATAAATTTCTTTTAAAGGTCTTCAGCTATCTGGCCAAAATGAACTAGCATGATAGTTAAGCTATGTGTAAACAAAGGAAACTAAACTATCTCAGCAAATAAAATGTTTAAACAAATAAACTTGAAAGCCACATTTTAATGGCTGGACAAGGCCTGGAAAGGGAAAACTTCTAACATAGCCAGGGAAGGGGAATAATATGCTTAAAAAAAGAGAAAAACAAGACATATCACAAAGGTGTCCTTTTTTGAAGATTAGCCTTTCAAGCACAAAAAAAATAAACAGCCCAAGGGAAACAGTATGTAAGCCATGGTCTTCTACACAAACATGCATACATGAATACACTAGTGTAAAATAAAACACAATGTATATTTGCACATTAAATACAATTGTGCACAGGCAGTAATTTAATTTCACATCTGATGCTATTATGGTAACTGACTGAAAATAATATATATATATATATGAATTATAGGATAATTAAAGGTTATTAACAATGGACCTCATTCACCAAAACGAACTGTCTCGTGATAACCATTGATAAAACAAAAAAAACTGTCAAGTGATAACTATTGTTGATTCCAATTAGGTCATAAATTGTATAGAAGAGAAAGGGAAGCTCGAAGTTGATTGTTTATGATTGGTGAATGAGGCCCATTACTTTTAAAAAATGTTTATCTAATTATATTTTTATTATATTATTTATATTATATTATATTATTATATTAATTGGTCTTCTAAATAAAAAACGAGCCTCTATAAATGAATGATAAAAGTAGACTTTTAAAATCTCTTATCGAACATAGAATTAAAGTTAAATTTGCTCTTTGGATTTACCTTCCCTATCACTGCCATTGTAATTCTGCTCCATGTTAAATTCAGGTTTTCTAATATTCAAAGATGTTGGCCTCTTTGTTTTTTGACTGTTGCTTACATGCTCTTGAGATGAATCAGACAGATTTTCTGTGCTAGAACCATTTGGGGATGAGGAAAAGTTATGAATGATGGGGTTGCCATCAGTATTTTCCTTATAACTTGTTTGGTCAAACTCACCATTAAGCTGATGTGATATCGTCACATCAGGAAAGTAGGAAGGGCTCTGAGCATCCAAGTGATGCTGGTGACAAGTTTCACCAGAACTTGGTTCATCCACTGAAACGGGCACAGATGGCCTGTCCAGAGTCACCTTTGAGAGTCCCAATAAACTGTTGGGTCTGCTCTTTTTTAAAAGAGATGGATCTTTTGGCCTGGCACCAAGTCCCATACTGAGACTGTCGTTGCTGTTGCTTGTCAGGGAAGATGCAGGACTCAAAGAGTTACAATCCTGAGCTTTTTCATCCATACTGAGAGCATGTCCAGAAGTTTCAGAGTTTTGAGTAACATCTGGTTGATTCAGACTAGAAAAATGTAATCTTTCAGTTTCTATGAAAACTTTACCTTTGTTAGAGGGGACACTCTCAGAAATATTATTCAAAATTTTTTCTATTTCAAATCTCCCTCTAAGCAAATTTTCTCCAACTGTGCAGTTAAGAGAATTACTTTTAACACAGCTTTCCAAAATGTGCTCTAGTTCCATTTTACCCCTCATAATAGAATTAAACACAGATTGCTTTACAGTATCAGAACTAGGAAGCTGATCTTCCGCTGTTTCTACATGTTGAAAAGTTGCCTCCTCTGGTACATACAAACCAATATCTGCCACAATATCAGGGTTCTGGAGATGGGAAGCCACAACATCAGATTCTGCTACATCAGCGAAGAACCTTTTTGGCATGTTTTGGGAATAAGAAAGGGAATAATGATCCTCAGTCTGTTCAGCATCATTCAGTTCTTCGGCCAGACTGCGTGTCTGACTTTCTTGACTGTGATTTAAATCACTCTGTATATCTGGAACCTGTGAGGCTTCAAGAGATAGTTCTGAGGTATTTACATTCGTTTGACTACCAGAATAAGCTTTAGTAGAATCACTGTTCTTTAAAACATCTGTATCCATATCCTTTAGATACATGTCTACATCACAGTCTTCCAAGTCTTCATCTTCAACAGGATCATGAAAGCTGATTATCTGTTCTAAGCTTCTTCCCCCACTTGTTTCTAGGGTGGAAGAAATTTCAGTGCCAGCTGGCAAAGCTGTAGTCAGTGTGTTGACAATTTCTCCGAGAGTGTTTGTACTTTGATCTCCACAAGCTACAGCTGCAGAGTTAAATGGCTGTTCATCAGCAAGCGAGTTGTTATTAGAAACAAGGTTCATAGTATCCATGCTTGCATAGATGGGACTGTGATTTTGTTCTGATTCAACCTTGACTTCATTCATTATAGTAGTATCACCATGACCATCAACAATGATATCAGATTTGGGAAAAGGAGAAGACATGAGCTCATGTTCACTGGCTGGCGACAGAGCATCAGTTTGTACCTCTATGGGCTGATAAGCAATAGTTCCTTTCCTCTCTGTACTATTGGCTATCCCTCGCCGATCTGGTGCCTTGGCAGAGGGGTACACTGTGTTCACATTCTCACTATTAGTTGACCCAACGCGTGTCAGGTTGGTCACTATCTCACTATTAGACTTTTTCACATCTATTGATCGATCATAACCATTGAATGACATGGATTCATTCTGGTAATCTGTTATAAAGCCCAATTTGTTGTGAGAAAAACTATCATAGGGATCATCATATGCCACATTTGTTGGCTCCCTTGCAGACCTCCTTTCTATGGTGTAACCACCATAAGAAGGGTACTTGCTAGGATTTAGTGAATTCCAGTCACTGTCTTCATGTCTCTCTAAAAACTCTATGTATCCACTAGGTTTGAGTTCTTGTCCAGGAACAATAGATAAGGCTTGCTTCTCTGAAAAAAAAAAAAAAAATTAGATGGTGTTAAGCTCCAATCAAGACTTATAATACATAAGCAAGTCCGCTCAGCTGCTCGGCTTTTCAGTTGCTCTTTAAAGAACTGGATAACGCTTCAGTAAGCCTTTAAAATGTTTTTTGTTTGACACGGTTACTGTGTGGTCAACCGTGACACACGGTCAAGTGTTG
Organism: Biomphalaria sudanica; assembly: GCA_036873155.1. Taxonomy (NCBI): domain Eukaryota; kingdom Metazoa; phylum Mollusca; class Gastropoda; family Planorbidae; genus Biomphalaria; species Biomphalaria sudanica. The sequence goes on along the minus strand of JAZGLO010005637.1, from coordinate 179,721 downwards.
GGTATCGAGAGTTAGGGGACTTGGGGGAAGTGAGGAGTGTGTAAACGAGAGAGAGAGAGAGAAGTCAGCGAGTGAAGTAGGAGATCTGTACATAACGTTGCCGTGTAGATATGTTTTGTTAAGATGTTCGACAATTAAAAGACACTTTAAACGTAAAAGGACTTGTTTCTTCACAACTGGCGACCACGACGAGATACGACGAGGCACAAGTAAGTGGAAATGTCGATGTACAAAATATATAGAGATGCGGGCAAGGAAAATGGCCTGCAAGGTGAAGAACTTGAAAAGTTCATTACACTAAAAATAACACAGGATGAAGAAAGGGAAGAAAGGAGATTTAATAAGGAAGAAGCCAAAAAGAAAGAAGAAGATAGTAGAAGAAAGGAAATCTTACAACTAGAACTAAAACTTAAAGAAAAGAAAGACAAAGAACAGCAAAATGAAAAGGAGGAACACTTTGACAAATACAAACAATTAGACAGAATGTCTCCATTTGACGAGAGCCAGAATGAGTGCATTGACTCGTATCTACTGAGATTTGAGGATATAGCAACATCATGCAACCTCCCACAGACAGAATAGGCAAGAAGCCTCATGGGGCGCTTAAAAGGTAGAGCCATCAACATCTGTCTTCAAATGAGAGATGAAGAAAGAAAAGAGTATGTGGCCGTGAAGGAGGCGTTGCTGGGACAGTTTGGCTCCACAAGTTACAAATACAGAAGGAGATTGAAAGAGTCGACACCTCTGGCGAACGACGATCCACAAATATTCGTCACCAACATGTCGATATACTTCGATCGATGGGTAGACCTGTCAAAAGTGGAGAACAGATATGAAACCCTTAGAGAACACATCATAATGGACGCTGTGATGGAAGCTTACAATAATAATGTGAAAACATACGTCACGGAGCGAGAGCCAAAGACCATCAGCAGCCTGATAGCACAACTAAGGCAGTATAAGGCTGCACACCCAAGGGAAGTGTTAGCTAGAGAGAACCCAACTGCGGCATCAGCTTTTATGGTGAACAACGCTGCAAGAATGCGGACTCCAAGCCCTTTATATAGAAGAGAGAACGCTGACAAGAGCCCAACATATAGATCTCGAAGAGAGAAAGATGAGGGAATGAGTCCAACATATAGATTTCGAAGAGAGAAAGATGAAGGAATGAGCCCAACATATAGATCTCGAAGAGAGAAAGAAGAAGAAATGAGCCCAACCTATAGATATAGAAGAGACAAAGATGAAGAAAGGAGCCCAACATATACTTACAAGAATAGAGAATATCAACGTAATCAGCAAAGAGTTCGTTTCCAATGACAAATTTGTGGTAGAACAAACCACACAACAGAGACTTGCTTCTACAACCGACGCAATAAAGATTGGAACGACAGACCAAGAGATCGAGCATTTGCTGCCAAACACACTAATAAACTGCAGGTATACCCAGGGTTTGTGGGAGAACAAATGACCAACGTACCGTACGATACAGGTGCAACTGCAATTTTAGTCGCAAAAGAATACGTCAATCCACAAGAGTACACCGGAAGAAGACAAGACTGTGTTGGTTACACTGGTCAAGTAACTACACATCTGGTAGCACGTATCAACATACACACACCGTTCATCAGTGGTTGGCATGAGGCTTTAGTACTAGACAATAAGCCTGACAAACATTGGCCTTATCATTGGCTGTATCAAAGGCTCTAAACCTTGCACAGTAGAAGAATTTAACAAGTGGAAAGAAAACTACACACAGAAATGTTCCATGGTTACTACAAGAGCTCAGAAGAAAGCAGAAGAAGTGCTAAATACAAACGATAACATACAAGTTCCTTATAAAAATGAAAATACAGGAACAGAAAATAGTGATATGAGAAGCCATAATCAAGTGAACAACCCGAATGAAATCTCCACAGAAAGTCAAGGCCCACTACAGATTAAAACAGAAAAATTTGTCAGTGAACAGAAAAATGATCCAGATCTAATAAAACTCATAGGAAGTGAAGCTCCACCAAGACGAGGGTTAATCAAGATAGGCGAAGATGGTGTTTATGTGAGAGAAATTCACATGAAAGCAGGCAAGACACAACAATTGCTTGTTCCAAAGAAATATAGAGGAACAATTTTAAAGCTTGCACATGACACCCCGTTTGCCGGACATATGGGAGTAAAGAGAACATTGAATAGAATCTTGAATGAATTTTTTTGGCCTAGAATTACGCAAGAAGTCAAGGCCTACATAAAATCCTGCCATATTTGCCAAATACATGGAGCAAAGGGAACATATATGCAAGCTCCAATACAAACAACAGACTTTTAAGTGAAATGTCATTTGAAAAGATAGCTGTAGATATTATTGGACCAATGCCAGTAATATCCGGAAGAGGCCATCGCTACATATTGACTGTTGTAGACATGTGCACACAGTTTCCAGAAGCAATACCATTGAAAAGAATTTCTTCCGAAGATGTCGGAGACGCACTTACAGCAATATTTGCAAGAACAGGTTACCCTCGCATAATACTGAGTGATCAAGGCACCCAGTTTAAATCAAATGAATTCGCACAGTTTTGCAAAACTCTGAATATTAAACAACAATTTGCTGCCCATTTTCACCCCCAAGCAAATGGGATGTGCGAACGCCTAAATTCAACGCTGAAAACAATGCTGAACAAAGTAGCACAGGACAACCCAACAGACTGGGACAAGCTGATCAACCCCATACTGTTCGCCTACAGAGAAGTAACACACACAACAACGGGCTTCTCACCAATCGAGATGCTCTATGGCTCACCTGTTAGGGGACCCATGTCACTATACAGAGACTTTCTAGTAAATAGGAACATAGAAAATGACGTACTCACAGGATACGATCTTGACATCAAAACAAGACAAAATATAATCAAAGCATGCGAAACTGTCCAAAAACAAACAAACAGAGAGAAACCAGAACTATTGAGAAAGCTAAATCAGGGTCGAAAGTTGAGAACACTACAAGTTGGTGATAATGTCATGGTTCTGCTGCCTGACAAAAATAACCAGCTATTTATAAAATGGCAGGGCCCATTCCAAGTCACAAAGGTGATTTCGAAGGTCGACTACAGTATAAACATCAGAGGTCGAGACAAAGTATTTCACATCAATATGCTGAAGCTGTACATGCCCAGACCATTTGCCCTTTCAGCGAACGCTAAGCAAGACACGCAAGACAGTCAGAGAGTCATGAAGATAGAAGCAATAGAGGAGCCAGATGAATTACCATGTCCAGTTATTGAAAGCTGTGAAACTGTGAAAGATATAGACACAGCACACCTCCAGTATCCAGTTAAGCAAGATATTGATAAACTGCTAGCTCAATGGGCGCCAATATTCACAGACAAACCGGGTAGAACAACTGCCATAAAACACACTATCCAACTGACTGATACGAAGCCCACAAAATCCAAACCATATCCAGTTTCCTTACACCATGAAGAGATTCTGAAAAAGGAAATTGAAACGCTGCTAAAAATGGGAATAATTGATGCTTCCACATCCCCATACTCAGCTCCAGCAGTCCTAGTGAAACAAAAGGAAACAACTGGAAAGATGCGGCTATGTGTAGACTACCGGAAACTAAACGCCATCACAGTGAAAGATACATACCCAATGCCTAACATAGAGAACATTATACCTAAACTTAGAGGTGCAAAATATTTCACTACTCTTGACTTAGCCAGAGGTTATTGGCAAATTCCACTAGACGAAGATGCTAAGCCACTTACAGCATTCACTACTCCATTTGGTTGTTACCAATGGAATTACATGAGTTTCGGGCTTAGTAACGCACCTGCGACCTTCAACAGAATGATGGCAAAACTTATAGGGAAAAGACCAGATGTCATTTTCTACCTAGATGACATATGTGTCTTCCACAACACATTAGAAGAACATGTTGCTGGTCTGCAACAAATATTCCAGATACTACAAGACAACGGGCTTACAATAAAACCTAGCAAGGTTAAAATCGCCAGAACAGACATTGAATTTCTAGGGCACAGAATACAACAAAATATGATCAGACCATTACAAGACAATATAAGCAAGATACTCAACTTAACAATACCTACAACAAAAGGACAAGTCCGAAGCATCTTAGGTTTATGTAATTACTATAGACGGTTTCTGGCAAATTTCACAAGTATCACACAACCTCTAATTGAACTGACAAAAAAAGGCATGCCAAACAAGATCACATGGAACTCCAGACTACAGGAATGCCTGCAAAGCATTAAAAATGTCTTCTCAGACGACATAGTACTTCAGCTTCCAGACATCAGAAACCCCTTCTACTTGGCAACAGATGCATCCTCCACAGCAGTGGGAGGCACTTTAATGCAGAAGTGTGATGCAACGCTAAGACCAGTTTACTACATTAGCAGAAAGCTGAACGCAGCAGAACAGAAATATTCCATGATAGAGCGTGAAGCTCTAGCTATTGTGTTCTGCATAACGAAACTATCCCGTTACTTGCTTGGGAAATCATTCATCTTGTTAACAGATCACGCCCCACTAGCTTATATCAATACAAATAAGCTAGCCAACCAGAGGATCACTAGATGGGCTTTAAAACTTCAAGACTTCAGCTTTACAGTTCAAGCTATACCGGGACAAATCAACGTGATAGCTGACGTGTTGACAAGATGTGTCTAGGGACCGCTGGACTTATGTTCATTCATTAATCAGATAATGAGAAAATTAACAAATACCTTGTAAGATAACTTTAAAGTCTGTCTTGTCAAGATTGAATTAACATTACGCTCCAGAATTTTTTATTTTCATTCAGTGATGGTAAATTTGTACTACAATTGAGTTTTTTTTATGTTTGTTGCATTGATTGTAGTCATAGATGATAGATGTCCATTTAGGAACTGGTATGAAAGAAACACATAGTAAACAATTCCCTTAATTTGGAAGATATTTTGATGTAACATAAAGTATTAACTAATTGTGCATTTTTCACCTGACAATGTTGGCATTCAATTGGAAATGTCATTGCAATAACATATTGAAGATTTATTTGTCTTCATAGACATTATCAGTTCTCTCATAATAGAAGATGCCATTGTATTACATGTCATTGTTTTTTTTCTTGTCGATGTAAAACATTATTGATGTACACCCAAACTATTGGGTTCATAAAATTTTGATACGATCAAAATTTTTCTCTGCCCTGGGAGGACTGTTGTGACACGGTTACTGTGTGGTCAACCGTGACACACGGTCAAGTGTTGGGTATCGAGAGTTAGGGGACTTGGGGGAAGTGAGGAGTGTGTAAACCAGAGAGAGAGAGAGAAGTCAGCGAGTGAAGTAGGAGATCTGTACATAACGTTGCCGTGTAGAGATGTTTTGTTAAGATGTTCGACAATTAAAAGACACTTTAAACGTAAAAGGACTTGTTTCTTCACAACAGGGGAAAATGGTTGTCAAATCTTCTCTCAACGTCACTATTGTCAATTCTTTTAGCGTCTCTAAACATGTATTTCCTGTCTAATTCTATCTACTCTTCTTGTCCCGAGATTAATACATTAACTATGTATCCTAACAATAGTAGTAATAATTGCAGGGCAGTATTAAAAATGTGGGTGTGATATGGAACTTTTCTTGGACATACAATAAGAGTGAAAACTGAAGATCTTACAAAAATTATTTAATAAGTAAAGCTCAATTATTATTATCATGAAAGATAAGTGCTGAACAGTTTGGATTGGTAATGTTATTTTTTTAGGAAAAAGATTTTTTAATCACATATGTATAGTGCTACTTTCATGCTTATAGCACACTCAATGTGCTATGGTCCAATCTCATTTGTGGGCCAGTAGGAGGAGAGGGTATCCGGAAGAAGTTTTCAATGCTTCCGTTAGGTGCTCAGCAGGCATAAACTTAGTCGGAGCATTGAACTCAAGCTACCAATGATAGGTAGCCAAGCAGTGTTTGCCTCCTACTAAAAAAAAAAAAAATATCACACTAAGTAATAAAAGTCTGAATCATGAGAGAAACTTAATATAGTTGATAGTGTTGAGAAGGGTAGCAATTAATTCATTAATTAAAAAGTAAAGTTCCCTTTCAGACCTAGCGAACTATAGGGCAGATGATGTAAAGGTCATCTGTTTCTGTGACCCACAGTTAATGAGGGTGCCATGTGGCCAGCACAGCGACCAACTGCCTTTACCTTTCCCAACTAATGTCAGGTACTTTTAGAGCTGGGTGGACGCCAAAATATCCCAAAATTAAAAAATCCCAGTTTTCGAACTTGGGACTCTGGTTCTGAAGCCAAGCGCTTTACCACTCAACCACCATGCCTCCTAATTCATTAATTGCTTTACAGAATTAAACAAATGTCTTGGAACTTTTACATTAAGAAATAATTCTTGACAGATGAATGAAAAAAAAAATACCTTCTTCTTCAAATTCATCTAAGACTTTGTCCAGATCAACAAAATCCATGATTTTATCTTTCCTATAAGGAGAAAAAGTTTTCAGAATAAGAAACTACACACATCTAGTTAGTAATAGATCTAGTATTTCTAAACAATCATAATGTTTAATTAATAATAATTAATGTTTTTATTTTCTGCCATCACTATGCCACCATTTTGTCCACACCACATTTCTTGTAGTTCAAAACCTGATTTGTTTATTTCCTTCAATATTTACATTCTAAACAAGTAGAGTTCCTAAATGAAATCAGCTTTATGAGCTAGAATTGTACTACTAATACTAGATCTACTATTAAATTTCTTATTTTATAAGTAGATCTATCGTCTGGGTGTCTCGCCCAGCTTAGCCAGCAACAAGCTCTCCTCTCACTTGTTTCATTGGGACCGATATTTGGTCAAAATGTCAACAAAAAAAAACACAACTTTCTAACTGTTAAACATACAGAGATAGTCAATTGATACACCATTCCATTGGAAAGTTCTGTTTAAGTATTTTAACGAGAATTTTTTTTTTCAAAGATAAACTTTTTATTTCACCTCCCTAAAATTACTCTAGATCAAGATCATCTAGATTAGTAGATACGGTAGATGATGATTCTTTTTTCTATCTACTAGTACTAGACTTTATCTACTCTAGATTCTAGTCAATAATTAAATTATAAAAAAAAAATAATAATAAAGTCTAGATCTAGAGATCTAAATACTTAAATTTGATAAAATATATAAAAAATAATCATTAATTAAAATAGTCTCTAGAGACTGTCATTACTGTCTAGCTAGCTGCTAGACCTACAGCCTACAGTGTACTTTAGTCTGGATAACTAAAACATTATATTTTTATAATTTATATTATTTTTATTAATTTACATTTAAATCTAGATCTAGGTCTATCATATATAGTCTAAGTCATTGTCTAGTCTACTATCTTAGTCTTTTAGACTTTTTCAGTAGACTATCTTATATCTAACTTATAACTTACTATCTACTATCTAGACTATTCTAGGTCCTACCTAGTAACCTACATCTAGAATCTACTACTTCTACTTATAAGTTATTATGCAAGTTACAGTAAGTAAGACTTGTAAGTACTAATAGTTAGTACTATCATAATATTAAAGGAAAACTCCAATGGTTTTTTAAATTTGAGTTACTGACATATTTAAATTCTGCGTAAAAAGTTGTAATAGTAAACATTTTACCATTTTTTATTTAAATGCTTAGAAACATTTATATTTAATAAATTAGTCAGTAAATCCTTGACATCTAAAAAAAAAAAAACGGGGTTCTATGAGATTTTGTTTTAAACCATGTCAAACGTCACTTCCCTCAACAATACTGAAAGAGAAACTGGATTTGACCAATCGTATCACTTCAATCTTACAGTAGCTATACATGTATAGATAGATCTAAAAGCATTTGGATAATCAACTCGAGAAAAATAGTAACATTTTCATCTAAGCCTTTCCCTGTCCCAAGAAGTAAATAGATTGTGTGTCTGACTGATTCGAACAAGCTGGTCAGTGTAAGGCTAGTCGAGACTATGTGTAGTCGGCCATGACAAGACAACCAAGCGATAGTGTTTGTTGTGTGTTGAGTGGTCTGGCGAGAAAATACACACTGCCATGGTTAGTCAAGCATGTAAATCTACTTTTAATACGCATTTTTTCTTTGCTTACACACAAGATCTAACTGCATAGACGAAGATATATTTCTTTTACGATAATGTAAACTTTGCTGTATGGTCTCCTGTTATACAATAAGTCAATAAATTAAAACGCATTTGTGAGGTCACATAGAAACCCGGTGAAAGTCTGACTGTTTTGGATGCGCAGGAAAATTACGTCGGAAAAACATCAATTACCAAGTTCATTTTGTAATTATTGCAAATAAAAAAAAAGAATCATATATGGCGGAAAACAAATTGAGCTCTCAACATTCTACTTTTAGGACCATTTTTTTTTATCAATTTCAAATTGGCTATTATTGTCATATTATATATCAAATTTATTGCCCAAGAATAGAGGAATTCAAAAAAATAATAAAATCAGAAGCAGCAGACAATTCTTTGACTTGAAAAAATGAGGTCAAACACACTTACCCCTAATAATGAAAAATCCACCACTCACAGAAGATATGTCCAATTATCAATGAATTTCACAAATTCACAATATTATTAATAGAAAAATGTATCACAAAGTAAAGTATATTTGTAGAGGATTTGAAAAAAATATATAAGCAAGTGTTTTAAGACATTTATGCCTATTAATTGAGCCCCCCCTCCCCCTTTGGTAAAAAAAAAAGTTGCAAATTATACTTTATCCTCATCCTGAATAACAATCAGTTTTGACATAATATGTATCAATTTTAATGCCCAAGAATAGAGGAATCCAAAAAAAAGTAAATTCATTAACATCAGACAAGTATTTAACATAAAAAAAATGAGATCAAACACACTTACCCCTAATAGTGAAAAATCCACCATTCACAGAAGATATGTCCAATATTCCATGAATTTCACAAATTCACAATATTATTAACATAAAACTGTGTCACAAAGTAAAGTATATTTATAGAACATTTGAAAAACCAAACAAACAACTTTAAAATGTATTTATAACTAATAAATAAGCCTCCTCTTCGGCCCACCCTACCATAAAAAGTCACTTTTTTTTTCTTCTATTTATCTTCATTTTTTACATAAATACAGTATAATATATAATTTATATGAATATCAATTTTAGATAAAGGGTATAAAAGTATTTTAGACTAGAAAAGATCCAATATTAAATGAAATATTATCAAGATATAAATAGATCTAGTTCTTGATCATTTCTAGATCTAGGCATTTGAGGTCTAGACTCTAGACCTAATAATAGGCTTAAGCTAGAAGTGCATGGTGTTTTCTGTTTACTATCTCAAATAATCTCAATTTTTGTATCTGTTGTAAATGTTGCTGAGAAAAGAAATAAAAACATTTATTTGGTTTATATGTGTTTGTTGTTATTTTTAACGATGTCTTTAAGTCATAAGTAGATCTATTCTTCTATAGTCTATATCTATAGAGATTTAGAATTAACTATTTACTAAGTAGATCTAGTGTCTAGATTTACAATGCCTTTTTAAACAAAAATGTAGTATCTGCATTATTTTGGTAGCTCTAGTCTAGATCTACTAGTAGTAGTACTAGACCTAGATCTAAATCTACTGTCTAGATCTAGATCTAAACAATGGAAGGGATACAGCACTCGATTTTTTACCTTTCAGCATTTTTTTTAGATCTAATCTAGCAATACCGTCATTAATTATTAATTTTAATGTAAACATTTAGATTCTATATCTACAATCCAATCTTTTATCCCGATCTTGGTTGTCTTGGCATTAGTAAAAAGAATTTACAAAGGAAAAAAACACTCGTAGTCGCCGAAGAAGTTTTTCTAGATCCAGCCTCTATTAGACAGTATATAATCACTAGATCTAGACTAGGGCTAGGTCTAATCTCTATTATTATAGATTATAGATCTAGGTATTCTATAATCTAGATCTAGATTATAAAATAGAGGTTAAAATTAAGATATCGATCTCCATGCGGCATCACGCTGTGTAGTGTTTAGCCTGTTTAGCACGTGTGCGTTATTGCCGATGTCCAGTTATTCGATAATCGGTTGTTCGGATGCGACAGCCTAGTATTTAAGTACAATAATTACCTTAATAGTTGATAATATTATAAAAAATATTGTCTTATGGATAGTTTGGACTGAGATGGCTTTTAGCGATGTTTCTTTCTCGAGGATTCAGAGCGAATGATTGAAAAAAAACAAGTTTTTAAAAAAGCGTAAGCCCTCTGATTTCGACGACACCACTTCTGATTAGTTTATAAAAAAACGTAATAAAACATTATTTTCTATATTTTTTCCTCCTTTTTAAGTACGAAAATATTGCAATATGATTTCTAAAATAAAAATATGTGTTTCCTAATTAAAACTGATAATATTTAAGTGTAAATAAATAAATATCGGCAAGCGTACATTCGCGACAGCCAATTTTCGTATTTGCATCTAGGACAAACGAACCATTCAATTCACTTTTTTTTTTCTTGAACATTTACAACAACCATTTTTTTAATGATAAGTAGGCATTTTTTTTCATATAACTATAAAAATAATATGTTTCTTACCTTTTCAAAGGGGATCACATAAAACCATAAGTAAAACCTGTCTGTCGTAAATAGCCTACTTGGTGAATTTCACAAGGGCACAAAATCTTAGTAAAAACCAATTTCCACAAAATGTTGCTTATGAAGCTTACACAATCATAGATCTACATATCAGATCTAAAAAATACGCTACAGGTGGCCTAAATTCAGAGATATTGAATATGGACTTTCAAAAATGCATTTTCAATGGGAAATCTGTTTTCCGCCATATACATCTAGAATATATTCATTATGATTATCTCAGCTGTACATCAAAACACATGATATTATATATTATATCAAAAATTGTCAAAACCATCGGAGTTTCCCTTTAACTATCATCAGTATTGACTGACTATTGACAGTATCAGATAGTAAGATTATAGATAGTAATAGATAGATCTAGATAGTAATTTAGCATCAATAGTGTCATTAGTATGAATAGTAAATAGTATGATTAGTCAAATTAGTGAGAATAGACTCAATTATCAATAGTGACAATAGTCACTATAGTGACTAGAGACTAAGAAAGTAGAGTCATCAGTGAGTAATGTACCTTCTTTTTTCTGCAAAAGTACATTATGATCGATTTAGGTTTTAAAATAACATTATACAGTCTAGATCTATTAAGATCTAGATTCTATTTACATCTAACTATAGTATAGTAGATCTAGTCTAGATCTACAACTAGTTAGCCATTTTGATTTCAACACTCTCTCGCCACCTAGTGGAAAATAAACTTTTTGATGCATAGATCTATACGAAGATAAAATAATTATTTCGTATTTTTTATTTCTTATTAAATAAATACATTTCTGATGCGATATCTTTTGCCTTAAACTTAAATAATTATAATCATTGATGACCACACTGACCACAGAGCCTACATGTAATGTATCATCATCATCATTGGCCTCCTTCAGTCGTAGGACGACTATGGTTCATCTCAGAGCACACTTCCTCATGTGGCTGTGGAGCCCTATTTTGGAGAGACACTCCCGTCCACAGATAGCGCAAGTTAGGGTCCCCTTGGCTTTTGCTTCGGTGGTAGAAGAGCTGGCCGTTTTTCGGTTTGTGCGTTTTTCTTCCTGGGCTGAGACCCATGTACTTTCACTGTCCATAGCTTTCTTTGTCACTGTCTCTCTCCACCTGTTGCGGTCTAGAGCTATGACTTCCCAATTGTCAGTATTGATGTTCACTGATTTGAGGTCGCGTTTTATTACATCTATGTAACGGAGATGGGGGCGACCAGTTTTTCTTGTGCCAGTCGCGAGTTGACCATAGAGGATGACTTTCGGGATGCGCTTGTCCTCCATCCGGCGAACATGTCCAAGCCAGCGCAAGCGGCGTTGTCTGAGGGCTGTAAAAATGCTGGGAATACCTGATCGCGCAAGGATCTCAGTATTGCACACTTTTTCTTTCCATGTGACATTCAAGATCCTACGGAGACATCTCAAATGGAATGAGTTTAGTTTTCTCTCTTGCTTTGCGTAGGTGGTCCATGATTCACTGCCATATAGCAGTGTACTCATAACGCATGCCTTGTAGACTTCCATTTTGGTCACCGTGGTTAGCTTATGGTTTTCCCAAACTCTTAGTCTGAGTCTAGCGAATGTCGAGGCAGCCTTCCCTATGCGTTTTTTCATCTCCTCTTCTAGGGACAGGTCATCTGTAATTGTGGATCCCAGATAGCAGAATTCGTTTACGGCGTCCAGCTTGTTATCGTCAATGAGGATGGAGGGTGGTTCTGTAGTAGGTGGTCCCATAACATTTGTTTTCTTCGTGCTAATAGTCAAGCCACATTCTTTACAGGCCTGAGAGAAGCGGGACATTAGTGACTGAAGTTCCTCTTGTGTGTGTGCCACTACCGCTGCGTCATCCGCGAATAGCATATCTCTTACGAGGGTGGCTCTGATTTTAGTTTTGGCCCTCAGTCTGGCAATATTTAGGAGTTTGCCATCAAATCTGGAATGTAATGTATACAGTAATACTAATAATACAGGTATATTTAAAGTCCTAGATCTATCCTAAGACTATCTAAATCTAGTTGAACACAAAATCAGAATAATACGGGAGTTTCAATATTTTTACCTTTTCAACTTTGGGGGACATTTTGTTGGCCTGCTGTGTTCTACAACCTTAATAATGCGATTAATATTAAATCTGAAAAAAAAATACATTAATCAGATTCTTATCAGAGAACGTTAAGGCTTTTCCGTTGAAAGAAAAAAAAAACGAAACTAAAACTAATGAACATCTAGATCTAGAGTAGGCTAGAATCTTGATGTGGAGATCGCTAGATGGAGACTTGAACAGCTTTTTTTTTTTTTTTTTAAATTTGCAACAAGAAAATCATTATGATAGAAAATTTAGTAGCCTATTGTGACTTTAAAAAAAAATTCACTCTATAGGAAGGTGACAAGACGTTCCAACTTAGGCGGGCAAACCCGTTTAGTTTGGACCGTCTGTCATACTTTTCATAAAATGTCCGGGCAGGACGGCCAATGTCCCGCTTTCATCAAAAAGTCGATCAATGTCACGCTTTTATTTTAAGATGTTTCTTAATCTTTTGACTAATAACTTGAAATACCGCCTTGGGGCATTTCCTTCTTGATCCCGATTCGCTGCAAAGCAGGCTCTTGTGTTTGGCTTTGGCATGGGTATAAGTGCTTTTACTTAGCAGAATCCTGCTATCTTCTTAGAAAACAGACGTCAGCGTGTTTCCTGACGACTCTTGGCAATTTGTCATTCCGCATGTTGTTTCTCGCTTATTCTGTTTATCAATTTCAGCATACAGTATCCCTTGCCTTAGCCTTCTGTTCAAATCGATGACAGGGTATGACATATCGGAGACAAAACTCACAGGCCGAGTTTCCGTTTATAAAGAATGCAAGAGCAATCAACAACAGTGGAGTGCGATATGAGAAATGTCGATCACAGTTTTCTGTCGCACTTGAGGATAAAACGAAACATCTAAATGCAATTCGTAACTTTCATTTAAAAGCGTCTAGTAGGCCCCTATTAAGGTACTTCTCCAACATTACCATATTTGTCTAATGGTTAATTAAACTTGCAGCCGCTAAAGGTAGGACTATAGCCTATCATAGAGTTTTCCATAACAGTTTTAAATCAATAGACTGCATGTTGAAATTGCTTATAAATGTATGGATCAAAATACATGTGTAGGAACCAAAATGTGTAGGAATCGCTACTTAAGGTTTGGCCCTTACAAAATGAACGAAGTAAAGAAGCAGGTAATGATGAGAAGTTTTGGACAGCGTTCATGGATGCTTCGAGCCCAAGATAAAACGAAGTTATTTCCCCTGATCATACGATTCCTTCGCAGGAAATATATATATATAAAAAAAAAAGGTTACAAAGACAGTTTGTGTGGAAGCACAAACTCAAAAACTCAAAATCGGTCCCCGAAGGGATCCACCCAGGCGGATAAAAAGGTAGGTATCAATATTTTCGGAAAGAACATCAGAATTAAATTCGATCAAAAACAAATGACAGAGAAGAATGGAGAAAGAATGTTGACAGATCTTGTGTGGCGCCCCAGCAGTTTAGCAAACCAAAGGATAGGTGAAAGTGAATGTGAAGTTAAATGTGAACCTTGCCTAACTGATGTCTTATAATGAATATATAATTGATCTAATTGCTTTGTAAATGGTAATTTCCTTAAAAAAAAGAAAGAATGTTTTCCTTTATTTAAGTGTTTTATAACCATATACTAGCACTGCAGTCACTGGCGATCCAGGGGGGGGGGGCGGAAGGGGCGGTCCTATTTATTGCTAACAGAATCATTAAATATCTATATGATTAAAACTTGTTATTGGTATTTTAACCGGTCTTCATATTATGTCGTTCACCTGTTGGCCGATTGGAAGGGGAGGAGCGAATACCTCTACTGCCCCTGACATCTAAACCCTTTGAGTGTGGGTGGGGGGCGGTCCTACTTTTATGGAGAAATCATAGTATGTGAACAAAATTAGTCGAATATCTATATAATATAAACAGGTGGTAGGGCGATACATGCAATCACGTTCCCTCCATCGGACAAACCAATACTTTTTACTTTTTGTATTATAGTAAGAAATTACAAAATTTAAAAAAATCTGTCACTAATATAATTTATATATGCTATAAAGTAAATTCTTATATCGAGTCGCCCAACCCCTATTCTTTAATGCAAAATGCAATCATTAGCGGAAATTATAAAAAGGAGCGAGGATTAATCGTTTTCATTTTACCGCCATTTCCCTTTCCAGACAGAGTTTGTGTAATTTCACATGAATTTATCATAACTATTTTAAGAAAGACTTTGCTTTGGAAAAGTTATAATTCAAACTAAATTTTTCAATATAGCAGTCACGGTTGAGATGAGTTCAAAAGCCAGATAATCTTTTCCTAGTCGACTTTTCCCAACTTTTACTCTATCTCATATTTTTCTAGTTAAATAAATTTAGGACTTTAACTCACAATTTATGCTTGAATTTTATTGAATATTATTAATCGAATTTTTTTTTTCTGCGGCGATCCTCAAAGCCTTAATCTAAATATGTGGGTATCTTATCTTTTCAAAGAACAAATCGGTTTTATTTGCAATGTATTAAGGGACTATAAATTCATATTAGAATATTTTTCCACATTATTCATAAGGTCCTTTATAATAGAATGAATAATGAGCTGTATGTCAGGAGAATGCGTTATTGCAGTGAAAAATGCCAGAAAACGCCTTTAGCGTCGAGGCTTCGCCCCGAACCTCACTGATGAATAATAAGCTGTAGATGTCAGGAGAATGCGTTTCTGCATTGAAAAATGCAAGACAACACTTTTGGTATCGGGTTTCACCCCGAACCCAACTGATAAATAATGAGCTGTAGATGTCAGGAGAATGCGTTTCAGCCGTGAAAAATGCAAGAAAACGCTTTTTGCGAACCCAACTGATAAATAATGAGCTGTTGATGTCAGGAGAATGCGTTTCTGCAGTGAAAATGCAAGAAAACGCTTTTGGAGTCGGGGCTTCGCCCCGAACCCCACTGAGGAAGCTTACAGCGCTCTCCCAGACCCCCAAGTTTATAAGAGAAAGGCCTCAACATGACTGGTTTTTGTTATGTTTTTTTTTCGCCGAACATTGAGAAACAGTCTTCTATATTCTCATATATTGAATATATATATATGCTGTACGCACGTTTATGCATAGGGTTAGGGTTTACTGGGCGTTAGGGTTAGGGTTTGGAAAAAAATCGCCCCCCCCCACTCCAAAGTTCTGGATCCGCCAGTGACTGCAGTTCACGCGATAATATGAAAAATTACTTATTAATTGTTGGCATACGTTCATCCAGGGGCAGATTTAAGGCAGAGCAGGTGAGGCAACAGCCCCTGAGTATCCACAAAAAGGGGCCTCCACAAAAGATTTATGAACTTTTACTTTTATTTCCGCATTTTTTAAACAAAGAAACTTTTAATTTTTGAAGCCTTTCCTTTGTTTTAATTTAATTTCTTTTTTTTTTGTCATTTTAAAGTTAAAATTTAGACTACGGATCGGGTCACCCATAGTGTGACTCCACAAACTCAAAAACATAGGCCTATCAAATATATTTTTTAAAAGATAATGTACAAGTATTCTATTTCTATCCTCTAAAATATCATTTGCTATTAGATATCAGTATGATTATTAGTAAATATCAAAATTGAATTTTTATTATAACTTTCAAAAAAGTGTAGGGACCTTCACAAAAATTCTGACCCTGGGGTTTCCACATACTTACATCCGGCTCTTCGTTCATCCCCCGTGCCCAATATGGGATACATCATAACGTAGGCAGCTATGAGAAATATATCTTATCTAAGGAATAGGCCAAAATGTCCAAGAGAGGCAACGATTTTATGTCTTTAATAAACACCTTTCAGCTGACCCTGTCAATAGCAAATAAACTTAGATCTATATCTATTGTAGACTCTATAGCAACAGCTCTCAGACTGTGGGTAACTATACCGCCTTGAGGGGTCTAATGACGTTGTCAGGGGTTGCCTAAGACCATAGGAAATATGGATTTTTTGTGTCTATTCTTTGATATATATTAGTTACTACCGATGTGGATTGTAGGGGGCTTATATGTCATTTTTTTTAAAACAAATATTTGTATTTGTATTCTAAATCTAGTTCACAAAAAATGACTAGGACGGATTTCACGAGTCAGTTACAGATATCGGGTCACAAACTGGGAATGGACCACTTAATGAGGTTTGCGGGACATGTCCTTAGACAGAATGAATAATGCTCATCAAAAGTTTCAATGACAAAGGGGCCAATACGAAGAAAGCGCAAACAGGGACCTCCGTAGAGGACTTCATAGCAGTGGACACTGGCTGGGAAGAGGCTGCAGACGTCTCTATGGAGACAGCTTGCCGCCCAATGCGTCGAAACGCAGGGGGGGGGGTGGAATGTAAGTAAATGTACATGTACAAAACAACATCCCAGTGTATGTATCTCTTTGTACAAGTAGAACGTGTCTTTGCACTCAAACAAGGACTTCTTACAAGTAAGGGTGTCATGGCACTCAGTTGTTCCTTTTCTTTAAAAATAAAAAGACTACTTTTCAAGGGCGCCTCTGGGTCCCTAATGGTCATGGCCCCAAGTGCAATGCACATCTGAGCGTCATTGTTGCTACACCACTACTGGTAGACAAATGCCTGGTGGCTCCTGATAATCTGATCAAGATCAAGCGCAGGGGCGGACTGGGTATCGAAATCGGCCCGGGCATTAAAATATAAACCGGTGTTGTATATATATGCGTATATATGTAATTAATCCTCATTACATTCTTATCTTTCTTTTAAACGTTTTTTCTACTCTAGAATACTCTCTTCCTATAATTAGTGAAAGGTAGTACACACCGCCAAAGGACAGCTACAGCTAGGAAGTCTGGGGGAGCGCCGTAAGCATTATTTCCGTTATTTTAAGCTTTAAAAAATGCATATTCTGAGGTATCTACAGTGCAATTAGCCTGCTACTCTTCCGCTAAAAAAATCAAAAACTAAATCTTCTATTCACTGGAGTCCAGCGACTGGTAGAAAATGGTAAAATGCTTTACTTTTGTATTGGAAAGGGGGGGGGACAACAAAAGCACTTTTGGCTATACTCATGAAATTTGGTGAACGTAGTTTGCTTAAGTTGGCTGCACCGGGGAAGTAAGTAAAGTTTCCCTTTCAGACAATGAGATCTGAGGTCAGTGATGGTTTGAATTCCTCCCCTCTCGGCTACGCCCATGTGTTTTATTGTAGGTGTCAGCCTAATTCTATTCAAAATATATAAAGTTTGATAATGCATGTGGGAACCGTGGTCGAGAGGCTAAGTGCGCTTGAACTTGGCTTGTCTTGGCTACCTAGAAGGGGGCTCGAGGTGCGACACCCGACTCGGGCAGAGTTGTGTTTATTGAGCGCCTAAAGGCAGCACGGAAACCCAACTCCTAGATACCCCCTCCCCCCCCCCCCCCATTGGTCCACAAATGAGATTGGACCAAAGCGCTCTGAGCATGCTATAAGCATGAAAGTAGCGCTATATAAAAGCTATAATAATAATAACGAAAATTTTGCTCTTCGCAAACGACAACCAGTAAGTTAAATATTACAACTGCTACTTTAAAACTGTTTATACCAGTGAAGCAATACATATTCAATTACATTGAATCTCTTGTACTACTGAGGATTTTCACTAAAAAAAACTCAACTACAATCAAGTAGGCTGAATTGAACTTTACTGTTTGACTACTAAGTAAACAACAGTTGAGCTACAAACACAAGAGCTTAAACAATTTGATTCTCTGAAGTGCTAAAAAGTGAGAAAAAAAAATCCTATACCTCACAAAAAAAACAACATAAAAGCAACATAGGTTATCAACATTCCTTTATTCTGTACACTAACTGTACATTAACAAAATGCTGACCTCTTCTCAATATATGTCAACCTAACAAAAGCATTCGACACTGTTAGCAGAGAAGGACTCTGGAAGATTATGTCAAAGTATGGTTGTCCACAAAAATTCATAACCATGGTGAGACTATTTCATGATGGCATGAAGGCTGGTGTCTAGGAAAGTGGAGATTAGAGCCCTTCGAAGTATCAAATGGGTTAAAACAAGGCTGTGTCCTAGCACCTACACTGTTCAGTATCATGTTCTCTGCTATGCTGACAGATGCATTCACAAATAGAGAAAACAACGGGATAAATATAAAATATAGATTTGATGGTGGCCTATTCAACCCGAGGCAGCTCAAAGCAAAATAAAAAATAAAATCATCAGTAATCAGGGACTTGCTATTTGCTGATGACTGTGCCCTAAATGCCTGCTCTGAAAATGATCTGCAGAGTATCGTCAGTGACTTCTCAAGAGCATGCTCAGACTTTGGCCTTACCATTAACACAAACAAGCCTTAAGTCTTATATTTGCCTGCTCCTGGGTAAGCCTACTCGGATCCAAGCATCAAGATAAATGGACAGGATATAAACGCAGTGGACAGATTCACATATCTTGGCAGCACACTCTCCAGAAATGGAAAGATCGATAATGAAATCAACCTGCGTATCACTAAGGCAGTGCATCCTATGTCTAAAAACGTCTGGAACAGACGTGGTATCACCACAAATACAAAGCTAGTGGTCTATCGAGCTGTCATTCTCCTCTACATTGCTCTATGCCTCAGAAACATTGATAGTGTACAGTTAACATGCAAAGAAACTGAATCACTTCAACATGACATGTCTGTGAAAAATACTAAATGTCAAATGACAAGACAAAATACCAGATACTGAAGTCCTTCAAAGAGTGGGTCTGCAAAGCATCCACACGCCCTGATGCAGTCCCAGCTGCAATCGGCAGGACATGTATGCAGAATGGAAGACCACCGCATCCCTAAACGACTCTTGTATGGCCAACTAAGCGAAAGAAAGCTCTCTTAATGTGGTCAAAGAAAACACTTCAGGGACACCCTCAAAGCTTCTCTGAAGGCGTTCAGCATAGACCCATCCACCTGGGAGACAGAGGCACATGACAGAGCATCATGACGTCGCGCTGTGAAAACCGGCGCACAGGTTGCTGAGGAAAAGAGAACAAAGTTGGCAGAAGAAAAAACGCCAGAGAAGAAAAGCAAGGCTAACGACACTAGCTCCAGCTGGAATAACCTGCCTAGTGTGCGGCCGAACATTCCGGGCTCACATAGGTCTCACCAGCCACATGACGAGACATAAAACCCCAGTGTAAATCCCTCAGCCCCCTGGATGACAAAGTGGTCATAATCGAACTACGATGGACGAACTATATATATTCCTTTTAAAGATAAGAGAAAGCAGAACGGTTAGAGAGGTACTTCTAAATGTGAAAAGCTCTTGCCTCGTCCTAGTACATTCTCAAAAACGAGATTTGTATATGAATATATTATTTAAAATATAACTGATTCTAAATCTCCTTTCATTAAATATCGAATGTGACAGCGCTATATAAATTATTATAATAATTTTCATCATCAATGACTTCATACTAAGCATAAGTTTGCCGTAATCACAACGGTATAAAATTGATTTAGATCTAGATTTATGTTTTAATTAAATAATTATTTTTTTTTTGTAAGCCTTAAGTGTAGTATTTTTAGATCTATGTTATTACAAATAAACAACAAGAAACTTTCATTTTCATAGCTCAATATGGATAAGTTGGGTGGTTTCAAATTTCGATGTTGTGTGTATGTGTTTTGTTAAAGAGCTAATTGTCTCCCCTTTTGCCGCATTATATCAGTGTTTTCTAACTTATCCTCTCCCATCCCTCTTTTTCGTTAACTTTCAATGGAACCATAAAAAAAACGGGTGAGGGAAGGAGCAAAACAAAAATAGGAGTGCCATCAAATGCCCATGCCGACCAGCAAAATGATTAGGCCAAACACAGTCTCGAAGACATCAAAGTAGTGTTGAAGGCCATGCCGCTCATGCATAGCAGAAAGTACGGTCTAACGTTTTACAAATGATAATACGTACAGTGTAATTCTTAAAATTATATTCTTGTTGAATTTCAAACAGAATTCATTGTAATAATAATTTTAAAAAAAACAAGAAAATATGTTCGGGCCTTTGTGTCTTGCTGCTGTCACTTTTTTTTAAAGTTGTCTGCATTGATTTTTTTTCTTTGGTCGCTACCAGACCGGCCCATATGGTACCGGCCCATCGGGCATTTGCCCGTTTGCCCATATGGCCAGTCCGCCCCTGATCAAGCGTTAGAGTAGGCCTACACGATCGGTCTCGTCTGATTCACACCATGGTATTGAAAACAATTAACAAGGGAAACTACCCTTGTTTTTTTTCTACAAAATTTTGATTATGCACCTTATTTGAATATATTTTTTATACAATACAATTGAGTACATGTTCCTGAATCTGTTTCTTATAGACTACCTACTCATTTAGATCGAATTTATCTTTTAGACTAGATTATATCTTCTCCTTTTTTTAGATTGAATTTATTTTTATGAAATACCTGCTCCTTTAAATCGTTTAAATTTCTTATACCTATTCCTTTTGATCACAACAATTAATAGCAAACATTTTCCGTTCTTTAATCATAATACATCAATACATCCCATAAAACAGGCACCCTCCCACACCTTCAACCTTCTTTTGTTTTCTATTTCTTCTATTAGCTTACACTTTTTTTTTTTATAGAAAAAACCACAAGTGAAAAAAAAAAATCATTTATTTCGAACTGAAATTTCGATAAGATAAGTTACTAAGTGACTAAGGCGTCGTCCTAATAACGCTTATGTCGTGGCTGCGATCTCCATATTGGTCTTTTTCTTTCGCTTTATTTTTTAATTGGGCCTAAACCAGTAAGCTTCGGGCAGGAGGTCTCGTTAGCCATGGCTGGCTACCCACCTAGGAGAAGGAAAACTCTGAATTTAAACCTCTGCTGCCTTGCAGCTATACCCAATCATGGGAAAGGCTTCGGGGGTACACCCTGAGGAAAAATCAGGAGGTGGCGACCCTAACGCAGTTTGCAGCACCCAATACTACACCCTGGCAGAACCTGCGACGCCACTGACTCAAAACTGTATCAGCAATTGCCGTTCCTTTGGATACATCAGCTGCGTGGAGAGGGGGGAACTGTTCTGTGGGTGACATTCTTCCGACCACTAATAATGCCCAGACATTCAATCACATTTCCATGAGATGATCCATAGTCACTTCACGACTGAAGGAGGCCCAGAGATACATTCAATCACATTTCCATTAGATGATCCATAGTCACTTCGGGACTGAAGGAGGCCCAGAGATACATTCAATCACATTTCCATGAGATGATCCATAGTCACTTCACGACTGAAGGAGGCCCAGAGATACATTCAATCACATTTCCATGAGATGATCCATAGTCACTTCACGACTGAAGGAGGCCCAGAGATACATTCAATCACATTTCCATTAGATGATCCATAGTCACTTCGGGACTGAAGGAGGCCCAGAGATACATTCAATCACATTTCCATGAGATGATCCATAGTCACTTCACGACTGAAGGAGGCCCAGAGATACATTCAATCACATTTCCATGAGATGATCCATAGTCACTTCACGACTGAAGGAGGCCCAGAGATACATTCAATCACATTTCCATGAGATGATCCATAGTCACTTCACGACTGAAGGAGGCCATAGATTGTTTAAAAGACAAATACAAATAAATGTTTAGTTTAATTGAACATATGGTAAGAATTGATTTTAAATATATATATATTACTCGTTTTTTATCTATGTTTTCGAAACGTTCTTCCCCAACTACACACCAGGTTAAAATATTCCTCCATCTGTAATATATGACTAACGTTTACATTGCAAACAATACAGTCTAACTAGCATGTAATGACACCAACAGAATTGAAATAGCTGATTTTATTTTTTTTTCTTTATTAGTCATTGACATTTAGTGAAAGGTAAAGAAACACACCGATCCAACCGGTTACTGAATCAATAAAGAGGCCAACTTGGCAGGTTCACACACATCGCATTCCCTGCGACGGATGTGTCGTCTGCGTTGGCTAAACCCATTCAGGATTACCGACCAAAACAGAGCTGTTAATACAGTTGTGGATCTAGATCTCAGTTGTACTGATAATTCTGTTCAAGTCATCAAAGGCAATTGTGAAAAATTTCACAATATAGATCTAGATCCTATGATACTTGTGTTTTACTTTTTCGGTGGATTATATGAGAAAGAATATCAATTAAAAATGGATCATATTTTATTGTGATGGTTCAGTAAAATGGATTTATTGGCAAATCGATCATA
The DNA here is from genome assembly GCA_036873155.1 of Biomphalaria sudanica. NCBI lineage: Eukaryota > Metazoa > Mollusca > Gastropoda > Planorbidae > Biomphalaria > Biomphalaria sudanica. The sequence continues at coordinate 156,712 of JAZGLO010005637.1, read as the reverse complement.
TTCTAAAAGACATTAACTACATTGTTGTACAAAAACATAATTGAATATCTAGGATTTTTATGTAACGTATGTTTTCATTGATTTGGTGAAGTATAATTTATACTTAGAATTTAGAACTAGTTCTATGCCTGCTTCTGTAGACTGTGCATCACATGTGTTATATCATAGTCAGAAACATACAATTTGTGCTGAAGAGAGAGAGAGAGAGAGAGAGAGAGAGAGAGAGAGTTTAGTATTGGTATTGCCCTCGGATTGTCGACTTGATTGTCCCTCAAAATGTTTGTGTTAAAATTACCGTCTAAAAATAATTTCACAGTCTAGATAGATCTCCTCGTATTGCTAATCAATGTACGGCTCTTTATGTGAACTAGAGAGTACTTTATCATCGAATACAAGAAATATCCTTGGCGTTTCTTACAAGTTTTCTTAGAACTGTCCATTATAACCAGGTAACTAATTGCAGGTTTCACTCACCGGGTTATGGATCTTGTCAGTTTGTTTTAGCCTTTCTTCTTTGTTTCGATTGGGAGCTCAACTCTTGTCGTTACTTGCTTCCTTCTCTCTTAAAGTTTAAACAGAAGGGAACACATTCAATGAAAAGGAACCTGTCTTGGGAACAATTAAATTTATTCGTCTCATAAGCCCTCATAAAAAGATTCTACTTACTGGGAAGTCAATGACCCAACTTAAACCACCAGCATGACGATGAAGAGGCTATCGTATGGCCCTGGTGACCACGAGATGTACACCGGACAATGACAGAGATCACTGAACCTAATTGGCAGTTTTCAACATTTCTAACAATTGCGACAGACTTGAGATATCAATTAGAAATCAAAAGAACAGTTTTACTTAGTTATTCATTAGTTCTTTGTAACATAAAAATGTAATTGTATGGTATGTGTCTAGTACTGTCCAGTCACCAGATTTTCCAGAAACAAAAAAAAAGTATAGTAATTTTTTTTAAAGAGTACTTTTCCCTATTTCTTTAGCACTAAGACAGCATACAATTTTCCACAAAAAGGGGCGCCATAAAATGTGTAGTATTTTGTACAACTATTCCTTCATTGGCTTGTCTTCATTGCGTTGTTTTCTTCTCTCCGATGGCTGAAGGTCTGGTCAATCAACCTGGTCAATCAACCTGGTCAATCAACCTGCTATCATTGTGTTATGGACTGTGTGTATTTGTGTATTGTCTGATGTAATACGTGTACGATGGCTGGAGGTCTGGTCAATCAACCTGCTATCATTGTGTTATGGACTGTGTGTATTTGTGTATTGTCTGATGTAATTACGTGCACGATGGCTGGAGGTCTGGTCAATCAACCTGCTATCATTGTGTTATGGACTGTGTGTATTTGTGTATTGTCTGATGTAATACGTGTACGATGGCTAATATGCTATTGCGTCAGATTGCATGTGTGATATATAAAAAAAGTGGAGGGAAAGAGCGATTGATGAAGGTCACGGACGTGCGCAGACGAGATGAGGAGAACATTGGAATCGAATGAGTTGAGGGATCATTCCAAATCTTTCAACATCTTTTGATTTAATTTGTAGTTTGTAGGTTATATCTTTACATTGATAATGAAAGCTATAGATATTAATTAATATTAATTAATTAATTTTTTGATGAAATAGAATTTCAAGTTTCTACTCAACTCCGTGTGTCGAGTTCAAACAAATGTGTGGTTGTATGACTAGAGCCAGGGCCGGCCTTAGGCATAGGCCAACTTGGCAGCCGCCAAGGGCCTCCGATTAATGGGGGCCTCGCGCAGGACTGGAAACAATTTTTTTAGAGAAAAAAATTAGCAATACTTGTGCCCAATGGTGTTGTTGGAGTACACAAGGTTTTAAAGAAAATTGTGTAATTTTATTTTTCGCTGTTTATTTTTTATTTTTCTATTTCAATTTGGGCAACCAAATTCACTTCGCCTAGGGCCTCCAGTTATTTAATGCCGGCCCTGCTAGTGCTACACTCTGCACAGCGACTTGTTACATCTCTAGCACTGACCTACACAGCACATTGTTACATCTCTAACAGGGCCCAGATTTTTTTTTAGACAGATCTTTGCCAAATCACACCAAACTCTCATTGGCTGAGGAAAGTGAACGGGTCTCCTTAAGTGACCTTAAGGCACGGTTGTGTAAACTATCTAATGTTTTATTGGTTTCACTTGAGTCTAGTATGTGTCACAGAAGATGAAATAAAGGGAGTCTAGTAGAAGAGCCGCTAAAAGTTTAAGTCAACAATCATTGCCTCCACTAGGTGTAGACACTGTGTCTAGCATAAACATTCTAACAGAAGAGCTACATTACGACCCTTAATGTCTCACTAAGAATACTTGATGAATTCTTAGTTGGAACTCTCTACTTATTTACTGCAGAAGAACCGTTGATCCAGGCATCTCCAGTCCTTGGGTCCAGAGTTTTCAGTCAATGGGTCCAGAGTTTCCAATCATTGGCTCCAGAGTTGCAATTCAGTGGGTCCAGAGTTTCCAGTCATTGGGTCCAGGGTTTGCAGTCATTGGGTCCAGATGTTTCTTGTCATTGGTTCCAGGGTTTCCAAATATTTTCAATCATTGTATCCAGGCGTCTCTAGTCATTGGGTCTAGACTCTTGTCATTGACTCACATTTCAATTATAACATCAACAAACGTTATGATGATTTGGAGATCTCAGCTACACAGACAATAAAACTCGGGACACAATAAGTATAATCGGATCAATACTTTTAACATGGCCTAAATTGTGCCGATGTGCCAAAAACTAAAAAAAAACTTTTTGATGTTAAATCTATAATACACTTCAAGGTGCAGTATGGGTGTAGCTTTTTTTAAATCAGGAAAATTGGGGAAACTTGTCATAAATTTAAAAGTAATTAATTAGCAATAATATTTTCAGACACATAAAAAATAGGATTTTGTTCACTTTCAAATGTAGTCTTATCTTATTTTGAAATGTAGGCCTAAACTTGACTTTTTAAAAATGTAGTTTTCTATAACTTTGAAATGTACATAGTCTTAACGTTACCGATATGTTAGAGAAGACATTGTACCGGTTTGTGAACACTACAGAATGAGATGACAAGTTCACAAATAAGGCATACTTAGTATAAGCATAATTGGATGGTTCAATTTCGGAAAAGAAAAAAAAGTTGCCGTTGCATCAGAACTTTGAATGATCTAAAATATCATTATGTCTGATTTTTATTTTCTCTAGTTTCTGAGATCTAAACGGGACCGACGGACAGACGGACGGACAGACAGGCCACACCAAACAAATAGCGTCATAAGAGGCAGTTGTGGTATTCGAAATTTTTTACGACATTTATTTTAATTTTTACTTATTTAAGGATATAACTGCCAAGTCGAATGCTAACATGATTTGCTTAGCTTAGATTCCTTACTGAATTTGTCCAATGCTATAACATGCTTGCTAAGCTCCTTCCTAGATGACCTGGCCAAGTTCGTAAAACACGCTTCTTAAGTTACATTCCTTAATGATCTGGACCAATTCTAACGCATCTTGCTAAGTGTAATTTCTAATAACTGGCACAAAGCTAAAACATTCTTGCCAAACAGCTTACTTTACTTAGTGGATTGGTCCAACTCTAAAACATGGTACCAACGTGAGAGCCCAGAAGCAATTTTATGTTGGCCCTTTCTTAGATTTTTATTGCTAATTAGAAATATTTCTCGTTGGAGGATAAAAATCAAGGTATTAGAACCTTGGCTGGAATTAAATGGTCTCGTCACGGCCAAATTGAGTGTGTACACGTACACACCTAGTGTATGGAGCGTAACACTTGATTGCACCCTTCGTACACACACATACACCACACACACACTGCAACTAGAAAGTCTACCTTGTTTACCTGTTCACGAGTGTGTGTGTGTGTGTGTCAGGTAGTAATTGAAAGACAGAATGAAACGAACGACAAAAAGAAGTTATACAACTTATTGTAAGGTGCCACCACTCTCTCCCTGTTCTAGTCCCCCCCCCCCCTTCCCATCAGTGTGTCTCACTGCCACATGGTAGTCTGAGAAGGTTGATCAAGTTTCAATCGTTAAAAGAACTGGTGTCGGAAGTAACATATACATATAGTGTCACCGTCACTCTGACAGCGCCGAAAAGGACAGTAGGAAAACTACTCCCACTTATTGAGGAAATGTGTATTGATTATTTGTCCGTTCTATACTAACAGCATTTCTGTTTATTGATCTACGACATTTAGATCTTTAATAGTCAAACATTGGCCCTCTTTCAAGCGGCTTCTACAGGCTTGCTCTTGCAAAAGAGTAATTTTTGTAGAAAAATAAAAAATATTTGCTTCTGCAGGGGTAAACAATATAGATAATACAATAAACATACGTTAGTTTGTGGCTTATGAAGACTTCGTGACCCAAACGTCCTTTGTTTTTACTTTGTTCCAGCAGGATTTTATTACATATATTTTTTTGTAGGCTGCTATTCGACGAAAGATAAGCTGTCGTCAATAATACAGAAAAACAAGGCTGCATTATATCTAGTTATTATCTACGTTATTGTCTAAGCATATTTTGTTATTGTCTAGATTTGTGCAGCTATAGTTTTAAAATGTGAGAATGACTAAATGAATCATGGGTACAACTTAGCGTATAGGAAATAAGATAGAGTTCATTGGTCTACATTTCAGTCAAGTGCAAGCTTTTTATTCTTAGCTATGCAAACCCATAAAGATTGGCGCGTAAAACAGAAAGGCAGACAGACAATAGAAATAGCTATTTGATAGGAGTCATAATCGTTCTACGGTTTAAAGCTGTCAACAGCAGACTTTGAGCTCATCATAATAACATGTTTAAAAAAAGGTATAAGCAACCGTTTACCATGCTGAGGTCACGCTGACACACACACTCATATGCAGCAAATGTACATTTAAATCGATCGATTTACTTTAGGCAAATGTAAACTTTTTTTTTTACATTGGCACAAGTCTTGTAAAACATGTACAGTCATTTACTTCGAAGTTTTTATTTTGTATGCATTTATTTCAATCAGAAAGCAAGGCGTGCTTTAAACCAGTGATATATTTTGATTTTTTAATTTATTTTACAGGTTTCTCGTTATCCGAACGTCGAATTGGATTGATAATTATTTGTGTGTTCAGTATTCGTCATTATTGCTCCTAAATAACTGCAATCTCTCCGCTGGAAAACAATAGAATATGAAACGAGTTCTTCATGTATGACGTACCAACGAGTGTATACACGTTTACCAACATGAAATATTTGAAGTGAATGGATGACACAGACTCGGAAGTAAGACATATAGGCAGTTGCACACACATATAGAGGTCAGTGCGATGCCGCTCGCTTCCTCTTCCAGTGGATAAACAACATGGGGAGAGGAGTGCATGCCACCTCATCCTTCAGTCGTGATGGTTGATAGCGGAGGTGAGTGGAAGATGAAGGGGTCAGGTGGGCACCCCCTCCCTACCAATATCCGGGAGCTTCTCTGGGAAGACAAATCGAGAACACTACGGGAGCTGATCACAAGCTATCGCCCGCCACTGGCGGTCAAATTAAAAGGTGGCGATCTAGCCAAATATTGTCCGGTTGAGACAAACAGAGAAACAATAGCAGCAACACTGACCAACAACATTTCCAGCATTTCTTCCATTCCTCCCAGCCTTGTCACGTTTACCGTGGGTCAAGATGCCCTACCCAACCCGGTCTCCCCATCAGGGCCCACGGATGGCCCCTCCGCTACGGCTGTCCACGGCAGCGCGGATAGCTGCGTGAGAAAGCCTGGGAAGGAAGAAACAATCTTGCAGATTCATGAAACCAAGAGAAAGAAGATCATCCTCGCTCGGAAGATGACATGGGAGAAACGTCAGAATGATTACATAGTCAGTGGGGAGCAAGTGGAAATTCCCGTATCTCTCAAAGGTTGGCTTTTATCTCTTTGTGTTTATTTAACCCTAAACAACTTTTTGGTAGCAAATACCAGGGAAAGTCACGTGTCATTGTGAGTGGGAAGTGTGACGTATTCGAGGACTGCTGGGAAAAGGAAAGTCCCGAAATGTGCCTTGATCCTACCGGAACTAAACTAGATCAAGAATATTTTGTTACAAACATAGACATAAATAAATATAGACTGGCCGATAAAAGAGTTGTATGAAACGAAAATGTGTGACTTGCAATTTTGTGTACTTATTATACAGCAGTGTTGTTTTGTTTAATCTCTAATACTGAAGATCATGCAACTTTTCAGAATTCGGAAATCCGACAACAATACTAGATATACATGTTTTCAAGTTACATGAAGTTATTTCATTTTTCCAGTCTATATTTATTTATGTCTTACAAAATTCACGAGTCACGAGCATTTTATTTTATTCGTTATGACAAAGTACATTTTGAACCCATTACACTTTAAAACAAGTCAAATTAAAAAAAAACTTGTTTTTTTTTTAAGACAAAGCTTATACTGAGTGAAATTGAATCAGTGATTTAAAATCAATCATGTAATAAATGTTTAATAAATCAAGACTTATACAAATAAATGTTTAATAAATCAAGACTTATACAAATAAATGTTTAATAAATCAAGACTTATACAAATAAATGTTTAATAAATCAAGACTTATACAAATAAATGTTTAATAAATCAAGACTTATACAAATAAATGTTTAATAAATCAAGACTTATACAAATAAATGTGTGCCATTGGAAATACTTTTATAAATTGTTTTTTTAAGGGGAAGGGGGTGTAATCAGGAAGAAGGTTTCCATGCTGCTTTTTCAAATGTGTAGCCTACTTATAAAAATAAAAGCTTCAAATTGTAAATGAAGACCTAATTCTTTAAACGAAGCTTATCTCCCCTTAGCGTAGTAGCCCACATTTCAAATATAAAAAATATATAACACATCTAATTAATTACTGCTAATTGATGAATTAATTAATTAATTTTTTTATTGATTCATTTTTTTTATTTGCCATCGACAATGAATAATTGTGAAAAGTTTCAACATTTTCCGAGAATGGTAAGTGGGGGAAATATTTTTACCAGACAGACAGACAGGCAGAGTGTCTTGATAAAAAGAAAATTAATTTGAGAGTAACGTTGTTGTTTTTTTTGTTAGTATCATAATGTCCGACAATAATATGTTGCCATGAAGACGTTGCTTAAAAGTCGCACACTCATCTTTTGTTGTTTCTTATCAGAGCGACAGTCAGGACAGTCTACAAATACCGAGTACAATGAGTTATGACTTCCCCATTCTGGTCTACTCGAGTTTGAAACCCGTGACCTTTAGTTCGCAATCACGCCTACTAGGAATCACAGTCTCAACTCTTAGTCCTTCCATTCCAGAAGCCACTATCTCGACTAGGCACTGAGTCTGTGTTGGGAACCCGTCGGTGTCGCGTAGTTCTGTTGAACAGTCTGATCAAATGTAAGGAATCTTATTTTGAGACGCTACGCTTCAAGAACAAGAAATGTAGGAACTATTTTCTTTTGGAATGGAAAGTTAACTATTTGAATAGATGTCCATAATAAAAACATATAACTGTGGAGGAGGGGGGTGACCATCTTCTTTGGATAATGAGAAAGTACATCGAAGGAACGTAATTAAAGCGGACACATTTATCTTAAAAAAAAAGGTTTTTATTTATAGGGAACTAAATTAAACGGACCTATCTATCTTTTAAATAAGGTTGTATTCAAATGGACTTAATTTAAGCGGACACGTCCATCTTTAAAAAAGATTGTATTCAAAGGGAAGTAATTAAAGCGGATACATCTATATTTAATTCCATATTGATTAAAAAAGTTGGAACGTGTCGGACACACCAGTCTTGGCCCATCAAAGGGACGTAACTTACGCGAACACATACTGTCTTTTTGGACATTAAACCATACATTGTTGTTTCTCTTCCTGCATTTGAGCTTGACAGTAACACAAAGAAACGATCACGAAGTGATTTCCCTTTTAGGCGTCAGACTTTCAGCAGACGATTTTCAAACCGACGAGTCAGACATTTCTAACATTTCCCATATTAGGCCTATAATATGGTTCAAAAGTGAACCAATAAGGAAGCAAATTTTTTGATTCACTTTTTTTTAAACGATACAAATTATGTAATTGTTAATTGTTGCTTGTTGAAACGTGATTGCAAATGGAGACCACAATTGCAATGAAGCAGTCAACATAGTTGTATGTACAAATGAAGGGGACGAATGTGTTTACTTGATGAGAAGGGGGGATGTGTTGGTGGTTGGCAGAGGGAGATGTATTTCTTGGCAGACAAAGTAGTTCAGGTGTAATCCGATTGCCAAAGTCAGTCTAACAAGTCAATTTGTGTGACTGGCCTGTATAATACCCCCCCCCCTTTTTTTTTTTGCAGTTTTGCCTACGTACACGACCGGAGCGGGATGAGCGCAGACTATCTACAGTTTGTTTGCTCCCCCGCCCGACTAACTGCAGCCGACGGCTGAGCGACACCGGACGTTTGTTTGATTAGCCCAGCCAAGGGACATCAGTCAACAGATGAGTGAGCGTAGCTTCCCACGATTATCTCCCCTATTTGCTTGACCAAGCTTGTGTGTGTGTGTGAAAAAGAAGCATAGCTACATTGAAACTTTTTAAAGCCAGTCCATAACCTAATGTTATTGTAAGAACTTCATTTAAAAAAATAACTAGAACCATTATAGAGAAAGTGGCAAGGGGCAGATATGTTGAGTTGTGACATTTTGAATCATCTAGTAACTGTAGTACATGGTGCATTTGCACCCCTCTGGATTCTGAGTAGCCAAATTCTACCTATTTTTGTTTTCTTGCACCATCAACTCAATGAACATCTAAGTAGCAACTGAACAAGTAGAGCTTCCATTGGGGATTGATGTACAGTTGTAGTAGACTAGCCTAGGCTGATTAGGAATTGATGGCTGACCATGTACGTGCACCCCTCTGAATTCTTATTTAATATTCTCTGTAATAAAAAGTTAAAGCTACTACTTTGAGCCACAGGTGGCAACTTGCACCCCCCTGCAAAATATCCTGCGGGAGCCCATGCTGCAGTCTATGTATTATTATTATTATTATTAAGGATCGTATTTGTGTGTGTAAGTAATAATGTCATTGGTTTTGATTCAGTTATGACTCTCTACAAGTCTTCTTTTTTATCTTGATTGTTAGGACTTGAAATAAAACCCACTTCCATTGTTGGTTTTTAACCACCATCCGCACCTGGTCTTTATTTGTGTGTGAAACATTTTAGCTGACTTTGCAGTGGGTTGAAATTAGATATAAGGTCAACTTGTTGACGACATTGAAGAATCTCGATTGGTGTGTAAAGTAGTTTCCGCCCCTAGCTACTTCTGTCAGATGTTGAAATCTTAAGTGCCGTAACTATTTACTAGTCAAAATGTCTTTATAGATTAATAAGTAGACCAGCTTCACTCTTATTTTTTATTGGGATAAGCAACCGGGGGTGAGGGTCAGTGGGTATGTATTAATTACACGGTACATTTCGCTTAGTTTACAGCTACAGGAGATTCCGATTCAATAACTCATAGTCCTGTACACTTATTAAACATGTTTCAGATTTTTTGAGGTTATGTAAGAAAGCTTTGTAACTAAAGGGCTTATATAACAAATAGCACGAAACGTGAGATACATAGACCTATCTTGTATAGAGTTTAACATATTGACAGATAGGCACATAACCAAAGCCTAAACCTCAACAATACACTCGGCTAGATCAATAAAATGTGCGTGGTCATGTTATTAACTCTATACGCTTGATTGTAATACGGCACTTGACTTGACAGGCATGGTTTGACTTATGCGTCTATCTGGGCAGGCTGGCTATGTGGGCATTTGGTAAATGTCCAGTGGCCGGCACCTAATTGGATGGGTGTGGCCACAACTGATTTGGGCGCTTTGAATGACAGCAAGGTCCGTAAAAGATTGTATAATATTCTCTTATATATGGTATGTGGCTCCGTATTGCCGGTAAAGGAAGCACTTTTGCCTCCAATGGCATGCGCCTCAAATAGTCTCTGACAACCAATCTAGCTCCTGGCTTTCACGAGTGGATCAGTTATTGAATGCGGAGGAACTGTTTTCATTAGCAGGAGAAGGGGCAAAGGCAAGTAACTGACACCTAAACCAATAAGCATGACGTGCTCGTTTAGCCTTGGCTGTCTACCCAGATAGAAGGAGAACTTCAAATATCTGCAGCCTGGCAGCCATAACAAATGGATGGGAAAGGTTTTGGGAGTCAACCCTAAGAAAAAAACAGAAACCGGCGACCCTTAGGCATCTTGCAGCACACCGTGCTATATCCTAGCAGAGCCTGCGACGCTGCTTATTCCGAAATATATCGGCACTTGCCGTTCCTTTGAGCACATGCGTGGAGGAGGGGGGGGGGTGACTACTGTATGTGTAACATCTTTCAGACCAGGTATTCATCTCATTTCTATGAGAAGATCGATAGTCGATACGGAGTGTCGTGATTGGCCCTCCCTTGACCTTTATTTAAATTACTTTATAGAACAGTTTAATACTAGCCTAACACGTAGTGATAGAATAGCCTAACAGCCTAGCTACATATAGAAATACAATATGTCGTGTACTGTGTATCGCTTGGTACTGCAAGGTATAGAACTTAGTATTGCTAATGGAGTGAATCAGTCAATTCATTTATGTCATATCACTCAGAAACATTTAAATCACACATTTTAAGACTTGATTGACAATGTGTATTTTAAAACTGCTGAGACTGTGCTCTTCTTAACGTGTTTCGTATGGGATTCATACAACAGTTGTGAACATGTTGATGCTATTGAGACTACACTTAAAACCCAATATAGTTCTGATTCCTCTTCGATCCTATAGAATAACATGAGGATTTTCACGTAGACAGCAAACAAATTCACCCCAAGTGATCCAGTGAAGGTGACCTTTAACCTTTTTAAACGCCACCAATACAAAGCAGAACACGTAGAGCATTTATTAATCAAGAACACACAAATCTGGTGTTGGGTAAGGGGGCAAGATTTCTAAGTAGGCGTATATCTAGTTTTAAAATAATATTTAGGTTTGCCCCGTTAACTCTAGCCAAAGTCAGCCAGCGAAGCCATTAAAACTAAGGGTTGCTGTAAGAATGTTTGCATTGCAACAACATGTTTGATTGGGTGTGCTCTTGTCCGCTAGTTCAGAAGTTCACATTCCATATTTGTAAAGGTCGCAGTACCGGTTCTTCCTGACAAGTTCGGTGATAAATTAACACCGAAGTTCTAAATGACACACTAACAGAAAAAAATATTGAATCGATCTTTATTGATTAATCGATATTAACCAATCCCTCAGACCTTCGAATCAATAATTTGCTATGCTGTTTTGTACTAAAAAAACAAAGTCCCAATGACAAACCAAAAATCCCCTATTAAAACCTTATCTAACATACTTATCTTCTGATAATTAGGGTGAGATAATCGTGTCGTTCAAATATTACGTTGTAGCAAGAGAAGTTGTGTATAGTTCTAGTGTCTAGGGCTATAGGCCTCAGATTTGGCCGTCCTTTTAAGATCAGTAACATTTATTTTAAACTTGTACATCGTTTAAAACCAGATCTATGTATTACATTTTCTCATTACCGCCAATCCGTCAACACCTGAACATGGCTATAGTGTTACATATAGGGCCGGTTATGGAGCACACATTCAAATTTCTCCTTTACCTTTTCACGGTCACAGACCGATTGAAGATGTTCCTCGTGAAACAGGCTTGTCCACTCTTTCATATAGTCCAACCAGATTTTATCTAATACATATTCGTTTTCTATGTCAGCCTATTCTGTCATTAAGGACCTTGTCTTTGGTAGCCTATATAAACTGTAGCGACGCTGCATCTACGAGAATAATAACAACTCACCCTATACCAGCAACTCACCCTAAAATAGCAACTCACCCTAAAATAACAACTCACCCTATAATAGCGATTCACCCTATACTAGCAACTCACCCTATACTGGCAACTCACCCAATAATAGCAACTCAGCCTTAACGGGGTTAACATCTCTGCTATGAAGTGTATATGTGTTTCATGATAGAACCACGAGGAAAGTAGGGTAAATGTTTGAATTGAGTAGTTTGAAAGTTTCTCATGAAACCACGAAGGGGTCTGTCGTAATGGATGTGTTCAATCCTGGTGTGAACGTTGAAGACATGGAGAACTAGCATGAGACAGACTTGCATTTGTAGTGAGTCCCATCTTGTTGCAATTATCAATTGAAATCTACTTTCTATTTGATTATGCTTACAGAAGTAAAAGTTATACTCAGTTTTGTTTAAAAAGAAGATAGTTTATTTTTATTAGAAGTTAAACATTAAGAATCGAATACGCCTACATCGGTTTAGTTGTACTAGCTGTTTGGAGATACAAACCAACGACCGAGTACTTACAATCTTCTTCAACTGCAGGATGCCAAGATTCACCTTTTAACTCAGCAAGTGGGACGTAGGCTATAAAAGCAATCCCTTTCCAAACATTTTTTCTTTAGTTCTTTTCATGTACTATAGGAATAAAGTGAACGTCCAATATAAACATGCAATGTTGCCATGTCGTCCATTCAAAGAAATCCCTAAAGAATCTAGTACAAGAAAACTTTTGTACATATAAAACATTACCAGAAAGGTGTTATATAATATGTAAATAGGCCTCTATATGTAATTGGAAGGAGAGAAATGAAATAATGTGACAATAACAGAACATGAAAGTATTCAGTCCAGTTTTTATATCACTAAGTCTTTAAATGTTTTTTTTTTATAAAAGCGCAAGAGAAGATGTGCATTTAGTAGGATTTAGTCCGCATCGAGTACTAGCAATGGACAGAGTAAGATTGCAATTCATATGACAGTTGCTATCATTGATGCATATTTAATGGGAAATCTGAGATTGTCCACTACCAATTCTTTCTGTTTGTTTAAACTTAAAACAAACAAAAAACAAACAAACAAAACATTTTTTAAATGTGTTCAAGCAGTGAAATTCCTATTTATATTTTGTTTCGCTAAAAACCTGAAATTTGTAGAATAAACGTGCGAGTTGTACATTTTTGAAAGAGCTCGCGCTGTGTCAGGGGCAGAAGGCGAAAAGAAACAAGAAAAACATTTTTTTAAAATACTTCATAAAAGAAACAACAAAGCTTTTATTTAACGTACTTGTATCAATTAGTTTGGATCAGTCATGCTATTAAATTTGCAATAGATCTAGACAAACAATAATAAATCTGTGCGATTACAAATATCTTTACCAGAAAGTATAAAGGGGACTTTTTCAACTTATACCACCTTATCACTCAAGTATAACCCTTTTCCCTTGTTCGATAATAAACAAAATAATTAATTATCAATATTTAAACAACTAATGGGTTAATTTTTTTCAAATTCTTGTTTTATCAGGTAAAAGAAATAATTGTGCAACATTTCAGCTCGATCCGAGATTGGGTGTGGGAGAAATAACGTGTACAAACTTTTGACCAGACAGACAGAGTTGATATAAGCTATATAAAAAAATCGACTCCCGGCAGACAACATATACATCAGATATTGCAAATATACAGGTCGCAACTGGGTTTGCATAGTCATGTGAAACACTGCACTCATCCTTAATCTTCGGAATCGAAGACATTGCCATTATTATTTCTTACAAAGGGTAGCCTATAAATGAGACCTAGCTTATAAAGGGTAGACATAGTTAATAAAGGATAGTTTATAATGAGACTTTGTTTATAAAGGGTAGTCTATAATTATTTTTAGCGGCCCCCGAAAGGGGAAAAGTTATTAGTTTTGTGTGGTCTATCTGTCCGTCCGTCGGTCCATCCCGTTTAGATCTCGTAAATTAGAAAAGATAGTGAAAATCCGACATCATAGTATTTTAGACCATTCAAAGTTCTGATGCAACGGCTACTTTTTTATTTTCTGAAAGCGAAAAATGTAATTTTTAAAATCAATTATGCAAGCAGTTTTTTTCATAAAAATACACCATTTTTACAACTATTCACTATTAATAGTAACAAACACTAGTAAGGGATATCATAATCTATCATATATCTGACACAATTATTCAAACTCTTTTAGGTTTTTTTTTTATTTTGTCAATTTTTTTTTTTTTTAATTTTTTTTTACAATTGCATTGCTAAGTTAAGTAAGTTCTGTTATACTACTAACTACTACATTCACAATAAACAAAACAAAAAATTTATACATATAAAGAAAAAAATCTATTTAGTATGCATATAAGTAAAACATAATATGAAGCAATTAATAATTAAACTCTAGAGTTCCACTTCAATTGTGTCTTATAATAGTATAGAATATGTATCAATTATTTTTTTACGATTTTTTTTCCCTTGAGGCTTTGAATAAGAGATTGACCCTTTACAAAACAATTAGATAGTCATTAAAAACATCAATTAGGCCATGCTGATATCCAACTCCATATTCACTTTCACCTATCTCTTGGTCTGCTGAACCCTTGGGGCACCACACAAGATATGTCAACCTTCTTTCTCCATTCATCTCTGTTATTTGCCTTTGATAGAATTTCATTCCGATGTTCTTTCTGAAAACCTGCCTTTTTACCTACCTGGGTGGACCACTTCGGGGGCCAATTTTGAGTTTGTGTTTCCACACAAACTGTCTTTGTAATCTTGTTATGTTTATATTGAGTCATATTAGAATTAAACAAGATGTGGTGGTGTTGTCAGAATGAAATATAACCACAGTATTTGCACCTAATTGGCCCAGTTGACTGACTTTTTTTTTTTTGCTGCGAATATCTATATTTGGGTTATTTTGATGTTTTGAAATCCTGCCAGGGTCGAGTTTCGCTAAAGAGAAACAGAATTCGTTGTAGTCCTTTTATCAGTGTCCGCTGAGGAATTTTCTGGTGATGTGGCAGGTCTGCAGCTGCCCTCTGACAAGCAACGAGAATGTTCCTAGGAATGTTAAGGGCCTTGAAGGTATCTGTGAGGTCAGTTGTCATTATCCCCTAGGTTGATATAACAATGGGGTTATGTTATTATTATCATGGCCAGATTGATTATTTCTGAGGCTATTTCGACTGCTCACACATAAAGACACACACACACCCTCTCATGTATGATCCCTAGTGACACTGTCAAATGATCTCCACTGGCCAAAAAAAGAAAATCACGAAACTCTCTCTCTTCTTGAATTGAAAGTTTGTTATACGATTTGTGTCCCTTGTTGTTCAGGTGTGAACCTTAGCAAGTGATAACATTTAAAAGCAGAGATGGAATGAAGTAGAGGGGAGGCTAATCCATGTGTCAACTTAACAATGTCAAACACAGAAGGCATTAGCAGTTGACTCCCTTGATGTATGCGACCCGTGCACTTAAACAACTTTTGTGTATGTTCAACCTCATCTTGCCCCACTTTAAAAAAAAAAATAAGGGTGCTCTATCTGTTTAAATACTTTTTACTCTTTTATTTTGGAAAGGACCGTTCTTAATAGATTCTTCTTTTATTGTCATGGATATAGTTATAGAATAAAGTTAATGTAGCTACATAATAATACTTTAAAGATCTGATCATACGTGCTAGACTAAAAGGGAAAACATATAGAGAATTAAGCGATAGTTACTTGACTACTGACAGGTTGTTATTTGTAGGCTAATAAAAGATTTTCTGTATTGTCAACGTGAATTTTGAAAAGTCCACAGTAACGTAGTTTTCAATGGACAACAGAAATAGGGGTGTTTTTAACCTCTCTAGATTTATTTTCTAATAATGGTACTAATCCTCCGATCGGGTTAAACTGAGACCCAGAGTCCTCGTAAGACAAAATAATGTTCATGGCTGGGTATCACCTCTCACTGATCCTAAACGAAAGGCTACATATGGTCAGATCGGACTACGTTAGACTCATGCATAAACCCAGCCAGTTTGGAAGTTTTAATTTTAAATAAAGGAAATGTTATTTCCAATAGTTACCCTGTTTCCTGGCCTTTTTGTCATTAAATATTGAAACGTTCAATAGAAATAATTTACTATAAAAAATAACTTGTTTAATTTGGTCTCTTCAGGTTGGTTGGAAGTACTACCGGACGACGGCCGGCCTGTGGAATACTTCGACACTATTGGCGGCATCACCAGCAACAAGTGCAAGAGATTTCTGCTGCGGACTAGCGCAGTGTGCCACCTGTTGATACCAGAAGAGAACGGCAACAGCTGCTGGATACCCTTTGAAGTCAAACCTGGGGAAGTGCTGACCACTGGCATCGTGTACACAGACAGCAAGAAAACAAAAGTCGCGCAGAAGAATATCTTTCAACGCCTCCTGAAGCAGACCAACAAGGGGAAGAAAGACCAGGAACTGAAATACTTGCAGTGCTTCGATACGCTGGCCAGGGAAATCATGGTGCCTTTCATCGTGAACGGAGTGTTCAGCCCTGTCGGAAACTCATCCGTCGCCAATTACGACGCCGTCTACGAATTGCAGGATTTAATTTTAGCCTTTGGTTTCCCCGTGAACGTCCAGGTCGTGCACAATGGGAACAACAAAGATGGTCTACAGTGGCCGAAGGGCGTGCTGCGTTTGTACGGCGCCAGAGAAGAAGAGTTTGCGGTGGTCTCAAAAGTGAAACCTGACGGGGGGCTCAGTCTGACATCTGATGCAGCTAGTAGTGACAGGTTTGAGATCCCAGTGGATAAAGATTTACTTTTCTCTAGAGGCGTGATTAAAAAGAAGCCTACGATTAAGCCGAAATTAGGTGATTTGCTGACAAACGTCTCCGAGAAAAAAACATTTCAACCAGAAGTCAAAGAAAAAGACATTATGTATAGCAGAGTCACTTCAGAGGAAAAACAAACTTATTCTATGAACAATCAACGTAAGCCTATTTTGGCCAAGTCTTTGTCAGTGACCTCTTCCACCTCTATTCACATTTCTAGCAGCATCGCTACCACCCTCAGTGAAAGCGAATCTACAACTTCTGGCAAAGAAATTATCACAGGCATTGCAACACTAGAAACTAACAATACTGAAGAAAACGTCACTGAAGCTAATGTGGTAAACTCAGTGGATGTCTCAAAAGTAGCAGATTCAGGGGAAGCAACTAGCAAAGAAATTGAACTTCCAGAAAGAATTCCAAAAGAGTTGAAGAAATCTCGGTCCACCGGAATTCTCGACAAACTCAGTGTCAGGAAGGTTAAGAAAGAAAGAGCTAAGCTAAAGGAACTAAAGAGTGATGACGTTTTCTCCAAGCGCATCGCCCGTCACGAACTCAGCTACCAAGAGTTTTTTAACGGTCTTGATGATGAAGGCATGCCGGCGAAACGAAGCGAGGAGGTGAAAGCGAAACAGGACGACTCCGGCTTCGGCAGCAGCAATGGCACATACAAAAGTATCACTTCCAACAAAAGTGGCACGGAACCAAAACTGGACAGCAGCGCCCCAATACCACAAGTGGGTAGAAAAATAAATATGAAAGAGCGTGACCTTCCTCCCATCCCACCAGATTCTCCCCAGCATACTCAGCTTTCACTTCCGGTCACTGACGTCAATGGTTCAAAAGAATCTCTGTATGAGCATTTACCTCCGGCACCACACCCTCCCCATTTCCATAGATCAAAGTCTAGTGACTCTCCTTTGTTGCGGAAGCGATTCGAGGAAGAGGAAGATGATGATGATGATGACGACGATGGATACATGATTCCGGTCAAGACATCTGAACAAAGGTACATCAAAAAATCAGAATTCCAGCTCCGTACAAGGCCCTCGACTCCTCACGAATCCTACAGGAGTGAAAGAGAGAAAAGGTCCAAAAGTGAGGTGTTTCAGGACTTCAAACAAATGCCACGCGATGCCGACGACATTGACAGATCTATAGACGGATTGTTTGACTTCGCGTACGAGGAGTTTGATGACGGCCGCCCTTTCGGCGCAGTGGGTGGTTTGTCTGCTGCTGTCAGCACATCACATCTCTACGGCGCAGCCCAAGCGTCAAAAAGGAAATCCGATTATCCTACAACTATGTCCAGCTTGCAACAAAAATTTATGGATAACCTTGACCTTGAAACTCGTAACCATCGACGTCGAATGAATCTCAAGCACGATCAGGCTCGCCAAGTTAATTCTAATCCCAACGCCACCATCCGCTCACACAATTTGAAAAAACTGAGGCCAGCTGTTAGAGATGTATTCAAATCTGCAAATTCGATTCATGCTACCGGAGCATATGACCTTCACCCAGTTGCCAGGGACGCTCTTATTAACACTTTCCAAACTCCATACGACCAGCAGGTCGACATATACTCTCGAGCGTCTCGCCCCGTCCTTTACGGCAGCCGTTTCTCTGCGACACCCTATCCGCACCACGTACCCCATCCTCCACCTTTTCAAAACATTTACGGCCCAGGATTTGGCAGTCAGTACGCTGAGAGCGAGCCCTGTTACCGACACATCATGCGTCCTGCGTCCGCTGGAGGCCCGGCGGAGATGTGCTTGAAACACGGCGACGACTCGGCTATCTCCATTGGCTCTAAGGGGGACGGTGGCTATCCCAACGAGAGTGAGTACAGCTTTAATGAATACATGCCCAGGGAGGATAACGATGGCTGGACACCTCCCATGGAGATAGAAGGCATGAGCGTGCAAGAGGTGTCCAAATCCTTGAGGTACATTGGCATGAAAGACAGGGTGGTGCTTCGGTTCTCCAATGAGCAGATAGACGGCAGTATGTTATATACACTGGATGAGAAGCTCCTGAAAGAAGGCTTTCCTGAGCTCAATGCACTCGAGGTGAAAAAAATTGTGGACTTTATTCGAGGATGGCGACCAAAAAAATCCTAATACTGTATAAATGCGTTTACAATTTGGTGTTTTATCAAGACGAATCTAGCAGTAACAGCGTTCTACTGTGTAAAGCGCATCAAACCATGATCTTCTAATCTTAAATGATCTTATAGTGCTAATTAATTGTCATGTAGAGGTTAATGTTTTCATGTTTATAAATAATTTATGTTAAATTTATGTAAGAATAAAACGGAGTTCAGTAAGCGTGCCTACAATGACAAATCCTATTTAAGGAAATGCGATGTAACCGCATTGCAGCCAAAGGGTGGATCTAGAACGTTTAAAAAGGTGCTATTTTTTTAAACAATAAAGATTGATCTTAAAATTCTAAAAGAAAAAAACTATTAGAACCGTCTCTAATCTCTGTCTCTACATACTAAGCCTCTGTCTCTATTTACTAACGTGCATTTAAGTGCAATGCAATAAAGTTCATTCACTAGATGTTTATAAGCTCATTTTGTTGTAGGACTATTGACACTTGTGAAAAGTTCAGAAATAAAGGCTACTGGATTCTAAACTCAAAGCTGTAGTTGGATGAATTGTACTCTACAATGTTTGACATGTACAAATAAAATGTGTCTTGCTACAATCTACTCGTGTTGCTTGGACATTCATAGATCCTAGAATTTTTCGTACTCATTTCGAGAGCTAATAGTACTTCAAACTATTTCAATCTGTTTCAGAGATTGACCTCTAGTATTGATGTGATCAATAATTTGATCATTTTGTATTAAAACAATGCAACCCAGGAGACACATTGCATACATGGAACAAAATTTATTCATGGAATAAATGTCATGCGAAAAAACAAATGACATTAACAACAATAGGGGAGGGACCATAGGAATGCCACTTTGAACATGCTTCCCACACAGGGCAAGGAATACATAATGAAAGGTTAGCCATGTCCAAATAAGCTGTGTGAACTAGATGTATGACCAATGTCAAACAGTACAAACTTGCAGTTCAAAATCAGATTCTTTAACAGTAGTCTGAACTTTATAGACCAATCTTCTGATACTAACCATAACATTAGCTAACAAAGGTGTCCTAACAAAAATGTATTGAGACTTTCGGTACCATTACCACCTTCCCTTCTTTCAATAAAAATGATGGGGTCCCAATCTAAGTCTCTGCCCTTTAAACATTAAACTACCCACACAATGAATGTATACATTTACATGAACAATAAAGACATCTGCTGTGGTATAAATTATGGACAGGACTTAGTAAAATGTAACTGATAGTGACTGATTGATTGATGTATTACTGGATGATATACTGGTTTGCATACAATGCTAAGAATACTATAATATAGACATAGACTGTGATTTAGTGCTGGACAACAGACTGCCTGTCCAAAGTTTTGGCCTGTACTGTTCTTCTTTCTGATATTTCAATTATAATTGTCATCACGGAAGTCAATAGTGGATTTGCAGTGTTCAAAAAAATCTACACATATAGCCAAAGTGGCAACCAATGATGTGAACAAACTACCAAAAAAAAAATTGTACATGAACACAAAACAAAGTGGCCAGGAGACAAGTCAGTCTACCATAGAAAATTCAATGTCATCAGTCCATGCGTCACCCATTTGGCTTAACCAAAATACATATGCATCCATTTTAATCAATATGTACATGTTTATTGTTTTAAATTCATTCTTTCAAAGAAAACTTGACATACAAAGTGGTATTATCACATTGACATTGAAAACCAACACAACTTTTATTTTTCTTTAGACACACACACACTGTTCTTACCCATACTAGATTGGGAGAAGAACATTTGATACTGTTCTCATCAGCTATCTGGTTAGTTGGAAGTCTCACACACAAGTCATCTACTATTTAGTTTGGTTGACTACTTGATATACACACACACACACACAAGTTAGAATCATGTCAATTGTGTTGTTTGAAAAAAAAAAAACGAAAAAAAAAAAAAGATTTAGTGACAGAATGAAAGTTACATCAACAATGTTTTTTTTGGGAGGGGGGGGGATTAATTGGACAAGTCAGAAAATTATAAGTGACTGAGACTAAAACTGCTAATTCACCACTCAATTCTAAGAAAGAAAGATGTACCTACAAGTACAAGATATGTAGCTGTAAGCATAAGCAGATCAGAAAATTTAGATACAGATTGGTCATAGTACTGTAGTCTTTTTTAGTGAATTAAATATCTATATCTATCTATAAATATATATATATATATATATAGAGAGAGAGAGATAGATACTAGGTAAGTTACTAAATATATGCATCACTTTCTAATAAACAATTCAAAAGCAGAAATTTCCACCAATATGAATCTTAAGCAAATCACATAATTCTTAAACATTTGTTTTTGAACTAAAACTTAACTGTTGATTTCTGTACCATTACTTCTGACAACTTTTGATGTGATGTTTAGAAAACAATGAACAGGGTTTGCTTTGTCTTCTCATAGCAGCTTGCTTAGAGTAGTGTATTGGAGAAGGGGGGGAGACCATAACTGCAATTTCAGGAAAACCTTCATCCTGTCTAATGATGTGGAGCATGTTCCTGTCATCCCTTCAAGTCAATTATAAAATCAGTTTAATTTACAAGTTTAGCACCAGACAATTCCAACAGACCTTACATAGCTTCAGCACACACACACACACACATTAGGCCCAGCCTCCTGACACTGTACAGACACACCCACATACATGTGAAGTGTCATTGAACTAGATAGAAATGTGGCTCCCTGTTTTATCTTACCACTTCAAAGTAGGCAAAATGTCTGCAGGTTGACACTGCTTAAAACAAAAAACAAAAGCAGCAGCTAATCCTGGCAGAATTTTGTTTGTTTGTTTGTGGTGAGAAGTCAATTGAATTTCACTGGACCAATCATTAGAGTTCCACTATTAGGACTATTTATTAAAAAAAAAAAAAGAATAGAATTCTCTCTCCATATGTTAGAGCTGTATAGCAAGAGAAATAGAAGAAAGCCTCAAGAATGAGCCTAGACAAAAGAAACAGAAAACAAAATCACAACCTTTTAAATTGAACAGCTGGACTGGCATTCTGCTTTCTTTTATCCAGTTAATATTGGAATTTTCCATGAACATTTTGTGTCTGTCTTTATCATAAAACATAATAGAAAAAGTTTCTAAAAGTGTTTCACAATGGTCCTTATTCAGTCCTAAAGACAAAAGAAAGGTGCTAGTACAGTAGGACAATGCAACTACAATACCACAAGTTTTGATTTACACTAACTCAAGTATAAAACACTTTCCATATCTGAATAAATTAGAGTACAATGTTTACACACAAAAAAAAAACACTAACTTCTGAGGTGATAACAAATCAAAACTTATTTCCATTTCCAAGATGATGAAGTTAGAATGTATAACAAATAATAAAAGATAAAATCCTAAAAGGCAGACAGTCCAATGAAAGAAATATCAATGTAAATGTCACCTCATTGCAGTACCGTAGTACTAATACCAACCCTGTTCATGGAGTCTGTATATATTAAAGACCAAACAATGTCTAATAAAATAACCTGATTATCACAATGTGGTCGAATACCAATACCCCAAAAAAAGATTAACAGAAATTAAGAAAAAGGCTCTATTTATAGATAGTGTAATAAAGGAAAAGGATATGTCTAAAAAAAAGGTAAGTACATTTGTCAATATCTTACAAATCTAAATAAACACATTTGGTTTTATACAGTAGCATAGAAAGACAGATTGTCAAATAAAAAGACTGGTAAGATGATATTAAGAAACCAAGAAAAACACAATATTCACACTTCTAAAGGACAGACAAAAATGAAATATAGCATTTCAAGAGATGTGTAGACTGAATATAAACATTTGCAAAGACAGGTTTTATGGTTGAACCTCTGGAACAGAACATTATCTATAGACCAGCCAACTTTCTTTCTCCATATATACATCTATGTACACACCAGTACAAGCAGACCAAATGTACACATTGACTTAACTTGAATCTTGCTTTTATACAACACATTGCAGTGTACAATAAATTACAAACAGCAGCAAGATATCAATATAAAGATACAAATAAATAGGTTTATAACTTAAGTGTATAAATATCTCTATATACTGGCTAGCAAACAAGGCTAACAAGATACACAGGCTATGTAACACACCCACCAGTGCAGCTCTAGACACTGTACAAAGTGGCAGATAGTTTGTATCTTTGCCACAAAAACTATTGTCATTATGAATGTATAGCTGACTGGAACAAAAGTACTCTCATTACTAATGCCAAAATTAAAAAAAAATTATATAAAATGTCTAGAGTTGAAATGGAAGCACCATCTAGGAGAAAGTTTTTTAAAAAATGCTCAGGGGTTTAACTTCAAGAAATGAGTCCTAGAATTAGGAGAACAGATACAGTCAGGTTACAGTGGAATGCTCAAAATGTACAAGTCACATAAAGCCAGAAAGTTTTTGTTTACATAGTCATATATTAGCCAACATAAAAAACAACACTAAACAAACGATAGATTGAAGACTGCTCTTAATAGATGCATACACAAATAATAAAAAATAATACATAATTTGTACAAAATTCTAAGGCCACAATGAAGTCAGAGTATATAAAACATGCACAATTGTTTCCCTTAGCTGAGCTCTTTAATGTCTTGATAACAATCAAAATTGAATATGTAACAAGAGACCAATAGAAATTGTGAAAGAGTTGGAGGACTACACTCATTGTTTAATGCATCTAATTCATTCACATTGACTTAGTAAGGACTACATATTCTGTTTGTTGGAGATACTTGCATTAGTGTGAACAAAATGTTTTGAGTCAAAATAAACACCAAATGAACTAATGTACAATGCCTTTCAAACGTGAAGTCCAGCATGACTCAACAGAAAACATTTGTGTAAATGTACAATTCTATTTCTTATAACACTAAAAAACAAAATGACAAGAAATAAAGCACAGTCAACTGTTCACAATGCTGTTTAGACTGCTTCAAGAATGACCAAAAGTAACAACTTGATCATATTTCTAGCTAGAAAAAATATTACAGGATTTTCACTAGGTCTTGAGGTTCTATGATTAACTTCACATTTTATTGGCTACAAAACTGCTATTTCACAATGCCTACGAATTCCTGGAATTGGGTGGGGGGAGAGTTGCTGACTTGCCAGCTTGCTGTCCTCTCAGTTGAGGTCCCATAGATGCATACTGCTTTGTACCCCTTGGATTACTGTCAAAACAAAACAAAACATTATAACGATTGAAATAAATACTACAGTTAGAAAGAGCCTAAGTTTGATCTTATTGGAAGTGAAGAAGATGTTTGTAAAATAGCGTTGTTTACTTTTTATAATGGGCACAGTTAATTTAGACAAAATTTAAATACATTTTGTGAAAATTGAAAAAGATAAGGGGAGTTTTTGTCTAACTCATACACTCCTAGATTAAATGAAACATACAGATTAACATAAACTGCCAATCAAATCCTTGTGTACATTTTTTCTTTAATAAAATGTGCATTATTTAAACATTTATTTTTTTTCGGTGCATACTTTCTGAAAACCGTAGGAAGCTGTTGCAACAATACAAATAATTTAAAATTTAAACAAATCTTGCATTGATGTGACAAAATGACCACTTACAACATGAGCCAAAGCAAAATTTTACATTCAAAACTAGACAATTTACCTAAGATTTCCAGTACTAACAATTCCTTGTTTTGAGACTTTTTTACTCAGGTGTTGCACCCAGTTTTTCTGTTTCTCTGTTGACTCAGCAAGAAGTAGCATCTCTTTAGCTTGAATACTCGAGTCATAGTTGACTAAAAAAAAAGAATTTGACTTTGTAAAATAAGAGGTTATGTATAAACAGCTGTTCAAGAGAAATAAGGTTTTAACCCACTAAACATACTGCCATTAAAGAGCCAAACATTCATTGAAAGTGGGAATATAGTCATACATATTGTACTTTTCAAGTCGATTTCAACACTTTGGTCAAATATATTTTTAACATTGTACATTCAATACTTTATTGGAATCTGCAGGAATATTTGCTATCTACTTAAACATTTGTAAAAAAATCTGTTTAAAGAGTTTTATAAAAAGAACTGTTTTTAGTGTAGGCTATTAAAAATTTCTTTTTATGTTAAAGAAATATATAAGTTTTTTTTTAGAATATAATAGTTTGCAGCCTCAGTAATCCTAGTGACACTCCATATTTGACATGGCTTACTATATATATATATAGAGAGATGTAAACAGCACTTTACAAGTATAAGTAGTTCATGCTAACAAATTATATTTAGATTTTATGGCAGATGGACAAGCCAAACATTTTTCACTACTAGTGTAGAGTATCAACTTCCAGTTTAACTAAGAAACAACACACTACCAACCTTTACAATAAGCAATGAACTCTTCATTTTTGTCATAGTGTTCTTTGTGTACCTTGATATGACAACCTGTGGAATGAGAGCAACACATGAGTCAATGTTTCAATGTTTTAGTCAATCAAATGCTTTCAAAGTGTGCTGCTGAGAACATAATTTTGTTAATTTCATGTGATAAAGGCCTAAAAGATTACTATTACCCATGGAATCTGTGGGTCTATGACAATTTTGACAAATTTAGTAAAACAAAAGTGAACAAACTAAAATATAAGTCAATACGGTGGCCATCATTTTTAGATTTTGAGTTCAAAGAAAACCCATTTTTGTCTTTTCATTGCAGAGGTTTTTTTTTATAAAGACAAATTCAGCATAAAAAGCAGTGTTCTATTTCAGCGGTTCTCAAGCTTTTCTTGACCTAGGGACACCTTTATATACTGAAAACTTGCCCACAGACACTTAAGTGAAAAAGCTAAATAAATGCTTATTATAGAAATAAAAAATGTAAAAGAAAAAAACATTTTGTTAAAAGTGTTTTTTAAGATTATAATTTATGTTTAAAATAAAATTTAAAAAGATCAATGATTTTGATAAAGTTCATGAGATTTAAGAGAGCATTTATGTCCGTTAGTAGAATGCCAGTAGGTCGACTTCCACAGGACATCCTGTATGGCGATCTAATAGAAGGCAGGAGAGCCACTGGTCGTCAACTTTTACGTTATACTGATGTATGCAAACGCGACATGAAGCTCTTCAAAATCGACACTGGCAACTGGGAAGAGGTGGCACTGGACAGATCCACATGGAGAGAGGGCATAAAGGAAGGGTCACAGATTGTCATTCACAACAGATGCAGAAAGAAGGGTGAAAATGCAAAGGCGCCTGGTGATTATATATGCCCAACCAGCGATCGCAGCTGTGTATCAAGGATTGGGCTCTTTAGTCACACAAGAAGTTGCAAAGGGAAAAGATTGTCTCTCAAGACGTAAAATGCCACAGATTACAGATTATGTCCAGCTCAACGAGGACCAAAAACTAGTCTGTTTCTTTTATAAGTGATAAGGTTAAATCCACGTTGCACTAAATAAGAGTCAGCAAACTCTTTACCCATAATGCAGGATTTAAATTTGTAATATGTTTATGTAACCAGAATTTGTGGTATCCTTGTTTAAACATTGGTTTAACTTCCAAGTTAGTGAATATTTCAAGTTGCTTCTCCTGCATTAGTAAGTATAGTTTCATCTATGATTGGGATCTGAGTTTTCCACACTCAATACCCAATCAGGAATATCCAAGTGAAGAATGTTTTCAAATCTTTGGTTTGGGACATCAAAGAATAGTATGTAATAGAAGTATTAACCGAGGGACGAGTTGATTATTATTCAAATTATCCGAGCAGATAAACTGGCTTTTAGCAAAGAAGCTTTTACAAATTTTATAAAATTTTCAACTTTCTGTAGACCCCTTTCAGTTGTCTCATGGACCCTAGGATCCTTTTTTGGAAACACTGTTTTATTTGATCAATAGAATTAAAACATTAGTAGTCAAATGAACAATTAAGCTTGAGTTTTTTTATTTAAATAAAATATAGGAAAACTGTGATTAATGACAAGAAGCCTTCAAACATTTGTTCATAAATGTCATATAAAGCAATTGAAAGTTATTTTACTATTACTAGCTTTTATTGCGTGGATTGCCAGTGGGTTCAGTCAAAATGAGATAAACATTTCTCCACTGCATTTGAAATATATTAATACTATTTAGGTTCCAGGTGCAAGAAAGAATATAGTTCTGTAACATCACTGGATATTCTTTCCACAAATTTTAAATACTAATTGTAATGTACAAATATAAGAGATGCAGGATGCAGTGATGAACATCTATTTGTGTACTACTAAAAAATGTGTTTCTACTTTGTATTTTGATATTTTCCTAAGACATCACAACAATAACGTACGTTTGCATTCCAAAGCTGGAGGTGGATGAAGTAAGTTGGAAACAGGTTTATGACATGAATCACAGGAAGTTGGGGTCCGGTAGGTAAGTGTTATAAAGTCGTGTCCCTTGTATGATATCACTCCCACTCGATCTGAAAATGGTGATGGTTCTAAGGTTGCTTCATCTAGTTTGCATTTCTCACCTTCACTGGCATAGAGTATCTGAATAAATGAAAAAAAAAATTTTTTTAAATCCAATCTTATATTAGCAAAACATTTCAAGAAAGAATGTTTTAATAAAATACACATTTAAAAATAAAATGGAGGGAAGACAAAAATTAATACTTCTGCAGCTTTAGTTTCCTTACTTGAAATATCCTAGGAATATCTTTGGCTTCTGCACGATACACATCTCCTTGCGTGACTGGTCGCACATGGAACAATTTACTGTAAATGTATAACATACCTTTATATATAGTATTTGTTTAGAAACACTACTACTAATTTTTAGCATATTAAAAATATGTGAAAGAGGTTAAGTTGCTTTCAAAACTTTTTACATCTACAAGATCTGATTAGTTGATGAGGTCAGCACAAAATAAACTATTTCATATACTTGACTATATCACCAGAACACGAACTAAAAATTTTTGTTCTGTAAGCAGACACCTGCAAAGTCCATTAGTCCCATGTATTGGATTAATGACCTTATTTTGACATTGTAAACACAAATTATTGAAAACAAAAGGTTTGCACTTACTCTATATCTAATACCATAATTGGATCAGTGTTTTGTTTATCATTCTCAGAATTGAAAAACAACACTTTCCTACTGCTCACAACTACATATTGCTTCTTCCAAGTGAAATGCTTTTTACTTGCTTTTTGAGGTATTGCCAGCCAGCCTTCTAAGTGGGAGTCTGAAGAAACTGGGGAATTCAACAGATTGGAGACTGGTTTGAACAAATAGTGTATCCAAGGTTAGTATAGTATCTTTATATTGTTGTTAGGAGGAGCAGCAAATAAAAATATGATTGTCAGATTATATCTCTAGTTTGATACCTTTGTTAGAGATTGGATAGAACAGAAGACCCTTTTGAAGTTACATAACTGTTTGCAAATAAAATAAGGGGCCAAATTGAGCATCTTTAACTTATACAACTCAAAAAGGTTTTCTTTTTTTTTTTTTTTTTGCTGCAACTATTATCATGTAACAAAACTAATTAGAAACATTAATAATAAAATTTTGCAGGAAATAAGTAATTTTTTTTAAAAGGTATACGTAACCAATGATATAATGTAAACTCACCTCCTGAATCATCAGAGATTGTAATACTCTCGTCATGGTTACCGCTGTACTGTGAGATGTTATCTGCATTGTTAAAGCTTAACTTCTGACGAAGCTGCTCCAACTCTGAATCTTTAGCATCAATTTCCATCTGTAGTTTCTGCCTTGCTTGTGTCTCCTCAATCACAGACTGCTGGGCCTCCATTATGTCTCTCTGCATCTTCTCTACCATCTTGTTATACTTTTCCTTCTCCTGAAGACCAGACATTATCAAAGCATTAGAATTACAACTCAGTACATTGACTAAAGGTCTGATGATTCAACTGAAACATTCAGTCATTTATTGTAAATGTAATAAATCAGACTTACCATTGCAAGCTCTTGTTCTAACTTTCTCTTCTCTTTATCCCGCCTTTTAATCTCAGATTCTGCTTTACTACTTTTTCCTTTTGTTGGATTCAAATCTTTCCTGTTCATAATTTCAGCAAGTTTGTTTACAGCCTGCAATAAATAATCAATCATAAAAAAACTACAATGAGTAAATTAAACATTGCTAGCAAAAATAATTGAAGTAAAATAAATTCTTCATTAATGAAAAATAATTCCATTTGCCATTCTAATCATGTAAATACTTTACTAAAAAGGTAAATAAAATTTTTTGTCTGTTGTCAATAACTTAAGTAAGTTAATAAAAAAATGAATGGTCCAGTCAGTATTAAAATTAATAAATACCTGAATTTTTTTCAGTTTCTCATCCTCCAACAACTTCTTTAATTTATCTATGTCAGAGTTTTTTGTTTTCTGATTATCTGTAGAAGAAAATGGAACAAATTTCAATAGTAAGTCTCAATGCAAGCAAATTATAATCATATATAGAAGAATTGTTTAACCTTTTACCAGTGACCCTACCCCTGACAAAAACAGATATGTCTCTGTGGTGTCATATCATGGTAAAATTAAATGAATGATCATAGTACTACATGCAAAATAATTACAATAATAATCATATGAGATAATAAAAATAAAAAAAAAAAAAAAAGAGCCTGTTCACAACTCTCTCTTTTTTTTATACTTTCTCATGTTTATTTGTAATGATGTTCTCATTCTCACTTAGCAAAAGTTTTGATAGACAAGTCACTCTTGTGAGGAGAATAAAATCTTAGACAACAACTTCCCATTGAGTTTACTAAA
Source organism: Biomphalaria sudanica (assembly GCA_036873155.1). Taxonomy (NCBI): domain Eukaryota; kingdom Metazoa; phylum Mollusca; class Gastropoda; family Planorbidae; genus Biomphalaria; species Biomphalaria sudanica. The sequence continues at coordinate 127,045 of JAZGLO010005637.1, read as the reverse complement.
TCAGGACAGTCAAAATTTAAAACCCATCAAAAGTAAACTTACCTTCAGAGAGTTCTTTAATTTTGTTATTGAGAGCATCTTTCTCTTGCTGGAGGTTTTCTATTTCCCTGATGTAGGAGTGTTTGTTGTCTTCAAACTAAACAGACAAAAAACAGCTGATTAATTTAAATGACTATATATATATATATATATATATATATATATATGTATGTGTGTGTGTATAAATATATATATATATATATATTAGGGGTGCACCGAATAGTCCCTCCGGCTCCTGTTGAATATTCGGCACTTTTTCACTATCCAGCTCCGGTCGGATATCACTACCGGATAGTAAAAGCTACTCATGTATTTCTATTAATATTGTTATGCGCCTCCGCACTAAGTCTTTTCCATATACGCCAAATGGAGGTAACACTTAAATATCGAAACAACACAGGCGAAAGGCAAACAATATAAAAATAGTCGACGCTGATAAACGATGTCCAATAAGAAGTTTAAACTAAATCTCCATGTTAATAAAAATAAACCAATACTCATAAAGTGGACATGAATCAATAATGTCAGTTCTGAAATACATTAACGTTTTTGTTTCAAATAAAAGAATTTGTTTTTAAAACTATAAACTATGACTATGCACCAAATATTTTTTAGTACAAAGACAAGGCGTGTTAATCTAAATAGCAATAAGGCTTTACATTAGAAATTCGCATTACATACGTAGCAGCGATATCTGGCACATTTTAAAAGCTTGTCTTGACCTTTGAGTGGTCTAGTAAACATGTAATATTCATTAACTACGTCACGCTGATAATCTGTTTAGATGTGCGGGTATATCTCCAGAGGTAGAGATGAGCAACCCCCACCTCCTTTTGTTTATTTAGTCCATAACATTGAGTTCACAGATAGGCAGCTTACCACATTAAGCCAGATGTCAACGTGTTGACACTGTCTAGAGATAACATCTTATGAGGAAACTAAGTTTGTTTACTTGGAGAAGAATTTTTATTAGGGGCGGAACAACAAGGTTGTCAATCAAGGGTCTGGACCACAAGCCACACCTTTTATACTATTGGCCAGGACAATAAGTTTGTTTACTTTAAGTCTCAATTAGGAGGCTGGACTACAAGCCCAACAGACACTGACCAGGGGTATCTTTAAAGAAAGGGCTCAAGAGACTCAACACCCCCAACTTCTTATTTGTTTTATCCATGACAATGTATTGATAGACATTGACCATTCTTAAGCCAGAATGGATTAACGCAGATGGTTGAGAAATATTGACACTGTCTAGAGGTGACTAGATGATGAGACTAAGTTTGTTTACTTGGAGAGAAATGTCATTTAGGGCGCTTAACACACGTTCGTTGGACAATAAAATAAAACAGATATGTGCATGTGTGCGTGTATGTATTTTTTCCCCTTGTATTAAAACCTTTAGAAAGAAAAACTAATTTCATTGTTTAATTCTATTGACTTAATATATAAAGAAAAACCTTACAGTAAAATTTAACATTGCAGAAAATAAATTGATCTAAAGCACCACAATTAGATCTAGCAAACAAAGAAAAAATATGCTGGAATGTTAAGAAACACTTGACCTCTGTAACCAAGGTACAGATATAATTTATCTATATGCTTGACTGACCATGCCAATGTGTTGTTTTTTTTTGCCTGCACACTAAACACTATTGCTTATGCCCAAGGAAAAAAAATGTGTGAAGGTCAACACAATCATCTATACACACTACACTATGACTACAATTGTAGGCTCACTACGTCTATCTGACCAGGTTGGTTGTTACAATCAGTCGAACACAAAGTCTGTTTTTTTTTGGTAAAGCGGGTTTGGGTGATTTTTTTTCTATAGTTGGTTCTCTTAAATCTATATAACAGATCTAAACATAGATATCAATAATAGGCCTACAGACTACAATTAAATCTATGCTTTGCAACATTTAAGGCTCAGGCTATGAGTAGGTATGATAGATGTTCCTGCTGTTAATAAAATATCGTTTGCCGCAAATGGATTAATAAATATATGACCTACTACGCTTCAGATTCCAACTATTAACTAACATAAACATATATAAAAGGGAAAAAAAATAATACCAACAAATATAGGTATGTTATTTAACAGTTTCGTAAAATGTTCAGCAATACAAGCTATTTACAAGACACTTAGGTATTCGGTTCCAGCCCCGGCCAAATATCAAACTTTACTATCCGGTCATATCCGGCTCCGGCCGGATATAAAAAAGTACTATCCGGTGCACCCCTAAAATATATATATCATCAAATAAGAGTCTTATGAAAATGTAAAAGCTACAGGACTATATTGATTCAACTTCATAAGATAAAGTTTATTGAAAATCTTTTTGACAAATTCATAGTAAGCGCATAAAATCTTTTTTAAATTTAAAAAGATTAATTAGAATTAATGAAAGTATTATGCAGGAATGGCTTACTGAAGTTATAATGGATTCCTTCTTATTTAAGTCATTTTTATGTCTAGACATGAGTTCTTTAATTTCAAGTTCCAGCATCGTTTTCTCTTTCTCTACATCAGATAACTGTTCTTCAGCAATCTGCCGAGCTAACTGTTCGCTGTCAGCCTTTGCCAGGGCCAACTGAAGTTGAGCACCTATAGAATCTCTGGAACCAATACATTAAAAGAGTGTTGAAAAACAGGTTTATTGATTTGTAATGCTACTGTTGATATGAGATTCAATACAGTTTTATTAGAAAATATACAATGCACATTAGAAATGCTTAAAACATTTCAAAAAAATTAAAATGGTACGATAACATCTAAAATTCTACATCCCAATGAAAACAAATCTAATACACATACTTGCTGTGTAAGAGGTAATCTTAATTTCTATCACATTATCCCAATTAATACTAAAAGTAGCAAATTGTAAAAATTTGTAAGGTTTATTGCGCATCAATATTATTTAATGAATCAAGTACCAACTAGAGTTGTAGCAATACTACATGAAAGGATAATACAGAAGTAACATTACGCTATTATAGTCATTTCCAAGAATAAACTCTGCCTACAAAATAATATGGAGATTTCTACGCTAATGGCTTGCAGCTGTATGGTGGAAGTTAAAGCTTCTGTGCAATGTACTCATGTTTAAACTCATTATTGAAGTTCAAAGTTTCAATTTTATCTACAAGTTGCCACCTATCTTCCTTTTCCAACCTGCATCAGTCATTTGGCTTCCTCTTATTGTAAAAATCATCTATAACATCGCATGATGTATTTATTCTTAGGTTGGGACTTCTAATCATGTAACTTAACAATTGAAAAAGAATCTATACAATTGAAGAATAATACATCCCCATGTAATACAATGTAACTGACAGTTACATCAGATAAAAAAAAAATGGATTAAGATAAATATACTCACTTTTCCTGGGCTATATTTTGAACATCAGAAGTCAATTCTTTGATCTGTTTATCTTTTGTTTCTGCCTCTTCTTTTAAATTTTTTAATTGATTCTTGTACAAGGACTGAGAAATAAACAAATATTAACAGATGTTTCAAATTTACTAGAGTCTCTACATTAAGGACAATTATTTTGGTTAGGAAAAGTTAACAAGAGACCTCAACAAAAACTTTCCATGTCTTAGTTTATCAAAGGATAAACATGTGTACTTTTCAAATTAATTTTATGTAATAATCCCTATATTTCTGTACTAAATATCTATCAAGTACTCACAGCAAAGTAAGACTCTGCCTCTAGCTGTTCTTTTAACTCGTTATTCTGAAACTCATGAAGTTTTATTTCCCTGAAACAAACAAAATGCATTCAATTAACTTCAAGACGTGCTTTGATAATCCTAATACAAGCTTCAAATGCAGTTAGTAAAAAAGTACAATTTTAATACTTACTCTTTTAATTTCATTATTTCTGAATCTAAATTCTTTTTCTCTTCTTTTAAATCTTGAATTTCCTTGAATAGAAAAAGTTTGAAGTATAAATTAAACACAATTTTCAATTTCAGTCTGAGATAAAGATGTGAACAAAATGTTTGAATATTTGTATCTACCTTAGTTAATTGTTTTTCCCTTGTCTTAGCTTTCTGCAGATCATGAGACTGGTTTTTAAAGTCTCCCTGCATTAGATTTCTTCTTTGTACTTCTTGTTCAACTTGAAGATTTAAATTATTGCACTGGGATAGAAACAAGAAGGATAAGGTGAGAAAAAACCATCCCTAGATTTATCAGTTGTCTGAACAAAAATGTAACAATAACATTATTGGATATATAAAGACTGCCAGTAAATATCTAACCTTATCCGTTTCTGCTTTGAGTTCAGTTTGCAGAGAATAAACCTTCTGTCGCAACTGTGTTAAATCTACAGAAAGTTCACTGTTTTTCTTCTCTGCCTCCAACAATTTTGTATCCAAAACAAAACGTTGAGATTTCTCTTGATCTAATTTCACCTGGAGTTCTAAATAATAAGACAATATTTGTTAGTATTAAGGAAACAAGCATCAATTAATTAACAAGTAGGGTTTCTCAATTTACAAGTTGCAACCTTAAATTGAGATCATGAAAGTAAAGTCTCCATTACATATGTAGCAAGTTAGTAAAACTTGTTATTTTCAAAATAGGATATTTTTCTTTAAATACAAAGTAAACTGGTCACCTATTTTATGAAAATTATACAGACATTATTGTACTTGTTAAATTTCTTACTGAAGAGCATGTCTCATGCTGAATGCTCGTTTGTTCTAGTTTAATGCAGACAATGTGTTGAAAAACAAAATCTAATTTTGTAAGTGTTGTCTGGTATCCATGAGCAAAGGTTAAGTGAGGGGTAGTTCTAAGTGGCAATTTGAAAGTCAGTCAAAATAACAAAAAAGGAATTTGTTTTAAAAGAGTAATGAAAGTTGTTTCAAATTATCATTTGTTGTGAATATTGGTCATTGCGAGATTGATAGGATTATTTTATGGATATTTTACTACATGAATAAAGTTGTTACTGATCTGAAAACATTTTGTACTTAGAAATCTATAAATTACAACTTAAAATACAAATAACAAATGATGAAAGCAGTATTTTTAAAATACATTAAAAATAGTATTTGCTCTATAAACTGACAGTTTGTTATAATAATCTAATGCATTTGAATCTAAACAATCAATTTTGGCTACCTTTGATAAGATCCTGATTGGCTTGAATGGGGGAATTAAGAAAATTGTTATCTTTATCTCTTGCTATAAAGTCTTCTAGTGTTTGTTTTTCTGTCTCCCATTTCCTTTCAAAGTTGTCCCTATCCAATTCAACACTAGCTATTTTCTGGGATCAAGAAATACAAAAATGTAAGAAAAATGCTTTTCAAAACAATTACTTATTTAACAAACAGAAAAAAAAAATCAAACTATCTAAGTAATGAAACTTGCAAGTAGATTACAAAACTAACCTTTTCTAGCTGGAAAATATCTTGTTGCATCTTTTGAAGATCTTGACTATATTTTTTCTCCCGTTCTGATGACTTTAACTTCTCCTCTTGTAAACACTGGATTAATTCTATTGTTGAATACATTCACAGCATCAAACAATAGATCATTAGCTTGTTATGTCAACTACACAATAACATTTTTTTTCTGGAAATACCTCAGCTAATTTGAATAATGGTCTTATAAAGCCCATCAACTAAAGTTTTGATACAGATATGATATATTAAAGCTACTAATAATATAGGAACTAATTGTATGCTTAACATGAGATGAGAGGAAATAGTAAATATCTGTACATTGTACATTCAAAAATCTGAAATGAATTGTTTAAATACCTGATAATTCTTGTACTTTCTGCACATCCTGCGACCTATTGTTTCTTTCAGCATCCAGAGCTGTCTGAAGGTGAAATATGTCATTCTGTAGAGCTTGGCGTAAAGTTTGAAGCTCAAGACACTTGCTATTCAGGTCATTGAAGTTCTGCTCTAGTGAGAAATACCTGATCTGGAGATCTGAATGCAGCTTCTTGATTTTGTTGGACCCATCCAGCTCTTGTCTTAGCCTCTCATTCAAATCTCCTATCTTTAAAGATAAAACATGTTTAAAGCAAATGTGTAGTACAAATCTTCTTGACATGACAACTAATGAAGTCTACATTGGTCTAGAGCAGCGGTTCTCAACCTTTTAAGCTTGGCGACCACTTTTTTCAATCCCCCAATCTTCCGCGACCCCCCCCCCCAAACACACACATACATCAATAGAAGAATAGACAATAACAATCCATATTTTCGATGGTCTTAGGCGACCCCTGGAAAATCGTCAATCGACCCCCAAGGGGGTCGTGACCCACAGGTTGAGAACCCCTGGTCTAGAGCTTGAGTGTCTGCTATAAACTTATACTAGTGTAGAGAAACAAATGTCAGATGTAATGTTAAATAGAAAAAAAAAGTTTTTAAGTATGATGTATAATAAGCATACTGTTCGTTCTAGACTGTTCAATCTTTCAGTGGAATCATCAGAATTTTTGGAGATAGTTAATCTAGCTTTTATCTCATCTTCCAACTGTTTCTCTTTGGCTTTGAGTTCAAGTTCAATCTTTCTTTTATAATCTGATTCAGCCTCTAACTTTCTTTGGCTCTGAAAGAAATGACAATTGATAAAATAATGGCTCATCTTAAGACAACAAGAGGTTTGCTAAGAAAAAAAAAAAAAAAAGACACCACTTTTCAAAAGGTTTTAAATTGACACTATTCATGTATATTTATGTAAACAACAGAGAAAAAAGTAATGTATAGGTTTAAATTAAACTGGATGAAAATGCAATGAGGAAACCCCTGTGGTTTAATTGTACACACATTTAAAAACACAAACTCAAATATGAATCAAGCTATAATTAAAATAGATTTAACCAACGTATGAAACCATTACAATTAGCAGACTTCATGGGAAATAAGGATCTCAGGATCTCTATTGACTTCTTTAGTGTTGTTCAATTTTTGTATCATCTGTTTCCATACTTACACTAAATACCAAAAACAGCAATTTTTAATTATGTTTAAATAGTCTAAGAGCATAAAATATGTATGTATACTTAATTAATTGCCTATTTCAAGATGAAGGTGAAATCAGATATTCAATATCAGTTTTTTTAAATGTTTTTTACATTTCAAACACTGGTAAACAAACAGCACAAAAACAATAGAAGAAACAAGAGGAGCTTTTCCCTACAGGGGAAAAATAAAATAAAAAGAATAAATAAAAAATAGTGTCAAAAAACATTGACTGTGTACCTCTTTTAACTCATGTTTAATGAGAGCTATATTTCTTTCCAGTTCCATGTACTCTCTCTTGATGTTGGCTTCCTCTTGACTTAAGTGATTGATATCTTCAATTGCTTGTCTACAAACAAATAAAAAAAAAAAATCAATTTATAGCGAAAAAAGATAATAAATAGATGAAATAAAAATAAAGATTCTAATACTTACTTATATTTTTTTTCCACTTCATATTTGTTGGCTTTTTCATTTTCTAATTTTTCTTCTAAAATTTTTAAATTGCCATCATTGGACGTTTCAACAGCTGACTGTTAAGATAGAGAGCATAATGACAACTATAAAGGAGGTGTTGATTGATTATTTGTATGTCTATAATACTACAAGACTTAGTTTTATTTCAGAACAACAAGCAAGACAGTATATAACTTACTGCAGATGAGGCTCTTGTTTTGCTTGGCTGACTGCACAAACCAAAAAAAAAAAAATTATGCAAAACTAATATTACAGCAATCAATTCAGATAACTAAATTTAATTTCAGATAACCAGATAACTAAATTTAATTTCAGATAACCAGATAACTAAATTTAATTTCAGATAACCAGATAACTAAATTTAATTTCAGATAACCAGATAACTAAATTTAATTTCTAGTCCAAGAACAAGGACCCACCTCCAGCTCTTGCTGTAAGTGAATCCAATAAAAGGCAAGTGATTCCCAGCAAATGCTTTGGGAGTTTGAAATGTCTCTTCAGGTGCATCGTCTTTCTCAATTTCATCAAAATTACTTGTGTCCACATCACTATTTAGCTCTGGAACAACTGGTGGCACGGCTAACAAACAAACAAAATTTACCTTTGTAGTGGCTAAAAAAATTAAAATTTTTTGGGCTAGTAAAAATATAATTTTGAAGTTTGAAGTTAATAGCTGATGTTTGTTGTTAAAAAGGTTCTGATCTAACGTGGGCCTTGCTCCGAAAAACTCTAGGGATCACATTAGCTTGGAACATTTTGTTAATTTTGGCTTAAACTATCGTATTTTTTGCCGTATAAGACGCTCCGGCATATAAGACGCACCCAATTTTAAAGGAGGAAAATCTAGAAAAAAAAGATTCTGAACCAAATACTGTACTAGTTGGTCCGCCTGATCACTTTCTCACATACACCATACACGTTGTCTGTGATCTACCCAGACGGCACATTATGACATAGGGAGAACGGTGTGTACTGGCAGTAAGCTCAGCATGATGCCCATGCAGCACATGGTTAGACTGTCGGGAGGGGGGCATGGCGCGCCGAACACTCACAGCCTGGCCGTGCAGGGAGGGTCACAGAAGTCACCACAGCCCGCAGTACGTGCCCCAAATCCAGCCCGCAGCACACACTGCATAAGGAAAGGACTGCGAGTAAGCGCCACACAAAGTTGGGGGCAGTTTTAATGCATGTAAAATGTGTATTTGCCGTATAAGACGCACCAACTTTCCCCCCCCAGTTTTGGAGAAGAAAAATACGGTAAGTGATCGTAAGAATAGGACATTTTGTTAATTTCGACTTAAACTAAGTGATTGTAAATATAACCAATCCAGGAAAATAATTTTACTTACTTTGACGAATATTTTCCCATGTCCAAGAGTCATTCTTAAAAAATGGATGCTTTTTAATTTCACTAACTCCATTTCTACCCAATCTTTCAGTTCTAAATTTAAAAAAATAAAAAAAGTATAGCCACATACACAAAACAAACTTACTAGAAAAATATAATATTAAATAAACAAAGCTTGTTTTATAAACTTTTTGAAAAGAAAATATGTAAAAACCTGTCAGTGAGAAAGGCACAAATAAGACTTTTGGCTCTGTCAGACATTTCTACATCAGTTGGAAAATTTAATGAGCGCTTGTGGTCCATAATTTTACCATAGGTTCCAACAAGTGAGTCAGCATAGAAAGGTGTATCACCTACAGCATGAAACATTTTAATTTACGTATGAATATTTGTTTTAAAAGAAAATTTTAAAATAAAAATCCCTAGCTACCAAAATTTCTCTGTATATTGATTCCTGTAAAAATGACATACCAACAAGCATTTCATAGAGGAAAACACCAACTGACCACCAATCACACTCTCTGCCGTAGCAGCCTTCACCGCCTTGAGACTTTAATACTTCAGGAGAAATGTAATCAGGTGTTCCAACAGCAGTATCTGAATGAACAAGGCCATCCTGTCAGACAATAAAGTGACATTACACAATATATATTTTCAGAGACTTATTTGAACCTACATAAACAAGTGATAGAATTATACTCTTTGCAACTCGAGGACAAAGGCTGAAATTCTTGTCAGGTAAGATTTTTTTCAAGCTATTTTTTTTCATCAGCTAAAAATAGTTTATATAACATTAATACAGCACTGTAATTAACTACAATTTTCAATAATGGATTCATCCGCAAAATGTACTAAAAGTACATTAAAAAGGTGATTTCAAGCCATTACACTAAAAACATGATTGAAGATTGAGAAATATTTACTTTATCCATCCTCATACATGTTCCAAAGTCAGTCAGCTTGAGGTGGCCATTCGCATCCAATAACATATTGTCAGGTTTCACATCTCTGTGAATAAAAGTCAAGAAAAAATGATATTGCTGGCTGGTGTTAACAATTGATGGATGACTATCTCCCAACCGAAGGATGCATATAACCTGGCCAATAGACTTACCTGTGTACAAAGCCCATTGAATGAATAGCATCTAAGGCCAGCACAACTTCAGCACAATAAAATTTGGCCCACTTTTCAGGCACGTCATAATTACTCATCAAGTTGACCAGGTCTCCACCTGGCATATAGTCCATAACCATGTACAAATACTTATGATTTTGAAATGCAAAATGTAACTGAAAAAAAAAAAATTGAATTTAAAAAATAAGACACAAATACTGAAAATAAAATATACTTTAAGGGTGGTGAAATAGTCTATACTTTTCTAGGTTTGTGTAATGTCATGAGAATGTCATTGGAAAAATTGTCACTAAAATCACATTCTAAAAATTTTTTAAAATTCTACATCAGGTTTTACTGAGGTGGTGTTTGTTCAACTTATCTTAAAACAATAACAAATGTTACCTGCACTATCCATTCACTGTTAGCATTTGCCATAATTTCTCTCTCCTCCCAGTAATAAGCTGAATCAGATCTCTTGATCTAAAATACAGAAAAAGTAATAACAAAATGAAAATTATTGAAAAAAATATTTAGTCTAACATAAATGTAGAAAACCACTTTTTTCACAAACTGGACAGCTCAGTGTTAATATGAATCATAGAAAACACTGTTCAATTAGACATTCTAAGCTTTATACTGATTTTTGTGACAAGACTAGCAATAAAAGCAGCAATCAATCGGAACACAAGCTTTCAAAAACCCCAAAGTATAATCAAAATACATCAAGAAGACAATGACTCTTCAAGACAAAAAAATAATTGTGAGAAGGACATACAAAAAAAATGTCCAATTAATAAAGGGTAAGTCAATTTTTGTTTTTCAAAGTAACCTCACAGAGCTGTTATTTAGATCAATTTGTTTTGTTTCATTAAAACAGGAAATAAATAATTGTTTCAAAATATAATTCTGAAGTATTTTGTTCATGTTCTTTTAAAGTAGCTTTATTGTTACTGAGCCATTGTTTTTGTTTTAGCAATCAGTTCACAGAGAAACAAAACATGAGTAAGTTTTTAGAAACTTTCTGGTCATTAGCTTCTCAATTCAAAAGTAAATCAGCCTAATGGAGCTATCAACTAGGTTATGTATATGACCTGGTGAGGTTAACCTATTTTCAGCAAGTGAAATCTCCATCATTAAGTTGAGTACTACAATTTCTTAGCACTGACAATTGTATTAAACTGTACAAAATTATTGCAAAGTTATTGCTCACCATTTCATATTTACTCAGCAGTTTCATGGCAAACACAGATCTTGTTGATTTGTGCCGCACCTGTAATAAATCACAAAAAAATGTCAACTCTATAAAGTATTATAAGCAAGAAAAGAATGAACATATTACCAGTATATAAATTACGATGGTTATTATGACTGTGGGTTATTAGATGTTAATATGCGCTTGCAGCGATTCCTTTCACCTTCGCATTGGAGTGTAAATAAATCTGTTATCAAATCTATCTTGCAGAATGATATTCCATGCACTAATTATACCACAGACACTAGTACAAAGCTAGTGTTAAAGCCACAGCCGATTATTGACCAAAACAATCATGAACTATGACTTTGTACAGTTTTAGCTTTTTCACTACAAAATATATGTATTTTAATTTTTTTTTCAAGAGTACCTACCAACTGTACTTCACCAAAAGCTCCTCGACCAATCACTTTGACTATCTCAAAGTCAGAAGGTTTCATCCGAGCATTTTTTATTAACTCTACATGATCACCATCTAAAAATACAAATGCAGCAATACCAGTGTTTGAGAGATACCACAATGTTTCTAAATTAAAGTGTGCTAATTAAAACATTAAATCAAAAGGTCATTCAGTATTCAACAATTTGTCACTTACATCTATGTAAAAAATGTTCCACATTTTTCATGCGTTTAATTGCAGGATGATCGAGATCAGAAACCAGAGCAGTAATGCCATCCTGTTAAAAAAAAATTCACATCAGGAAAAAAAAATGCTAATTTTGAATATTACGAATTTAAAGGTTTCCTTTCAAGTGTACATCTATAGCCTTCATTTCTTTTGATTGGTTGTTTTATTGAAGGCTAGCACTTTCAAATACCTAAATGTAACTTTCACGTACAGATGTGAATGGTTCAGCTAAACCCATTTTTATAGTTCACTTTCCTTTTCGTGGGAAAATAAAAAAGTGGTATGTAAGGGAAGATCTCACAGCGTTTGACATTAATCTGATTCAGTATCAGTGATACACAAACTAAGATATGTATCTGCTAGTTCTGAATAATTTGAAATAAGCAACATTATTAATTTGGGTCTCATCTATATTAACAGGCCTCACACTTTGTATTAGAGATTGGAATTGAGCCCATCTTATAAAGTTCGTGTTTGGTTTTGTTAGATAATGAGTATAAGGTTTGAGTTCAGTTTGATGTTTTGAAATAAGATAATAGCAAAACTAAGTCCATATAATAATTTTCGATTCAATTTATTAGTTCAAACACTTGAACATGAAACTTCACATTAATAAAGATAAAACACAAATAATGTGCAACCTACTAGCTATTGCAACTTCAAACATTAAAATTACAATGTGCTCCAAAATGTCACCATTTCTATTTCTGGATTTAGCCTAGTCCTAAGATTGCTCATTGTAACTCCACAAGCTGAAAATACACTTTCACTAGCAGTACATGTGGAAGGAATAGCCAACAATGCCGTCAGAATATTCAAACAATCATTCTCTTCAAATTTCCTCGGCATCACAGTCAGTTAAGAGCAGTGTCAAGTATTTTTCAAGTTTATGTCTCATGCCAATACTATCAGCATTAGAAAAATAAGTCACAGCTGTCTTAAAGTCTGCTAGTAAATCATATAATTCAGGGTCCATTTGACTCTCTTTGTAAAGAGGCTGTTGAACTGAATGACTGAATTCCCCAAAACTGTCTTTATGTACAACATCTGAGTGATTTGATCAGGGGACGCCAGGGATTTTAAACCTTTTCAGCATCTACATTCAGATTATGACATGCACAGCTAATTGTAACATCATTGCATATGAGAGAACTTCATATAACTCCATTATCAGTAACAAATACCAAACTGTCACTCTTTATAGTCTCAGGAAGAAGATTTTTTAAGAATGTTAGTTGTCTTAGCTTTTACGTCTACACCAGTTTTAGAATCAAATACACTTTCTTATAAGGCAATAATTGTTGTTAATGTGATATAAAACATATTTTGAGGGGGTGGGGGTGGAAAATGTAAAATGCAGTTCAGTTAGGGTAAGGACAGTTGGTTTGCTTCGTACCAAACTAAAGTTAGGGTTCGGTTCAGTCATGAGATTTGAGTTTGACATGACTTATAATCTATTTATCACTACGTACCGGTACGAAAAAAAAGACTTAAAACAACTTCTTAAAAATTCTTAAGAATGCCTAATTTATGATTAGTTCCAAGAGCAAGCAACTTACCAGTAATCCATCTACATTGATTGCTGAGTTGGAGTTATACAAGCGCTCCTCAAGTGCTGCAAGCCTTTTCCTATAATCCGGATCTGACATCACCATTTTAATAACATTAGTGAGAACTACTGTGAACACATTCAATTTTCAGAGCCAAGTCTATGTGAAGAAAAAAAACAATGACATATTTTTTTATCTTAATCTGATTTACCAGGAGCTCCTGGAAGTCTCCTGAAATTGCAAAATACATGAAAAAGTCCTGGAAATATCCAGAAATTATTAAATTTTTTTGAAAACTCATACAAATCTCCTGAAATATATAGACAAAAATTGTCATTTTGGGGTGTCATTCAATATGAAAACCCCCAATCCTACATGCGATAAAAAAAACGGCATTATGCAATACTCATAATTGTGGAATCAAGTGAATGAAGCTTCTCGCACCTCATACTAATGAAGAATTACTTGAGGTCAACAATTCTCGTAGATAGATTGAAATATTTGGCAATTCTTGCTATTGAGCGTGATCTATGTAGGAAACAGAATTCTTATGATATACTGTATGACTTCGCTACACACAAGGCTCGTGTAGTAATTCTGTGCGTAGTAAAGAATGAATAAAATGCAAAGACGAATATATTTTCTAATACTAACTCTTAATTTTCACTTATTATCCGTATCCCTACCCTAAATGGAGTCCCGCGAAATTTGTTTCGCATTAGGTCTCACAATAGTTAAGTCCGCCCTGCTATATAGTGATGGGTGAATACAGGGTAGATTACTTGTTCTCTTTCCATGACATCTTGGTCACGATGGTTAAGTCTGGCCCTGCTATTTAGTGACGGATGAATACTACTTGTTCTCCCCCCCCCCCTTTTTGTTTCGCCTCTAAAATTATGTGTGACTTGCAGAGAAATAAAAGAGTGATCTTTTCATTACTTAGTGTACAAACTCTTGAGCCATCAAGAAAATTATATATATAGATAGTTTATGTAAGAAAGTTGGGAGCCATGTAAGTGATTAATATTTTTTTTTAAATGTACTTATGCAACTAAATTATAAAAGTAGGTTTTTATGATTTTTTTTTCGGTGAATTGAGTCAAAATATTGATTTTTTATAATGATTGATACAGTTATACAGTATTATATTCCTTCATTTAGGGATGGGTGGATAGTTACTGACAACTGCTTAAGGGCTGAAGGGTTAAAGACTAACCTCAAATGCTAAATTTTCAGCTCTGCTTGTTTAAACATTATACTTTTTTATTGGAAAGCAAAATTTTGTGGCAAAATTATATTAACAATTGATAATCTTAGTCCCATCTAATTTTTTTAATGTTGATAGGAAAAAAAGTTTAGCATGTAAATGAGAATAATATAGTAGGAGGAGAGAAGACATAAATATATAATTAGTTTGATGTGGACTAGATTTAGATGACAAAGGTAGTGGTCAGTGGATGAGACCAACTGCATTGAAGACTTGGTGTGATGGCAACTGCAACTATATAGAGAGAAGAACAATAGCAAGCATGGAAAAAGTAACAACTTGATTGTCATTTATCTCTAGTGTTGTAAAAAGAAAATGACTACTTTAAGGCTAAGTTTTAAAAGAATTTGTAGATTATAAATTTTATTCTAAATATGTTGTGTCCATGTGCTTTTATTTATGTCAGTTTATTTTTATTTACACACACAAAAATAGTCTGTGATTGTATACATTTATTATTTGTAATAAAATAGTAATAAAAATATTAAAATAAATATCCATAGTAATACAAAGCAACAAATCTATTTTTATTTTCCAATAGCAGAGATCTAGACCAGATTCTCAAATATTTTCATTTCTTTCCATGTCTAGGTCTAAAAATGATCAATAGAAAATGCCTGAAAAAGTGTCAACAAAAACATATTTTAATCTCTACAGTCAACAAGTGACATCAAGTCTAGACGCTAGGCTGTCAAGTGTCAAGGATTTACTCTGACTAATCTACTCTAATCTACTATCCAGACTAGAATATAAATAAGATCTATATCTAGAGTAAAGCCGCCTTATCGAACTTGTTAAGACAAATAAATGAGATTTTTCGCATTTGAAGTGTTATGGCTATGTATTGGTTAGACCTAGAAAAAATGAAAACATCTTTAAACTCATCATTCATTGGTCTATAAAATTAAATGTTGCCATATTTTGATAAGCATAGTTACAATAAAATCTGGTGTCAAAGAGGGGTGGGCTAGGTATGCTATAGCCATCTATAAAAGTGTATACCTCATCAATTTTTTCCCCTGAGTATGATACTAAATGCTATGTACAACATATCAAACATCTAGTGGTGAAGAGGTTTTAGTCAATTAAAAAGAATAGACGAGATAGATTATTACTATTATTAGTTTATTAGTACTACTAGATCTACATACATGAATTATTCATCACAGTCACACACTTCACAGTGACACTCAAGACTGAACTGAAGTGAAAGAGTCAAACTAGAAAATTATTAGATCTAGATCTATTAAAATCTATTATAAGTGTCACGTAGCATAAAATAGCTGTTCCATTAAGTTTATTTTTAGATTTCTATATAGCCTGCATTGCAAGGTCAGGGTTGTATTGTAGACGAATCTCTTGGAACTGAAGCGGGCAAGATTCCATGACCAGATAAGGAGCGAGGTTGATTGTTTCCAAATGAAATATAGTACGAGGTAGATGAAGTTTTTGATAGTACAGAGAAAAGCTGTTGCAGCTGGGAGCTTGAATGACAGTTAACTTGTTTAATTAAATGTGTTGTAAGTACAGTGTGCATTTTATTACAGCGATTCCTTGTTCCAGAAATAATGCTTTGTATTTATTGTTGAAGGATCTTCGTTGTTTGAATTAATAATTTACATTTGAATGTCCAGCATAACAATATTGTTTTATTGTTCAGTAATTGTTTATAAGTAGAAATCTATACTACTAAATTACAGCATCAAAAACGCATTGTCTGATCAACACAATCTCATTGTAACATCAGGACATCATCATATCTAGCACTCAAATAGAAATTATGGTTACAATAAGTATAGATATATAGAGTATTATAGTCTAAAATGCTAAATTTATATAAAATAATATAAAAGTACAAAATTATAGAAGACTACACATAACACTACAGTTACAGTGACTAGAATACTAGAAAATAGACATCTAGATCTAGAATAATCTAAACTATTATTTTATTATATAAAGCGTTACTTTCATGCTTATAGCATGCTCAGAGCGCTTTGGTCCAATCTCATTTGTGGATTATGATAGGTATGTCACTGTGATTCTAGATCTAGTTAAATCTAGTAATCTAGTATGACTATGAAATTGAATATGGACTATGACTGAGTATCATATGAAAATAATTTAATAAAAAATGTTAGGGATTTCAAAGCCATCTATATTTCTATTGTATAGTTAAAATAGACTCATTTAATAGACTATCTATCTAGTCAATCTAGAATCTACAGTATAATCATTTCATAATGATAATCTCTATTGAAAATCTAAAATATATTGACAGTATTGACTATAATCTAAATCTAATACTAGATCTAGTATTGTAGTATCGACAGTATCATATATTACACTAAAATTACAATAATTACACAGGTATTTCAGTATTTGAGGTATCCATACTAGATCTATGTGATTGTGAGTATGTCATTCATTAGTCTATGATTATACTTATAGGAATATATAGGAAAGTGCGAAGTTCGAGCACATTAAGCCCGCTGGCAGCAATTTTCAAGTTTGGATTTTTATAGCACCGTAACGGTCTGACCTATGAAAAAACTGATAGTATCTCTGAATTCGTCGTCCTTTTTTCTATAAAAATAGATTGGATTTAATGTATCACTAGGCTTAGTTAAAATTAAATACGAAGTCAAAGAGGTGTAGGGTAAGTATCGCCAAGCGTACTTTTCCTCGAGCTGATTTTTCCCCAGTTAGTAAGCTCGATCGGGTTGATGGAAGGTTCGAACAGATCAAAGTAAATATATCTAAAAACATGTTTTAATATTTAATTTTTACTATAAAGTCATTTTCTTTTTACTCCAGCGCAAGAACACCATCCAATGCACCATTTCCACCCTCCACAACTTCAAATAGTCTCTTTAAGCTGATGAGCAATCAGACTTAAAAATACCCTTAAGCCCATTACCCATTTCCTTCACTACCGGGTAGTAAAAAAGAATAACTCCACACTTCCTCAGTTTGACCTCACCATGTACTTAGCCTTTACAAGGAAAAGGAAATAGTATGTGTCGGAAGTAAAGAAAAAAGATGCATGCGCAGTAACAATATAGTAGTAATTTGGTAAACATTCAAATAAAAAAGTTTTAGCAATAAAAAGTGAACTGTTCGAACCTCTTGACAAATCGGGGCTGCTCGAACTTCGCACTTTACTCTAGGTATGACACAAAAATTTTTAAAAAACATTTTTTAATTTTGCCAACATCATTTTATAGCATTTTATCTGGGTTTCCAATGATGTATACATTATTTTTGTAGGAAATATGGTCATTAAAATATATATTTTTTTAAATCATGTTTTCTATTAACATGATTGTTTATGAAAATGGAGAAATTTAGCTAGGACTAAAAAATTACATTTGGAGTTATCTGCCCATAATAAGCTAGCAGAATTAAAAACAATAGTGTCTATTCTGAACCAACTGGGAATTGTTAATCACTGAACAAAAACTCTAATAATATATAAAGATTTTAGATCTAAATACAACTGTACATTGAATTTGTAAAAAATTGAATGCACAAATAATTCAAATCACAATAATGGAGTTTCTATGTGTGGAATTCATATGTAATATAATTTAACACTGCTACTGAAATTGTGATTTAGAACTGAGACATTAATTCTCTAACCAAAACAAGTGAGTTCTTGCAAAGGACATTAAATTATCAAACGATTGCCTGACTCCAAAGGGGTTTATTATATATAATATAAATCTTGATCATTGAAACTATTTAAATAATTAAAAATATTATGGAAAAAAAATGGTTATAATTAATAAGCCCAAGGTCTTGGCCTTGGCAGAAACAAAGAATGTTAGGTATGTTGGTGAGGTTTTATTCACTCTGTCATTATTTCTTATGATGTTTTATATTTTAATAAATTTTAAACAGTGTTTAATAATACATAGTTAAAAATAATAGAAGACAAAACAATAAACACAATTTTGAGAAAGAAAAATATTAAGTTTTATTACATTTCTGGTCTGGTCATTAAGAAAGTTGTAGCTGATGATGTTTGTTTTATTCTGAATGAACTTTAGTTATTCAGATGTCATTCTTTGTGGTAAATGATAAAAATATTTGAACATGGTAATAAAACACTGTTGTTGGTTTTGAGCATGATTTTATTTAAGAAACACAACAAATAGTTATTGATGTGTTGAATGTGGCATGGTATATGTTTTAAAAAAGAATTGTACAAAAGGAGATTTTATTAACTGGATTGTCTTTAAATTATGTGAAAAATGAGTAAATGATTTCTATTTATTATATGACATTTCATAGATTCTTTTGTCTATTTATTGTGCACTTAAAAAGTGATTTTAAAAAAAAAGTTTTCAAGCTCTTATACTTTGCTTAAAAAATAAAAATATTTTGGCATTAATGGTCCACTGCATCAGTGTATTAAAGATTTTCTGAAAGGGAGAGAACAAACTATAATAATAAATGGCTCTAAATCAACACCAATAACAGTAATCTCAGATGTACCTCAAGGAACAGTCTTGGGTCCACTAATATTTTTAATTTACATAAATGATTTACCAAATTGCATTAGTTCAGGAACAAAAGTCAGATTATTTGCAGACGATTGCATAATATATAGAACAATAAAAACAACACAAGACACAGATATTTTACAAAGAGAGTTAGATGAATTACAGAAATGGGAATCAAATTGGAGCATGTCTTTCCACCCAGAAAAATGTCAGTTGTTAAGAGTAACAAAAAAACTAAAACAAATTAATTCCACTTATCTTATTCATGGCCAACCAGTAACACAGACTAAAAACGCAAAATACCTAGGTGTTATAATAAATGAAAAACTGTCATGGAATCCACAGATTGATAAAAAATATAAAAAAATCCAACAAAGCATTATGGTTTATTAAAAGAAATTTCTATAAATCAAATAAGAACATAAAACTAAAATCTTATTTAACCTTGGTTAGGCCAATAATAGAATATGCATCCTCCGTTTGGGACCCCTACACTCAAGAAAACATTAAGAAACTGGAACAAACACAAAATAGAGCAGTGAGATTCATAACAAATGAATATTCACATTTGACTAGAGTAACACCATTAGTAAAATCACTAAATTTAGAAAGCCTTCAGGACAGAAGACTCAAAAGTAAAGTAGCAATTATACATAAAACACTGAACCATAATCTTCAAATACAAAATTTAATAAAATACTCTGAAAGACACAAAAATAAAGGCACATTCCTCGTCCCATGTGCTAGGACAAATTTGTACAAATACTCCTTCTTTCCTAGTACTAATAGAGCATGGAATGGGTTGCCTGAGCTAGCCAGGAAAACCAGTGACTTGGCAGAATTTAAGTCATTGGTTAATATGCATGACTAAATGCATGCCGCGTAGGACGTAATCATCTTCTTTTTTGAAGTAACGTCTGTATTATATAAGATAAGATATTACAATGCATTGTTTGTGCAGAGAATTTTATATTTTTTACATATATATTATATTATTATATATGTATTTCTAGCTTTAACAGTAAATTATAGGTCTAGTTATATTTTTTTTCTAGCTTTAAATTATCTGTTATAAATAGGCTTTAATAAATCTATGTCCTTGTAACAAAAAAAAAAAAACAAATATATTTATTGTGTTTACTGTACGTGAAAGTGATTTAAAGGTATGCACTTTTTACATGTCTGAGATTGTTTCTATTATAACTTACCATTATTGAAGCAGTTTGTAAAATAGAATATTATTGACATGCCTATTGATTTTTTAAATGTAATATTAATGTTTAATTGTAAATAATGCATTATCAACTGGAGGTTTTTGTTTTAAAGTATGTTTTCAAAATAAAATGCTTTAACAATTATATAATATTCAAACATATTGACACAAATTAATAAAATATTTATTGGCTTCATGGTATTTAGCAAAACACATATATATCAAATGGGGTGAGTATTAAACAATTATGTTTATTTTATTTGTTATAAAATTACTGGGGGGGGGGGGGGGGGGGGGGGGGTCTTCATTTTTTCATGCACAGACTGGCATAGCTATTATTGCATGATATGATTTATTGGAGTGTTAAAAATAAATATTTGATTTTAATCTAAGAAAATTCCTAAGGTTCTATTGAATTTAACAATTTTTTTTAAAGAACCTATTGATTTGCCTTCATTACCATTCCAGGAATGCTAACAATCAGTAACACAACATTCTTATTCAGAGTTATCATTTCTACTGGAATTTAATCTAATTTAAGATAAAATACACAAAATTATGCCATTCTATGATTCTACAGAAATCACATTAGGACTATTTTTAAAAAAAGTTTTTTTTAATAATAAATATAATAACTATTGTTACTATTGCTATCAATATTAAATAGCCTATTGATTGTTATTTAATTATATTGGGCTTGAAAATCTTTTTTTAAAAGCTCTTTTATTTTTTTGTCTTTTGCCAGCTGGGTTAGAATAGACATTAGACAATGTTGAAAAAAATGGCCGCCAAAAACGATCTCAGTTAACCTTAAAAGAAAGTGACTTTAAAAAAGATTTTAAGACAAAACAATTACTTTTTTAGGTCTACATACAGATATATGTATGATCTGTAAGATTTTAATATTTTTAGACAAACACCACTTTTAATAACAATATAATTTGAGATAATTCCTGGTTATCATAAGCTATCGCCATTGACTGCTATGTTAATTACAAATGAAACTAAAAATAAATTGTAGAAGAATAATTTACCTAGATTACTCAACAAAAATAAAAAAAAGACGTGTTTTTATATTTTTTGCTAACTAGAGATAAAAATGATACACATGCAATTTCAATGAATAGGCTAATATCGTTAGGACTCCAATGAGCAGAGGACAATGTTTACACCGCGACGCAATGCATTGTTGTTAGGTCATTTGACATACCTAATTATTGATTATCATTATGATTATCTATTTCTCATAACTCATGCTATTCTTCTTCAAAGTAAGTTCTTTTATTCACTATTAGAGTCTAGGTGACTAGGTCTAGTGACTATTGCGGTCTAACTTTTTATAAAAATGATAGGTAATTTATGATATTTATTAGTCTAGAATCTAGAATGTATGATTGATCATTGAATGAAATGAATGCTTGTGTCAATTGTGTCTCAAGTCTAGACTCAAGTCAATGAATGATTTTATGATTGTATTGACTGACTTTTAATTAATTAGAGACTAGAGTAGACTAAACTAAATTATAAAATATAAATACTTTAATTTATCTTGAAGCCTTACATATCGAATATTTTAGATCTAGAGATAGTCTTTGGAAGAGGCATCAGAATATATATCTATTTCCTTTTAAAAGAAATCAGAATTACACGATTTAAAGGCAAAATAGATCTATCTGGAAAAAAATATTTCTTTTTCCGGAATCCGCCACAACCTCTGCTTATCAAGTATGAACTTACGAACATGGCGGCATGACGTCACTATTTGTGAAAAAAAATACACAAATGCCGTAGTTTCGTAGTTTTTTGCTGACAATCAATTCAGTCTACTTCCATACAGAAAGGCAACCAAATAGAATAGTATATCTATATTCTATATTTAATAGTCTATTCGATGTAGAAAATTTAAGCCTTTTAATCCAATACTAAATCTATATTCTAACACGTCAAAGATATTATATAGATCTAACACATTATTTTTTTTTCCACAATAACCAAACATACAATACTTATGATTAGATATAAAATGTAGTAGCGGCCTATATGTACTTATTTGTACATGTACCATAAAGATCACAACAATAGATGAGCAAACACAAAGATAACGTTCAGACAGTTATCTTTAATTCCATCCTCTTGATCTCCGCAAATCTTCCGTTCAGTGCCAAGCGCACTTGTTCCTTTTTTTTTTGTCACAATACGCAAATTTTTTGTAGTGTTAAAAGATATCCATGTCCAGACTACATATAGTAAAATGTTATTTAACCTTGGTTAGGCCAATAATAGAATATGCATCCACCGTGTGGGACCCCTCAACTCAAGAAAACATTAAGAAACTGGAACAAACACAAAATAGAGCAGTGAGATTCATAACAAACGAATATTCACATTTGACTAGGGTAACACCATTAGTAAAATCACTAAATTTAGAAAGCCTTCAGGACAGAAGACTCAAAAGTAAAGTAGCAATTATACATAAAACACTGAACCATAATCTTCAAATACAAAAACAAAATTTAATAAAATACTCTGAAAGACACAAAAATAAAGGCACATTCCTCGTCCCATATGCTAGGACAAATTTGTACAAATACTCCTTCTTCCCTAGTGCTATTAGAGCATGGAATGGGTTGCCTGAGCTAGCCAGAAAAACCAGTGACTTGGCAGAATTTAAGTCATTGGTTAATATGCATGACTAAATGCATGACGCGTAGGACGTAATCATCTTCTTTTTTGAAGTAACGTCTGTATTATATAAGATAAGATAAGATATAGTAGGAATATATAATTAAGGTCTGTGGCTAAAACAAAATTTAAATACAAAACTAAAAAAGACAATATAGTTCTTTATTTAACAAAAAAAAAAATCTACTGGGTAGGCCTACATTATATATTAACATGCATATTATGTTAAATTAGTCTTTGCGGTTTCCTCACTTCACGAGCTTATCTTCGTAACAATGTCAGTACATTATCAAATGGTCACGATTCTGCATTCGAATAGTATCCTTCATCTGCTTCTCTGGGGGGGGGGGGGGTACTACCTTTTGTAAGTCTCTATGCACTAAGGCTTCGAGCTGCACGGTCCAGCTATTTGTCCCATATGCTAGGACAAATTTGTACAAATACTCTTCTTCCCTAGTGCTATTAGAGCATGGAATGGGTTGCCTGGGCTAGCCAGAAAAACCAGTGACTTGGCAGAATTTAAGTCATTGGTTAATATGCATGACTAAATGCATGACGCGTAGGACGTAATCATCTTCTTTTTTTGAAGTAACGTCTGTATTATATAAGATAAGTTAAGATAAGCTATCTCCGTACAGGGCGAGACGCCCGCATGCACTAGTTCTATCAGTTTCAAGACTATTCAAATCTTCGAATGTGTCTCTGGGCACACTGCAATCGAAGAGGATGTATTCTTCTGTCTCGTGACAGTATTTATATCTGGGATCGTGATTCTCTCGGAATCTAACGAAGTAGGCTCGTATCGGACAATGTCCCGTGCGAAATCGTGCCAAAATTGCTCTATCCTTTCTGTCTAGCTGCCACTATTCGTCCTTCCTGTTTGGGCGTTTGAGTACTTTCCAGACTTTCCGTTCTGTGCTATCATTGTCCTAGCTTTCGTACCACTTGGGCCTGATCCATTCACAAATCCTAGCTTTTGCACTCTCGTGTGTTTGCGGCTCCTATGGTGGGTCAAGAAGCTTTCCTAGCTTCGCTAAACTGTCTGCCCTCTCGTTTCCTCTGATTTCACAATGTGAGGGAATGCATTGTATCACCATACGACGTACCTTATATTTCCTTTCGAGGCTGTCCTGCACACAGTACGCCATTGTTTTGCCAGTTGGGTTAGGTAGGGCACGTCTCTGAGCTCTCGAGAGCTTGCAGGCCGGAAAGTGAGTCTGTAAAGAGGATTATAAATTACATTAACCGGTGCCGCAGTTTCTTCCCCAATGCATTGTTCAATGTGCTCTAGGGCGCTTTTGATTCCTTTCATTTCCGCAACATAGTTGTTTTGTCCTGCGCATGGACCTACCAGTTCATCGCTTTCTGTTGCATCGGGGAAACTGCACATGGCTACTGCTCCATAGCCCGAATTAATTCTGCTTTGGACATCTGTCGAGGATCTCGTAGATCCGTCCGTATAGACCTTGATGGTATCTTTCGGGCACTGACTACGGTTTCTCTCGCAGTGCTTTTTATCAGGATTGGTGTAAATTTCTTGTTTACCTTTGGGTCAATCAACGTATACGTTGTTCTTAGTCTACATAAAAGAACTAACAGAACGATTTAAGTGTCGATCTCTGCTCTTTGCCGACAACCTAGTAATCTGGCGGAAATCCAACGTGACCTCGTCAAGGTTTCATGCTACACCCGAATGTGGAAAATGGAAATAAACTGTTCAAAAACGGTCTAGAACTTATTCATTTTGAGAGGTACTATATACCATTAGAAATTGGCATGTAGAGTTGTGCAAAAGCACTCGGAACCCTAAGGCCAGCAAAAGCGAACAAGCCGGCCTGAATGAACGGTGTACACCTCGCATACACCGTTCTGTTTGACGGGGGGGGGGGGGGGTGTAAGACTCGGGGTTAAACTCGAAGTTCAGTTTTGCGTTCACTTCCGGTGGACACGGACACTCCGCACTAGAGACGCGTTCGAAGGCCCCCGGGCCCCCGTCATTTTTCTTTTATCTACCAGGCTAACCGTGCGGTACACGCCATTTATGTAACGGCCCATTCAGGGACGGCGCCTGGACGTTGACAGATCGCTGTGGAGATACTACCAGATATGGGTCTGGTGATGGCTTTGATGCCCACATTCGTTCCTATCCATTCTCAAGCAGCTTCACGTGGGGCAAAAAGGCCAGATAAGACACAATGGTGAAGCAGGGCTATGTAGGCCTATTTGCTCCTACTCTATTCGCTATATTATTTGGCGTAATGCTGGGTCAAATGAAGCAGCGATTGCAGGAAGGCATCTACGCCAGGTTTCGATCAGACGGCAATGTGTTCAATCTTCAACGTCTACTGTCCCATACAAAAACAAAAGAACTGGTCATAACAGAACTTCACCAAGCCGATGATAGTGAGCTGCTAGCTTACAATGAAAGATGATCTCCAGATCGCAGTCAGCGAATTTGTATACGCTGCCGCCATTTTTTAAATTTATCTTTAAACCTCGGGAAAACAGAAGTCATGTTCCAGAAGTCACCCTGTAAAACCTACTCAGCCTCAAAGATTACCGTAAATGGTCAGCCCCTTTGCAACTATTTTTCTCACCTCAGTGTTTGGCGATAGTTTAATTATAACAGGTAAGTAAAATCTTTGGTTGGATCATGGGATGGGTGTGATTACTGATACTTACCTTGGGTAATTATGTGACGTCGTTATTGTCATCTTTGCCATATATTAAATCTGTGTAAATTAATGCTTTCCTAACAATAAAGAGGCAATAGATCATAGAGGCAATAGTACACAGCGCAGACTTTAGAATGTTGAGGTCCTGTGTTATTTTTCTTAAGGATGCTTCTTTTTTTTGTTTTAAATATCGTTTTAATGTCTTGTAAAAAAAATGCGAGGTTCCTTTCAGGCTTTAGCCTAATAAAGTTTCGTGGGATAACTAATTTTCACACTCCTATGCATGCATCTATAAAACCAGGAACTGCATCGAAAATAGAAATTATTAGACTAAGCCACGAGATGATTTTTATTAATAAGCTCAATTTAATTAGGCTAATCATTAGTTATAAGTAGCAATGTAAGCTACTCTACAAAGTAGATACGTTTAAATGCCGAAAATTCGGGTGACCCCCACCCTCCAACGCACGCCCAGGTTACTCTCCTTTTTTTAAAATACCCAGGCTTGGATTAAACTACCCAGCTCTGAAAGTAATGTTTACAAAAGTGAGGTCAATGCACAGACATATATATATGTATACATATATAGGTCTTTGGGTCAATGTCTGTTAGGTAACTTGTGAGAATTACACAATCTCTAGGAGATCGATGTCTGGAAAGGAGATCTAGAGTTAGAGAATAGATCTAATCTGCATCCAATGGTCTCTAAAAGTATAAAATTGACTAGATTTAGATTTTAGATAATTAGTGCTATGAGATAAAGTATCATAAAATAAAGTTAAAGGCTAGGCCGCTAGCTGTAAGTTATGTAACTGTAGTTAGTGTAGTAAGTTACTAAGTCTAAGTACACTAACACTCACATAACACTGAACTACTAGCTCTGTCTACTGTACAGTACAGTAGTAAATCAAGTCAAATAAGTGCCCTAACGGTGGCTAACCTAAAAGTTTACTAAAAGTGACAGTAAGTCTAAGCTTAATTAAACCTAAGCCTAATTAATAAGGTCACTAGATCTAAGTAGATCTAATAAGGGTAAGGCAGGTGAGGTCTGACTGAGGTTCAGTTAAGCCTTAGCCTTAAGGCAAGGTAGGTACTTTGACAAAAAATTCAAAATAAATATATATTATATAACAATATATATGCCAAGTCAGAAACTATCTAGTTATGTAGGGCCTATAAGAGCTTGCTGAGAGGTTTAATACACCAAATTTATCTTTTTATGTTATAATACTTATATAGGAGCAAAGTTCTGCCGTATTATGTGTAGAAAAATGACTATAGAAAAGGTATAAAAAAAATGAATTTTCGTCTTTATCTCATCATAACTTTATAACCATAATAGATGGAAGCTTGAAATTTGGAACACATCTACCCCATTATATGATTTTTAATTTGAATGTTTCATCTCACATGCAGCTAACATTCATTCACATTCACAGCTAATCCAATTGTTTGTAAATTGACTTTGATCCTTTTTCTAGAATGTCCTTTGGTTGAAATGTCCTCAGCTTTATAATATTTATAAATATAATGTAAAATAACACCTTGATACCATTTTCTCCACTACGTTGATCAAAGATAAGCTGTTAAACAATGCATAAATCTTTTATACTTCATATTATCAAAGAGAATTGCTAATGTCTTGTGCCACATGTCGCTACATCATGGAGTGACTTCATTTAACATCATCAGGATGGGTCCAAACTTGCCTTAATAAGCTGATTTTTTTGTTGACAATGTGGTATCATTCAAAAGCTTAGGAATCCTCCTTTAAGATTATCACAAGGGTTTTTAAAATTGAAGCAAATGTAAAAACAACATTCAATCAACTAAAACCATGGATTTGGAAGTCTAGCTATGCTGTTTCAAAACTATATAGCAGCTAGTCTAGCAGTTTTTAGGTCAGTAGAGTAAGGATGTCAAAGTACATAGTAAAGGAAGGGCGACAAATTCCCTAACTTAACTGCCTTATATAAATTATAAATAACTTTCCCGTTTAGAGTTCATGGTTAGGATATTGTTATTTCATTTATTAAAAAACCTGAGCACAGGTTCCATCAGTTGTTACACTTGCCATCTAGTTCCAACACTTTCTATACAGTTCTTCATAGCATTGAATAAATGCTGGCCTGAGTTTGCATCTTAACTTAATGTTATGTTTTGAAATATTGCCAGTAAGAATAATCTTCGTTTAGTTATTTTTTTAGAATGTTGAGACAATGTCTCTTTAACCATTTCATCATGGTGATACGAATCAGAAGTTTCAGTAATTTATAAAGATATTTATAATTATTTATTTTTTATATATTTATATAGTTTTTTCATAATGTTTAATCTGTGGGCACACCTGATTTCTGTAGGTATCCGCGGGCCGCATGTTGCCCGCAGGTTTTAATTTGCCCACCCCTGGACTAGATCTAGAGGGTAAGAGAAAGTTGGCATAGGAATAGTGGGCTCATATTCACATATTAAAAGAATCTGTTATAATAAGAATCAAGTTCAAGTATATTGTAATAATTTGAGGATCAACTTTTATCTGAGCTATGGACATCTTTTAATTTTTTCCATTCTTTTTTGTTTATTTCTACTGTCACACTATGAGGGTTTTACAAGTGTATTTTTTTTAATGACAGGAGCAAATGTATCAGTATCTTATCTAAATTTTTTTTAAATTCTAAATATACTTAAAGGTGTGTAAAGAAATAAATTCTAAGTTGTAATTAAATTGTCCCCCCCCCCTCCCACTTTACATCAAATTGGTAAATCAGAAGTCCTTTTATTTATTACAGACTTGAAGGCTGATAAAATAGAACAGCCTACTTATATTGACCTCCCACACATAAACACTTACCTCTGGCATGACAATTTTCTAACATTCCCCTGTATAAATTGATTTTTAACGGCCCCCGAAAGGGGAAAAGACGCTATTAGTTTTGTGCGAAATGTCCGTCCGTCCCGTTTAGATCTCGTAAACTAGAAAAGATATTGAAAATCCGACATCGCAATATTTTAGACCATTCAAAGTTCTGATGCAACGGCTACTTTTTTTTTTTCTGAAAGCGAAAAATCTAATTTTTAAAATCAGTTATGCAAGCAGTTTTTTAAAGAGAAAAAGCTAATTAGTATGCATTATAATTTAGACCTAATTTAAAACGAATAGTAATCTTGTAAACTTCATTTTCATGAAATTTTTTTTTTTTTTTTTTTTTTTGAGGATTCGAATAAGAGATTGAACATTTTTCAAAACAATTAGATCAATTATAAGACATCAGTTAGGCCAGGGGAGGTGCGGTGGATGGCTGAGCGGTAAAGCGCTTGGCTTCCGAACCAGTGGTCCCGGGCTCGAATCCTGGTGAAGAATGGGATTTTTAACTTTGGAATCTTTGGGCGTCCACTCAGCTCTAATGGGTACCTGACATTAGTTGAGGAAAAGTAAAGGCGGTTGGTCATTGTGCTGGCTACATGACACCCTCGTTAACCGTAAGCCACAAAAACAGATGAACTGTACATCATCTGCCTATAGACCACAAGGTCTAAAAGGGGAACTAGAACCTAACCCTATCTAACTTTACATTCACTTTCACCTATCCTTTGATCTGCTGGACCGTTGGGGCACTACACAAGATCTGTTAACCTTCTTTCTCCATTCTTATCTCTCATTTGTCTTTGATATAATTTCATTCGGATGTTCTTTCTGAAAATATTGAAGCCTGCCTGTGTGGACCACTTCGGGTGGCCGATTTTGAGTTTGTGTTTCCACACAAACTGTCTTTTGTAACCTAGTTTATTTTGTGACAGGGTTGTATATTTCATTACAAATAGCACCTTGTCTTTGATTTATTAAAATATTTTTTAGCTGTGACAAAATGTATCAAATAAAAAAGAAGTGACCTTTTTTTAAAAACCAATTCCATGCATTATTTATAAATAGATATTTCTCCCTCTTATTTCTTTCATGCTCTGTAAATCAGCATCTTTGGAAAGGCTGACTTTTGTCCAACAGTTTTATGTTTTTCTTTCTCCGGTGATTTATCAGTATTGAAATATGGTAACCTGTCATTTCATACCCAATTAAACATTTTTTTTTCCTAGTCATTGTGTAATTGTGTTGTAAAGGCTTTTAAGCCCTCATTTCATCTAATATTATAAATATTTTTATTTAGAATGCTTTTTGATATTTTTGGCATATTATTATAGTGTTCCCCATCCTCTCTTCATATTTGTTTAGAAATAAAATATGTACAAAAAATAGATATATTAGAATATGGGATTTGTATTTAGTTATATTGTTTCTATTTGAGATGAGATGTCAATATTATCATGCACATATTGCATTATGTAATGATCAAAGACCAAGGTGTGGTAGAAGTATTGGAAATCTTTTGAAATATGAGAATGATAAGAATACTTATGATCATGCCACTGATAAATTATCTCGTAAAGGCTATCTTTCACTTTTTAAAAAAATTTGTCTATTGTTTTTTCTTATATTTGGGCGCAGCATTTTTATTCTAATAAACGCTGTGTTCAACCCTCCTCTGGACCTGATTAATATGACCTATATACGTTTTCTTTTAATCCCCATTATAAAATTAAAGTTATAAATTCTGGCACTACAGAATGTCCAAGGAAGAAATATACAATACTGGGTAAGAAATTACAAATGATGTATAGCAATACGTATCAATGAATCATCTTCTATACATATGTTAATGTCTATCTTATTGATTTAGACACGCAAAAACAATTTTTTACAAAATCTATATCTATAGATATTAGATATTTATATTGTTAATGACATTTAATTCTATTTTTATTTAATGTGTCACACTTTTTGTCATTTAAATAAAAAAAAATGAAACATTTTAATATCATACATTTACAATTATTATTTGTTGGATTAGAGTATGAAATGACTAGGGGGTGAAGTGACCAAAGATGAAATGACCAAGAACCTTGAATTATATGGTACATCCAAATCACATCTCACTGCAAATCTTCTACATGTATATCTATAATGACATTATTTATGTTATTTATTGTTTATTTTTACTATAGTAAACTGTATTCAAACATCATCAATTTATTTCAGGTGGAGATTTTTGCATGGTTATTATGAGTTTTAGTAAGAAAAACAGTTGAGTCTGGATTATATGGATTTAAAATCTGGAATCTAATGCTTGGTAAGTACTAGCTCATGTCCAGAATCTTTTCAGTTTTAAAATATATTGGGCCTTAATGCTTCCATTTAAATCTTGACGCTTTCAGAGGCAGGGATACATTTCTTCTGTCATTGTTACCAACTTTTTACCAGAATGTTATGTGGCCAGCACAATAACTAGCAATTGTATTTTCCTTTACAAATTTTAAATTCACATTAGAGTTGGGTAGATGACATTTTAATCAAAATCCGAAATAAAAATCTCAGGATTCTCCAGAATTCCTAGTCAGGACACCTTGTTTTAATTGTTGGACTAGGTCCCATTCACTTGTTAGGCTATGGATAAATGTTTCCTGTGGTTTCCTACTTAATCTAATGATATATTACCTGGTGCAGGAAAACAAAAAGTCATTGACACTGATAAAATATCCTTTGGATTCATGGAATAAGTAATGACTTCCATTTGAGCATCCAATAGAATTCTATTTATATCATATCAGCCAAACTTCTACCAGCAGTTGTCCTTTCAGACCTTTCAACCATGGGGGCAGAAGATGCAAAGCTCATCTGTTTCTAAGGATGATGGTTATTGAAGAAGTCATTATTTTGGCCTGGAGCAGGCAATTTCGTGTACCAGGACAAGAAGATCCTAAGAAACACTGATTCCTTTCACCCCCTTCCCTTTCAGACCATGCGATCTTTAGGCAGAAGATGTAAAGGTCATCTGTTTCTGTAGCCCATGGTTAACGAGGGTGTCATGTGGCCATCACAAAAACTTTTACTTTTCCCCAACTAATGTTAGGTAGAGCTAGGGTCGCCCTAAAAAGCCTGAAATTAAGTCTCACTCAACCAGGATTTGAACCCGGGATGCCTTGGTTTGAAAGCCAAGCATTTAACAATCTGCCATCACATTATTATTATTATTATCACAAAAAGGGGTTTCATGGATTTTCAGTAGATCCCAAAATTTCTTGGTTTTTATATTTTATTTTTTACATAGCTTATATCAACTCACTCTGTTTGTCTGTCTGTATGGTAAAAAGTTTGTACACATTATTTCTCCCATACCCAATCTCATATTAAGCTTAAATTCAGCACAATTATTTCTTTTACCTTACAACACAACTTAATTGACTATGGGTAATTTTTTTTTTTTGGTATCTTGAACAAGGGAAAGAAATCGTACTTGACTGTAGTGGTATAAGTTGGATGCTCCCTTCTTCCCCACCCCTTTCCCAAGTGTTCCAGACAAGTGATAGGTTCATGGCACAGTGAGCAAGATAAACAAAAACTATTGGTACAAATATTTTTAATCACACAGATTTATTATGTCTAGTCAATCATACATATAATTACACTTAATATAAGTTTTTTTTTAAATAGTATTTTTTCATGTTTTTTTTTTTTTACAAATCAGATATACAGACTTATGGGCCAGAACAGAAATATGTTAATATTACCATCTTCGGAAGTCTGTTATACCTTCCCCCTCCCCATTTGTTTGAGTACCAACAGGGTACACCATTTTGTCATCGGGCTCAATTTGTTGGTAGTGTGAAACATTGTTTGGTCTGGCTCGGGCTCCATCAGTTGTTACACTTACCATCTTGTTCCAAATCAACAGTTTCAACACAATTCTTCATAGCTTTTAATAAATACTGGCCAAAGTTTGTGTCTTTGACTGAATGTTTCCAAATATTGCCAGTAAGAATAATCTTTGATAACTTTAAACTTTTTAAAATGACATGTAGAGACAATGTTTGTTTAGCCTTTGTCATCATCATTAATACGAATCACAAGCATTCATAATTTATATAGATATTTAAAAATTTTTATTTTTAATATATTAGCATTTTTTTATATGTCATTTGTGGGCACACCTGATTTCTGTAGGTGTCCACGGGCCGCATAAAACACTGTTACAGTGTATTATTGTAATGATCAACGTAGATGCAATTAGATCATATGTCTTGAGACTTCAACATCGGGCTTATGTCCGTCGGGCCGAGTCAGCACCCTTTACACCAGTGTATGTATGTGGTCTATGTGGACCAGAAATGGCTCTGTTTTCAGTGTATTTGGACAGCTGCTCTCGATGGTTCTCTGAGGTGGAGTGATTAAATTTTCATAAACTAATTTCAGGTACCCAAAATAACAAAATAAACTGCCAACGTCAGATCATATTGCCTTCGTCAGCTGCACTGTATAGATTGGAATGTGCTAATGCTGAGCGCTGCACTTCGATTTAAAGCGCGTGCTGCCTAGTCTGACGTTAAAGTCGACTGCCAGGCTAGTTATCTAGGCTACCGCTACCACAATAATTATTGATCACATGTTCCAACTGCTTTTTAGGACCTTCATTTATTCTTTTCTTCTGACCTTTTTCTTTTACTTGTTTAAAAAGTTCGTTTTCCTTCTATTTCTGTAACTCCTATTTGGACACTCCCTGCCACAGAAACTTCCTTGAACCATTTCTCTGACACGTTCCGCTAGGAGATGTAGACTTCACTAGAGGATGGTCTCCTATTAGGATGTATGGAGGAGATGTAGACTTCACTAGAGGATGGTCTCCTACTAGGATGTATGGAGGAGATGTAGACTTCA
Source organism: Biomphalaria sudanica (assembly GCA_036873155.1). Lineage (NCBI taxonomy): Eukaryota > Metazoa > Mollusca > Gastropoda > Planorbidae > Biomphalaria > Biomphalaria sudanica. Next base: position 93,532 of record JAZGLO010005637.1, on the reverse strand, counting down.
CTAGAGGATGGTCTCCTACTAGGATGTATGGAGGAGATGTAGACTTCACTAGAGGATGGTCTCCTACTAGGATGTATGGAGGAGATGTAGACTTCACTAGAGGATGGTCTCCTACTAGGATGTATGGAGAGTAGTTCAGGTCATAACAACCAACTGGAAACGGATGAATCGACTTTTGTCAAATTGTGTGTTCACTGACCGAGGGGACGGTCGAGTGCTGTCGTTGTTTATATTGAACTGCACACGCTCAGGTATCTCGGATTGAACTGATTTGTATTGAACTGGTTTGTATGTAAAGTAGGCTAAGTCGATGAAGAACGTGGTCTAGCGCGACTAAATAGTTAAGAGCCAATGAAGAGTTTATTATCAACAATGTTCTATAAATAAATCAAAACCCATTTTAAAGTTACATTTTCTAAACTTGACCTTTTTTTTTGTTCTCACTAGTAGGCTACAAATGAACATAAAGTTCACTCTATCGTGTAGTGTACAGTCATTGAAAAGAGACATCTCGTTGCTTTTGTTGCTTCCAATAGCCGACTGAAGTCATTCTAGTCTGTGTTGATGAGTGTCGGGCTTACACGATGGTCGCAGTCAACATTCAATGTATTTGTTCTTTTTATCAGTACCAGTCTGATTATTTAGAGCAGGGCTTCTCAAAATAAGGACACTACAGGAAGGATTATTTCTAGGATTTTAATAAGGGCTAGTTATTTTTTCAAATAACTGAGAGCCTTCAAGTCTCATGGCAGTCGTTTATTTGGAAGGAACAAAATAAAGTGGAGATGATGGTTCTTAGCTTGAGAAGTTGCTCAAAGTCTTTTGTGCGAGCTAGGTAATTTAGATCTAGTTGAGTCTTTCTCTGGATTCCAAGTTATTATTTCTTAATTTAGAAACCGAGAACCTTTATTATTTTGTGAGGATACATTGTGATAAAACATTATATGAGAATACATGGTTATGAAGCATTCTCTGAGGATTCATTGTTATGTGGCATTTTCTAAGGATACTTTGTTATGTAACATTAAGAATTTACATTATTTTGTATGAAGAATTTTGTTTCACTCTCTTAAAGTATATTACTAAATAAATTGGCTATTATGTAGTTAAACTATATTTTTAGAAACTTTAAAGTTTACTGCCAATACCAAATGTATCGTAAACATTTGTCGTGAAATTAATTAACAATAGACAAATTCATTTTCTTTCTTTGTGTTCTATAATAATAATCCAAATCCGATTTCACCATCACCTTTAATGTAAGCTCTGCTTTTTTATTTTCTGAAAGTGAATCCATTTGTATTGTTTTCAATCAATTATACATATTTTATGCACTAACATATAAACCACTTTTCACAACAAGGTAAAATAGTTCGTATGTTTTTTTTCTTAAAAACTATGTAAATAGGCATTGTAATTATATTTCCTTTTATTTACACAAGGCCTCAGTAAAAACACGCCACTCTCCACGGCCTCTTGCTAGTTTTTTTTAATGGCTTCCCAGCTCTTTCCTAAATAAATGATAACATATCATTTGACTATCGTCTTCACTTTGTTGAAGGTACAAAGGTTTTTTACTTGAATTAGCTGCCAAGTTTATTTGTAACATAATAGGTACCATTGTCACGAAAGTCTAAATCTAGTAACACTAACTACTTAATATATGTTTTTTTTACAAAGCTTACAACTCTGTCAGTCGGTTACAAAGTTTGTACTTTGTATTTCTCCCTCACCCAATCACGGATCAATCTGAAATTTGGTAATAAATTATTTTGTAAGCTATCGAACAAGGGAAAGAAATTGTACTTTACTGATGTTGTAATATGTTTCTTTTTTTTTGTCTGTTTTTTTTTTTCAAATAAATAAACTAATATTGTAAAGTTGTATTTTTACTGGTCCACATTTGGTAGGGCACAGATTTCTTGACAAAAATGATGTAAACTTTTAGACCATTAGTGGCTGTCTTGTGGAAATTTCGATCGGAAGTCTAGTTCGGGAAAGCGAAGTTTGCCACTTTGTTAATCTCGTCAAATAACTCTTTACCTTCAATCTATATTGGAAGAAGTTTTGACGAAATAATTTCAAATTTTAAGAGTTATCGTTTTAGATTCGGACGCTTCTTTTTCTATGAGATACTCCTTACAATTTTAGTCAGACTTTACGATGGTCTCTTCCGAATCATTTCATCCAGTGATCCCGGCGTCTTGCAAAGTAAAAAGTGGTGTGCGTTCTTCGTTTGGAGGCATCTTTTCGTGCTTCTTTCCGTGCACAAAGTCCTCAGTGACAGCATCTACGTTAAGAGCACCGACATTCTGTCCCACAATAAGCAAAAATTGTTTCATGAAATATAGCTCGCAATATTGTATACAAAATACAGCCACATTTCAGTTCACATGTTTTCAATGAAGCTTTTGATTTTGGTGGGGTACTGATTTCAAACTAGGACATAACTTTGTGACAACCTCAGGCATTATTCTGAATTCATATTTTGCCTACATATTGTTTCCATGTCTATTAGTCTTGACAGTCTGACTCATTTTGAATTCATATTTTTGCCTACATCTTGTTTCCATGTCTATTAGTCTTGACAGTCTGGCTCATTCTGAATTCATATTTTTTGCCTACATATTGTTTCCATGCCTATTAGTCTTGAAAGTCTGACTCATTCTGAATTCATATTTTTGCCTACATATTGTTTCCATGCCTATTAGTCTTGACAGTCTGACTCATTCTGAATTCATATTTTTGCCTACATATTGTTTCCATGCCTATTAGTCTTGAAAGTCTGACTCATTCTGAATTCATATTTTTGCCTACATATTGTTTCCATGCCTATTAGTCTTGACAGTCTGACTCATTCTGAATTCATATTTTTGCCTACATATTGTTTCCATGCCTATTAGTCTTGACAGTCTGACTCATTCTGAATTCATATTTTTGCCTACATATTGTTTCCATGCCTATTAGTCTTGACAGTCTGACTCATTCTGAATTCATATTTTTGCCTACATATTGTTTCCATGCCTATTAGTCTTGAAAGTCTGACTCATTCTGAATTCATATTTTTGCCTACATATTGTTTCCATGCCTATTAGTCTTGACAGTCTGACTCATTCTGAATTCATATTTTTGCCTACATATTGTTTCCATGCCTATTAGTCTTGACAGTCTGACTCAGTTTTTATGTCGTTGTTTACTCTAGGATGGCCATAACGAATGGCGGGAAATTTCAAATTATTCACCTAGCGATATTCTTAATCAGATTCTTCAATAAATGCGTGACATGGATATTTTATGAATAGCGTGACAGACGGTCGAAGTCGGGGCCGTCCGAGGTCCTGGGCTGTCACGCCTGTAGCAAGACTTCTGGTCACCTGAATATTAACCTACTGGAGCTAAGGATGAACTCGCTGGTATAAATTAGATATGCATCTGTAGACTTTCTTAGGTATTACTTAGTCTTAAATTAGTTCTTTAGGATGATCACAATATTTAACAAACAGTTTAGCATGATTAAGTCCGTGAAGGTCTGTAAGCTTATTACTGCTTATACTCAAACAGCAAGCCTCCTACTTCCTGTGAAAGTGTAGGAACCACCTGACCCACACATTCGAATGCCGTAAATAGAGGAACGTGTTAACGAAGCTTGATCATTTCTGCTTGGTCTTTGGTTTGAACCGCGTTTTGATGAACCGTTACTAGACTGCATAACTCTCTAAACAGGTGTCGGTCAAGAATCCCTAGTCATTTATTAGCCGACTGTCGTTTCTTTGGTTAATAACACATAGTCATTGCCCAATCCTTTTCTATTGACCGTGTTTGTGTTGCTATAAGCTACCTTGTGCCTAGCTAGTTGAAGTGGCGCTGCACTAGAGCATTGATTGATTCCTTTCCCCACCACGTCACTGCACGCCCGGGTTGTTGGCCAGTGACTTGACACTATGTTCATGTATTCACGTTTCGTTCTCTTATTGTTCTGTGGTAAAGGCCCACACAGTGAGTCAGCAGTTTTGTTGGCGGTGGTTGGAACATGTCTCTTTCTATCTACGTCTATACATCTATAACAGAAAGAAACACAAACTTGAAACAAAAAACAAAACAAAGCTTATATAAGTGTAATGGTATCGATTATTTTGAATCAATCATGTACATTTAGTTTATAATAGATCTAGACTAACAATCATACATCAATGCGCTATGGTCCAATCACCAGTGTGGACCAGTTGGGGGGGGGGGGGGGATAAGAGAACTCGGCGAGAAGGTATCCGTGATGGCTTTTTGAAAGCAATTAAATTGAAGTTTTTTTTTTTAGTTATGTAGTGTTAGTTTCAAGCGACGACCTAATTATCATTACGTCGAGTCTAATTATCATTACGTCGAGTCCATATTGTAGCGCGTCACACAGCGGACATGACCCGCATAAATTTGACATAAAGGTCAATACGCCAACAACTTTGAAATCCAGTGATTTTGAAAGCAATTTATCATCCTTGATATCTAGACGCCCTCAGTACACTTTCTCAGCACATAGATTTAGAGACTTCGTTCTAGCGTAGTTCTATTGAATAAACTACCACTCTTTAATAAGATACTATTTTTAGTATCTTCGCTTTGTTACCACTGTGACGCATTTCAAGGATTTCACCCGATTTCGTGGTTTCGAGACCAAAGTTCGTTAACAGTTTGTGATTACTTTTTGTCAGTGTCCATTGTTACTTTAAATACCCTACTTGAAAGAAACAGGAATTCGCCTGATTCTGCTTTTTGCATTGACTTCAGTGATGCGAATCATTAGCTTCTGTACATGACTCTCAAGTTAGAAACAGAATGTGTTAACAATCATGTAAGCGCAGGCCTATATTAAATGCAGTGTGTGCCTAAGAGTATGTAGTTGATGAACAAATGAAGTTGGTGAAGCTTTCTGGAAGAATTGACTAAGAAGTAGCAATGATCAATTCTGTGATAAAGTCTATAGACCATTTGCTTTGAAAGGGGAACTTTACTTTTTTAAAATTTTTTCACTTGATAAGTCTGACACACTTCCTGCTCATATTTCCCCCTATAAAAAGTAAATCTTTACCACTCTCCATATGTTTTGTTTGTCATGAACAAGATGTTATATTAACTCCCACCTTAGGTTTGGGCACAATTCTATTTCATAGAAAGATTTAGAACCAGTTAAAAATCAATGTTCTATGTATGCACACAGTGTTTGACATAAGGTAGGCCTAAGTAATTTATACACATTTCCTTTGCAATTGAAATATTAAACTGGTATGTAATTGGTAGTATTAGGCGCTAGGATTATGGTCTGAATTTTAAGAAAATGGAACAGATACTAGATCTCTCAAGACAACTATTTTTTCCTTGATTCATTTAACAGTGTTAAAAGATAAAACACTTTGAAGATTGACACACAAAAAAAAACATCGTAAAATTGCCCTTTTCAGTCCTTGCAATTTTATGAATAGATGATGTAAAGCTCACCTGTTTCTATGGCTGATGGTTAACAAAGGTGTCATGTTGTTAGACTAACAACTTCATGAGCATGCTAAAAAATCAAGAAAATTTAATTCAATCTTAACTGTCATTCATACTCAATACCCCTTGGTTCAGAATTCAAGGACCCCCACACCCAAAAAAACAAAAGCCAGACAATAATCAATAATTAAAACATAACTTTGATCTTCAAGATGAAAGTAGTTCTGATTTTGTATTCTTTCCAGATTGTATTCTCAATGAAGAGGCAGTTTTAATCAAGAACATTCCAGATGGGATTTTTACTACAGCTCAGACTTTTATTATGGAAAAATTTTGTTCTTCGCAAACGACAACCAGTAAGTTAAATATTACAACTGCTACTTTAAAACTGTTTATACCAGTGAAGCAATACATATTCAATTACATTGAATCTCTTGTACTACTGAGGATTTTCACTAAAAAAAACAACTAAACTACAATCAAGCAGGCTGAATTGAACTTTACTGTTTGACTACTAAGTAAACAACAGTTGAGCTACAAACACAAGAGCTTAAACAATTTGATTTTCTGAAGTGCTAAAAAGTGAGAAAAAAAAATCCTATACCTCACAAAACAAAACAACATAGGTTATAAAAAAAAGCAACATAGGTTATCAACATTCCTTTATTCTGTACACTGGCTATTACAGAATGCTTTTTATAGTTGCTCCACAATAGATCAAAATAGTTGAAAAAGAAACAGTTGAAAGAAAAAAGACCCAGGCAAGGGCATTAATTGAATCCAAAGATGAACTTTCCAATCCCCTTTATTGCTCCTTTTTTGTGTTCTTTGTTAACTATTGTTTATTATGTTCATGAATGTTTCATCCAATTTGCTTTTCCAGTTCAGGGTGGTTGTTGAAATAGTATGGCCTCTGACCCTGTTTTTGATTCTTGTAGCTGTCAGATTCCGCCCAGATGTCCGGGAGAATATACCAACATGTAATGTATATATTCAATCAATAGAAATGTTATTTCATAAATTGTATCTGAACAACCCAAACTCCCAGTCCACTAAAGAGGCATTCACAAACATTAGCAAAAATGTGCAAAAACAGTTACGCCAAATGCAAGACACCCAGCTAAGCAAGAAAGTGGAAACAATACACTATACAGGAATTCGCTGACAAGCACGACATGAAGAACTTCTTCCGTGCCATAAACGAGGAGGTCTATGGATCCACAAAGTCAGGCTCATCCTCTCTACTAAATGCTGATGGGACAATCCTATTTACAGATAAGGAAGAAAATCCTAAAACCCTGGGCCGAGCACTTTGAAAAGGTTCTCAATACACCTTCCATTATAAATGAAGCGGCTATAGACAGGCTACAGCAAGTACCAATAAATGAAAAATGAGGATGACCCCCCTACACTAAAGGAAACCGATCTTGCCATTCAACAGCTCGCAAGCGGAAAAGCCTTAGGAGCTGGCTCTATTCCTGCAGAGGTCTACAAAAAAGGTGGATTAGCCCTGATTGAAAGACTTCATGAGCTGTTCTTAATTATGTGGGACAAGAGTCAATACCACAAGACTTTAAAGATGCCACAATTGTCCATCTATACAAGAGGAATATCTCTTCTCTCTATTGCTGGGAAAATCCTTGCATGAATCCTACTAAATCGGCTCATGCTACACCTAGAACACAGTCTACTACAGAAAGCCAGTGCTGCTTCAGGAAAGAGCAAGGCAGCTCCAGGAAAAATGCCAATAACAAAATGCTGACCTCTTCTCAATATATGTCAACCTAACAAAAGCATTCAACACTGTTAGCAGAGAAGGACTCTGGAAGATTATGTCAAAGTATGGTTGTCCACAAAAATTCATAACCATGGTGAGACTATTTCATGATGGCATGAAGGCTCGTGTCTAGGAAAGTGGAGAACATCATAGCCCTTCGAAGTATCAAATGGGTTAAAACAAGGCTGTGTCCTAGCACCTACACTGTTCAGTATCATATTCTCTGCTATGCTGACAGATGCATTCACAAATAGAGAAAACAACGGGATAAATATAACATATAGATTTGATGGTGGCCTATTCAACCCGAGGCAGCTCAAAGCAAAATAAAAAATAAATCATCTGTAATCAGGGACTTGCTATTTGCTGATGACTGTGCCCTAAATGCGTGCTCTGAAAATGATCTGCAGAGTATCGTCAGTGACTTCTCAAGAGCATGCTCAGACTTTGGCCTTACCATTAACACAAACAAGACTTAAGTCTTATATTTGCCTGCTCCTGGGAAAGCCTACTCGGATCCAAGCATCAAGATAAATGGACAGTATATAAACGCAGTGGACAGATTCACAGAACAGAAATGGAAAGATCGATAATGAAATCGACCTGCGTATCACTAAGGCAGTGCATCCTATGTCTAAAAACGTCTGGAACAGACGTGGTATCACCACAAATACAAAGCTAGGGATCTATTGAGCTGTCATCCTCACTACATTGCTCTATGCCTCAAAAACGTGGACAGTGTACAGAAAACATGCAAAGAAACTGAACCACTTCCACATGACATGTCTAAGAAAAATACTGAATGTCAAATGGCAAGACAAAATACCAGATACTGAAGTCCTTTGAAGAGCAGGTCTGCAAAGCATCTACAGTCCCAGCTGCGATGGGCAGGATACGTCTGCAGAATGGAAGACCGCCGCTTCCCTCTCATATGGCCAACTAAGCGAAGGAAAGCGCTCGCAAGGTGGTCAAAGAAAACGTTTTAGGGACACCCTCAAAGTTTCTCTGAAGGCATTCAGCATAGACCCAGCCACCTGGGAGACAGAGGCACATGACAGAGCATCATGGCATCGTGCTATGAAAACTGGCGCACAGGTTGCTGAGGAAAAGATAACAACGCTGGCAGAAGAAAAATGCCAGAGAAGTAAAACCAAGGCTAATGAAAGCTCCAGTTGGAATAACCTGCCCAGTGTGCAATGAAACATTCCGGGTTCACATAGTCTCACCAGTCACATGAGGAGGCATAAAACCCCACAGCAAAGCCCTCAGCCTCCCTGGAAGACAAAGTGGTCATCATCAAACCACGATGGACAAACTATATTTCTGCTTATAGAATTGAGTAAATTGGATAAAAGTAATTTCCCTTAGCCTAGAGATTCTAAAGTACAGGCAAAGTAAAGAACCCATTTCAACAATTTATTAAATAGCAGCACGAGGACAGGGCACCTTTATTTTTCAAATCATAGGTTTCCATTTAGTTGAATGAATGAGGGGTATGCTAAAATCAAGAATAATTTTTACAGGGAATAGAAAACCAAGAATCCACATTTATTTGGTAGCCTAACACTTTCTTATTTAACTATAAGTATAAGAACTGTCTTTTTTTTCTCAGAAATACCTTGTCTGTATAGTTCTTGTAGTTAGTCTAGTTATACAAAATTATGTTTCAGCAAAAAGCTATATCTCAGTGAGTTGTTCACTTATTGGATTTTACTTACGTCATATAAAAAACCTCCCATATCTTTTTCCCTAAATGTATACATTATACAATTAAAATATTTTCTATAGTCTGGAGCACTTACTACTTGGACAGGAAACCATCCAGTTACATATATTATGTTGAGGCCTTCAGGACAAAAACATTGAAATTAACCCAAGTTTAAAGTGGTGGCTTAACAAGTAAATTTAGAGTTATGGCTTTATAAGTAAACTAGAGTGGAGGCTATATAAATAAACTAGAGTGAGGGCTATATATAAGTTAACTAGAGTGGGGGCTTAATAAGTAAACTAGAGTGGAATCTATATAAGTAAACTAGAGTGGAGGCTATATATAAGTAAACTAGAGTGGAGGCTATATATAAGTAAACTAGAGTGGGGGGCTTAACAAGTAAACTGGAGTAGAATCTATATATAAGTAAACTAGAGTGGGGGCTATACAAATTTTATACAAATGAGCTGTGACATAAAAAAAAACATTAAGAAATAAAAATAAAAATGATGTAATTTACATTCTCATGATAAAACACAGTGTGAAGTGTATATTAAATAAACTATTCTTCAGGTCACTATGCACCCAAGGCCATGCCATCTGCAGGGACACTGTCTTTCCTGGCATCATATTTGTGTGACTTTAACAATGACTGTAATGAAAAAAGTGTGGAGACTGACAGATTTGCATTTATTAATAATGTCAATGGCAGCCTGTGAGTATAGGGAATCATGGTTGTTGGGGTAAGGAAGGGGGGATAACTATGTTTGTAAACATTTAGTAATGGTCATGATAATGTATTTATAGCTTATACATTTACACATGAGGAGAGTTTTATGAAAGTTATACCTGGTCATTAGTACTTTTTACAAAGCTAATATCAACTCATTCTGTCTGTCTGGTAAAAAGTTTGCACACGTTATTTCTCCCACACCTAATCTCAGATCAAGCTGAAATTTTGCACAATTTGACTAACCTTTTACCTGACAAAACAATCAAAATTAGTTCATTAACTATTGGTGATTAACTATTTTGTTTGGTATCACTAGCAGAGTGGCTATCTTGTTGGCTTGAGAAGCCTGAGAAAGCTTTAGCGCACGAGTTCAACTTCAGGTCATTCACCATTTTTTAAAAAAATAAATACATTTTAAAAGTGATCACCCAGATACCCCATTCTTTCTCCCTCCACTGTTTTCCAAATAGTCGAGAAAAGTGATAGGATCATAGCGTATTGAGAGTGCTAAAAGTATGAAATTGCCCTAAACAATTGGTAAAAATATTTCTAATCGCACATATTTATTACTAATAGTTTAGATCTATTACAAATTAAATTACATGACTGATCCAGACTAATTGATACAACTACATATAATATAAGCTTTGTTTAAAAAAAATAAATTTCTTTTTATTTTGCTTGTTCAATCTCTATTAATTGTCAATAGAGTTTGATAAAATCAGGAATTTACCGAGATTCTCAAATAAAATTGCAACCTTCCACATGACACAGGATGTTTATCTAGACAGATATATCATTTAGCTATGTTTTCCAAATAAATGAAAGGAAATATGTCAATAAAACTATAGAAAACATTGTGTGTGTGTGTGCATGTGGAAAGTTGATTATAAATATTCCGCAGTAAGCTCTTATTGGTGTGATTATTCTATTCCTCCACAGACTAGGCAGGCTTATAAATGATTTAGAAATAATTCTTGCCAACAATTCTGACTTGAATCTCATTTCCAACCTCGGACAAGACCTGCAGTCATTCAACCAGCTGATTAAAGCTTTGTCCAATGGATCAGCAGACCTTAGTAAGTTATGTTATTTGTTTTTGAAAATAAAGAAACACGATTTGCATTCACTCTAAAGTTACAATTCTGTTCAAAAATGTTATTTTTTTCTTTATTTTCTTCTAAAAAATGATAACTATATAAAATGTACAAACACACCTCTTTACAATGCCTCTAAATAACAATTTATCAAAAAAAAAAACTTAAGATAAAATGGGATGTGGGGCTGCGTGGCATAAACCACTTGGCTACCTAACTAGAGGAGTTTAAATCCCCACTTGAGCTGAGTTGTGTTTGCTGATAGTAGGCAGCATGAAAACCTTTCCCCTGATACCCATTTCCCCTACGTCCATAAGAGTGATTGATCCAGAGCACACTGAGCATGTTAAAAGCATGAAAGATGTGCTATATAAAAGCAATAATAAAAAAAGGTACTTTTTAAATCTTCTACAATCAATCTCCTACTACAAGATGTCTTGAATGATTATATTGTAAAACTTTGTAAGAAATAAACACAGCTATGCCAGATATGGGTTGAATCAGACCAAGAGCACTTCTCGTTTGTAACCCCATTGTTAAGCTATTTCAATTTAAAGCTGTAAAAGTTGAACTAAGCTGAAATGCCATAGTCTATATATTTTGAATACAGCTTTTATGTTCTAGTTTTTGTAAGAGCCTGTTCTTTAATTATATAAACTATGTAGTCTAAATAATTGATATGCACCAGTATTATATATTTTTGTTTGTGTCGCAGCACAAATGAGATTGAGACTGGGCAACATTCTGATCAATGAACAAGAGCTGAGAGACAATATTGTCAACTTGAGTTTACCATTAACACCAAAAGCAGTAGACACTCTTCTAAATGCTACTCTCAATTTTAGCAAAGTAAGATATCATATTTTGCCTCTTTTGTTCCCATTGATACTATAAGGGTGAAACAGATTTAACCTTGTCAGTGCTTTACTTTCCATAACATTTCAGATGCTCTTCAGTAAATGTAGACTCTTTATAATAATTCACCATCTTTCTATAGTATTTATGAAAATGTCATGAATACATTACTAGCACAGATCTGCCTACCATTACACAAAATCCTCTATTATGTGAAATGCGTATTGCATAAAATTTCTAGAAATAGACTACATATTTCTAGTCAATTTTTATTTGTGAATTAGCAACGCGGTTAGGTTTCATGTATTTGGGGAGGAAGGGGGGGGGGGAGCATTTCACAGTGAAAACTATGATAGTACTGTAAATGATGCATTGATCCTACAGTCAGTAACTTATTTTAATTTTACAAGTTCATTAGAAATTAATTATTTTCAGGTTTAGAAAAAAAGTTAAATGAAAATACAAAAACACTTTGAGTTTAGATCTACCATCTGGGTAGTTCTTTTACATTCTATATCTAGAGATCTAGGTCTTTAAAGTGTATGTACACATTAATTAGACTTTCACCTTCACCCACAGCAGTGTATGTACACATTAATTAGACTTTCACCTTCACCCACAGCAGTGTATGTACACATTAATTAGACTTTCACCTTCACCCACAGCAGTGTATGTACACATTAATTAGACTTTCACCTTCACCCACAGCAGTGTATGTACACATTAATTAGACTTTCACCTTCACCCACAGCAGTGTATGTACACATTAATTAGACTTTCACCTTCACCCACAGCAGTGTATGTACACATTAATTAGACTTTCACCTTCACCCACAGCAGTGTATGTACACATTAATTAGACTTTCACCTTCACCCACAGCAGTGTATGTACACATTAATTAGACTTTCACCTTCACCCCCAGCAGTGTATGGATGAACTACATTTGTACTTGTAGTTTTAATGGACAAACATCTTGTTCTTGCTGTTGGTCATTACCATAGTTTACCATGGCACACATTTTTTGTTTTATTTTATACTTGCCTTCCTTTTTGTTTTTTGGTTTTAAACTTAGAACAGTTTCTAAAATTTCATCAGAGATATTTAAAAAAAGGTACTACTATATCACATTTATTATCAGTTTTCAGATGACAACACAACAGAGATCATTTGATTTAGGTTAATTATTACAGAAAACTTCCTTTTCTTTGTTATCTCCCTTTTAATATTTCTTCATCTTATGTCTAGGTTGCAGAAGCTTTCAGAGACAGCAATAGGACAAGATTGGATAATCTGATAACTATTATTAGTGACCTATCCATGTTGGGTAATAACACACGTGTCAACACATCATTGGTCAGCTCCATAATGAACACAGCTTGCAATGACCAGGTGCTTGTGTAGTAAAAAGAATAATTATAAATTAACATTGTGATGAAATATATGGACATGAAAAAACAATTTGATGAAAACTTAATGATACATTAAATTTAATGGCAAGCTGTTTATTGTTGCAGCCAGAATTTATATTTGACACATTGCTAGGTAGTTTAAAAATACATTTTTCAAATGTCGATAGAATTGTATTATGTGGTTTTTTATATCAAATTCATCCTGATGTTTAAAGCTGCTTACAATACTCACATGAACTTAGATAAGGCAACACTTATTGTCATTCAAAACTAATGTACAAAAATGGTGTCTTTTATCTAATACTTTTTTCTTAGACCAAAAGAATGTTTGATTAGTTTAAAAAAGGACTGGGTTTTACTAGTACTTGACAATAGTTAACATGAGCTCATTTCCTCTCAATAATGAAGAGTATGATCTTACAAGTTAAACCAAATGAGATTTGTCTATCTGTATCTAGAAAAAATATTTATAGTATTCATTCATCCTATTGTAATATGATCTTAAAGTTAAACTTATTGAGATTAGTCTATCTGTATCTAAAAACAATATTTAAAATATTCATTCATTCATCCTAATGCCTCCTTAAATTCATGCTTATCATAAACATTTACTTTCTAAGTTTTTTGACACATTGTTTCTTATCTATCTCTTTATGGTTTTTCTTGTTCCTTATAGCAGCTCTTTCTTTATCCCCTGTTTGTGTGTATTTTTTTTCTTTTCTTGTTACATTTATTTCATTGTAACTGTTATAACCAGATTGTGCTTGAGTATTTTAATTTTAAAAACCCTGATGATGGAAAAGACCTCCAGACTCAGCTCTGTAATTTAAGCCTCACTAATGCCACTGCTCTATTGGAAGCCATCAATAAAGACTTGAACAGAACAGAGCTAAGGAATGAGGTAAACGGATTCTGAACTATTTGGGTAGTTGGTTTTCTTTTACAAAAGAAATGAAGAAAATTAGTCATCTTAAATTAGCAATGCTTCATGAAAATATGTTAGATTATTGTGTGTGCAAGAGTTATTGTTCTTGAATTACACTTTTAGAGTGAAGAGAAAAAAAAAAGATTAGTTAAACATTTGTACCTTATATAGATCTAAAGTAAAGCATAATATATATCAGCTACTTTGACTCTGTAGTATACAATAAATATTTGCTGTTACTTTCATAAAGCAAATTAATAAATATTGGACATTATGAGTGATTCCACCATATCAACTGAAGAGTTGGGACAAAAAAATACTTTTACTGAAAAAAAAGAAAGCGGTTGACATAAAAGAAAATGTTAATACAATAATATTGTGGATATAAATAGCTGGGATAGTGACAGATAAAAGCAAAAATTAGACAATGAAGATCTGGTTCTATAACTTGAGTAGCAGATGCTTAAAAGCTAGTATTATGAAAATTAAAGTTTAACTCCATTTTGGGTCATAGTTCCCATTTCTTTTTATTTCTGCATTGCTTTTTTGAACAATGTATGCTATAATATCATTTTTTTTTTCACTTCACAGATTCAGAATGTTTTCCGAGATCTTACTGGCAATGTTCCTAATTTAAACATCACTAATATTAGTACTTTGCTCAGAGTATATAATGATGTAAGCAATAAGATAGGATTGTTTCATTCATCAGCAGCTAGAAATGGTTGATCTTATATTCTTCACCAATAAAACTCATTCTTTATCTTATGTAATATTCAAGCTAAAGATAGTGATAAAAACTTGTGCTATAATTCTCATTAATCTTTATACTTGAGAACAAGCCTTATTATTATTATATTTCTCAACTTAAGTTGGTATGCTGTGTTAGATACCACAGGCATATTATGTTCATGAATCAATATTTACTTCAATTGTCCCTTGGTGTTTTGGATAGTTATGTTCATGAATAAATAGTTACTTAAATTCACTTGTTCCGTAGTGTGTTAGGTAGTTACTTATTATGTTCATGAATAGATATTTATGTCAATTCACTTGTCCCATGGTAAGTTGTATAGTTGTTGGGGCAATCAAACTCTATGTTGTCCTTACATTCGTCTGTTTTCTGCCTTCCTCAGTATCTGGCCCAGTGTTAAGTCAGAACAATCCCAGATTTGATCTTACCTAGCTTTTATTTGACTGTGCTCTCTTCCTTGAGTTATAATACAGAGAAGTCTCTTGTCAATCTTGTACAATGTTCATACTTCCTGAGTTTCTATTTTGTTTTTTATGATGGTTAGGAGGCCACAGAAGTCTTAATCTATATTTAGATTGCTTTTAAATCTCTTCATTAGAAATATAGTCCTAGTAATTGAATAATCTCAACACCAACTCTCCTGTTATAAAATCAATCACTCATTAGCTTATAGGGTTACAATTTCAGGTTGTAGATAGGTTCATAATTAGGTGATATTTGCTATTTAATTGATTTTTAGTACATTTTCAAGAATTTACTCTGGTATACTTTATATAATATTTTATTTCCAACTAGACTGATGATTATCATGTGAACAATTTCTAATCTGCAGGTGACTCAGTTATCCAGTCTTAGCAACATTGTTGCTGATGTTTCAGACATTGTATCCACCCTGTCGAATTCTTCCAGTAATGGTAACCAAAGCTTGCAGACAGTTTTGGGGCGTTTGATATGTGGCGGGGACAGTCTGCTCTTTAACATGAGTAGTGATAATGAACAATTTCTCCAAAAACAAGAAAATCGTCAAGAAGATCGAAATAAGGTCAGAAATGAGGAGTATGAAAGGGCTAAGAAGGCTAATGAGGATGCTGGGCTAAGTGAGTTGACTTTTATCATAAATAAAAAAAATAAATAAAAGGCCATTTTTTTATACGAGACATTAAAATTTATTGGTGACAATCAATTCCTCTGCAACAATATTCCATTTCATCGTCATTTGTTTTTCTTTTGACAACAAATCTTTCATTTCATATCAAATTTCATAAAATAGAATTTATAATCTTTTCTATATATATTTGATCAAATCAAATTTAAGGTTCTTGATTGAGTCATTAGAGAATTACTTCAAAGAAATGTAATAAACTAAAGATATCTCTTTGAAGAAGACTCATTAGTGTCTGTATTAGTAAAAGATGGGATATGTGGGTTCTCAGATTTTTAACACTCAGTGTATATTTAAAACTCTCCAGCTCCTGAATGTGCAGCTCTGTATGCCAACTTTGAACTGCAGAAAGCAACCCGAATACTATGGAGGCAAATGAAACCTATAATACTTGGGTACATAAATTATAGTCCAGACACACCAGCTACAAGAAAAATCATCAAAGAGGTAAAAAAACAAATAATAAATTTAAAGTCATTTATTTGCTCTGCTAGAGGGTTTGGTGAAATATTTGTTTTAATTTGATGAATGGCCTAAGAATCTCAAGAATTAATTTTGTCTGGGTCAGTCATGCTTTTATTTTATTGTTTGTGGATGGGGAGAATGCTAGTCATGATATTTAGTTTAGTCTTGAGGCAATGCATTAGAACTGGCAAATAGACAAAAGCAACTAAAGAATACTGCCTCCAGCATTTACCTCATATCTTACTTGATCAACAAATGAAACCATTTAAATTTTATTAGAAAATTCAATTTTAATTTGGATAATGAAATAAAAATGCAAAATGATCAAAATATTTGGACATAGCTTCATAAGAATAGAGAAAAAAAAGTTATAATTTAATCCACACCAAAAAAACTTCATCCCCTTGTTCCAGTTGTATGTACTTTGAGAATAAGTCACATGGCTTGAACCTAATTTTGTGGTACAGATGTATTTGAAACAAATCATATTCAACAATTTGTCTGTAATAAAGTTCAATTATGTTCTGTCTTGGTTTTGGCTGTTTGTAGCTGTTCATTCCTAGTCATGTCTACACAACACACTACACTGTAGTTTGTTAGTCAAAATCATTTTTCAATTCTTGAAATTTACTACTTGAAAGTTCTTTTATTTGGGAATAATAACAACGCTACTGATACATGACTGAACCTTCACTGGTTGGGTTTAAATATAAATCATCTTTATCCTTCGCTTGATCATCTTTATTTACATATCTCATTTGGACATTAAGATCATTGAACCTCAGAAGGTAAAGGCAAATTGTGTGTTTTCATAACGTCAAATGACTTCAGTTAAAATGTCCTCAAATAGCCTGTGAGCATACCATTGGAGAAGTCATTGAATGCTTTCTTGATGTCCAGTGATATCACTAATATCACACTTACACATTTTTTTTCTCTTTTAATCAATCAGGCTTCAAGAATGTTTGACTCCATTATTAGCTTCATGAACTTTACTATTGACCTTCAAACCATCCTTCCAATGGTGGAGACATTTTTAAAGAATGACTTTGAGCCAGTTAGGGTAGGTAGTTTTTGTATTTCTCTCGCTATGTAGATGTTTTTTTTTAATGAAACATATTATAATATAGAAAGTTAAATTGCCAATATCTTATAAATGTCACCAATTTCATTCATGAACCTGATCTTATTGATAAAACAAAGGAAAAAACTGTCACGTGACAACCATCATGAATTAAAACATGAGATCGTAAATTGTATAGAAGAGATAGAGCACCACGTGGCTAAATGTTGTTTGTTTACAGTTGGTGAATGAGGTCCATTAGCAGAAAAATGTAACAAATGTTACTAGGCTTTTTTTTTTCAAAATTGATTATTCATTTCTGTATAATTGTTTCAACAAAATCATTATATAATCATTATTTCTATCAAAAACATCTAGGATTTTCTAAAAGGATCAAATTGCAAGAATACTGTGTATTTCTTGAAAAATCTGTCAGGCTTATCAGCCAACTTGGTTCCAGCTGGACTTCCTGTAGGCCTCATTCGGTCCTTAAATGAATCTTGGTGTGACAGAGCAGCCCAGTTTCTATCAGTTGATGGATTCAGTGGATCATATGACTGGACAGATGCTTTGAACAATACCTCAAATCTTCTGAAGAATGTTACATCCTATTTTAAAGTGGGTATTCAATCTATTTTGTTTGTCATCTATTTGATTTTCATTGATTGGGACTTTTTATTTTTTTACAATACCTTAATTCAAGTTAGAATTTCACTGAACCTGGAACCAGCAAGGAACCTGCATGGATAGCTGATCTCATAAATGTCTAATGATTTTCCTAAAAATTTAACTGTTGATATATATTTTTGAGAAAAGAATTACGAGCTCATTGACCACACAGGGAAAACACTAGTCTGACCATTATCATTTTTCATACAAAATAAAATAAATTTAAATTTGGCTAGAGATTCAGATTTAGGTCTAGATACTAAGGACTATGGCATTCTTGAAAGGACTATCGCTTTTATTACTTTCCTATTTTAAGGCTTTATTGATTCAAGAGTTTAATAAATTAATGTTCAGGAAAATTTTGCGCGTCTAGTCTAGATCTAAATGCTTATCATTGGAATATTAAAAAGTAAACTAGATCTATGCATTTGGATTTTTGTTTCCGTGAGAAGGGGAGTGGGGATGGGGTAAAAAATGTTTTATTGTTTTTGAATCTAACATTCATTCATTTTAAGTGAAAAACAATCGCTTTATAAGTTGCATAAAGGAAGAATTGTCTTTTTAAAAAAAAGTATTTTTCATGTTTTTCTTGTTCAAAATGTCATGAGTTGAACAGGAAGTAAGGAGTAGGAGGAGGAGGAGGAGATGTTAATCAATGAGTACAAAGACTCAAAAAAACTAAGATTTACTGTTGCATGGGTAAACAGCTGCGCTGGTGTAAAAGTAAAAAAACCAGCGCAGCTCATTTCTTTTCTGCCTCGATAGAGAACAACATCGGACAGATAAGTTAACTTAAGACTATTTTGTGTTAATTGTTTTTTATTTTTTGTTTGTTTTGTAGCTGATGAAGGCCTCGTGGCCCAAACATCCTTTGTTTTACTTGGTCCGGCAGGGTTACATATATGCATGTTTTTCGTATTTTCTAATCAATGAGTAGTACCATACAAAACCAAACACAAAACTCTCTTGTTTCTAGTCAGAACCATTTGAAATATAGAACAATGATAGAGATTCTGGTTCCTTGTTTTTGAAATGTAAATTAGCAATTTTGAACAAATTAAAATGTTTTCACTTTTAATTTATGAATACATTTTGTGTTTTATTTTTCCTAGCTTAAATGTTTAGTTTTTGTTTTGTAAAGTAGATATTAGAGTTTTAATGTTGTTTTATAGCAACTTGCCAGATTTACATCGCTTAGGTTGATACTGACTTAATTAGTGGTGCTGTTGGTGAAGTGTTTGATGCTAGATTGACAGTGATAGCTTAGGTTGATATTGTCTTGATAGTGCAGTTGATGAAGAGATGCTAGATCAACATAGTGATAGCTTAGGTTGATATTGTTTTGGTAGTGCAATTGATGAAGAGATGCTAGATTGGTGTTCTGATTATGTTTCAGTGTGTGCAGCTGAATAAATTTGTGGGGTTCCATGACTCAGCAGCTATGGTTGAAGCCAGCTTGCAGATGATTCAGAACAATACCTTCTGGTCAGGTGAGACTTTGGGTTTTTTGTTTGTCATTTGAATAAGATCAGTTTTTTGTTTGTCATTTGAATAAGATCAGTTTTATTTGTTTGAATAAATAAAGCATTACATTCAATATTAAATATATTTAAAGTTCCCTGACATCTACACGGAATTGATCATTCACATTTTTATAATCTATTGTATAAATTAATTATAAATTTAAGATTGTAAAAAAAATTAATTTAGTATATAATTTAATATATATAATATTAACTTAGTCACTGTTTTTTCTTAGTTTTTTTAATATCCTAATTTTGGTTTTGGATTAAGTGGACATTCGAATTATCAAAGTTTGGATTATCGAGACTCCACTATACCTCATTTTGTTTTTGCTTACCTTTTCCCTTTTTTCAGTCCCGTATAATACACAAACTTAATAAACTACAAATATTTTGAAGATAACCTTATATTGTCATCTCATATTCTAAAAAGTTTGTAAAATGGCTGGAACATTTGGCATTACTTGTTTAGAAACAGAATTGTCTCTTTGATTCATTTTATGATGAGTCAACCATTAAAATCCCTAACTCTGTGGATATTTAAAATACTTTAATATTATATTAGAAAAAAAGCAAGTTCTATATCAAAATACATCACAAACTTATAAAAATGCATTGTTTTTTAAATCTGGACATTTCTAAAGCTTTTCTGCTATTTTTGTTTGTTTGTCTTAATTAAATATTTCTTTGCAACTAGCAAAAAATGTAACTACATAATGGATTTTGGTATTGGTTATGCTTATATTAAGTAGAAAAAAGTGTTAACAATTAATAACTTTGACAATACATT
The DNA here is from genome assembly GCA_036873155.1 of Biomphalaria sudanica. Lineage (NCBI taxonomy): Eukaryota > Metazoa > Mollusca > Gastropoda > Planorbidae > Biomphalaria > Biomphalaria sudanica. The sequence goes on along the minus strand of JAZGLO010005637.1, from coordinate 73,120 downwards.
ACACAAATATCCTTTCTAGCACTCCTCTAATTCACATTGACACAAACTAAACCATTAAATATGGACCACATAGTAAACCAAGGCATCTGTGTAAAAAGTTCAACCACATTTTGTTATACAGCGCATCTTTCATGCTATGGTACACTGTGCACTTTTGTTGAATCTCTCTTTTGGGCCTTGGGGCTATCTGGGAGAAGGTTTCCTTGTTGCTTTTAGGGGCTCAGTTAACACAACTCAGGGATAGGTAGCCAAGTGGTTTGTTTGGGCCACACACCTGTTTTTCTTTTGTCTTGATTAGAAAGTCTCAATGCTCAAATCAAACCCTAGAGCTTCAAACTGTTGACATTACAATCTTTTTAATTGTATACATTTCTATAGCTGTTGTCTTTGACAATATTGCAAAAAGTACTGACCAAATTCCAACTCTGGTATCATATAGAATCCGTATGGATTCAGATAAAGTAGACAGCACTAAAAGAATTATGGGAAAGTGAGTTCTTCATGTTTTTTAAATATATATTTGGTGTCTGCTTTGCATCAGCTTGTGCATGCTTATGCCCCCTATTTCAGCTGTTGTGTTTGACAATTTTGAGGCTGGCTCCACAAATGTACCATCTTTAGTCAAGTATAGAATTCGCATGGATACTGACAAAGTGGATGGCACTAAAAGAATTATGGACAAGTAAGTTTATGCTTCTTAATGATTTTTCAAGGAGCTAGCCCCATCAAAATGTATGTATTTAGTGCATGTTTGCACGCATGTATCTATTTGTATCTTCTATACCATAGAAACAAAGTGATATGTTTTTTTTTTTACATTTTATTTTTTAGTTAAAAGTCTCATTACTAATATATATGCATTTAACTCTTTCTCTCCATAATTATTTTCCACATTCCGACAGAGTTATCCATTATGCTCATTTGCATTTCAATCCCTGTTTATGGTTAAATTTCATGTACTTTTTTTTGTTTTTTTATCAGAAAATGTTAAAGTTGGTATAGAGTTAAAGCAAAATTTATTTTGGATAGTGAGATCAAAAAAATTCAAACTTATGGACTGTATACAAGTCTCTATAGAACAAGATCTAGACTAGATCTAGGCAATATTCTTTTATACAAAGTGAACTTAAAGTATTTTTTAATAATAGTTATTCATATTTTCACAAAACTTAAAGTATACAAATTCAAAACATAAATTATCTTCAGCTCACTATCCCGTGTCATTACCATGAGGAAAATTACTATAAAAATAGAGCCTTTTTTTGAAGCCCTCACTCTTGAAAAACTTGTTAGTAAAACACTTTGAAAATGAAAAAAATTTTATGTTTTCCAAAGGGAAACTGTTTAAAGATTAAATTTAAATTTTAAGCAATTTAAAACATTTTCAAAGGAAAGAAAACAAAGCAACTGACTTTTTAAGCATCGACAAAAATAACATTGATTCGGCTGAAAGAATGGGGTCAAATCAAGAATAGTATTGCTGATAAGGAGAGAAAGAGTTAAGGAAATGACTTAAATTGCCCTTTTTAAAATTTAAGTCCCCCTACCCAGCATGATTAACATATGAACACTTAGATAAAAAAAAATTAAATGGCAAGAATATTAATATTTAAAACATACCTTTGAATACTCAAGGTTTATTTTGTATAATTCTCTTACTGTTTCTATCAAACTTCAACATTGTCTGACAAGTTTTTAGTATTGTCTGATTGTCCAAATCTCAGAGATCTATTTCTTTGCATTATGCAGAATCTACAATTTACATATGAGCTTGCTTGCCTCTTTATTGAACAATTTTTTGCTAGACTTGTAATAGTTTTAATAGAGTTTTTCAAAAAAATAATTTTTTAGGCATTTAATTCAAAATGTTTCCATGATTTTAAAAGTATTAATTTACATAATAAAAAGCATTTTTATAGATGCTTGAATTCAAAACAATTTAGTAGTATTATTATTATGTTCTCTATGCTGACACAGCTTTGAACAAACAAACAAACAAAAAACAAGATCAACAAAATAATTTGAAGAGCAAAGTGACGGGTTAGATTTTTACATCAATATTTTTGATTTATTAATTTTATGATACAACAGTTTCATACAAATTAAAATGTGTTAAGGAAAATCTTAATGTTAAATGTTACTTTTTTGGATGTTTCTTTAGATTTAAAGATATTACAACCTAGTATAAACCTCTTGCAGGACATTTGGGGATGGGGGTGGTTGTGGGCAGTGTTTAAACTCGACACCATTGAGACCATCTATCGACAGTCCAGAGCGCAGACCATGCAGCCATGTATATATATACACACACACATATGGAGAGAGAGAGAGAGATTTTAAATTATTGTTATATTTACAACATGTCTAAACCAATGTATTAAAGTTTGACTTTTTTATAATACTAATAAATTCCGATTTACTTACATCTGATTAAATTTTGTTTACACATCAAAAAGTATACAACTTATTTGAAACAGTTTTATTAATTGTACAGTAGAACGTCGTTTATCCGAACGTTTATTATCCGGAGCGTCAAATATCCGGACCAGTTTTTTTTTTTTTTTTTTTATCAACCACATGTACTGTGATGCACATATACTGTATGAATACGAAAAATAAGTGATTATTTTCCACAATAAAGGTAAAATTGCGACATTTGTCACCTATTTTGCTCGTTCTTCACGCACGTGTCCCGCATGTGATGATTTTCAATATTCGTATAGTGTCCGGTTGCATATACTGCATGGATCGCTTCGGTTTTCGGTTATCCGAACAATCGCGTATCCGAACGGTGTCCGGTCCCAATTGAGTCGGATAAACGACGTTCTACTGTAAAAGTTAAAAAAAAATGGTTTCATTATATTATTCTTTTATTCTGTTTAGAACATTTTTAGCATTTAAAAAAATATTTGGTATCATTGTATTCAAAAGTCTGTTGTTAAAATAGTATAAATGAAAAATCCAAAACGTTAAAAGTTTTTAAGTTGTAAGGCCAAATTTTTAAGTGAATGCTGCTAATTTGTGTGAGGCTTAATACATACAAAGTATCTCTGAACTCTTCTACTTTTATGTAACATGATACTTACTGATCAAAAAAATTATTTTCATTTTTGTGTGTATAATTTGTGAAACCAATAAGTAACTAGTTTGACATTAAAATTGTATTTGAATTGTTCAGATACTGGCGACCTGGGAGCCGAGCTTACATCAATTCTTTAAAGTACTGGATCTATGGGTTTATCTATATCCAGGATATGATAGACCATGCCATCATACGTCTTCACACCAACACCACACAGGAGCCTGGGATACTCACTCAGCAGTTCCCTTACGGCTGTTATGTATATGATAAGTAAGTTGTCTATCACTAGTAGGTTTGTACATATGTATGTGATAAGTTAGTTTTCTATCACTAGTAGGTTTGTACATATGTCTATGATTTATAGGTAAGTTGTCTATCACTTGTAGGTTTGTACATATGTATATAAGTAAGTTGTCTATCACTAGTAGGTTTGTACATATGCATATGATTTATAAATAAGTTGTCTATCACTAGTAGGTTTGTACATATGCATATGATTTATAAGTAAGTTGTCTATCACTAGTAGGTTTGTACATATGCATATGATTTATAAGTTAGTTGTCTATAACTGTAGGTTTGTACAAAAATATGTTGTTTTTTTTGTGTTTTTTTTAGAATATTGACATTAATCACAAAACAGGTTGCTTTAGACATTAAGGCAGTGTAAATAAGAAAAGGTTTCATTGGCATATGCAAACCATTTTTTTAAAGGATAATTTTATACTGTGAATCTTTCTTTTTTAATTATTAAATAGTGCTTCAGGGATGTCAGTTGTGGAGGGGGAGGGTTACAGTTTTAATGTGAAAAAAATTTTTTTTAACATGATACCACGAAATAAGTTTACCAACTAGGAACATAGGTCAGATTAAATTGCTTTATTTAGTGCTATATTTCAGTAACACAAGATTGAACTTTGTTATCATGTCAAAACTAATTTATTTCTCTCCCAGATTTGTCTTTGCTATTTCAAGAAGTCTTCCTTTGTTTATGGTCATCTCCTGGATCTACACAGTTGCTATGATTATTAAAGGTAACACTGCAGCCATATGAGATTAATTCCATTGTAATAAAAAATACCTAAATTAATATCTATAAAAGAACAAAACTTTTTAACCAATCGGGTAAATCCATTTTCACAGTATTTTATATTATCCTGAATGGCGATCTAATAGAAGGCAGGAGAGCCGCTGGTCGCCCACTTTTACATTATACGGATGTATGCAAAGGCGACATGAAGCTCTTCAAAATCGAGACTGGCAGCTGGGAAGAGGTGGCACTGGATAGATCCACATGGAGAGAGAGCATAAAGGAAGGGTCACGGATTGCAGATGTCTTACACAACAGAAGCAGAAAGAAGGGTGAAAATGCAACGGTGCCTGGTGATTATATATGCCCAACCAGCGATCGCAGCTGTGTATCAAGGATTGGGCTCTTTAGTCACACAAGAAGTTGCAAAGGGAAAAGATAGTCTCTCGAGACGTAAAATGCCACAGAGATATTAGATATGAATATGTCAGCTAAATGGGTAATCCCATTTCAATGCTTTTATTTTCATGGCAAAATTAAAAATTTGAAAGGGACATTCGCCATGTTTGACATAGGTCTAAATCTAATACACTAGATCAGCAATACATTAAGGGCCCACAAGTTGTTGGTGTTTCAACAAAATGTGGATTATAGTGGATTTTAAAAAAAATTATGGATTACTTTTGTATTTATCAGCTATCTATGTGCTTATAGATAATATATTAGTAAGTGGTCTAGTGATCTATGAAGCTAATAATGTAATAACTTTCATGCTTAGTGCATTTATCAGTGCTCTATGGTCTAATCTCTTTTGTTGACCAGTGGGGGAGAGGGTATCTGGGAGAAGGTTGCACTCTGCAACTCAGTTTGAGTTGAGATTCCATCTACGTACTCTTTTGATTGGCAGCCAAGTGGTTTATACCACACATATCACTGTGTCCACTGTAAGCATTCACATTGTAGCAGCAGCAGCATGGAAGACTTTTTTATGAACCAAAATCAGAATTTGATGTTTAAGATCAATTGAAATAAATCATTTTTATTTACACAAATTGTATTTTCATATTTATTGGTTGTGTGCAATAAAATTCATGTATGTACTCCTGTAACTTGAAGTCTCACATCCACATGGACAGGTATTGTGTATGAAAAAGAGCAGAGACTTAAAGAAGTGATGAAGATCATGGGGCTTGGTAATGGCATTCACTGGCTGGCCTGGTTCATTAATTCCTTTGTCATGATGCTAATCACAGTCATCTTGTTTGTCATAGTACTCAAGGTCAGTCAACATTCTACACAGGCAGCATTCGAACTGTTTTTTCATTGCTTTTTTAATTAAAATATTTAGAAGTTAATATATATACAAGTTTTTATATATAAATAGAGTTTGTAGACTGACGGATGAAATTTAAATTTACATAACTGAAGTATACTTTTTTTAAAAATGTATCCCTGCTAAAGTGATACAAAAAACTAAATGGTATTCATTATTTTTCCCGCTATAGATGGGTTTTTCCCAATAATAATAATAATAATAAGGCTTATCTTTGAGTCTAAAGATAAATGAGGAATGCACTTTTTCCCATGGCTACACAGCCCCAGTTGTGACCCACATATTTTGCAATATTTTTAACCAACATGGGAAAAAACTTGATGTTTTTTTTTGTCTTTTTAAACAATATTTTTCACATCTTTTTCCCCATCAGGTTGGGATAGAGGCAAACAAAGGTTAAAGGGACGTGAGGGTAGAGGCAAACTGGGGGAAAGTGGAGGGGGCTACAAACAATGGGACAAGAATCAAGGTAGAAGAGACTATTGAATGATGGAGAAAAGGGAAAAAAGTGGGCCAAGGTTATGTGCTGGTTGTAGAATGGATTATTAGTGTATTAGTTTAAATATATATCTATATTATTGAATTAAACTTAGTTATCTGTATTTCTCTCTACAGGGTGGTAAAATATTGGAATATTCCGACCCATCTGTGGTGTTTGTCTTCATGCTGGGCTTCACTGTGTCCACCATTAGCCAGTGCTTTCTTATCTCTGTTTTCTTTAGCAAGGCCAACCTGGCAGCTGTGTGTGGAGGTTTCATTTACTTTGTTCTCTATCTACCCTACACACAGCTAGTTCAGTTTGAAGATGTCATAACAACTAGTGAAAGAATTCTGGCAGTAAGTTTCTAAGACATTTTTGTATTATTTGGCTGTTAGAAGTAGAATAAACCAAAACAACAATTTATTTGAATACACATTTACTGATTTACATTGTAATTTGAAAAGAAAATATGCTTATATTATTAGAAAGTTAATTGCAATATAATTGTTTTATTTATAAAAACTAGGACATATGCATTAACATATATATTCACTATGATAATTTTAAAACATTTTATATATTGAACATATAAATGCACACTGCAGCTGTAGATTACAATGTGATGTCAAATATTTATCCACTCTCTATGGGCTTATTCAAATCTTGCGATCTATGAAGAAGATATGTTCCGATCATCTGTTTCTGTGGCCAACGGTTAATAAGGGTGTCATGTGGCCAGCACAATGATCAACTGCCTTTATTTTTCCCAACTAATGTCAGGTACCCATTAAAGTTGGGTGGACTTAGTGGAGCCCTAAAAGTCCCAAATTCAAAGTCCCAGTCTTCACAGAGATTGAAACCAGAGACCCATTGGTTCAGAAGCCAAGCACTTTACCACTCAGCCACCATGCTCTCAATTAATAATGTAGATAATAAATATATCAACAGAGCACACTCTCCTTAAGTCAATTAATTATTCTCATTGCAGAATTATTTGAGAAATATAATATAGAAATAAATTCATTACAAAACTTTTGCTTGTAATAACATTTCTAAGACATTAGTTAACATAGAAATGAAATAGTTTACAGAGAAATGAAATAGTTTACAGAGAAATGAAATACTTTCAGACAAATGAAATAGTTTACAGAGAAATGAAATAGTTTACAGAGAAATGAAATAGTTTACAGAGAAATGAAATACTTTCAGACAAATGAAATAGTTTACAGAGAAATGAAATAGTTTACAGAGAAATGAAATAGTTTACAGAGAAATGAAATACTTTCAGACAAATGAAATAGTTTACAGAGAAATGAAATAGTTTACAGAGAAATGAAATAGTTTACAGAGAAATGAAATACTTTCAGACAAATGAAATAGTTTACAGAGAAATGAAATAGTTTACAGAGAAATGAAATACTTTCAGACAAATGAAATAGTTTACAGAGAAATGAAATAGTTTACAGAGAAATGAAATAGTTTACAGACAAATGAAATAGTTTACAGAGAAATGAAATAGTTTACAGACAAATGAAATAGTTTACAGAGAAATGAAATAGTTTACAGAGAAATGAAATACTTTCAGACAAATGAAATAGTTTACAGACAAATGAAATAGTTTACAGAGAAATGAAATAGTTTACAGAGAAATGAAATAGTTTACAGACAAATGAAATAGTTTACAGAGAAATGAAATAGTTTACAGAGAAATGAAATACTTTCAGACAAATGAAATAGTTTACAGAGAATAGTTTACAGACAAATGAAATAGTTTACAGAGAAATGAAATAGTTTACAGACAAATGAAATAGTTTACAGAGAAATGAAATAGTTTACAGAGAAATGAAATAGTTTACAGAGAAATAAAATAGTTTACATACAAATGAAATATGCATGCTATAAATTGTTCATTAAGAGTTTTATTGCTGTAAGGATTTCTTTTTATAGATCTCTTTCTCAAGTATTTTTGTTCAATAGTTATAATGATAGTTATATTTAGTTATATTTAAATATTTATAAAAAGTTATTTTGATTATCTCCAGAGTCTGTCATCTAATATAGCTATGGGCTATGCCTGCAGCTATTTCTCCCAGTATGAAGAGCAGGCCATCGGAGCCCAGTGGTATAACATTGGTGAGAGCCCAATGGTAGATGACACATTCAGCCTGAGAACATGTATTGGCATGATGTTCCTTGACTCTATCATCTACTTGATCATCACCTGGTACATTGAAGCTGTGTTCCCAGGTAGATACACAACACACAAAACAGCAAACATTTGTTGATGTTCAGAAGGATTAGAATTATAGCAATTACTTGTCATGCTAGGATGCAACCAATTTCCTGTTTCCTAGATGCCGTTCTACAGTTACTGCCATTTTTTAAATTTCCATTCTTAAACCTCAAGTCAATTGGTTAATATTGATTTAAATTAATTTTTACTAAAACAAAACAAAATTCTAAATAAAATAACACATTGATAACCATTTTACTTTCTACATTTTGTCTACAGGCCAATACGGTATCCCAAGAAAATGGTATTTTATTGTCCAAAAGTCATACTGGTGTGGGTTCAGTCAAAAAAATATTGCCCACAGAGTCGATGCTGAAATGTCCATTGATGACATTACCAGTAAGGAACACTATTTTTTATAAAAGGTTACAAGAATAAAAAAATAGCATTGAATTGAATTCTTAATGATTGAACTTTTAAAAGGTTTCTACACTCTTTCTATTATTTTACTGACCTTAACATTTCTTGTGAAAACAATTATTACAATATCATTATTTTGACATATTTTTGTAACCTGTTTCTAGTTTTTAAGTTTATTGAGTGGTCATTTCAAATGTTATGTCACACCTTTCAGATCACAGTGATAACTTTGAGAAAGATCCCACAGATAGAGCTGTAGGTGTGGCTGTGAAGAATCTACGTAAAATTTACAAAAAGGGTGACAAAGTGGCTGTTGATGGCTTGACCTTGAATTTTTATGAAGGTCAAATCACATCCTTCCTGGGTCATAATGGTGCAGGAAAAACTACAACAATGTGAGAATTTTAGTATTTTATTGTAAACTTTCAGAGAGAATGTATGATAATTTTCAGTGTCTGTTATAATGTATCTGGTAGGTCTATATAGCAGTAAGTCTCATGTCTGATATAATGTATGTGGTAGGTCTATATACCAGTAAGTCTTATGTCTGATATAATGATTGTGGTAGGTCTATGTACCAGTAAGTCTTATGTCTGATATAATATATTTGACTTAAGATAATTTGTGTTCATAGTAATGGGTGTTAAATTTTGTCTTTGACATAATAAATGTAATATGTATAGTTATGATTGTTTATCAAATGCTTGTCTGTAAGGAAATGACTTGATGAAAGTATTTCTCTTAAAGGTCCATATTGACTGGCTTGTTTCCTCCAACATCTGGAACTGCATACATCTATGGACGTGATATTCTGACTGACATGGATGAGATCCGGCATGGACTGGGCATGTGTCCACAGCATAATGTACTCTTTGACCTGTAAGTCTAGACTAGATTTTAAAACAGTAAGGAAAGACAAATTTAAATGATAAAGTATGAGATAAACAGAAGAGGGAATAAAAGACGGAGAATAAGAAAAAAAGAAGTTCTAAGATAAAGAAAAAATTATTTATTAGCATTGGTATGTTCTGAGTTTTTAAGATAGGTATTAAAATATTATTCAACATACATTTTTATTGTATTTTATGGAAAGATCACCTCATTACATTTTATCTGAATTAGTCTTTGGCCTTTTACACTCAACATTGTTGTACTGGAGTACTTACTAATTTTAAAGAAATACTGTGACTTTGTCTTGAAACCTTTTTAGCGTTTTGTGTTATGCCAAAGCCAAAACATAATGGTGCTATCTTGGCATGTCAACATCCTAAACTCCTGACAGGGTACAAACAGGTTTTTATTGATAAATAAAGTATGCTTATTCTTTTCAGCAACAGAATCATTTTAAATTTTGTTGGATATAAAATAGATTTTAGAATATATAATTTAAATTTATATACCAAAAAAAAAATGAAGTTGAACAGTGCTAAATAATGTAAGATTCTCTGGATGCTTAACCTGTTATTAAATAAATATCTCTGTGAATTCATTGCATTGTTTTGTTCTAACCACATACTGAGGTAACGCTATAAGATTTGACATGATACAGGTTATTCGTTGAAGAACATATCTGGCTCTGTGCCCATCTATGACATTGATTTGACCTAATCTAGATTTACTTTTGATGACCATTCAAATCATTTCTGACTAATTGATTTGAATGATCTAGGTTAAGTTTAAAAAAGCAATATCTGGTTCTATGTTTGTCTTGAACAAATTTATTTACTGTGATCTAGGCTAACTGTTGAAGAACATATCTGGTTCTATGCCCGTCTCAAAGGAAGATCAGCAGAAGATGTCAACAAAGAAATAGATGAAATGATCCGTGATGTTGGGCTGCCTCACAAGAGAAAAGAAAAAGCTGAGAATTTGTCTGGTAAGCTAGAGAATTCAACTAATGTCCAATAACATGCTTCAACAAAGGTTGAAAGTGAAGATTATGAACATTGAAAGGAAGCATACTTCAATGATAAAGTATGAGATAAACAGACAAGAGGGAATAAAAGATGGAGAGAAGGAGAATAAAAAAAAAAAGAAGTTCTAAGATAAAGACAAAAATATTTTCTATTTTTAAGGTGGCATGAAAAGAAAGTTATCTGTGGCTATAGCATTTGTTGGAGGATCTCGCACTGTAATTTTGGATGAGCCAACAGCTGGTGTGGATCCCTATGCTAGAAGAGCCATCTGGGAGCTCTTGCTCAAGTTTAGAAAAGGTTAGACATTTTTGGGGTTGCATTATTGGGTTAAGAATGAGTTTTTCTTCCTAATTAGATAAGGTACATCATTAATCACTGCAATTGGTTGTAAACTGATTATTGACGAATCCGTTTAGAAGATTAGATCTAGTGTATTCTTTGTTCCCTCGTAAAGTAAGACAAATCACTGATTAAATAAAGGCAATCCACAAAATAAAATTAAAACACTTAAAAGAAATAAATTTAAAAACTATAATTAGATCTGAGAATTACAATATTTAATTCAAATGTAATACATTTATTTAGCCAGACAGAGATCAACAGTTACAGAGATCAACAACAACTGTGAAACAATGATCATGTTTCTACTTTAATTCTCCACCTAGTGTTTACAAGTTTATTGTAACCAAGCTTTGTGACATAACATGAAATTTTCTGACCTGCTCTAAAAGAAGTTGATATTTTCTTGAATTTGACTATGTCAATTTAGTTAAATTTTTTACTGTAAACAAGGTTCAAGTTTAGGCTTCTTATGAGAGCTTGTGACAAACCTTATTCAAATTAAATAGCTATACTAAATAAGCTGCTTATTGAATTTATAAGACCACAGTTTGTTGCTGTGTAGATATTTACACATGTTTTTAAATCATTCTTGCTGACATGAGCTAGATGTCAGTATTTAGTCATTCAGAGGTAGTACATCTGAGTCTCCCTTCATCCTCTCATGGTGTTTACATTTCTCTAAACCTTTAGGTCGAACCATTATTCTGTCAACTCATCACATGGATGAAGCAGATGTGCTGGGGGACAGGATTGCAATCATATCTCAAGGGAAACTTTGCACTGTGGGCACAAGCCTTTTTCTAAAGAATAAATTTGGCAGTGGTTACTACCTCACACTTGTTCGCCAGGAACCCAATGGATCAATCACGGATGACTCTGCCTCTCTTAGCAGTAGACCATTGACAGCTTCCAGCATCAGGACTCTTATTGAAGTCGAGGTAAACTTTTACTTACTTAGAAATACTTTCATTATGAGGTAGGAATATATATAGTTCGTCCATTGTGGTTCAATGATGACCACTTTTGTCATCCAGGGCTTCGCACTGGGGTTTTGTGCCTCATCATGTGGCATGTTCGGCTGCAAACTGGGCAGGTTATTCCAGCTGGAGCTAGTGTCATTGGCCTTTTCTTCTGCCAGAGCTGGTCTCTTGACCTCTGCAATTTGTACAAAAGTTTTCACAGTGTGATGTCATGATGCTCTGTCATGTGCTTCTGTCTCCCAGATGGCTGGGTCAATGCTGAAGGCTTTCAGAGAAGCTTTGAGGGTGTCCCTGAAGTGTTTACTTTGTCCATCTTTCCTTCCCTTAATTGGCTATACAAAAGTCATTTAGGGATGCAGCAGTCTTCCATTCTGCAGATGTGGCCTGCCCATCGCTGCTGGGACTGCATCAGGATTGTGTGGATTACTTTGCAGGCCCGCTCTTTGAGGTATAAATATACCATCTATAAATGGAGGGCTTTTTTCCCATACAATGTGATCATTTTTTGTACATTATGAAACAAAATATCAATGAATGGCAACCATGTTGTCTCACTTGTTCTAGTCTGTGTTTAGTTAAGTATCTTAAAGAATAAAAAAAAGGTAATTTTTTTTTTATTCCTTTATCACTGAAAACAAAAATAACAATTAATATAAAGTATTTTTGTAACTTGAACTCTGTGATTTCAAGATATTTTATACGACACACAAATCTGTAGAACAAAAAAATGGATATAAACTCTAATTAGTTTTTAGAAAAGAAAAGGTATGTTGCTCTCAGCAACAGTCCATTAAAACATTTTAAAAAAATGTCAGCATAATGACTAAACTTGTGTGTATATAATTTGTTATCTGTGTGGTTAGCTCAACAAAATCTAAATTCATTGAATGGTATACTTGTCTTTTAGCCTATCACAGCTACACCAACAGTAGCAGATTTCTATTTGGACAGGGTAGATAGTTTTTTTTAAATAAATCTTTCAAAGTATTTTGTGCATAGAACTGTTAAAAGTAGCTTCTTATGAGTCATATTTTCAAATATTGCTGGAATTTTTTTTAATGATTATGTGTATTTGTGCTTCTATTAGTATATTTAAAAACATTTATTGCTCCATACCTTTTTTATTTTTAATGTTACCTACATTCAGCACTTCTTAACAAAAAAAAAAAGTAGCCTGTTTTTGCATATAATTTTCATTGAAGATAGTTGTATACCTTCATCATTGTAAAAGTATTTTTGTGGCCTCTTTGTAGAAATCATTATGTACTAACTGTACTACATGAATTGATTTTCATAGACCTTCCTAAAGGACATGATTCCCTTTGTTGAAGGCTATTTGGATTGTTAATTTACTTCACAATGTACAGAATTGTATATTCTGTATTTTTCTTGAAGGGTGGAGGAGAAAGAAAGAGGTATCTGAGTGAATGTTACATAAAAACATTCATTTAAAGAGTACTCATGAATGAACAAATATGATCAATAAATATTACTGATTAGCGGGTATAGCTAAAAAGATTAAAAGAAACTTATAGCTAGAATTAGGTATTTTAGATCAGGAGATCAGTGTTTGAGGTGTGCTGGCACGTTCATCCAATTGGTACATTGGTCCCTACTTATATTTCCTAGGTTATTGAGTATGACATCTAGGTATATAATTACACTAATGTATGCAAAATAAGGCTTAACAAAGTCTCAGCTAAACATATACAAATAGTTTATTTACAAAAAGCAAATAAATGTGTAAATTAAACTGGCTGTAAACTCACAGGCCTTCTCATCAAAAAATAAACAAAAATTACACATTCAAAAATAGTACGGCACACCACCCTAGTCATCTATTACAAATAAATACACAATCTATTGTCAAAATCGGGAAATCACACATCAGTGTAGAAAAAAAACAAAGGTTACAGGCCTCAGGTCAACACAAGACCACTTTTGACCACTCTGGTATCACAGGCTTCAGGCCAACACAGCCACTTTTAGCCAAAATAAGGTCTTGATGAACTATAAGCTTCAGGGAAACCCCTTTATAGTCATCCATTCAGGAAAGCCCATCTGGTGGTTCAAAACAAATTTGAATCCATCAGAGACAAGGATAGAAAAATATGTCACGTTTGAGAGTACCCCAGCATGCATAACATCAGGGTTAAAATATACTGCCTGGAAATCATTTGAGGCTATATCTACTAATTAATCACAATATATAAAATACAATAATGATAAAAAAATATACTTAGCCCAAATATCTCCAGAGCAGGGCACACTTCTCCCAAGTACCCCAAAACACACGACCAATAAATAACAGAAAAAGTATATACAGTTCACAACACAGGTCCATTGGTCAAGCTGGTAACTCAGGAGCAAGTGGCAACTAAATACACTTTACATAACCTTATATAAACTTCTTATGGGGAATCTTACCTGTCTTTACAATAGCTAAAAAATTATCGATTGTAAGTTTCAAACAGTGACCTCTTTCTCTCTACAAAGTATAAAGAGGACTTATGCAGCTTATACCATCACATCAGTCAAGTACAATTTCTTTTCCTTGTTTGATAACAAACAAAATAATCAATTACTAATAGTTAATTAAATTATTAGTTGATTTTATTGATTTTTTTTTCTCAGGTAAAGAAATAATTTAGCAAAATTTCAGCTTGCTCCAAGATGGGTGTAGGAGAAATAACTTGTATAAACTTTTTACCAGACAGAGTTGATATAAGCTTTGTAAAAATGATCAAAAAGTATTAACTCACAAAAGTGGTTCAGTGAATCCCTCATTAAGCATCTGCTTCAGAAATTAGGTAACTTAAACTCTGCTTGCCCTTTAGTTTGAAAAGTCATTATGTTTAAATAAGTAACAGCTGAGTCCTTACTTGTTATTCACACCTGTTAAATTTTTTATTTCACATAATTCTAGCTTATGGCTATTCGCTGGTTCTGGTCTTCAATTGTGGGAACCATTTTTGATCTCCACAAGAAACGTGCACTCACTGGAAGTAACGATGGTAAAATGCAGCCATCTGGCAATAATGTCAACAAATTTGCTCCCACTGGACGTAGCATTGATAAACTTACATCTTCTAGAATTTATGTTCCAAAAGTGTCATCGAGTAAAAGTAATATTTACAAAATGGTGTCAGCTGGAAGAAATCTTAAATCTGCTTTTACTAAAAGCAAAACGTTTGCAGTAACTGACATTGTGGAATGTTTTCTTTCATTTTGTTCCTTTTCACATCAGAACATTTGCAATGTTTATTCCTTTATTTTATTCATTTCATTTTGACAGTTTTCTTTATGGTTATTATTTCTATTTGCTGTAAGAAATATTTAAAATGATTTTTTTGTTTTTGTTTTTGAGTGTTAAGATTTTGATTTGTATATTCTAAGTAAGTTTGACTATATTGTATTTAGCTTTCACTAAAGTACATTTAAAAGATCTTCAACTGAAGTAAAGAACATGACTATTTATATTAGTAACCTAAATCATTCAATTCACTTTTCTACCAAAAAAAAAAGGTTCAATTTAATCTTACATATTGAGTTCAACTTGAGTTTGCACCAGAGAAAGTAATTAAACAAACTCACATGTAATACTTGTTTAAATTTTTAGAAATTGACATATATAGAATCATTAATGTTAATAAGCCTTCCTTTGTTTTTACTAAAACATTCAGGCTGTGTTTGGACAAAATTCAAAACTTGTTATATTGAATTTCATGGGATAGCTCAATTTGTTTGATATATCTAACTTTGATATAAATAAATGTTTTTTGAAATCTAAAGATAGCCAAAATTTATATAAGAAAGATGATGTGTCATAATACTGAAATATTTTTCATATTTGAACATTAGCCTGCATTCACTGATGAAGATGAAGGCTATGATGAGAAGAATACAGTGGACTCCAACAGTGATGATGGAGTTGTGCCACTTCCACTGCCAAAAACTAGAACCATGGTTTCAGGTAGGACCTAGCCCTCTAAAATATAGATTTGAATATCTCATTGTCATTTTGTTCTTGTTTCATTTGTTGACAATAGAAACAGTCCATGCATATTTAATGTTTGTTTTGTGATCAAAGAGAACATAAGTCTAGATAATGTGTTTAAACTGTTTGTACTGAATGCTTACATAACATGCTGTAACACACTGTATGGGAGAATTAAATGATTCCTAGTACCCAATGGATTGGAATAGGGAAAAGGGGGGGGGGGGTAATCTCTGTTTTAAATCTGGAAGCTGGGATGGGATGACTTGGGCTTTGTAAAAGTCAAATTATAAATAATAATATTTTACTTTAAATTCTGAGCCTGAAAATTAAGGCATTTAAGGATTTCTGCATCATTTTGGTCAAGATCTTTTGGATTGTTTTTGATGACTGAAAAAACTTAGTTGCAAGCACAAATCTAAGTAGTAGAACTAGCCCATGCTTGAGTTCCTATAAATTCTTGAGTTCATATGACTTTAAAAAAAGAAACAACAACAAAAAAAAACAAGATAACTCTAAATAGGCAAAGGGCCACAACCAAACTGCTTAACAGACTCTATAATTTTTAGCTTTTTTTTATTTTATTTCTGCCCATATCTTCCCTGCAGCCTTGACATTGAATGTGTTGTTCTTACGAATTGAAGAAATTTATAATCTATTATAATGAATATAACTTACTGTTCCCTGGTTTGTATGTGCTTTCTTTACTCTTCTAGGTTTCAGCCTGCCTCGTCTGACTTCATTTATTCAAAAGATAGTTCCAGGGGCAGTCCTGGTGGAGGATAACAGTATGGAGGTGTGCTACAGGCTCCCAGAGAATGACGGACATGCCAGAAGCTTTCAGGATTTGTTTTCTGCCCTAGAAACCGCTTACAAGACATTAGGAATTTCCAGCTACGGGATATCTGACACCAGTCTTGAAGAAGTACTTTTGTTTTCTTTCTCAAAGTAACTTTTGTAGGATTAGTGGTGCCTCAGTGTTGAATACGATATCCTTGAGTTTAATATCTTCAAACTCAATTCAACAAAATAATTATGCCATTTATGAGCAATATTTCCATAAACATAAATCACTTGTACAAATCATATAGATAGTAGAATTACTTGATTCACAAATAATATTAATGATAAAAAATAATCACAGTAAATAATTACTCATCCAAATACTGACAATCGATAACTACTGACCAATGGCTGATGACCAAAGACCCTGATATCTAGCCTTGTTTTACTTTTATAGTCTTCCAAAAGACTTTTACAAACTGTTACATAATTCTTGATCCTTTCTACAAAGCTTTTATCTTTCTGTCTCTGGCTTCCTGTTTACATAAATATATTTTTCAAGTAATGTTTTGGTCTGACACAAAACAAAAAATTTTGGCCCACATTCCGATCAGGTTTCTAAACACAGTGACCTCTTAATCTGGTCAGTTCAAATATATTTACTTAGCCGTGACGTATGGTTGAAAATGAAAAAAAAAAATCTTAAGTATAGTATCTGGCTATTATTTAGTATTGTCTGAATTTCATCAGTTAGATTTTCAATATTTCTTGAATGTAGATCTGATCAATTTTCTGTATTTCAAACTTAAAAAAGTTTTAAACTTTAGATAATATATTTTTGGTACTTTTTTGTTTTTTATATGTTTAATGATTGCCAGGTTTAGTAAGTATTAAGAAAATATCAGTTTTCTAGCTTTAGTCATTTTTATTTTATGAAAATGTTTTTATATTTAGGTTTTTCTGAAAGTGGCTGAAGAGAACTCACCAGACAATGAAACTGAAACTCTGCAGTCTAAACTGAAAGATGACAGTGAGTAGCTTGTACATGTGACTTCCAGACTAACAAAGCAACAGCAATCAATAATATAGATATATAATATATAAAAAGTTGATTGAAAAAAAAATGGAAATAAAGCTTTGCTGTTTTAAATGCTTTGCAGTATAATAGATATTTCAAGTTGAATTTTTAATTCACTTGAGTATACCATCTGTTGTAATATATTATATTATGTGGATTGTCCTTACATAAGACAGCTTGACTTATTCAAAAGACCAAATCCAAGAATAAAAATTGTAAGAAATGAGAATTATCTGCTGGATAGTATAACAATACTGAACTTACAAATAGATTTATAAAGCCTAACTAAGGAATGGAATTTAAATGAATTATACGAATCTGTGATTTAGTCCCACTGACTCGACTCTCCTTTCTACTAGATTGTATCACTTTTTTTTTTTTTTGCTCAGCACGGTGCCAAATACTTAAATCTAGAAAGGAAATATTCACTCTCAAGTGCCTGATGTCATACTTTTTTTTTCTCACTTCTTATTTCTATAGAACAAGTTCAGTAGTGGATTAGTTCCCATAGCTTCTGCCCTGCTCTGTGATAGATAGCGTAATGGCAATGTCTTAGATTCTTAATGATAGATATAAACTACTCATAAAACTCACTAAAATATTTAGACATTATTTCTCTGCATTAGAAATACATGCATAAGATTTAGAGTGACTGATAAAGTTGAATAAAATGTGTATACTTTGTTATATCTAACAGCTGGACGGTATCCTACCAGGTCACCCAGACACAGCCTTAGAGGAAACCAAACCAGTTTGTTTAAGCTTAATTACAAAAACCGTGTCAACTCTTCAGAATGTCTGACTGCTGATACTGATGATGCAGGTAGATTATTTCATACTCATTGATTTTATCAAAAAAAAGTATAATGCAAAATCTATATAGATCTTATGGATCTTTTTTTCCTAAGTCAATTTGGCTTTCAACAGCAGGGCATTTAATAGTCATAGATTTGACTATCATTACTATTTCAAAGAAAGTTATAAAAGTTATTATAGTTATTTAAAATGTTATAATGACCTGCTGTTTGATAACTTTTTTTCTAACATAATTATTTCTACCTATTCCTCTGGAAATAACTGAAGTAGGCCAGCTATTCTTACAATTTGACAACTTCTCTCAACATCCCATAATATGTAGTAGAGAGTATATTTTAAGCTCTATTCCTTTAGCCCTTTATGTGTATCTTGAGACATCACTTTCTAAAGGGTCACTATTCCCTGCTGTCCTCTTGGTTTTGACAAAACAAAATTGGCCAGTTAATGCTCTAATATCCTCCTTCCATATTCTCTTCTGCTTTTTTACAGAGATTAACAACAGCTATTATTTCTTCTTACGTAATATTCTTATTGATTATTCTGTGCATCAAAAGCAAGGAAGATTTATGGTAACATTTTCTGTTTCACCTGTTTCTTTCACTGTTGTTTTTTTAATAACATTTTGATGTTTTGTGTTTAGTCACAAACCATTTGAATCTTACACATTAGGAATAATTCTAAAAAAAAAACAAAAAAACAACATACTAAATACTTTACAAAAAACACCAAAGCTTATATGAAATGTAATAGTATCAATTAGTTTGGATCAGTCATATAATTAAATTTGTAATAGATTTTTACCAATTGTTTTTGTTTAGCGTTATTTCGTACTTTTAGATTTCTTAATACGCTATGATCCTATCAATTATCCAGAGCAGTTAAGGAAACAGGTTAGGGGTTAGGGAAGAAAGGGTTATCTTTGTGAATTTTACAGTAATCGGTTTTAAAAGCATTGACAAAAAAAGGGGGAAATGGTCTGAATTTGAATTCATGAATCGCACCTCTTCAAACTAACATGATAACCACTCCGCTAGTGAGGTGCTTATGACTATAGAAGATTGTATAGTTATGTATTGTATGTTTCAAACTTACTTATTTTGATCAGAGATTGGGTATTGAAGAAATAACATTTGCAAACCTTTTATCAGACAGACAGACAGATTGAGTTGATATAAGCTTTGTAAAAAGCACAACAAACTATAAACACAACAGACTATAACAAATTTTGACTTAAACCTAATCATACATCACTTTGGGAAATAGAAAATTAGCTTAAATTAAATTATCCACTTTCAATTAATATCTCAAGCTGTTCTATTCTGAATACACAGATATGTGTCTAACAAATATTTAGTTATTATTTATGTTAAAGCTTTGTCAAATCTTGATCCTGATCATACTCAATTAAAATCGATACTACAAATTGGAGGCAATAAAAATGTTGAACTTCATACCAACAATATTTGTATTGAAATAGTTCAGCACACATATTTTAAAGTTCATTTTATTATTACCAGCAAACTCAGGGTGGACTTGTTAATACAATTAACAGTTAGTATGTTTAAGAAAAATTACAGAGAAATTTGTGTGTATTTTTAATGACCTTAAAGTTTTTTTTGTTGTTTTCTTTTATATACATATTCATTGTTTACTATGACACTTACAATAATAATTTTCTTAAACAAAGTAAGATGTATATTTGATTTGTTGATTAAGTCATTAAACAATGTTTTCATTCACTTTAAACTTAGCATTACAAACATATTTTAGAAGAAAAAAAAGAAAGATTGAGCTTAACATTTGTATTTCTAGGATTGAACATTGTAAATCTTGAAAAACTTGGATGAAATTTCTATATAATTGAAAAATGATTTTTATTTTAAAATGTTTTTCCCCCTGTGTTCATAAAATTCAGCTTTGACTATTTAAGTAGTGATTGTTGATATTGCATATTTTTAGTTTATATTAGAACATCAGTTATGTTGTATCTCCTGTCATTTTAATTTTTATTCCTATTAAGAGTAAAGATTTTATAAGAAGTTCTTGAACTTTTGTTTTGCAATTTATTTTCTGAATGGACATGACATTCTGTGAAAATGCTTAAGAATTGGATTTATTTTTTTTACATTGCTTTAATAGTTACAATATTTCAAGATTAATAAATTTTAATTTTTAAATAGTTGCTAAGTTGTTGTTTTTTTAAATTCAAACCCCAAAAATTGCAGAACACTTCAAATGCAGTTATACAACAGATTTTTGGGTTAAATTTTTGAAAATATCATTAATGTACACAATAGATAGGGCAAAAAATCGGATTCTTAAAAATTTTGTAAGCTGAAATGTAATTTTTAAATGCAGAATGGTGATGCCTGCTGTTATATTTTTACTATCGATATCCATGTTTCAGACTCCGTCACTTCTGAAAACCCTGATCCAGCAGTAGAAGTGAATTTCAGTGGAGCTGGTAAGGTACAAGTGACAGGCAGGAAGCTGGTGGCTAGACAGATGATCGCTATGTTTCTGAAAAGGTTTCATCATGTCAGACGGAGCAAAAAAGGTTTTATCAGTGAAGTGAGTTGACCTAGTTTAAGAGTATCAAGATTTTTGAAGAATAAATGACTTAAGTTTGAATAAGATAATCTAGTTATAGGGTAGTGACTAGTTTGATAACATTGACTTCAAAACTTATTGGTGAAATATGTTTCTCCTCTACTTGACTGGTGAAATATGTTTCTAACTCCTCTACTTGACTGGTGAAATATGTTTCTAACTCTTTTAATTGACCAGTCAAATATGTTTCTAACTCCTCTACTTGACTTGTGAAATATGTTTCTAACTCTTTTAATTGACCAGTGAAATATGTTTCTAACTCCTCTACTTGACTGGTGAAATATGTTTCTCTTTTAATTGACCAGTGAAATATGTTTCTAACTCCTCTACTTGACTGGTGAAATATGTTTCTAACTCTTTTAATTGACCATTGAAATATGTTTCTAACTCCTCTACTTGACTGGTGAAATATGTTTCTCTTTTAATTGACCATTGAAATATGTTTCTAACTCCTCTACTTGACTTGTGAAATATGTTTCTAACTCTTTTAATTGACCATTGAAATATGTTTCTAACTCCTCTACTTGACTGGGGAAATATGTTTCTAACTCTTTTAATTGACCAGTGAAATATGTTTCTAACTCCTCTACTTGATTATCATTACAAATTAAATCATCAACCTAAATATCAGGAAATATTATGAAGAATAAAAGTTAATAAAAATCTCAAAAGAATCTTTTTCATTTTACTTTTCAGATACTATTGCCTGCAGGCTTTGTGTGTCTGGCAATGGTGTTTTCTCTTATATTACCTCCCTTCTCTGAAGAACCTGCCCTTGAACTTCAACCTTGGATGTATGAACCAACCAAAGGAGATAACTTTCTTTATATGTTTTACAGGTATTTATTTTAAAACCAAATATTTAGTCAATTAACTCCAATCTGCTAGATTGGCAGAATCATGTAAGAGTTAACCAGATGAGTATAACTTGACTTAACTTATTTAGATGACTGTTAGTATCTTTTTTTTATATTATAGTGTTCCAGGTATATAGTTACACTTAGTTAAATCTCCATATCAGCAAGTTATATAAGTGTCCAAAGCAATTGACTAAAGTTGGACATTCTGAAAGAATGTATTTGAGAGTTTAATTACAGTCGCAGATGGTAGTAAGAAGGTACAATGTAATAGCTTCAGATAATCAAGTAAAATATGAAAAGCAGCAGCTCGGAACAACTTCACAGACCAATCCAGATTTTGTACTTCTAATGGATAATGGACAGCAACTCCTGGCTTCTCAGACCTCTGACAAAAATAGAAGCACAAACTTTATAACACTAAGCAAATCTATCACCAGCTTTTGACATGTTGCTTCATCGGATGACATCTACCTAGCCTCATTTAGTTTTAGAATATTTTGTTTAACTCATTTGACTGTAGAAAGGTTTCACAGAAGGATTGTCTTTTTCTCTCTTTCTATCAATAAATATTTAGAAAATACATTTATAAATGTATATCATCTGTCTTTCTAATAACTTTTTCAGCAATGAAAACTCCAGCAACCCACTAGCCCATGACCTTGAACACAACCTGCTACATGAACCTTTCTATGGAACTCGATGTATGAACAAGTCTGTCTATGAAATAGAGTAAGTCAAAGATTTCATGCTACACAGATTAATTTCTGTTTATAAATACTGTTAATCTTTAATAGATCAATCAGTAGCAGAGTTTAAAACAATAAGGTATATAAAAGGGAAAAAAACAAAACAAATATAGGTATATTATTTAACAGTTTCGTAAAATGTTCAGCAATACAAGCTATTTACAAGACACTTAGGTATTAGGCTCCAGCTCCGGCCGAATATCAAATTTTACTATCCGGCCCCGGCCGGATAACAAAAAGTACTATCCGGTGCACCCCTAATCTCCATAGATTGAATTTTGTCTAAATATGCTTTTGGTCTCTAGGATTAGCATACATCATGCAGTAATGTAGCCATAGAACTATTATTCATTTGCCACATTGATATTGTAATTATGTAACTATGTCATTTTGTGTCCATGTAATTACATTGATCTTGGAATTATGTAGCCATGTCATTTTGTGGCTATGTAATTATGTGGCCATATAAAAATGTGATTTATAACTTATTTTACTGTTGTTGTTTTTTTAGGGCAATTTTTTTTCTACAACTTTAGATTTTTCAGATGTTTGGTTGCATTTTTAAGTTTAAAAAAAATAAATTTGTTATTATCTTCCCAGTGGTAAATCTTGCCTAGCACCATTTCCACTGACCTGGACACCTGGTAAAAACCCAGAACACACAAAACCTCCAGAATGTTCCTGTAGCTCAGGCTTCTTGAGATGTCCTGAAGGTAAGTCTACTGCCTATGTAGTTTATTTCATCCATTATCTCCTATATCTTGATTGATAATTTTATTAGAATGTAGAGTCTATCTGTTCATATCATTATACATATCTTTGAACATATTACCAAACCCTCATAGATTTGTGATCAATTATATATATTGGATGAAGCCTCTTGCTTAATTATTAAATATATTTTGGTTGATGTTAATAGAAATAGCTCAGCATTTTGAAACAAACAAGTTTACCATAGCTCAATGTCCTCACTCCACACTGTGTTCTTGTGTTCATAGCCATACATTGCCAAGTCCTTTTGTTAACACTAAAGGAGGACATTTTTCTTAAAAGTCATTAACGTTGCCCTTTTTTTTATTTGCTGATATAATCAGTATACGCAGTAAAATGTATCTATCAAAGATAGTAAAAAGTATTTAAAAGTTTGCACTATTTCAACATTCTCTCTAGCTACAGAAACAATTTCATGTTCATTTTTTCCCCCTCCAAAAATCATTATCATTTCTTTGTTGTTTTTTGTTACATATAGTATTTGTTTACTTCCCCCCCCCCCACACACACACATACACACACACAAAATTTTTAAATCCTAATTTATTTGTCAGTGCTGGTTGATTTCATGAGTTAGGTTTGTTTTTATTTCAGGAGCAGCAGGTTCAGAACCAGCTAAATTGAAACTTTCTACAAACGACAGACTGTACAACGCAACAGGAAAAGATCTTTCAGATTGGTTATTGAAAACTGACAGCCTTTACCAGAAAAGAAGGTTTGATGTCACAATACTTGTTTTTTTTGCTACTTAAATTCGATTGTTTGATTAAAAACAAATGATATTAACTCTACTTGTAACTCATTATAAATGCTGTATATATAAGAGGGCAATAACAAGTAAATTATTCAATATTCTTCCCCTTTTTAGAGTGACCATTTCATTGGTATAGAAAATTCTAATTCTTTACAAACCTTGTTCTACCTGAAAAATCCAATTAAAATCAAGGGCCTGTTATTTAGGACGCTGGTGCAATGAATATATTATTCAGACAAAAAATGTAATATTTCATATTGAGTTGTAAACATGTTCTCCATTATTTCTGTTGATCACAAAGGTATGGTGGCTACAGTTTTAGTGAGATATCAAGCATCTCTAGGCTAGATGCTAATCAGATATCTGCCTCATTGGACCGCCTGATACGAGCAGCAAACAATAACAAGTCTATATTCTCTGGAGCCATTCCTCTAATGAAAGATTTGGAAAATGGACTTAAGTTTGCCCTGTCTCCCTATAATCTCAAGGTTGGTCAATTCATCAGTTGGACATGGTCTTTTTAATTTTATTAGTAGAAGTCTATGAAATAAATGGAATTGTAGTGGCATTTCTGCTAATTTTTGTTCATATTGTTTCATTGATAAATTTGAGCTTACTTTAATAATAACGATGTTTTTGTATATTTTGTATCACTTATTTAATCTGATCAGATGTTTGTTTGATATTCTATAGAAATTTTAGTGATATATGATCATTTTCTAGTAGTTTAACTGATATTTTTCTGATATGTTATCTTTTTGACTTGATCCTTCTCTGATATTGACAATTTTATCAACAGGTATGGTTCAATAACAAGGGCTGGACTGCATCTGTATCCTACATGAATGCTTTGAATAACCTCTTGTTAAGGACACTGTTGCCTTCAGATAAGAGTTTACAGAACTACGGCATCGTCACAATCAACCATCCAATGAACTTAACTAAAGAACAACTGAATGAAGAAACATTGTAAGTCAGATTTACCTTATCCTAAGATATGCATACATATTGGAAATGTGTTATGATAAGTTTGGATGTATAATTAAAACTAGAAATTCTCACAAAAGCACAACCACCAGGAAAACCACTCATGAAACATGTGCATCACCATAACTGCAGATAACTATAAGAAATTTAAGCAAATTCAAAGCATGTTATAAGTTAAGCCTACTAATTTGAAAGCCTTAAAAATTTTGAAATGATTTACGATCAAAATTCTAGCAGTGATTTACAAAGATAATGCTTAATGTTATGTTTTAATCTAGCTCTCACCTTTCATTTAGTCTGGTACAGTAATGTACCAGGAATTCCCTATGGCAGTGTTTCCCAAACTTTTGATCTATGTGTATCCCATTTATACTTTTTGTAATGCAGAGTACCCCTTGCCCCACCCCCATTTTAATTTATTAAGGGAACATAATAAATGGGTACTCAAAAAATCAGCATAGTTAATGACGTGCAACACTTACCCCTCCAAAGTCTTCCCATATCCCTATGTGGCCTCTGGTCATATTAAACAGCGAGCCTGAGCCTGGGTATCTGTATTGCATGTATGGTATTACGTATGGTGTGAGCCAACCCAGTAATGGTCCTGTACATCTAGGAACGTTCCTACAGGGGATAAAGAGCTCCTGGTTTACAGAAATCCTTGTCATTGCTTCAAGGGTTCATGTTCATGTCCTTTGCTCTGATGTCCTAATGGACTTGTTCACAACTAAAGTAATGATGAGCTACGTTATTTTCTCCATCTGTAGGTTCAACAGTGCAGTTAATGTGGTGGTGGCCATTTGTGTTATATTTGCCATGTCCTTTGTGCCTGCCAGCTTTGTGCTTTTCCTAATTGAAGAGCGTGTCTCCAATAGTAAACACTTGCAGTTTGTATCTGGCATCAACCCTACTGTGTATTGGTTGGCTAACTGGAGCTGGGACATGGTGAGTCATTGAGTAGTGTTGTTCAGTCTGTTTTCATTTGATAGCTAATGATATAACCTTTTGAATAGATTTAGCTGTTATGATCATATTGTTAACTTATGCTGCCATGGGAAATTAGATGTGAAACGAAAAAAAATATACTCATTTAGTGCAGAGAGAAAACAAAATGCTTAATGAGACAAAAAACTGGAAGAAATTTGACACATTTCAAAACTAAGATTTGAAATAATAATACATTAAGCCCTCTTCTACAGCTGTTAAACATGAAGAAATAAATAAAAAAAAAGGATGTCATTTTCAGATATTTAAATAGCTTAATATGGTTGAAACATTTTATCTTCAGATCAATTATTCCATTCCTGCTTTATTGTGCATCTTGATTTTTGTGGCATTTGGAAAGAGTGCTTATGTCTCACCTTCAAACTTACCATGTCTGTTTGCCCTTTTATTTTTATATGGGTAAGTGAAACAAGCTCTTGTTATTAGCATATATATATATATATATATATATAATATACAAAAATTGTGAAAATATCTACAAGTACATACTTTTAAAAATGTTTTGTTGTTTCTTATTACAATAGACTTGTTGATAATGATTTTTTATATTTTATAGATGGGCAATTACTCCAATGATGTATCCATTTTCACGGCTGTTTGATGTGCCAAGCTCAGCATTTGTAGCTTTGTCATGTGTCAATGTATTTTTAGGCACTGTTTCAACCCTGGCCACTTTCATTTTAGAAATACTTTCACAAGATGACCCAGTAAGTGTTGCCAGATAAGTTATGAAGATTCAAGTTAATAATTTTTAACCATTTTAACTTAGTCTTTGAAATTGCATTTCAAACATACCGTATTATTCGCCGTATAAGACGCACTTTTTCTTCTCCAAAACTGGGGGGGGAAAGTTGGTGCGTCTTATACGGCGAAAAATACGGTACGTTCAGAATCTTTTTTTTCTAGATTTTCCTCCTTTAAAATTGGGTGCGTCTTATATGCCGGAGCGTCTTATACGGCGAAAAATACGGTACCCATGTGTTTTTTTTTTTTCACAGGATCTAAAAGATATCAATGACATTTTGAAGCAAGTATTTCTTTTACTTCCACACTATTGCCTGGGCCGTGGTCTCATTGATATGGCTTCTTATCAAACTCAAGCAGATCTGACAGCCAGATTTGGTAAGCCCACAATTCCCCAATTTGAAATGATTGTTTAAATTATTGTGTGAAAAAAAAAAGGTTCAACTTGATACAATTTGTGTTTAGGTGAAGTTCTACACTACAATTTGTTTGATTGGAAGATAGTTGGACGCAATCTTTTCTCTATGGTACTCTTAGGAGTTCTGTTTAACTTATTGAACTGGCTTATAGAATACAAGTTTTTCTTATCTTGGAGGTGAGTACATGCTTTATAAATGTCACTTAGGTGACATTATTGCTTTATGACTAGAGTGTCCAAAAGTCATTTTGGTTCCTGTATTAGTGAAAGTTAAACTTCATTGACTTATTTAATGCTTATTTTCTTTCTGGTTAGCTGCTTGTCAAAGACTGCAGTCAGTAAACTTAAAACTGAAGACACTGATGTGGCGAATGAGAAAAGAAGAGTTCTGTCAGGTGGAGCCAAAAATGATGTCATGAGATTAGAAGGATTGACTAAGGTTTGTAGCTGAATTATTTTCAACATTTTTGTATCAATATTCTTTATAGGATATAGTATCTACATTACATTTTGTCACTTGACAACTTCAAACGTTACCTTTAAAAGTGTTGGATCTGATTCCATGAGCATGAGAACTGTAAAAACATTTTTATTGTTTAATGACATAGTTTTCATATTGATCTCAAATGCTCACGAGTTGGATGCCTAATGCTATGAATAATATCTTAACATTAATATATGATGCAATCAATCTGTACAGGTCTACTGGACACCTGGAAAAAAGGGTAAGATGACAGCAGTTGATAACTTGTATGTCGGAGTACCTAAAGGTCAATGTTTTGGACTGCTGGGAGTCAATGGAGCTGGAAAGACCACAACTTTCAAAATGTTAACTGGTGATGTCAGTGTGACCTCTGGTGATGCATTTATAAATTCATATAGGTCAGTAAGCACACAAAATATTTTACAGTGCATTGAATATATGTCAGTAGAAAAGAAACCATTAGTATTAAATGTAGTTTGCACATTTAAATGAAACTTTATAATAGGCACTTTTCTTTGTACTATCAAATACCCAGATAATGTACATTGATGTTTTCAAAAGGCCTTTTTGTTTTGCATGTGTGTGTGTGTTTGATATGAAACTAACCAAACTGATTCAAAATAGTTTAAACATCAGCTTGAAGTGTATAATTATCCTCACATATTTTTTAAAATGTGTATCTTCAAATGCAAGTTGTTTTTTTTTAATTTGACATATAATTTTCTTTCTCACTTTCATTTTAGCATAGGCAAAGATAAAGTTACTGTAAGAAAGTATATGGGCTATTGTCCTCAGTTTGATGCCCTTGACCCTCTTCTAACAGGGAGAGAGCATCTGGAATTTTATGCCAGAATCCGAGGCATCTCGTCTAAAGATGTGAAAAATGTAGGTGTTAAAAAATTTCTTTTACATTTTCAATGCCAACATCTTACTTTAAGAAGACTAAAAGTTAAGTCTACTTTGATCTAGTAGATTCTAGAAATGTTGATGCTAAGTTTCCATGGTCTTTTCTTAGCAAGATTATGCATAAATAATATTCACCTATCACAGCATCTGTCAGCTATCTTTCAGGGATAGTGGCTTATGATTGGTCCAGAATCAGTGTAGTTCAGTTTTGCTAGCTAAGCTTTTGCTATCAATACAAAGGGTTAATGATAAGCAGTGAGGCTTCTTAAAATGAAACTGACACAGGTATCTGGTGTTTCTATTAGCTTTTGATGCTTTGTTGTTTCAGGTGGCAGACTGGGCAATCAAAAGACTGGGGCTTGTCCGTTACTGTGATAAAATCTCTAGCAGTTATAGTGGAGGCAACAAAAGGAAACTCTCTACAGCAATAGCTCTGATTGGGAATCCACCCATCATATTTCTGGTAAAACAATCATATTGATTTTAAAGTTCTATCAATAGATTAAGCTTTATGTTTAGATCTGATATAAATACATTAATTTTTATCATAAACTTTATTTTACATCTGAAGTGATTGGAAGAACTAAAAAAAAAAGTTCCTTTTTTTTAGGATGAGCCCACCACAGGTATGGATCCAGGGGCCAGAAGATTTCTATGGAACTGCATCAACACTATAGTCAAGTCTGGCCATTCAGTTATACTTACCTCTCACAGGTTGTACTTTCTAAATCTCTTTAAAAAAATCAAAAAATTCATAGTGTATACTTATTAAATAAGAAACAATTTTTCATTAACTAAACATTTACGGTTTAAAGTAATGAACACTCTAGTGATCACATATTGAGTTGCATTTATAGTGGACTATTATAAAAATTGACTTGTATAAATGCAATATCTTTCTTTTACATAAAAGAAGGTCTAGAAATGATGAGATGTACAAGAAAAATGCTATTTTAATAAATAAATAAATCCGTTTATTTTTATGGGAAACAATTTAACTTCAACAATTATTTCATTTCTGCCTGGACCTAACAATATATATATCCAGATTTTTTAGATTTGATTACATGTTGATACTAGGCTTCAATATCTTTGAATAAGATTTTACTTTACACTTAGAGTAATAAATAATCTTACTGTATCTAATATTGACTGGTTTGGATGTCAAGTTAATGTCCATGTTTATTTTTATATCCACAGCATGGAGGAGTGTGAAGCTTTGTGTAATAGACTGGCCATCATGGTGAATGGTTCCTTTCAATGTTTAGGAAGTGTACAGCATCTGAAAAATAGGTCAGAAGTTATTTACTTCCTGCTAACATAGTTTTATGTCTTTAATATCATAACGTAAGAGGTAATTCAATTCATCTCATCATCTCTGCCTGTGGTCTCTTCTGGGGAATACACCACCAACCAGCTTCCTCCAGGCATCTCATTTTGGGGCTAGTCTCTCCACTGTCCCCACGTCTTGCCCATCTGCTTGGCATCTGCTTCCAAATCGCGGCGCCATGTATTCCTTGGCCATCCCCTCTTCCTCTTTCCTTGGGGGGTTCCAGGTTAGGGCTTGCTTTGTTATGTTGGATGCAGGCTTGCGAAGGGTGTGACCTATCCATCTCCAGCGTGGTATTTCAATTAGAAACCTATAAACAGTATTTATCCAATACCAGTTGTCAATGAGAGAATTTTATAATTAGTCATACAGTTTCTATTATCAGATAATAAGTTTTAAATGTTGTTTTAGACATCGACTGGAGAACAGATATTATGATATTGCCTCTTGTGCTAAAACAGCTGTCTGTATTTAAGGTATTAAGAAGATATAAAGACAATTTCAAATTTGTTAGTGGCTTTAGATTCCAAGTCTAATCAAATAGAACTCAATTTAAAATTGATAATTGCTGTGCTCATGAAACATTGGCTATTAGATCTATACTAATGTTTGTAAAATATGTCAACTCAACAAATGCATTCAGACATTTTTATAATAAAACTACTTCAACTAATGAAATGTAATTTAAAAAATGTACTAGAGCTGAATATTTTTGTATTTCTATGTATGTTATAGGTTTGGCAATGGTTACACAATTATTTTAAGAGTCAGTGGTCAGAATCCTGATATGCATCCAATCATGGAGTTTATCAGCTCTACCTTCCCTACTGCTAAACTGAGAGAGAAACATCACAATATGTTACAGGTAGAGTAACTCATGGGGGGGGGGTAACTTCCTGTTGTTTTTTTTAACTGTCTTTTTAAAGATTGTTTAAATTTTATTTTCTGAGACTTTAACTGTACATGAGTCAATTTGGAAAGCAAGAGTAGTGGGGTAATAGACCTGAAAACACAATATCTCTAAACCTACAAAGGCCTCCTAGACACTTCTCAGGATTTTATGCCTTAGACTAAAACTTTAAATGTAAAGCAATTTAGAATTGTCTTGATTCCACTGTAAAATTGTTAGAGCATTTTTATTATTATTTTCTTTGTCCCTGTTTTCCAGTACCAACTGCCTACAGACAATCTGTCTCTTAGTAGATTATTTGAAGCTATGGAGCTGGCCAAAAGAGATTTCCATGTAGAAGATTACAGTGTATCCCAGACCACATTAGACCAGGTAAGGGATTTACTATGACTAGTTGAAGTATATCTTACATTTGGATGAGTTGTGATCCATTGTCTGACTTTTATAAATGATGGAAGATGTTTCACATAAAAACTTCATTACTCACACTACTATGTACTTATGATACATGGTGGCTGAGTGCTATAGAGTTTGACTGTCAGGCAAAAATCTGGCATTTGAATCTGGACTGGGCAATGGGTACTTTTCTTATTGATTAAAAACTGTTAACTAGGTTTTGATTACTTAGCATTAGTAGAGTTTAAAAAAAAAAGATTGGTTGCTCAGCTCATTAGGTTGAATATTAGGTGCACAAACATGAACTTTATGTACCTAACCTTTGAACTTTTCAAGTTGTACTTTATTTCCTTCTCTACTTTGATGATTTATTCCCCAGGTATTTATTAATTTTGCCAAGAAACAGACAGACTTACTGGATGAGGAACTAGAAGACACACTGCAGGACATTGAGGAGACTGATGTGAATGAGAACAATGATGGAGATAACACAAGTGCCATGTTCAGTGTTGGTAAGTTGGAAAGACACCATGTCTATCTAGCATGCAGACAATCACCTGATATTTCTATCAAGGGCAAAAGGGAACAAAAACTGTATTTGTTTTATTATTTAGCACACGTCTACTTAGCGTAACTCAACATAATACTCAAAATTGCATACACAATTTTGTTTGAAAAAAACAAAACTCTTCATCTCCAAACACAGTATTAAAAAAAAAAGTATTATTTTTATCCACTCTCTTTCCTTCATCTAGTCATTCTTCAGTTTATCCAGACGTTCTTCCTTTTGGTTATTCTTTAGTTTATCCAGTCTTTCTTCCCTTTGGTTATTCTGCAGTTATTCAGACTTTCTTCCCTTTGTCTAGCCATTCTTCAGTTATTCAGTCTTTCTTCCCTTTGTCTGGTTATTCTTCAGTTTGTCTAGTCTTCGGATTATCATGTTTCAGACATTTTTAAAAATACATTTTTAGAAATAAATTTTACTCAAAATCTGTTTTCGCGACATAATATGCTTGATATAGTGTATGATTGATCCATAAACACAGACTTATTTATCTGAGAACTACTCCCACTGCAGCCTGTGAAATAGACTCCAATATTGAACCTCTTAAGTTAAGGCGCAACAGAGCAGCATTAGAAGCTATTGAGAGATACAGAAGGTTGGAGGACGATCATCCAAATAAATTACTAACACAGAAAAATAGGAAAAACAACCAAAAAAAGCAAAGGACTGATCCAACTTACTGAATAACTAGCCCTAAAACACCACCTACCCAATAACAGAGAAAAAATTACCAGGTTTTCAAACATTACACCCGGACTAAACTACAAACAACCAACCATCAAAACACATTTACTAAATAACACCTTAACAAAAGAATCAAATCCACTGGAGCTCAAAGTAGGCACGTTTGAAACAATCGAAAGCTATCAAAAAACAGCTATCCATATTTATACAGACGGATTGGTTTTCAAAGCTACCATCAATGCTGGTCTTGGTGCCTTCCTGGTCTTCCCTAAAAATAAACACTTTCAGATAAGCGCACCCTGTGGCGATTACTGCTCAAACTTCCAAGCCGAAATTGAGGCAATTACCATAGCACTTCAGACAGTGGAAAACAAATTATATGAAGGAGTGCAACCCCACCATCAGTTATTGTTGTCTTTACAGACTCCCAACCTACTCTGCAAGCACTTAACAGACAGCAGCACCTCAAACAGCCCAAGAGAGTTGACAACACTCATTGTGATAATCCACCAGATGATATCAAAATTAAATATCAATATCACACTACAGTGGATCCCTGGACACATTGGCATCATGGGAAATGAAAAGGCAGATAAGCTATCAAAGGCAGGTTCATCTATGGAACAACCAGATAGACCTGTTAACTACCTCACCCTAAGATCAATTTTAGTCAACAATCGCAAAGAGGAGTGGCTCAACCAATGGGCATCAGGAAACACAGGCAGAGCCATGTACAGAGAAATGACTACGCCTAACAAACTGGACAGTATTAACTTCCTCCCCCGCAAAGAACAATCTACAATCTTCCAACTAAGAACAGGACACACACCACTATTAAATTACCATCTGAACAAAAATAAACTCTGCACAACTCCCCCTTTCCAGACACTTTGCCCACCCTTTTGAAACCGTAAACCATATCCTCTTTGAATGCCCCTTCCTAATCCACCTTAGGCAGACCCTACTTCCGCTACAGCCCAACATAACCAACACCCTGTATGGCAGTGCTGAACAACTGAAGAAAACAGCACACTTTTTTTCCTTGGCACAGTCTGCAAAAGAGCTCACAGCTCATTAGCTATAAAGCTGGCTAGAAGAAGAAAAATGTATCTGAAAGTACTACTATCTGGATGTGCTCTTGAAGTCAATGACACAAAATTAAAGAATTTTTAATTTATTGACTGCATTACCTAATATAAAAATGATTAAACTAAACTAGACCTATTATTGACTGTAACTCTTCAAAAAAGCTAGAAATTTGCCATCATTTGGAGGGCTTGACCTCTTTGGAGGCCCCTGCATTTTGCATACTATTTAATATTTAATGTAAAAAAAACACTCATTTGGGGGATCCCTCAAGTGGGGGACTGGGGGGATTTTCACCTACACCACTGGTGCTCTTGACTGTCCTATGGCCCTGGGTTTGAACCTTTCCTGCTACCAATACTTTTCAACCTGCAGGAGGTTTGGGCTAGGATGTAATAATCTTCATTTTTGAATGAGTATCTGAAAACATATAAATCAAAAGTTAACTCTTTTCTCTCCTAATCTACGAAACCATTGTTGATTTGACCTCATTAAATTAATATATAATATTTAAAAAAATTTCTTTGTTATATAGAAGAAGCATGCATTCACCTTTAATTCTATACCAAATAAAACATTTTCTGATCACAACAAACAAAGCTATTGAAGCGTAATCATAATATGGGTAGTGAAATAGTAATGAATTCCGCCTGAATGTGCAAACATAATTACGGAGGGAAAGAGTTAAATATTGTGTACATTGGTTACTTGAGTTAAATTCATTTTTTAATTTTTTTACTGAAATCACCATTTCAGACAACATGATTTAATGTGTTCTAGATTCCTCGTCATCTGTCCCTTGACTTCTAGATTTTCTCTTGTAATAATGCTAGATAGTGTCAATTTAGTTTGAATCATTCCTTAACCTTTAAACTATCAAACTACTTTAAATAATTAAACTCCTGCTTCTTCAAAAATTATCGCCAATACTTTAAGAGAAAAATTAAATAATATCGCTAAAAATTGGTTAAACTAATGTATTTTCTTTAAATAAATTCAGACCCTACACTGGAACACTTGGTGTAAATGAAACTTTTGGTAAATCACTCATTATTTTACTGAGTAGAAAACTGTTTTTGTACCCAAAAAATGTTTAACTTGGTAAATCACTCTTTATTTTTATTATTTCTCTGTGAAGTGTTCTTTATCAATTAAACTTTTCTTTAGTATTAATTTTTAGTTGAGAATTAAATTGCAAAATGCAAACAAATGTAATGTTTATATCGATTTTATGGAGGGGGGGGGGGAAATACATAGTATTCCAGTGGATAGTTATTTCGTGGTAATAATTGTAAGGAACACTTTTAGTGCTGCATGATTTGGCTTTCTATGTTTTGTATTTACAATTTCATGCATTAGTTATTGTTTAGCAGTTTCTAATAATAAAAAGCCATAATAAAATGAGGGCTTTATAGCCTTGATTAAAAAACTCAACATACTTTGCTGCAATTAGACATAGACAATAACAAGCAAAATAAAAAAAAAAAAAAGCTTGTAAAAGGGGAAGAACTGCAAAATCACTGCCATATATCTCACTATTGAGGGATTTCATCTGTCATTTTTCTATATAAAACAAAGTTATTTACTAATTGATTTACTAATTGGTTAATTTTTTGTTACTCATTCATGTATTGTCATCGACTATGAATAATTATGCAAAATTTCATCTTGGTTTAAGAATGGGAAGTGGGAGAAAAAATGTGTATGAAATGTATTTAGGGAAATAACTCCACATATACAGCCACATCTCTCAATAAGTTGCATTTATTTCCCTTTTTTGATGCCAAACAAAATAATTAATTACCAATAAAAAAAATTGACTAATTTTTAAAAATTAATTCATGTTTTGTAAGGTACAACAAATAATTGTCTAAAGTTTCAGCTTGTTCCAAGAATGGGTGGGTGAGAAATAACATACAAAAATTGTAACAGACAGACAGAGTGAGTTGATAAATGTTTTGTAATGTAAAAAAAATGAAGAAAAGTCTTGAATTATGACCTTTTTTTTAAAGCTGTGCCACAGCTTTGTTGTATCAAACTTGAATACAATACACTTTTATGTTGATCCAAAAGATATTGATGACCTATGCATAACAAGAAAAAAAAAGTGTCAACTCCCATAGGAATGCTGAATGTCCCATAAAATAATTACACAATAGCTAGTACACAATATGTACAGTCCTTAATTACAAATAGTTTTACATTTAGTTTTTTTTTTTTTAAACTATTGTACAATTATTTGCTTTAGTATTAAAACAACAACATGCACCCTTAAAATTAAAGCAACATTTAAAAAATCAGCATTTTTTGCTAAAAATTTATAGGGCTCTAAATTAATATATTTTAATTATTTTGTGTATTATAATTTCATATCACTCACTATGCATTTATTATTACTATTTAAAATTTGCTACTAATGTAGATATTTAGTCAAAGTAATTTTTTTAATTATAAAAATGAATAGAACAATGCTACTCTATCGCATGATACAAGTAATTTTCTAAAAGCATGTTTTATTATAGCTTTTGGTGGTGGGAAATACATCAGACCATTACACAATTTGTTCAGACCATTCAACATCCTCACCATCAGCTTGATTATGCATGAAATATGTGTCAGTGTTTAATGTTTTACTCTCTGTTGTTCTATGAACATAAATGTTCATAAAACTCTACTAGTAAAACACTGCAATAAAATAGAGGTTAAACATAAGGAAATAAAATACTTCATTGCTTAGTATTTTTAAAGAAACAAATTTAAGAATATGCTTTAAAAAAGTTGATAATTTAACTATGAAATTTTAATATACCTTATGCATATCAATTCACATAAATAATACAAGCTAGCAGTATGAGAAATTGAAAAGTTCAAAAATAACTTTTTAACAGCCTCATTGGATACGGTAACACAGTATTTGTATAGCCTATACATTAATATTTTAAGGAAATTTATTTTTAAAAAAGAAAATAACATTTTTTTTTTTTCAAAATATTCTTTTTAGATTCAACTTCCACAGATCTTCCTTCAGAGTACGATGAGGTTAGCGTCACAGGAAGTACAGTCGATCTCATAAGATTGGACAGTTCTAGGAGTAGAAACAGAAGGATGGGTCATGAGCAGAGACCTAAGGAAAACTCAGATGTATCTATTACATAATTACTCACACTTGTACTTGTTGCCAGGCTTTTACTGTTGTATTGCTGCTCTGCATTTCTGAAAGTTTTATATTTTACCAGATTTGTTTTAGAGCTAGATTTATATTTTGATGGAGTTAATGGAAAATTTTGAGATTAATTAGACATAATTTGCATAATTGCATAGGATGTTACATTAGGCTAGATAATATACCTACAGCAATAAGAGATTTCAAACTGGTATAAAGTGCTCAGACAAGATTGTTTTAAAAATGTCTATACTCATTTTTTTAAATTATGTTCATAAAAAAAATCAAGATTATAATAAACTCTGTTGATTAAAAAAAGAAAACTTACTTTAAAGATGCCTGTGTATAATAAATTATTGTAAACAATTGATTGGATGCCTTTTATGATACACTTGTTTTCAAATGGCTCATAGTGCAATCAAGATTGACCTATTTAATGTATTTGTGCTAGTTTGATTGGCACAGGACATGCCATGGAAATGTCATTCTTTGTTTAATTGTTTTTCCCAACTAATGGGAAACCAGGGATCTTATCCTACATTAGTCTCCCTTACATCTACATTAAGACTCAAATACTTTGGGACACTTGACTATCTTGCCCTTTAAAAGTAGATTATTATTTTCTATGTTGATTGAAGAATTTTTTTGCCAACCAGGTTTGGGGATAAGCTTCTTAGTGTCCCTCTACACTGAAATGCCAAGAAACTGTGCTAGTTTTTTTTTTGTTTAAAGACCAACTGAAGAGGTTTTGGGGTCAATCACAGAAACAGTTTTAATACTTGTTTTCTGTAATATAATGCTTCAAAAAAAGTGTATGCAAAATATTTTCTATAACTTTTCAGCCGTTAATGAGATATTAGCATTTTAATGTGGGTTTTAGGGACACTAAAAAGTCTTAGTCTCGTAGCCATGCGAGATGTCTTTCTCCCTCACTTCACGGGTCCGTGACATCATAGTATGGAAATTAGGTCACACTACTAAATTTAGAGGTAAGCGAATTAATGTTCGCCGGATTAGCCTAGATCCAGTCAAGCGTACTAGTATCGAGTTTTAGTCCACTGTACAACATGGATCAGTCTGCTATATCTCTTGTTACAGTCCACATGTGGTTTTTTATGACTATGAGTGTAAGCTAATCACAATTAGCAAGCCAGTTTAACTTAGATCCATTCATGCATACCCAGTATTTGACCACAACACAATGTTTCTGTCCACCATATCGTGCAGTACACCTGCAATTTTTTTTTATCACCAATTCTTTCAATCACCGGTATTTTTCGTTCTGATAACAATGATAGTAAAATAGATCTACATGCTAGAAACTATGGTTGCAGAAACAGCTCCTTGACTAATGGAATTCACTTATTCAAATGCCCTTGGAATGATGTGTAATTGTGTGTAGAGATGGGGTGGGGAGAAACAAGTCAAAGCTAGATAGTTACTTGCACACTTAAGTACAAATTCAGCTTCCTTAACTTATATGATTTAAAAGTTTAAGAGTAATCCCCATATTGGAAGCAGTTAGCTTAATGAAAAGCTGAAATCAATGAAGAGCTCAATTTGTTTTTCGTAATGCAGCTTTAAAACAGAATTGCTAATAGTTCACTTTTACTTTTTCTTATATTAACATATTTTTAAAGTACTATTATCAGAATACTTTAATTTAAATAAGATAGTAAGTAAGTCTTATAAAATAACAGTCCAGCTGGCATAACATGCAATCAGGCAGCCATCCATTGTTAGATGTGTCAGATCATCTTTTAGCCAATGTCAGGTTTCTACAATAACATAATAAAAAATATATTTATATATATATATTTAGTAATAGATACATAATAGATACACAAATGAAAAAATTAAGTAATATTAAATGAATATGAACATTAATATCAGCCTAGAGGAATCTAGTGCTACTTTACTAGAATATAACTAAATTATATACTATATAGGTCTATAGTAGGAGATCTTAATTCTTATAATTCTTGGAGTCTAATGATGAAAGAGTTTTTTAAAGCAAGTCTAGATTTTATAAATCTAGATCTATACCTTCCTTAAGAATGATATGTAAAAATTATATGCTTTCTAAAAACTATTGTTACTATAGAATCTATATAATATAGTGACTATACTACTATAGTCTAAATCTTGTAGTAGGCCCTACTACAAAACAAGAATAAACCAACTAAAGATTTAGACAGAACCTTTCTCAGGACATATATTAATATTACAGACCACTAGTGAAGTGACCTAGCCCTTAAGCCTAGGCTAGTCACTATATAAGTCATAAGACTATATTTTTATATTCCTATATTATTGTTTTTTATATTTATTTTTTATAGTAATTTATACTAAATTAGATCTAGACGACTACATCTAAACTACGACTAGTAAAAAAAAATATATGTAGCTAAAAATCTATTATTAGATATCTAAATCCATATCTAGTTACAATCTAGTAATACGACTAAATTGTCTACGTTAAGTTGGTCTTAATAACAAAAAACAAGATCTAGAATCCTCTAGGTGGTCTAGCTAGATCTAGTGTCTTGAGCTCGACATTTTACCCCGATTTCCATACTAAAACGTCACTTCCGCTTTCAGCCATGACATAGCCATTTCAAATCTCGTTAATTTTTTTACACTTTCAAATGACTTTTTCTAGTATAAATATGTATTTCTTTTAACTCAAATTTTTAGGAACTATATTTGATACCATCTATTATCATAATCAATAGTTATCTCAATTTTGATAAAAACCTCTTCAGTTGGTCTTTAAAGTAGAGAGGATTCATCATATACCTACAATAGTGTAGTAAAAGACAATTGCTTAAAACTTGGATTGTTTCCCTTGCTTGACTACATGAACATAAGCTTAGTTGATACTTATGCTATATTACTTTGAAAATTTGGTATAGGAACCTTTTCTTTACATCTAATAAACTAGCCTATACTATAATGTCCAAAACCAAATTTTTGGCCTGCAAATCCTAGTAGCCCTCAAGGGTGTATCATGTTTGCTCCTCTCACAGATCAGTCTGAAACACCCCTTTCCACCCTCCCTCTACCACAAACACTCTTCTTTGTCCCATTATTTGTAGAGAGAAAACTCTTTGTGTCCTCCCAATTGATACCAATGTTGCTATCGGACCATCTCACTGCTGTCACGTTACTGTGATAACTTCACATTGTTCTATCTAAATGTTTGGCTTTCAGTTTTGTTTGATGCTATTGAATCTCTCACGATGTACATAGCAGACTATTTATTGACAAAGAATTTTATTAAGATCACTTAGAGTTATCTTCACACTTTTTATAGATTCAGAATAGTCTTAGTTTCATAGGTTTTTTTTAAACATATGTTTCATTCAAGTATTATGCTTGCAATTACTAGATCTAGTGTTTATTCCAGATTTGCAATAGCTTTCTTGTTCTCCCTAATACCAAAAGTAAAACCCAATGCAAATGTATTTAAAAAGCAGAATCTATTTTTTTTTTAAAGTAGTTTTAACTTCGATTATCAATTACAAAGGGAGTTAACATTTCTTATAGTTTTACTTGATAACAAAGTTTATTGTAGGATTCTTTTTAATTAAATGGAAATTATCTATTTTGTGGTGTTACTAGACTACATGTTACAGAATACCCTTTACTATTGTTATTATTATTTTAAAAAAGCTTTTGAAAATATGTTTGAATTGTTATTTTGTATGTTTTCTTTCATATTTAGAAATTTATTTCATTTGGATTCATCTATTCATACCCCAGTTCATCAATTAATCTTGACATGTATACACTAGAACTTTCACTATGAACCATATATTTCTACCTAACGCTAAAAGAATGATAATGAAGTTATGTAAAGTTTTAGGTAACCAATAATTTTTAAAAACAATTTTAGCTGTCTCAAAGTTTGTAAAAAACACATCCAACCATTGAAGTCATTATGTATGTAATTTAGGAACAAAGGTTAGGGCCATTGTCTCAAGTCAAATTAGAAGAGAATAGAATACTTTTTAAAAGATAAGATAAATAATATAATATAATATTTGGATTGGATCATTACTTAGGTATGTGTCACTTCTGAATTGATCAGAAATTTTAAAACTACTTGCTTCACTCTGTTAACATTTACTGAAAAAAAACTTTGTTTACCTCAATATCTTTTCCTGTGCTACCATTAGAGCTTTTTGCTTATTGATAGTTGTATCTTCTATCTTGTTTCATTGCTTTTACTGAGTCAATGTAAGGTTTAACAATGTTTGGCTG
Source organism: Biomphalaria sudanica (assembly GCA_036873155.1). NCBI lineage: Eukaryota > Metazoa > Mollusca > Gastropoda > Planorbidae > Biomphalaria > Biomphalaria sudanica. The sequence continues at coordinate 31,947 of JAZGLO010005637.1, read as the reverse complement.
TATGTTTTTTAAAAACTTTTCATGAACAATAATGAACTACACTTGATGCCACATGACTTAGTGGTATAGTAAACTTTTGACCAGTTAGATAATAGACCTTTATTAGTAAAGTCTTTGTTTCATATGACCAATTAGATAATAGACCTTTATTAGTAAAGTCTATGAACAAAGTTGTTTATTTTTTCTGTCCCCAGGAAACCAACACAGAAGACACATTTGTATCAATAAGACTTTAGTTACTTTGTGTGGTGAATCTTAAACAGGAGGAGGGATATTTGAAATCTGTGATGCCTTTGTTTTGTCCTTCACTGAATAAAGGGGAGTTGTTTCACATTAATATATACATCTATTCTCATTCTTAAAATCCAATATTATTTTGGTCTTGCTTTAAATCATTGCATCTTCTGCCAAACTGTGAGAGCCATTTCACAACAATCAAAAGGGATGCTTTCATAGATAGAAGAAGAATTTAGCATCTTTGCTAAATTATTGAAAAATATGATGTAGTAAATATTTTCAAATAAACGTTTTAAAAATCCAAAATATTTCTAACAAACTATTTGGATTGAAGTTTTAACATTTTCTACCCAATGCCACTAACTGTGGAAATCTATAGATAATTTTTTTTTCAATGCTTATTTTTCTATTCTTTCATTGGTTTTGTTGATAACAAATTGTAATTAAGATTTTTGTTAACATTAAAAAATACATTTGTTTATATATAATGTGGACTTTGATTCAGTCTATCTTCAGTCTGCTTAGATAACTTTATTTCATTTTGCAGTCATTGTAGAAGTAAAACATTTTCTGTTTTGTGTTTGCTACTCTCCACATTTTCCTCTCAGCTCCTTCTTCTCACTGTCTCACTTCCCTCTGCTACCTCAGCATATAGAATGGCAGCTTACAAATACATGTGCAACTTTAGGTCTATACATGTTGCTGTGTTTCAAGTGGCCAGGGCAAATCATGAGAAATAAAAGTTTTGAAAGATGATTACATTCTAGCCCCTAGCCAAAACCTCCTGTAGGACTGCATTAGAGTTGTATAATTACCACTTTAAAGGCTAGACTTGCATCAATCTGATAGATAAATAAGGCATCAATGGGTTAAATGTATACTCTTTTTATTATTTTGTAATAAAAAAATGATTATCTTAATTAGTGAACAAAGAAAGAATAAATAAATATGAAACATAACAGTTACACTAATAAATTTGTAATAACATATAGAAACACACACATAAAAATATTTGAATAAATGAACAAAGAAAAAATAAATAAATATGAAATATAAGAATACATTAATAAATTTGTATGAACATATAGAATGAAAAAAAAAAGAGGTAATGTTGAAGAGATCCATTGAGACAATTGCTTTTTAAACTAACTATGCCTATTTCAACTCAAATCTAATATGTACATGAGTCTGTGCAATAGAAGTGATGATCCAATAAATTATCACTGGCTCTGGTCCCAAATAGCCTCCTTAAAGTTTTTTTTTTCTTCCCTCTAGTCTGTGCACCATTATGGCATCCAAAGCTCAGTATTTACAGTACCCCAAATTGTGTTGACTCTTGATAGTCTGACGGTTATGAGGTCAAAATGAGGGGGGGAGGTCAGATTGCTGAAAAAGGATTACCAAAGTTTGGATGTACTTCAAAGGATTTAACTGAATAAGTCAAGAAAACTATATTTATGATGTCATAAAGTAATAATATTCTGTTACAATTTCAAGGGCATAATATAAACAACAGATAAAAAAGAAAAGCTCTAATTGATCTAAAATTTTAGTATCAAAATGTTTGCAGCTGCCATAGCTTCGTTACTACTGACTGTATTTTGCCTTTGCAGCCTCATCGAATTACTGATTGTCAGATTATAAAGTGTTAGACTATCAAGAGTCAACTGAAATGCACTCTGATCAGTAATAAACACCCAAGTGTTCAATTGTCACTCATTTAGGTTCTGTGCAAGCTACAACCTGTGTGGAGGAGTGTTAGTATTTCTAAAAAAAACTACCACTTGGAGTTAAATCCATTTTGGAATTTCCAATCAATAATAAGATTTTTTAAAATTCTAAATTGTTCATTATGATGATATTGCTTGTACATTTAATCAACAATTGTTGAGATTATTTATAGAAATTGATTGCTTTCAATTTTTAGGCATGTAATTATTGGGGGTGGGGGATAAAATCAAATTCATTAACTATTTGATACAATTAATTTGAAATACATAGAATCACAAATTTTGGATTTTGCTCAAATATATTTTGTACAGTCTGGAAACATACCGGTATGTCACTATTTATTTTTAGAAATTGACTCGTGATGTCCAGCAACAAGTGATAATATGTCAACGTAAAACAATACATGTTTTAATGTGTATATTCATTAAAAGGCACAATATTTCTTAATCAAGAAACTTCATTGACCTAATTTGACCTCTGCCACTTCCTTCGCCATTGCCCATAAATAGTTTTAGCCAGTGCACAGTTTGGGTAGATTAGCGTGGACGTTAAAAAAAAAACTAACAAGTTATTTATAAAGTTGAAAAAGAAAATATTTCATGATGTTGGTCGTGCACATTTGCTTTGTCATTCAACCCATTTCTAATTCTTTTGTAGTTATACAATATATAAAGAGAATTTAAACATAAATTTGGCATATTTAGTATTAATGGTGATACACAATGCTTTGATAAATAGATAAGTATTACATCTTAATTATCTACACACCAGATAGTTTACTCTGAAAACAGATTGGTTTAAATCTGGCCAGCAGACGTTTACAACAGTTGTACATTACAGTGTAGAGCCAATCTGGCCAGAAAGACGCGATCCAGAAGTCAAAATAACGAAGTTTTGTTTCATCTTTCTTCGAACGTTGTCGAATTCTGCCATCGAAGCTAAGATGAATGTGAATTATGTGATAAACCGAATTTGCAAGGCATCTAACATAAAAAAAAATTACATCGTTAATATACTAGATCTATTAATTGACTAGATTCTAGATCTTTTATTTTTAGTTCCTTGTCAAAAAAATAACTATTTTCTCTTTGTAAATTCTTTTAAATCCGTGTCTTTATCAAGTACCAGAAGTATTGTTGGCATTGATCGTCTTAAGCTGTCTGTTGCAAAACTCGCCTCCGTAACCTTCGCGGCAGGCACAACGATATATAGCTTGATTTTCCGGAAGCGAAATGACGTCATTGACATCTTTCTCATTTCCGGCCTTGCGCAGTCTTACACAGGTGCCACCATTTAGGCAAGGTTTGGGGCAAGTATATTGGCAAAAGATGCCCGTGTGTCGACTTGTATTGCATTGACATCTAAAATATAGATAAAATGTAAACTTTTAAAATAACAAGATAATGAAAATGAGTTTCTTACATAAACAAGTAGGCGGCCTCTGCGGGTCTATCATACTTCCACATTATGTCGTTGGCGTACTATGTAGCCTACATCAGCGTTTCTCAGACTGTTCTCTCAAGGGGGAGAGACGTCCTAACAAAGCCGGGGAGGGGGAAGAGTTAGACCAGGGGTTCTCAACCTGTGGGTCGCGACCCCTTTAGGGGTCGATTGACGATTTGCCAGGGGTCGCCTAAGACCATCGAAAATATGGATTGTTTTTGTCTATTCTTCTATTGCTGTGTGGATGGGGGTCGCCGAAGAGTGAGATTGTAAAAAGGGGGTCGTCGAGCTTAAAAGGTTGAGAACCGCTGAGCTAGACGGAAGTTATAACTTCACTGTAGTTATATTTCCATGATTGAATAGGCCTAGCCAAGAGTAAAATGGCATTGTTATTGATTTTTCAAAAGTTAAAATGTTTTAAATAAGAGACGCTGCTCCATTTTTTTAAAAAAAGGATCGTTCGCGAGAGGCGTCTACAACAATATCAAATCAAAACCCTTTGAAGAAGACATTTCAAAACGTTTCCACTAAAGTGATTCTTCTCGACTTTCTAGTGTTCTAAGAATATTTTAAAAAATGATTTTCGTTTTATAAATAGGCTTACAAAAAGATTGGATATACATTTGAAGTAAAACACGGGTAACTTTTATCGTTTCACTTATTACAGACCTTTGACCTTTACAGACCTTTGACCTTTACAGAGGACTATTCTGCTCAATTTTGTTTAAAAAATGATGGTTGTATAAAAGAATTATTTCATTTTAAAAATAAGAAGGCAGAAGTCACAAAGTCGCACCTGCACTTATTTTTATCGGATTTTCAACACCACTTTTATCATTTGAGATCTAAGCGTAACCGACAGCAGTAATCAACATCCGCTTTTCCCTACAGCAGGCACTAAAAACCCGTGGATTATCTATCATACAATCTTGACTTTGACGTTAGATTTCTATTAAAGTTTATTTCATGTGCTCAACTCCCTGATTTTGTTGTAGTTGTTTTTTTGTACAGATACTTAGGCTTAAAGAAATATCTATATATTTTGGGGGGATATGGTTCAGTCCCCTGTCACTGCCCCATGAAGTTTAAATTGTAGCTGTTAGTATATTTTTGGTGCTAAATTTACCCACGATCAGTCCAACATCTAACAAGTCCAAGTTAAACTAAGTGGTTATATAAATATATATAAATAAGTACATGCAACTAAGTCTGTCACCTGTAGCCCGAATATTGACCGTTGACACAGCGGCCTTGGTTCTGACAAACAAAGTTATCGATGCAGATGCTGGAACCTTTCTTGATGTTAGCTTGAACTTCCATTCGTGGATCCTAAACAAATACCAGAAAAAAAAAGGAATTGCAATAAAAATTGGCTACAGTCTCATGCAAAACAATGAATGCTTAGAAGTGAATGAGAGATAGAGAGAGAAGAAACAAATAAAGCAACAAGTTCTAACGAGACTTACAGACACAATGTAAACCTGACAGTCGCAAACATTGGTCGAAAACATTTTCTTTACACTGGCGTAACGTAAGATGGGGTGATGTGAAGTGGGGGGAAAAACGAGGAAAAGAAAGATGAAAGATAAATTGTTAACATTCAAGCTAGATGGCTAAGTCGCGTCTTCTCGTTACAAAATGACAATTAGCGTGTATATCTTTATTGTAGTTTAATTACCTTTCCAAGTCCTCAAGGACAGCTGACTTAATTGCTGTGTATATTTTAGATATTGTCTACATATTTATAAAATATGTAGGCTATTCATGCGCGAATAATAAAAAAAATATGAAAGGAAAAGGTAATGATGTGTAAGTATTTGCATACTATGCAAACCAGAGGCTCTTTGCACATATTTTAAGCACAAAGACGAATGTGAACTCGGATTTTTAATGTTCCCATTTTTTTTCGACCATATATTGCACAATACAATACCTCGTTTAAAAAAAATGTGCTAATGCGTCTGCATATATTTGACACATTACATAATGGGTGTTAATGGATAGGTTTTAAGAAGACCAAACACAACCTTGCATGTATTGTGAGAACAGTGTAGGTGATATGAATAGTCAATAGTAGTGCTTGTTGTATTTGAAATATTTGTATTCAACTTTTTTGTTTGTTTGTTTATTTTTGTGATGGCGATACAAAATTGGATGATCTTTTATATATATTTTAAAAAACTGGCTGCCTGCTCGTATGGTTTGCGCTGTGGAATGCCTTGCGCCAACCTCCACTGGCGTATGGATTGTTATTTTCTGAATACTTGAGGTGAAAAGGTTCGTTGCTAGTGTTGTGAGTTCAACTTGATGATTATTGAAGAAATGTAAGTAATAGTCAAATATATGTGGCAGGATTGAGTCTCTGCAGATCTTACCAGGACACCTGTTCCCAAAGCGGGGGTGTGAGCTGTAATAATCTTGGCCAGGTTGATCCAAGCGTTGATGTCGTAGCCAGGGACGTCGCACATCTCACCTTTGAACCCCAGCGAACACAGACAGAATTGTTTCTCCCCAGCGAAAACACAGGTCCCATGAACACATGGTCTGGATAGAGAAATGGATTTTATGCATTTATTTGTAGGAGGAACAGATGGTCATTCAAAAATTGAACATGGTTTTAACCGGACTTTTTAAACAAACTGGGCCAATACAACGAGAGAAAGAGGGGTATGGTGATAGACATGTTATAGAAATAATAGAATGAAAGAGGAATACACTGTCATTTGTAATATTTGTCTGAAAATGAACTGATATGCCTTATCTTCAAAATGAAAACAAATTCTCTTAAATTTATTTTCTAAATAACTGAATTATCACTTATATATAATGTATCCTTTATTTATTGGGTATAAGATCATTTTGGATTGAATAACCGCAGACTGGCAGTCAGTAGCCTGGCTGTAGAAAGAACAAGAAAATAGTGTCAACAAGGAAATAAACTGTCCTATTATGAGAGCAAGGGCGGGTAATTCTAGCCGTCAGTAATGATTGATCCTCGAAGGGAAATAACTAAAGTTCGTGTGGAGGTAAGAAACAAGCTAATTACGCCAAAGACTTGTATAAACATGAAATTCAAAAACATTCGCTGAAAATATTACCACATATAGATCAAGTTTTACTTACTCAAAATGAAAGTAATTTATAAGAGCTATAATCATGTAGATAATACATGTATACAGTTCCCCCCAAAAAAGAGGCAACGAAAAGAGGCCTAATTCTGAGGTTTCCTATTTTAAAAAATGCTAATAGAAAAAAACATACAACTGAAGATACCTATGTCGCTAGAAAAAAAAACAACAACTAAGAAAGTTTGCACCAGAAAGAATTAACTAACAAAAGAAAAAAAATACAATTTTTAAAAAAAGCTTATCGAAGGGGAAGAATCGCTAATTACTGCCATATATCTCAAGATGACAGGGCTTAGCTCCTATTTCGCTATATGAAACTAAATTAATAAATACAAATAAAAGAAACGACTGTTTCATCTCGAACACTGTGGAGAATTTTATGGAGAGACACTCCCGTCCACATATATTACATGTCAAGGTGGCTTTCGCTTTGGTGGCAGAGGAGCTGGCCATTATCCATGTGGAACGCTTTTCTTCAAAATCGAGGCCCATGTTTTCTCGCATTCTATAGCTGTCTTGGTCACCGTCTCTCTCCAACTAGTGCGGTCCAAGGCTATATCTTCCCAATGGTCAGTATCAAAGTTTATTGATTTGCAATCCCCCTTTATCACATCAACGTAACGGAGGTGGGGGCGACCAGTTTAAATATTTTCGTGTTGTTTACAGGAAATACTTTTAAAATTATACAATTGACCTACATTTGTTGGCTACATTTAATGTTGGATTTAAATACGAAGAACGCAACATAAATAATCCTACATACATTTTGTCAATCTTTTTGCAAGTCCTCACGACAAGTTCACTGTTATACTATAATGGCTCGGTCACCTGGTACAGCCAGGATAAGTCCATGATTAACATTTAAAGTACCAGGTGACCGAGCATCGCTCGGTTGAATAACGTCTTAAAGAAAGTTATATACCAGAAGTCATTTTGGGAATATTTTGTAATTACGAAAATGAATGATCGGGTAAAGACTACCAATGTGAAAAGTTGCTTTTGTGTTTCTGTTCATTCTAAATGTAATTGTGCATGGCGATTAGAATAGAAAGTCTCTTAAGTCCCCCCCCCCCCCCAAAAAAAACAGTGTAGAAAAAAAAAACACACACACTCTTTAAAACTATAGGGCTATTATTGGCTTGGAAGAAAGTATTTACAGACAACTTCTAAAATGGTTACGTTCAGACATTTACTATTGCAATCATCTTCTATTTTGAAGTAACGTCTGTATTATATAAGAAGAAGAAGAATTAGTATATTCATTATGGCTTTAGTACGAAACATTAAGTGATGCCAAATCTCCAAGAGACATATAACATTGCGTTAGTATTCTAAAGAAGCGTTTCCGTGAGGGATCTCTGTTACGCCGATCAAGCAAATTCGTTTACCGCGAGCTGGACATCGTGTTTAGTGTGGGCAAGTTAGGCGTTGAGAAGCTGTGCTGTGAACATTTCCTATGTTTGGTATAGCACAGTAGACTTCGAAGCTTGAATACATTGTAATAATTCACCAGCAAAATGACAACAAAGTAAAAGCTACCTACATGGCTCTACGAAATTAAAGTGTAAACAATGTATAAAGCTCTTAAAACACAATAACTAATCGTACGTCAGCAAATTTAATTTAATTATTTTTCTTCCATAGTTCCATAATATATCATATAACAATAAGATGGTGCGCATATGTTTAATTAGGTCTTTTGATTCATTAAAACCTGTTTATGTTTGCAAAGAAATGTTTTAGTGTACTGATCATTCATAAAACATTGTAGCCAAAATTAATTATTCGATAATGAAACATTTTCGAACCAATATAAAGGTCAACCTCGAGTTTTCCCCTTGTGATCTATACTGTCAATGAGCAAGACAACGTGAGATGCTCCAGAAAGTAGAGAGTCTTGTCAAATGTCACATTTAGTTTACACGCTTAAATACAACTAATGACAGATTTATATTACATTAAGAATAAATCTAAATCTTGAGCCTTTTTATTTGTTTACTTCAGCCGAAACGAAACCAAAACTATATCTTAAAGCCCGTCACCAGGCGGCTAAATGTTAGCGGCTAGTTAACCATTAATCTTGCCGGCGGGTTCAAGTGTGTCACATCCTGGAAAAACAAAATTCTTGCACTGGCCTAAGTTTATTCAGGGGAAGGGAAAGTATAGAGAGGTGGAGGGATTAAGGTATGTCACCCGGAAGTGAAACTATTGATAGGTCACAACTTGATGCACACTTTGTCTGTCATTGGCTTTGCCGTACTGCGACATTTGTGGGAAGAATTTGTGATGGAAGTAAATCCAGAAGAGTCGTAGGTCATTATAGCAAAATTCTGCAGCTCGACTGCTGAAAAATAGCAACACTGATTTGTTCAAATTAATGTAACGAAAATGTTTTGGTAGTTATATATATATATACATATTTGGTGTATCCGGTGTACAAAATAAAGGGCGTGTTGATAATCTATTTGTATTCTAAGTTCTTCCATTTGTAAGACAAAATAATATCAATATATAGATGTCTGTCACTCTAGGACTTCTTTAAAAACAAATGGGCAATTAACTAGCGGTCCTAGCGGTCATTTGATACGAATGTTAGCCTACACCTCAATTTTTTTTATTCAGTTGGCAGCAGTGAATCTCAAATTGAACGTCCTTGATGGTCTAGTTTATCGTGAACATCTCCAATAGGCGTTCATTGTCTCTACGAGTTCCAATTCAGCTCAATACTGTCGCAGTTATCTATGTAACTGTATAGTAGAATTATTTCTCTAATTGATAGTGCGGCGTTGATCACTATATTGATGACGTGATTACACTATTAATATTTTACTTTGTAGACTAGGGGACTGAGCTTTTGTTGCTAGTCACAACTTCTAGTTGTCCTCACACCATACCAAAATGGCTTTAGGAAATATAGATCATGTGAAACACAACTAATAGGACTAATTGATCATTTTTCTAAAGGTTTAGATAATAGTGAACAAATAGATGCTATCTTACTAGATCTTTCTAAGGCTTTTGACAAAGTTCACCACCATAGTTTGCTTAAAAAATTAAAATATTTTGGCATTAATGGTCCACTGCATCAGGGGATTAATGATTTTCTGATAGGGAGAGAACAAAATGTAATAATAATTAGCTCTAAATCAACACCGATAACAGTAAACTCAGGTGTACCTCAAGGAACAGTCTTGGGTCCACTAATATTTTTAATTTACATAAATGATTTACCAAATTGCATTAGTTCAGGAACAAAAGTCAGATTATTTGCAGACGATTGCATAATATATAGAACAATAAAAACAAAACAAGACACAGATATTTTACAAATTGAATTAGATGAATTACAGAAATGGGAATCAAATTGGAGCATGTCTTTCCACCCAGAAAAATGTCAGTTGTTAAGAGTAACAAAAAAAACTAAAACAAATTAATTCCACTTATCTTATTCATGGCCAACCAGTAACACAGACTAAAAACGCAAAATACCTAGGTGTTATAATAAATGAAAAGCTGTCATGGAATCCACATATTGATGAAACTATTAAAAAAAAATCAAACAAAGCATTAGGATTTATTAAAAGAAATTTCTATAAATCAAATAAGAACATAAAACTAAAATGTTATTTAACCTTGGTTAGGCCAATAATAATAATCCTCTGTTTGGGACCCCTCAACTCAAGAAAACATTAAGAAACTGGAACAGACACAAAATAGAGCAGTGAGATTCATAACAAATGAATATTCACATTTGACTAGAGTAACACCATTAGTAAAATCACTAAATTTAGAAAGCCTTCAGGACAAAAGACTCAAAAGTAAAGTAGCAATGATACATAAAACACTGAACCATAATCTTCAAATACAAAAACAAAATTTAATAAAATACTCTGAAAGACACAAAGATAAAGGCACATTCCTCATCCCATATGCTAGGACAAATTTGTACAAATACTCCTTCTTCCCTAGTGCTATTAGAGCATGGAATGGGTTGCCTGAGCTAGCCAGGAAAACCAGTGACTTGGCAGAATTTAAGTCATTTGTTAATATGCATGACTAAATGCATGACGCGTAGGACGTAATCATCTTCTTTTTTGAAGTATTATATAAGATAAGATAAGATAGTGACGTAAAGTTAGGTGTGTGTGGTTTGCGTCATTTATCGTCTAGTACAGTCTCTCCATTGTTTAGTACGTTGGTACAGATAGACGTGTCTTGAGAGCTCTTGAATTTCTCCTTGGTTATTGTTACTGGATAGCCTTAACATTTGCCTTGGACATTTTCTTGTTGGATTATCTTGACCCCTGTTTAGAGTGAGTTTTATTTTTCATTGTATAGTTTTTCTATTTGAATTCGTTCGTATTTGTTAGTCTATAATTAGACTAGATCTAGATGATTAGAAGAATCCTTTCTTTTATCTTCTATAGGGTTTTAACGACAAGTCTCAGTTCAAGACTCCATTTCAAGTTTTAGCGTCAAGTCTAAGTAGTGATCTTAGCTTGGTGTCAAGTCTATGTGTTAGACTCAGTGTAACGTCTTGGTGTCAAGACTTGTTTATCCAGTCTCAATTTTCTATATTGAGTGTACAACTTAACGTCTACAGTCTACAGGACTGAGGTCTTCATCTCACTAATCTTAGTTGGTCGTATGGTGTTCAAGTTGGTTTTTCATGAGTCTGAGGTTCAAGATTCCAGACTGCGGGTTGCCTTGGTCAGACCTGATGTTATAGTATGAACTATAAACTTTTAGAATTGTCGTCAGTGAACAGTATCGGATCTAGAGGCTAGATCTATGTGGATTTCAAGTTGTGTTGGAAGTCTATTTGAACAAGTTGTAATGAATATATTAAGGTAATGATATTGTTCAAATAATGATCATTTATATGTCGCCAAGAGAATAACTGGATCATGTTAGAGTTACATAGTATTACACATATATCTATTGATATTGATACTATTATTATCATTCATCATCCATCAGTTCATTTGTAAATATATCAATGGAATACATTTTTATTGTTATTTATCATCATACACTTAGTTTATTAATTTAATATACATCTGTGTGTGTATGGTGGGCTTGTCAGGCTGAACTTGGGCCAAAATATTACAAGTTCAGAAAATAATAACAATAACACACATTGAAATAATATTAATTTTAAATAAATATTCACATTTGAAATATCTAATAATAGTTTGATAAGTACAATAAAACAAGAACCTGACAAATACTTTATGTGATTTAAATACTAGAGCTTTAGAGTTTTGAAAAATAGTTTGGAATTAAAATCTAGATGTCATATTGAGATTGTATTGATTGACACAGTCTTTCCAAAACTTTTCCTTAGCGAAATACTTCGCACATTCTGAGCATTTAGTGGAACACTTTGCTATTTTTTTTACAGAGATTCTAGTCGTTTGTAGAACACCTAGCCAGGCCTCACGGAACACTGGGGTACCGCGGAACACAGTTTGGGAAACATTGGAACAAAGCAATTAAACATCAAAATAAACATCACCCCCACCAGCTACTCCACATCAACATCAGCACCAGCAACTAAAGCAACGTCAACATCATCATTGACACCAATAGCAGCAACTAAAGCAACGCCAACATCATCATTGACACCAATAGCAGCAACTAAGAAATAATCCAACCTAAACAAAATGTGCCCTAAGTGTTCCGCTAAATTCTCGGAATGTGAGAAGTGTGTCTGAGAAAAAAGATTTGGGGAAACACTGCTCTAGGCCATGGCTTTGACGAGCATAGATCAAGGAACTGTGTAGACTACGCTATATGAACCAAAGTAGTGCGCCTTTCAAGAGTAGCGGAAGTTACTTTCACAAATCGAAATAGTTTGTGTGGGTGTATGTAGCCATGACAACGACGTAACGTTTAATTTCCCTGGCAAGAAAACAAAAGTAATCATTTGGAGAAGGATAAAGTTTTGCCAAGCTTTGTCTAGATCTACATTTCTAAGTGACAACAACGACAAATTAACTCCACCAGGATTCGAACATATGATGCATAGATAGATTGCGCGCTGAGCCATGAATAGGCTGATATTGATAGCCGTCGGTGGTATCTCCGTCTTCTATAGTTCATTTTATTATCAACGTTTCTTGTGTGTTAAACAACCGCTCAACACCGTCCAGAATATTGTCCAGACTAATGCTAATGCGCTAATCCATTCTTATTTGTTGTGAATAGAAGTCGTCGCTATCCCCCTTTTTAATTTTTTTTAAAATGACAAAACTTATATCAACTCACTCTGTCTTTCTGTCTGTCTGTCTGATAAAAGTTTGTACACGTTCTTTCTCCCACGCCCAATCTCGAATCAAGCTGAATTTTTGCACGATTATCTTTTGTATTTGACAAAAAAATCAATAAAGGAAAAGTGAAGCAATTAGTTAATTAAGTTTAATTAACTATTGGTAATTAATTATTTTGTTTGGTATCGAACAAGGGAAAGAAATTGTACTTGACAGATGTAGTGGTATAAGTTGAAATTGTCCTCTTTATACTTTGTGTAGAAAGGCGTCGCTTAAAAGTTTGAAACTAATACTAAATAGCTATAAAGCATTCTGGTTTCATAAGCACTTAGCTGGTACAGTGGTTAGTGTATTTTCTTGAGGAGGTTTGAGCACGCTAGTTAGAATTCATTTCTTACAACCCTTTTTTAAACAAAATGTATTCAAAAAGCGATCATGGTCACATGGTAGCACTAACACTGTTACTCCCTTCTTTGACCTGCCCAACTAGTCACTAGACAAGGGAGAGGAGGACCATAGCATGAAATGGACAAAAAACAATTGCTAAAAATAATATCTAATCGCACAGATTTGTATTGTTATTCTAGATATATTACATATTTAATCACATGACTGATCCAAACTAATTAATACAATTACTTAATGAGAGAATTACTTTTTTTTTTAAAAGTATTTTTTGTATTTTGTTATACTTTTGCTTTCGTTAAATTTCTTTCAGACTGACGTGCTTTAGTAGATGTATACATGTATCCGTGTAGGTATTAAGAAACAAATATATTTACAGTTCAAAAAAAGTTGTCCCCCTTTTAAATCTCTTTAGGTATTTTTGACCTTCCTCCCCCCCCCCCGGGTCACTCAGATGTGGTGCTATTGTTCTGTCGTGTTCTCACTGGATGACCTTTAAATATCATACACTATTTACTTGTTGACACATTTCTTTACTTTTCTCCTCCCTTGTTCTGTCTTGAACCCAAAATGAAATAAACCCAACAACACCCAACAGTACAAATTGTTAACCTGTTTACTGACATGACAAACGTGGCTTCAAAACACGTGACCTTCAGTTGCCTCCCCCTTTTCTATTGCAATGAAGGCCTACACTGCCAACTATAACCGAGGATTAAATCTAGAAACACTCTTATAATATGTAAGAAGATTTGAAGTGATAAAAAAAAAAACTTACATTAAAGAGATGACCTTAGAGAAACAGTGTGGGTTTAATGGAACTAAATATACAACTTACTTTTTGGATGTTAACACAGAAGTAACGGAACATAAGTGACACGATATCGGACAGTGTAGCTTCCACACAGTTCGTATAAATCAAATTACGTGGACACTGTTCATGTTTGAGTCTCGGTACTTACTAGCAGTTCGGATATTTAGTTGATACTAACTTTTTGATCTCTCACTCCCATCTCTCTTTCTCTCTCTCTCTCTCTCTCTTCAATATCTCTCTACTCTCTCTCCTCATATGAAATGATTTGTTTCACATTGATCCGGATCTTTTCTTCCATGTTTTTTTCATTAATTGGCCTGCACTGTGGGCAGAATTTTTTAGAGAAGGAAGGCCGGACAGCACCACGTCAAAAGCCGGACAGCATCAAGTCACAGGCTGGACATTACCACGTCACAAGCCAGACATGACAACGTCACAAGACGATCAGCACTGCGTCACAGGATGGACATCACCACGTCACATGCTGAATATTTCCACGTCACAGGCTGGACATCACCACGACACAGGCTGGACATCACAACGTCATTGGCTGGACATCACCGCCTCACAGGCTGGACAGCACCACGTCACCGTAGGATACATTGCTGATATATGTATTGTTTCAAAGTTACTATAAAGCGGCGACCTATAAAGGGGACTAATTCAGCTTATACATGTACCACCACTTCAGTCAAGTACAATTTATTTCCCTTATTCGAGATAAAGAAAAAAAATAATTATCAATACTTAATAAACTAATTGGTTAATTTCTTTTATTGATTTTGTGTTGTCAGGTAAAAGAAATAATTGTGTAAAATTTCAGCTTCATCCGAGATTGGGTGTCGGAGAAATAACGTGTACAAACCTTTGACCAGACAGAGTGAGTTGATATAAGCTTTGTAAAAAAAGAACGCTAATAGTCTCAAAGAAACTGCTGACTTAGCGGATTTACTCCCAATCTCTCCTTGGCTCAACTGTATTTACTATTTCCGAAGCAAAAGAAGATGAGCGTAGTCTCTGTAAGGGATACATACGTGTAACTGTAAAGATAAATCATTTGCCTGTTTGTAAATGGCTTTGTAAGAAATCAAATTTTCTTACCTCGTACAAGGTAGGTCACAGTAGTCTCCTCCCCATCCAACGTGACAGTCACACGTGACCACAGACGTAGACGTGGCCACCACGCAGTCGCCGTGATTGTGACAACTGTAAGGGCAGACAACATTTAACACCTCATTGATGGCCGCCTGCAGGCTGGGTCGGACTAGCAGCCATAAGCAGATGGAAACGATCAGCTCGGCCTCTCTGAAGGACGCTGACATACCGGACACAGATGGAAGCTTGGGATGTGTTTCAGCAGACGTCGCACTCGGAAGTTGTACGGGCATGACTTGTGAAAGCAGCTCCCTCTACCTTAGATAGCAGGGGAAACAACACTTCTGAGTGTAACCTTGTTTCTCTCCTCTTTTTCCCCTGCGTTTCGTCCCTTCACAGAGTTAACTTCCTTGAAATAATATAAAAAAAACAAAAAACAATAAACAAGTGTGACTTAAGTCAGGGAGATCTTCATCTTAGAAAACATAAACACTAGTTAACTTGTTTTTACGCAACGTCCGTGTCTTGTGTGCCATGCCGGATTTACATGGGTCGAGGCCCTCGTATTTTTCAGTACGGCCTATGTTCAGAGACTGTTAGCTAAATTCTAAACATATAAGAATGATGCAATTTTACAAAATATCATTTTTTACTCTCTCTCTCTCTCTCTCTCTCTTTCTCTCTCTCTCTCTCTCTCTCGCAGACAAACACACTTGACTTGCAAAATATATCAAGCCTTTGATGATTAGTTGAACAATGAAAAATAAAACTGCTGTGGGTGAAAGGTTTGAAAATCATATTTTGTTGAGAGACTCTCCAGTTTAGAAAATAAAAATGTTAATTAGCAATTTAAAAAAAGAGAAACCAAGATAATATTAGCGCTTAGCCAACGTCACACACCTAGAAGTGTTCAGGTACTGCTCAATTATTCATTCAATTACCATGCAATCGTTCAATCAAGTACCATTCAATCAAGTACCATTTAATCCAGTGCCATTCAGTCTTTTAATCAGGTACCATTCAACCAATCAAATACCAAGTAACCCTCGACCTAGAAACAATGACTCAGTAGAGATGAAATATTCAAGCAGTACTTGGATTGGCTTAACAATAAGATGTTCTAAGATCTTTTTTTTTCTTGCGAGAGATTTTATGATACAATAATGTCAATATTCGTGTACACTCGAGTAGCAAACGACCGAAGCTATAACGTGCCTAAGATAACGAAATTCTAGCATCCTTTATTTGTCGCCTCTATTTAGCAGTAGATGTTTCGTTCTGTCACGTACAAGGACAACACGTGAGCAATAGTTACTGTTTGAAGAGATGACACAAAACTCTTCTTCACACTAAAGAACTTGTTTGTACATACCACTATATACATAAAGTTCCCCTTTCAGACCTTGTTGTCTATAGGGCAGATGATGTAAAGGTCATCTGTTTATGTGGCCTACGGTTAACGAGTGTGTCGTGTGGTCAGCACTTTTCCCCAACTAATCTTCTTCTTATCTTATATAATACAGACGTTACTTCAAAAAAGAAGATGATTACGTCCTACGCGTCATGCATTTAGTCATGCATATTAACCAATGACTTAAATTCTGCCAAGTCACTGGTTTTTCTGGCTAGCTCAGGCAACCCATTCCATGCTCTAATAGCACTAGGGAAGAAGGAGTATTTGTACAAATTTGTCCTAGCATATGGGACGAGGAATGTGCCTTTATTTTTGTGTCTTTCAGAGTATTTTATTAAATTTTGTTTTTGTATTTGAAGATTATGGTTCAGTGTTTTATGTATAATTGCTACTTTACTTTTGAGTCTTCTGTCCTGAAGGCTTTCTAAATTTAGTGATTTTATTAATGGTGTTACCCTAGTCAAATGTGAATATTCGTTTGTTATGAATCTCACTGCTCTATTTTGTGTTTGTTCCAGTTTCTTAATGTTTTCTTGAGTTGAGGGGTCCCACACGGTGGATGCATATTCTATTATTGGCCTAACCAAGGTTAAATAACATTTTAGTTTTATGTTCTTATTTGATTTATAGAAATTTCTTTTAATAAACCCTAATGCTTTGTTGGATTTTTTTATAGTTTCATCAATATGTGGATTCCATGACAGTTTTTCATTTATTATAACACCTAGGTATTTTGAGTTTTTAGTCTGTGTTACTGGTTTGCCATGAATAAGATAAGTGGAATTAATTTGTTTAATTTTTTTTGTTACTCTTAACAACTGACATTTTTCTGGGTGGAAAGACATGCTCCAATTTGATTCCCATTTCTGTAATTCATCTAATTCTCTTTGTAAAATATCTGTGTCTTGTTTTGTTTTTATTGTTCTATATATTATGCAATCGTCTGCAAATAATCTGACTTTTGTTCCTGAACTAATGCAATTTGGTAAATCATTTATGTAAATTAAAAATAGTAGTGGACCCAAGACTGTTCCTTGAGGTACACCTGAGTTTACTGTTATTGGTGTTGATTTAGAGCCATTTATTATTACAGTTTGTTCTCTCCCTATCAGAAAATCTTTAATCCACTGATACAGTGGACCGTTAATGCCGAAATATTTTAATTTTTTAAGCAAACTATGGTGGTGAACTTTGTCAAAAGCCTTGGAAAAATCTAGTAAGATAGCATCTATTTGTTCACTATTATCTAAACCTTTTGAGAAATCATCAATTAGTCCTATTAGTTGTGTTTCACAT
Source organism: Biomphalaria sudanica (assembly GCA_036873155.1). NCBI lineage: Eukaryota > Metazoa > Mollusca > Gastropoda > Planorbidae > Biomphalaria > Biomphalaria sudanica. Next base: position 14,112 of record JAZGLO010005637.1, on the reverse strand, counting down.
GATCTATATTTCCTAAAGCCATGTTGGTATGGGGTGAGGACATTATGTTTGTCTAAGTGGTTTATGATGTTGCTACATATTATGTGTTCTAGTATTTTACATGTGATGCTGGTAAGTGATACTGGTCTGTAGTTTCCTGGATCAGATTTTTCTCCTTTTTTAAATAGGGGGGTGACATTAGCTTCTTTCCAGTCCTTTGGTACTCTGCCCTGGTTAATGTCAAGTAGCTATTAGAGCTGGGTGGACTCTGAAGCGCCCAAAGATCCCGAAATTAAAAATCCCAGTCTTCACCAGGATTCAAACCCGGGACACCAGTTCGGAAGCCGAGCGCTTTAACACTCAGCCACCGCGCCTCTATATACATGACACCAATAAAATATCTAAAAAAAACAAATAAAAAGTTAAGAAAACTTTACGGAAAACACTTTACCTATGGAGGCAAGCTTATGAGGCAACACTGTAGGCAAAATAGAAGAGCAAGCTTATGAGGCAACACTGTAGGCAAAATAGAAGAGCAAGCTTATGAGGCAACACTGTAGGCAAAATAGAAGAGCAAGCTTATGAGGCAACACTCTAGGCAAAATAGAAGAGCAAGCTAATGAGGCAACACTCTAGGCAAAATAGAAGAGCAAGCTAATGAGGCAACACTCTAGGCAAAATAGAAGAGCAAGCTTATGAGGCAACACTGTAGGCAAAATAGAAGAGCAAGCTTATGAGGCAACACTGTAGGCAAAATAGAAGAGCAAGCTTATGAGGCAACACTGTAGGCAAAATAGAAGAGCAAGCTTATGAGGCAACACTCTAGGCAAAATAGAAGAGCAAGCTAATGAGGCAACACTCTAGGCAAAATAGAAGAGCAAGCTAATGAGGCAACACTCTAGGCAAAATAGAAGAGCAAGCTTATGAGGCAACACTGTAGGCAAAATAGAAGAGCAAGCTTATGAGGCAACACTGTAGGCAAAATAGAAGAGCAAGCTTATGAGGCAACACTCTAGGCAAAATAGAAGAGCAAGCTAATGAGGCAACACTCTAGGCAAAATAGAAGAGCAAGCTTATGAGGCAACACTCTAGGCAAAATAGAAGAGCAAGCTTATGAGGCAACACTGTAGGCAAAATAGAAGAGCAAGCTTATGAGGCAACACTGTAGGCAAAATAGAAGAGCAAGCTTATGAGGCAACACTGTAGGCAAAATAGAAGAGCAAGCTTATGAGGCAACACTCTAGGCAAAATAGAAGAGCAAGCTAATGAGGCAACACTCTAGGCAAAATAGAAGAGCAAGCTAATGAGGCAACACTCTAGGCAAAATAGAAGAGCAAGCTTATGAGGCAACACTGTAGGCAAAATAGAAGAGCAAGCTTATGAGGCAACACTGTAGGCAAAATAGAAGAGCAAGCTTATGAGGCAACACTGTAGGCAAAATAGAAGAGCAAGCTTATGAGGCAACACTGTAGGCAAAATAGAAGAGCAAGCTAATGAGGCAACACTCTAGGCAAAATAGAAGAGCAAGCTAATGAGGCAACACTCTAGGCAAAATAGAAGAGCAAGCTTATGAGGCAACACTGTAGGCAAAATAGAAGAGCAAGCTTATGAGGCAACACTGTAGGTAAAATAGAAGAGCAAGCTTATGAGGCAACACTGTAGGCAAAATAGAAGAGCAAGCTAATGAGGCAACACTCTAGGCAAAATAGAAGAGCAAGCTAATGAGGCAACACTCTAGGCAAAATAGAAGAGCAAGCTTATGAGGCAACACTGTAGGCAAAATAGAAGAGCAAGCTTATGAGGCAACACTGTAGGCAAAATAGAAGAGCAAGCTTATGAGGCAACACTGTAGGCAAAATAGAAGAGCAAGCTAATGAGGCAACACTCTAGGCAAAATAGAAGAGCAAGCTAATGAGGCAACATTCTAGGCAAAATAGAAGAGCAAGCTTATGAGGCAACACTGTAGGCAAAATAGAAGAGCAAGCTTATGAGGCAACACTGTAGGCAAAATAGAAGAGCAAGCTTATGAGGCAACACTGTAGGCAAAATAGAAGAGCAAGCTTATGAGGCAACACTCTAGGCAAAATAGAAGAGCAAGCTTATGAGGCAACACTCTAGGCAAAATAGAAGAGCAAGCTTATGAAGAAAAACTGTAGTCAAAATAGAAGAGCAAGCTTTTGGGGCAACACTCTAGGCAAAATAGAAGTGCAAGCTTATGAGGCAACACTGTAGGCAAAATAGAAGAGCAAGCTTATGAGGCAACACTCTAGGCAAAATAAAAGAGCAAGCTTATGGGGCAACACTCTAGGCAAAATAGAAGAGCAAGCTTATGAGGCAACACTCTAGGCAAAATAGAAGAGCAAGCTTATGAGGCAACACTGTAGGCAAAATAGAAGAGCAAGCTTATGAGGCAACACTGTAGGCAAAATAGAAGAGCAAGCTTATGAGGCAACACTGTAGGCAAAATAGAAGAGCAAGCTTATGAGGCAACACTCTAGGCAAAATAGAAGAGCAAGCTTATGAGGCAACACTCTAGGCAAAATAGAAGAGCAAGCTTATGAGGCAACACTGTAGGCAAAATAGAAGAGCAAGCTTATGAGGCAACACTGTAGGCAAAATGGAAGAGCCAGCTTATGGGGCAACACTGTAGGCAAAATAGAAGAGCAAGCTTATGAGGCAACACTGTAGGCAAAATAGAAGAGCAAGCTTATGAGGCAACACTGTAGGCAAAATAGAAGAGCAAGCTTATGAGGCAACACTCTAGGCAAAATAGAAGAGCAAGCTTATGAGGCAACACTCTAGGCAAAATAGAAGAGCAAGCTTATGAGGCAACACTGTAGGCAAAATAGAAGAGCAAGCTTATGAGGCAACACTGTAGGCAAAATGGAAGAGCCAGCTTATGGGGCAACACTGTAGGCAAAATAGATGAGCAAGCTTATGAGGCAACACTGTAGGCAAAATAGAAGAGCAAGCTTATGAGGCAACACTCTAGGCAAAATAGAAGAGCAAGCTTATGAGGCAACACTCTAGGCAAAATAGAAGAGCAAGCTTATGAGGCAACACTGTAGGCAAAATAGAAGAGCAAGCTTATGAGGCAACACTGTAGGCAAAATAGAAGAGCCAGCTTATGGGGCAACACTCTAGGCAAAATAGAAGAGCAAGCTTATGGGGCAACACTCTAGGCAAAATAGAAGAGCAAGCTTATGAGGCAACACTCTAGGCAAAATAGAAGAGCAAGCTTATAAGGCAACACTCTAGGCAAAATAGAAGAGCAAGCTTATGAGGCAACACTCTAGGCAAAATAGAAGAGCAAGCTTATGGGGCAACACTCTAGGCAAAATAGAAGAGCAAGCTTATGAGGCAACACTGTAGGCAAAATAGAAGAGCAAGCTTATGAGGCAACACTGTAGGCAAAATAGAAGAGCAAGCTTATGGGGCAACACTCTAGGCAAAATAGAAGAGCAAGCTTATGAGGCAACACTCTATGCAAAATAGAAGAGCAAGCTTATGGGGCAACACTCTAGTCAAAATAGAAGAGCAAGCTTATAAGGCAACACTGTAGACAAAATAGAAGAGCAAGCTTATGAGGCAACACTCTAGACAAAATAGAAGAGCAAGCTTATGAGGCAACACTGTAGGCAAAATAGAAGAGCAAGCTTATGAGGCAACACTCTAGGCAAAATAGAAGCGCAAGCTTATGAGGCAACACTCTAGGCAAAATAGAAGAGCAAGCTTATGAGGCAACACTCTAGGCAAAATAGAAGAGCAAGCTTATGAGGCAACACTCTAGGCAAAATAGAAGAGCAAGCTTATGAGGCAACACTCTAGGCAAAATAGAAGAGCAAGCTTATGAGGCAACACTCTAGGCAAAATAGAAGAGCAAGCTTATGGGGCAACACTCTAGGCAAAATAGAAGAGCAAGCTTATGAGGCAACACTCTAGGCAAAATAGAAGAGCAAGCTTATGAGGCAACACTCTAGGCAAAATAGAAGCGCAAGCTTATGAGGCAACACTCTAGGCAAAATAGAAGAGCAAGCTTATGAGGCAACACTCTAGGCAAAATAGAAGCGCCAGCTTAGCAAGGTGTTGAAGAGAAGGGGGAGGGCACTGTGTTTCTTTCAGAAATTTAATTTGATCTACTGGGGAGATAAATGGAACATATTTGCAAGCCTCCACGAACTCAAGTTGTCACAGAGACTCGTCCAGCACGGTCTACATAACTTACAACAAATGTATCATGAAGTCAATAAAAGGCTTCTTAAATAAAAGTCATTCAACTTACCTGTTTCTTGTTAGTCCTTTACTTCTGAAAACTGTTTTAGTCCCGAAGAAATAATTTCTGTATCCAACTTTTCACAATATGTTTATTTAGTAGAGAATTTATCTAATTTTGATGACTTTGTTTTCTCACATCACAAAGACGATGTTGATTCACAAATACTTTTGGTTTAAAAAGAAAAACCTTTAAAAAAAATTTTCTTTTTATCAGCTTTTCTATGATCCAATTTGTTAATCAACTTTTCTTTTCTCAGTTGACAATTTTGTCAGCTAGATTGTCTTTGGATTGATAGTAACTTGGACAGAAATCTGGCTATGCTCCTGTCCAAACTTAACGAACACAGGCCTAGGTCGAAAATAAAACGCCTCGTTTGATTGAGAGACATTTTGTATTCACCCCTGCGACCAACTTGGACTGAAGATTTTAGATGAAAAACATTCCTCGCGGACGGCGAAAAAAAAATCTTTGAGATTTCCGGTTTTGGTGCGGAGGATGATGGGACAGACTTCCTTCGCAGTGTTCCTTTTGAAGAAGATTGTTTTAGCAAGAAGTACGCAACATTTAAACGGAAAAGGAGGCACTGAGAGGGAGGGTGATGAAAACTTTACGATAATTAACGATTTCTTTCATTATGTCTCGGTTGTTAGGTTTACGACCTTTAAGTGACCTTCATTTGTCTATAGTGGATCTAAGCCTATACAAAATTAGATAAATGAACACAAGGTAATCCCTTTAAATAAATGATAGCGAAATAACCTCTAGAGAGGATAAAGCATTAAAAATTGAGATTAAAGATTATTCAAAGTAGACAAACTCGAATAGATGTTTACTTGAGAGACTCAAGTTGTGTTTTCTTTTACATATTTCTCATGTACTATAAACATAAAAGATTATTACAACCTAGCCCAAACCTCCCGCCAAATGGCGGGGATGACGGCGGCAGGTTCGAACTAAGGACCATCCAGACGACTAAGCAACTACCCTGCAATACAAATAAATCGCTTTGAATGGTATCCATTCAGGGCTTAGCCATTTGGCCATTGCAAAAGTCTATGTAAAATACATAAATATTGGAAGTTTTTTTTTAAATAGAAAAACAAAAAATGTTTGTACATAACGAACTGTGAATCCAATATTCTCATGACCAAGATCTAGTAGACATTGTGTGAGAATGTCATGTTTACTTCTGCCACTGTTTTAGCGGCCCCCGAAAGGGGAAAAGACGCTATTAGTTTTTTGTGAAATGTCTGTCCGTCTGTCCGTCCGTCCCGTTTAGATCTCGTAAACTAGAAAAGATAAAGAAAATCCGACATCACAATATTTTAGACCATTCAAAGTTCTGATGTAACGGCTACTTTTTTTTTCTGAAAGCGAAAAATCTAATTTTTAAAATCACTTATGCAAGCAGTTTTTTAAAGAGAAAAAGCTAATTAGTATTAGACTGGTGAAGACTGGGATTTTCAACTTCGGAATCCTTGGGCGCCCCTGAGTCCACCCAGCTCCAATGGGTACTTGACATTAGTTGGGGAAGAGTAAAGGCGGTTGGTCGTTGTGCTGGCTACATGACACCCTCGTTAACCGTAGGCCACAAAAACAGAAGAACCTTACATCATCTGCCTTATAGACCACAAGGTCTGAAAGAGGAACTAGTTAGGCCAGGTTCACATCGAACTTTCCATTCACTTGCACTTATCCTTTGATCTGCTGGACCGTTGGGGCACTACACAAGATCTGTCAACCTTCTTTCTCCATTGTTATCTCTCATTTGTCTTTGATATAATTTCATTCGGATGTTCTTTCTGAAAATATTGAAGCCTGCCTTGGTGGACCACTTCGGGGGCCGATTTTGAGTTTGTGTTTTCACACAAACTGTCTTTGTAACCTTGTTTTTATTGTGTTAACACAAATATTATTATCATTTTTTTAAATTTTAAATATAGATAGAAGGCTGGGGGGGGGGGGAACTATAATATCACTCTTAATGACATCTAATTTTTAGTGTAGAGTTTATTAATGTCATTCATTAAGTTTTGAATTCCGAATCAATTTTGGATCATTACCACTACTTAGAGAAAAAAAAACACTTTTTATATGTCAGGATAAAGTACTGGGTGTAACAAGTAAGTAAAACATGCTAAATTACAAAGACAAAGTGAGTCTCTTGAGTTATGTCCCCTAGTTGGTCCTCCACGTCACTGACATTGGCCAGTCCTTTGGGTTCTGTTAACAGTTGAATGGCCGTACATTCCTAATTCGATAATATAATACGCTCTAGCAATGGCATAAATTAATTATTTCCTATATGGCTGGAGGAAGGAAACTCCAAGATATCAACAAGATTCAGTTGTTTTTTGTTTTCCTACATATATGCTTTCTGGTCCCTGGCTAGCTACGCACTGACCAGCTACACTCTGACAAGCTTTGCCCTGGCTAGCTACACCCTGACCAGCTACATTCTGACAAGCTTCGCCCTGGTTAGCTACACCTCTAACCAGCTACACTCTGACAAGCTTCGCCCTGGCTAGCTACACTCTGACCAGCTACATTCTGACAAGCTTCGCCCTGGCTAGCTACACCCTGACCAGCTATATTCTGACCAGCTAAACCCTGACAAGCTACACCCTGGCTGTTAGGGGCAGGTATGGCGAGAGTGAATATGTTACTTTGTTGATATTTTGGTATGGTAGTTATATCCCTTTGTTTATGTACTCACAGGTTATGAATGTGAACAGTCTGCACGTGTTATGAACTGAATGTTTTAGTCTTCCTTGCATGTGAGAGAGAGTGCGATAGTCACCGGGGTCTTGTTATCGGTCTAGGAAGGTTGGTCAGTTGCTTTCTGGACTGGTGTTTGTGTTATAATATTTACTGAGTGTTGCTGTCATTGTATGCTTTATTGGATATTGAAGTTATTATTATTTTCATGGATAGCTGGAATCGGAGTTTCTTTAGTATTAATTAATTGTTCTTGAGTAACCCCTAATGATCCAAGCAAGAAAAGAACCTTGCACTGGCCAGCTACGCCCTGACCAGCTACACTGACCAGCAACACCCTAACAAGCTACGCCCTGGCTATCTACGCCCTGACCAATTACACCCTGAAAAGCTACGCCCCGACCAGCTACATTCTGACCAGCTACGCCCTAACAAGCTACGCTCCGACCAGCTACACTATGGCAACCTACGCCATGACAAGCTACGCCCCGACCAGCTACACTCTGACCAGCTACCCCCTCACAAGCTACGTCCTGACCAGCTACATTGACCAGCTACATCCTAACAAGCTACGCTCCGACCAGCTACACCCTGACAAGCTACGCCCTGGTTAGCGACACTGTGTACAGCTAAGTACGCTCTGACGATCTACAGAGTACGTCCTAGAAGAATAACAAGAACTAAAAGTTAACCTGGGGTGGGGGGGGGGTCAATATAGTTTCATTGTAACCTCTCGCTGAAACGTAACACCTGACCAGTTACGAACACGCATACACAACTGAACAGCAACACTCACAATAACGAAATAACTAATGAAAGTTGTATTTAAAACAAAAGCAGTAATTTAAAAATAAAGTAACATTTGGTGTTCAGTTTTTTTTATTTGAAATAAATAACTTCTAATAGAATAATGAACTGCAATATTTCCCGAGAATAGACAGTGAACTAAATTTGGGACTATTTGAACTAATTTAGTCTAATAATGTGTCAAGCATGCTATGTTTATACAATTGTATTTTATAAAACTAACATTAAACATACATAAAGAACACATTTTGTAAAATTTATAATTTTATGTTTTAATACTTTAGTCATTTAAAAATATATTTTAAAAATATTAGTTAATTTGTTTTTCTGTATATTTTTTTTCTTCTGGCGCATAAAAAATGTAACAAAACTTCCGCAATCTGGCAGATATCAACAGCATGAGTCATTGTCCTTGAACAAAAAAAAAAAAAACAACGTAAAACACACACAATAATCTCCCTTTTTTTTCTTCCATACACACACGTATGATGTAATAATTATAATATAACACAATTAGACCACGTGACCTTAGCTGAGCGTTAAGAGATGTTGACGCTATCTTAAAATTCTAAAGACAATTTAAACAATGAAATATCTTTGAGTATTTTTTAAAATATATATTCCGTCGGTGTTAGAAGCTAGTGTTGTTTGTCTAAAAATGGATATTGTGTATGTAGAAGTAGTTAGGAGTCAATATTCTGCATAAAAATGTTGAAGTGAATATTGTTTAGACGTTTCTACTAATAAATTGAATAAATTGGTCAATTTTTAGCGGGAAAAGACGCTATTAGTTTTGTATGGAATGTCTGTCCGTCCATCTGTCCATCCGTCCCGTTTAGATCTTGTAAACCAGAAATGATAGTGAAAATCCGACATCATAATATTTTAGACCATTCAAAGTTCTGATGCAATCTAATTTTAAAAATCACTTATGCAAGCAGTTTTTCCATAAACTACACCACTTTTACAGCTACTTACCATTAAGAGTAACAAACACTGGAGGCGCCTTGTTAGGGGAGATGACTATTTACCATATTTTTAACACATTTATGCAAACGGTTTTAGATTTTTTGTAAAAAAAAAATTTTTTTTTTTTACATTTGTATTGCTAAGTTAAGTAAGTTCTATTTATTAACTACATTTACCCAAAAAAATGTTTACTGTTTTTTTAAGAGAAAAAAACTTCTTAGTATGCATATAAATTAAGTAGTTTTTCATATTATCGCGTGAACTGCAGAGCTGGAGCATAGCTATAGTACACTGAAGTAAAGGAATTATTTTTTTTTACGGAAATGTTTTTTAGCGGCCCCCGAAAGGGGAAAAGACGCTAATAGTTTTGTATGAAATGTTTGTCCATCTGTCTGTTCGTCCGTCCGTCCAGTTTAGATCTCGTAAACTAGAAAAGATAGTGGAAATCCAACATCAAATATATTTTAGTCCATTCAAAGTTCTACTTTTTTAATTTTCAAAAAGCGAAATATCTAATTTTCTAAATCACTAATGCAAGCAGTTTTTACATAAAAATACACAGCACTTTTACAACTATTCACTATTAATAGTAACAAACACTGGAGGCTCTTTAGTAGGGGACATAACTGGTTGCCATATTTTAAACACATTTATGCCAAAGGTTTTTGAACTTTTGATCGTATGTCCAAACAACTTTGAGTAAGTTCTGTCACATACACATTCATACAGTACACACGAAAGTGTTTAGTTTTTTGAAAGAGATAAATATCTATTTAGTATGCATATAAGTTGGACATAAGTCATTTTTCCTATTATCGCATGAACTGCAATGATACGATATACCCATAGAACACTAGACTATACAATTTTTTTTACTCTCGGAATTAAAGATTAATCATTTACATAGCAATTAGATCAAATAGATATTCATTTTAAGACATCAGTTAGGCTAGGTTCACATTCAACTTCACATTCACTTTCACATATCATTTGGTTTGCTGGACCGCTGGGGCACCACACAAGATCTGTCAACCTTCTTTCTCCATTCTTCTCTGTCATTTGTCTTTGATCGAATTTAATTCTGATGTTCTTTCTGAAAATACAGATACCTGCCTTTTCACCTGCCTGGGTGGTCCACTTCATGGGCCAATTTTGAGTTTGTTTCCACACAAACTGTCTTTGTAACCTTGTTTTTTGAGGAAAAAGATATTGTCCATTTACAAAACAATTATTGCAATTATATATTCATTATAAGACATTAGTTAGGCCAGGTTCATATCAAACTTCACATTCACTTTCACCTATCGTTTGGTCTGTAGATCGCTGGGGCACCACACAACGGCAAAAATGTGTTAGAATTATGTATAGTGTAGGAAGTCATCGCTGGCAATAACTATGGAGAATAACTTTTTTAAAGCGTCCTTATTTTAATTGTATAACCCCAAACTCGTTATAGGCTCTGTAGTCCACTTCCCCATCGCTTAAGTTTTAAAAAACAATTATTTTACTTTTTTTTTTACCGGTGTAAAACGTTGGCCCTTGTGGCATGACCTTTTACCCACATTTGCAACTAGATATGTACTTTTATGCAGAAGCTTCCTGTCAACGCATGTCAAGTTGTGTGTTAACTAGTGTATCAAGCTGTGTGTCGATTAGTTTATCTAGCTGTGGGTCAACTATTTATCTAGCTGTGGTTCAACTAGTTTATCAAGTTGTGTGTCGATTAGTTTATCTAGTTGTGGGTCAACTATTTATCTAGCTGTGGGTCAACTAGTTTATCAAGTTGTGTGTTGATTAATTTATCTAGCTGTGGGTCAACTATTTATCTAGCTGTGGGTCAATTAGTTTATCAAGTATTGCGTCATTTAGTTATCTAGCTGCGTGTCACTTAGTTTATCCATGACAAAGTAATCTCAACATTTGGAAAAACAAAAATTGATCCAGTTTTGTGGTGTCAGATGTCAGGTGAACTGTCAAAAATATGGAACTAGATTTGTCTCATTATCCTCCACTAGTACGATATGTTTGTTTTGTATTTGTGTAAGTATTTGGTCTGGAACTAAGCTTGGTTACAAAACAAAACAAAGCGGTAGTTGTATATATTAGTTTCGAGCACGAGCAGTCATGTCAATTAATTTTATAATAAATCTAGAATCTAGACTAACAATACAAAATCTTCGCGATTAGAAACATTTTATTCATTGTTTTTGTTTATCGCAATTTCATGCTTTGAGCTTTCTCTGTACTCTATGATCCTAGCACTTGTCTCAATACGCTATGATCCTAGCACTTGTCTAGACCAGTTGGAAAAAAAAAGGGAGGGGAGGAAAAAAGGGGGTATCTCACGGTATCTGTGTAAATGTTAACCTAAAATTGAAAGACCTGAATTCGAACTCGAGGGCTCTAGTCTCCTGGAGCCAATACACTAACCACTATGCCAGCGAATGGTTTATAAAAATAGAAGGTTTTATAGTTATCTATTATTAGAGTCAAATTTTAAAGCGTCGACCTACAAAGTATAAAGGGGGCTAATTCAAATTATACCACATCAGTCAAGTACAATTTCTTTCCCTTGTCCGATAACAAACAAAGTAATTAATTACCCGTAGGTAATTGACTAATTTTTTAATTTTTGTTTTATTGAACCTTGCTTTTTAAGGTGAAAGAAATAATGGTGCAAAATTTCGGCATCCTTAGAGATTGGGTGTAGGGGAAATAACATAAACAAACTTTTTATAAGACAGACTGACAGAGTGAGTTGATAGATTATTAGCTTTGTTAAAAAATTAGTAGTAATGCAATCTACTTCATGTCAAAGAAGTTAATTATGAAAATATCTATTACTTAGTAATTTAATTAGACCTTTTTACTATTTTAATTATACAAATTCAAGAAAAAAAAATCTTTTTATTGCAAGTAATTCAACATTTAATTATCTCTATATGTGTGTCTATGTGTGTACGAACGTACAAACCCATGGGCAGGTGCAGGCAACTTCCGTCACTTTGTTTTGTTGGGTTATATCTGGGTCATTGTGTAACAGACTCTAACAGCTAGTTTTATTTTATGTTGTAAAGTATTGTCATTCAGCCAAAAACTTTGTTATTATATCCTTCATACGTTCATTGTCAAAGTCCAGAATGTTGGTTAAAAAAACAAAACAACTCTACGCCCACACCTAAATTCTCTCCAGAAAAACATGTTTTTTATTTTGTAGTTTCATGTCCTGAATATTGAACTCTACAAGGTTGACATTTGTAATTCTTGAAAGGCGTTTCCTGTACGAACATCTGTATTCACCTGTCTGCAAGGGAGGTCCACCAATATAGATCCCAGGAATACTACAGCAATGAGGAAACGTTGAGTGACCCCCCGGGAATCACATTTTTTTTTTGTCTTTGATGGATGTGTGTCTGGTGAAAGACAGGACGACCTGATCAGACTGCTAAGACAAGGAAAGGATAACTTGTCAAAGGGGAATATGTCTTTCAACAGAATGAATTCAATCACTTCCTGATGAATTTCTCTTGAGAACAAAAAGTTTACAACGACGGAAATACATTTTTAAAAATGTCTAAATAGTCTTTCATGTGACCCTGTCAGTGTCTTTACGCAATATACAATGAAAACATTTGCAAGACATACGAAATACCACAAAGAAATCAAGATATACAATGAAAACCTTTGCAAGACATGCGAAATACCAAAAAGAAATCAAGATTTACAATGAAAACCTTTGCAAGACATGCGGAATACCACAAAGAAATCAAGATATACAATGAAAACCTTTGCAAGACATGCGAAATACCAAAAAGAAATCAGGATATACAATAAAAGCCTTTGCAAAACATACGAAATGCCACAAAGAAATCAAGATAAAATTATGACAGAATACAAGAGGAAACTACAGACTTCGATAGTTTGAGCACATATTGTGTTAGGGTTAGAGATGACACGCGAAGTTCGAGTCCAGTGTGGATATTAAAAACTATGAGCTACAAACAATCAATAAACACTATTCTAAATTCCTTCTTAGAAAATGTACATTTAGTGTTGGTATTATTATTGCTTTGTATAGTGCGTCTTCCATGCTCCTATACTGACCACATTGACCATTAGTCCAATCTCTTTTAAGGAAGAAGGGTCTGTCTGAGCGAAGGTTTTTGTGTTTCGTCAGCTGGGATAACATCTTAAATGAAACATTCCTAGTCTCAACCGGAAAAAAAAGGGCAGACAGAGAATGGGAAGACAACATCAAAGAAGTCAGTGAAAGAAAGGCTCTAATCAAAGCATTAGACAGGAATGGACCAACACGGACAAGAGACCACATGTGGTGACCCAAGTTTTTGTGGGTTTTTTTTAAAACCAAAAACTAAGTACTGTATAATTCTTTGTAAAAAAAATTTATTATATTATTATATATTAGTTAACCGGCGGCGTAGCATACGCCGCTATTTTGCAGGGCCGGCCTTAGGCCACTGCAACCTATGCGACCGCTGTGGGCCCCGCACTTTCATAGGACCCGCGCTAATTCAAGGTGTATAATTATTAAATTAAACTATTTTATAACTTAAAACAGATTTCCCCGCGCCCTCCTGTCGATTTACCAGGAGCTCCTGGAAATCTCCCGAAATCGCAAATTATACGAAAAAGTCCTTAAAATAGACGGAAATATATTCACAAAAATTGTCATTTTGGTTGTCATTCAATATGGAAAACGTTAATCTTACGCGCGGCATTATGCATCTGTCGTAATTGTGTAATCTCTTGAAAGACGCTCAAACTAATGAAGAAATACTTTAGTTCAACAATTCTCAAAGATAGATTGAAACATTTGGTAACTCTTGCTATTGAGCGTGGTCTATGTAGGAAGCAGAATTATTATGTTATACTCTATGACTTTGCTACACGCGAGGCTCGTAAAGTATTCTGTACGTAGTAAAGAACGAATAAAATGCATAAACGAATTTATTTTCTAATACAAACTCTTAAATTTCACTTATCCGCTTCCCTACCCAAACTTGGCCCCCGCGAAATCCGTTTCGCATAGGGCCCCACAATGGTTAAGTCCGGCCCTACTATTATATATATATATATATATATATATATATATATATATATACTATATATATATATATATATATATATATAGTGGATACCTTAGATTAGTTCCTAGTCCAAACCTCCCGCAGGACAAAGGGGATGGGAGCGGGCAGGGTTTGAGAAATTTAAACGACAGTCAAGCGCGCAGCCAGTCATCCGTAGTGTGAACATTACTCTTGTTTTCTCGTGGACTATTCGCAGAACTAAGAGAGTGGTCTTTCCTTTCCTCTGCGTTCAAACTGTTGAGGGAGTTCTCGAGA